>CM076604.1:16085416-17302500 GCA_038502835.1 Octonoba sinensis
CTCCCTGTTATTTTTCATGTGCAAGTCAGGCGTTTACAATTACCCCATATATTTCGTACTCTGGGGTAATTGTAAACACTTTAATTTATCCTATTTCCAATATTCTGGGGGGACAATAAGTATTGTATTTTGATGTAAATTACACTTTTGTGCCTATTTGGCATAACTGTTGTTGTTGCTGATGCCACTTGGAAATCCAGCCCCCCCCCCCCTTGCAAGGAGACCACGAATTAAGAAAACTCCTACTGATTATTAATGAGCTTCGCTAGAATGAAGTACATTTGGCTCAAAGGGGCTTAATGATTTTGAACCAGTTCCAAGATGAGAGATCGTCACCTAGGTTCGTCCTTCAGCGGAAATTATTTCTAACTTGGTTTACATTTGAAGCGACGATGTATTTTACGTGCACAGCTCCCTTTAGCGCACTCGGTCTCAGAATAATCAGCCACGGGAGGTGGTCACCCTCCCAAGCGTTGACCACGGCCAGTTGTGCTTCACTTTCGGTGCTTTGTGGGATCCAAGCTTAACCGACTGATCCACTGCGAGACAAATTTTACATAAATTTGTCGCATTAATTGATTTTTTGCAAGATATTTCTCGTTAAATGATTTCTGCCGACTCATAACATAACTCAGCGGACCACAGGCGGCCTGTGGGCCGCAGATTGAGAGCCATTGCTCCGGAACTTCTTAAGCCCTCAAGCAGACCGTGTATTGAACAATTTTCTATTTGCATCAACCTTATTCGAAAATAAATCACTGTTTACAATTACCCCAGATCTCTGGGGTAATTGTAAACACACTGGGGTAATTGTAAACACGAGCTCATTCGCTAACAAATAGTCGTAAAATCAAAATTTTTGTACACATTTACTCACAAGAAGTACAGTAGTGGCTACAATGCTCACAATTTTATCTCTAAAATTTATTCAAGAGGTAGGGAAGAATAAAAAGTTGAAACATTGAAAAAGCGTTTACAATTACCCCAACTGACCCTATACTAGTTTAACTCTAATATTCGTATTAGGACGTTAAATGGTAGTCCTATGGCCCTGAATAACATTTGTGTCGTTTAGGGTTTTATGTTGGTAAGTCATGATGTTAACAAATTCTGAGTGTAGAAGATGTCATGTTTATTTTAATTCATGTTTTTATCGAATGTAGGAATTACGAAAAAGATAAACACCAATTCACAACCATTTTTTGTGTGTGAGTGGGTGTTGTCGACGGGGGGGGGGGGGGACAAGACGGATTACCACACCGGGTGATACCATGCAAGAAACACCCACGCACACACGCATATATATGCACAGTGTGTCAAATAATTTTTAATACTAGGGTTATAAAATAAAATAAAAACTAGTAATTATATATTTTTTAATATTTTGATTCAAAATAAGATCCTTCGTCTTAAGTATATTTGATACAGAGGTTTAACAGCGATTCGACTGCCTGTCCCAGCTCACGTTGTGGGACTGCCTCCAAAGCTCGCGTCGAAGCTCTTTGTATAGTGTCAATGTCAACAAAGTAACAAGAAGTTCCATCTAGAACTATACGAGCCTACTTTCCCGTATACACCAAATTCAAATTTATAATCTAGCCATCTCTTTCTCTCTCTTTCTCTTTCTCATTTAGCTTTAGTTCTAAAGTATTTCAAGTATACCTTTTTCAACGGATAATACATATTCATTCACTCACTCATTCATTATTTCATTTATTCAGCCATTCATTTATTCATTCATTCGTTTACTCATTCATCTATTTATTTACTAATTTATTTATTTTTTAACTTATTCACTCATTTATTCATTCATTCATTATTTTCCTCATTCATTTATTCATTGATTCATTCTTTCACTCTTTCATTTATTCATTATTTCACTCAATAACAAATATCTTTAAAAATCCCGATAAAAAAATTCATAGGAAAATAGGCTCGTTAGTTCTTCATGAACTTTCTATTTGTACATGTTCTACGTTATAAGAGCTTTCTGATAAAGTTTGTTTCAAGCAAATCCATCCGTTAGATCAGGATTTATATAGGATTGAAATTTCCCCGTAAGCGCTATGTTAATTTTTTGAACTGTTCAAAAATGAACAAAAACTGTTCAAATTATTATTCCACGACAAGAGCTTTCTCCAGCAAGCTTGTTCATTGGAACTTGGATCTTGTACCCAGAGTTTACATCATTTGCTTCATTATCGCCCATAAGCGCTAATGTTAAATTTTTTTGAACTGTTCAAAATTGAACGAAAAATTGTTCAAATCAGAAAGTGACACATGGAAATGAGATGTCCTCGCCGAGATCTTTCGAATGCAAAAAGAATTTTTCGAATCGGACAATTCGTTCAAAAGTTATTAGGGGGGGACAGACCGACAAACCGACAGACAGACACACAGACACACATCCCCCCCCCCCCATCTCAAAACCCTACTTTCAAATTTTTTATTTTTCAATCTTTATTTAATTACTTCACTTTTTTTGACTTTTCTTTATTTTTAACGATATTTTTACGATACATTAAGCCTTCTTTCATGCTTTATTATTATTTTTTTTACTTTTACAGGAAAGTAGGCTAGAAAAAAAAAGTAAAGAAATGAACTGAGTTTTTGGCAGTGGCTCAGCGGATAGTTAAGGAGCTTCACGAATGCTCGATATCACGGATAGCGCCACTGTAAGCTTAGCTCCAGGTGTAGTCTTAAACATTCTTTGACACACTGTTTTCAAACAGCTTTGACGCGAGCGTTGGAGGCAGTCCCACAATGTGAGCTGGGACAGGCATTCGAATCGTTGTTAAACCGCTGTTGGGTTAATCACTCTTGACCTGTTACTGAATATTACTGGGAAAAGGTCTTCCCTATTAAAATGATAAATTTATATCATATGCTTAAAACGAAATGATTCTTATTAGTTTTCTTTTTAAGACCCTCCTCCCTCTCCAAAAATACTCTACTTAACGATTCTTGTTATTTCAGATATGATGTGGAACATGATCACGATTATCCTGATGACACTTTTCTGAGATGAATAGCATCTTTAACACATAACAGATGATTTGTGACTCTCTCTCTCTCTCTTTCTTTTATTATCCCATGAAGCGCAAACTGCTGGCCATCTTTCGAAACTACTTAATCCATTCGAGACCGAATAGATTAAGTAACTTCAAAAGTCCGCAATGATCTTATTTATGCGAATTCACTTATGCATCGGTTGATTTCCATAGTAAACATGTTTTTTTTATTAAAAATGAACAATATAAAGAAAAAAAATCGCTCTTGGGGACCGTGTTCGAAAAAAATCGTCGTCTCAAATGGGTTAATATTTTAATAAATCTTCGTGTCATCTTAAGAACATGTCAGTATTTATGTCTTTACTTAAATTATTTGGTCAATTATGACATTTTCAAAAATTAACTAATGTTTCTATCATCACTTATACTACCACCAACCTCGTGCATCTCCCTACCAACAATATCAGCTTCTGTTTGTGCTACGATAACATCATAATAGATCGAACAATGAAGGATCAAAAGAAACGAAATTTATCCCTCGATTGTCATCTTTGTCAATAACAGATAGGCCTGTTAAGTTACTTAATATTTAGATAATTTTTCGTGTCATCTTAAAAACTCTTTACAAAAGTTATTTTGGAAATTATATCATTTTCAAAAGTTAACTGGTTTTTGGATCATCACTTATACTACCCATTAACCTCATGTATCTCCCTACCAACAATATCAGCCTCTGTTTGTGCTACGATAACATCATAATAGATCGAACAATGAGGGCTCAAAAGAAACGAAATTTATCTTTCAACTGTCATCATTGTCAATAACAGATGGACCTGTTAAGTTACTTAATATTTAGATAATTTTTCGTGTCATCTTAAAAACTCTTTACATAAGTTATTTTGGAAATTATATCATTTTCAAAAGTTAACTGGTTTTTGGATCATCACTTATACTACCATCAACCTCATGTATCTCCCTACTAACAATATCAGCTGCTGTTTGTGCTACGATAACATCATAATAGATCGAACAATGAGGGCTCAAAAGAAACGAAATTTATCTTTCAACTGTCATCATTGTCAATAACAGATGGACCTGTTAAGTTACTTAATATTTAGATAATTTTTCGTGTCATCTTAAAAACTCTTTACATAAGTTCATTTTGGAAATTATATCATTTTCAAAAGTTAACTGGTTTTTGGATCATCACTTATACTACCATCAACCTCATGTATCTCCCTACTAACAATATCAGCTTCTGTTTGTGCTACGATAACATCATAATAGATCGAACAATGAGGGCTCAAAAGAAACGAAATTTATCTTTCAACTGTCATCATTGTCAATAACAGATGGACCTGTTAAGTTACTTAATATTTAGATAATTTTTCGTGTCATCTTAAAAACTCTTTACATAAGTTATTTTGGAAATTATATCATTTTCAAAAGTTAACTGGTTTTTGGATCATCACTTATACTACCATCAACCTCATGTATCTCCCTACTAACAATATCAGCTTCTGTTTGTGCTACGATAACATCATAATAGATCGAACAATGAGGGGTCAAAAGAAACTAAATTTATCTCTCGGCTGTCATCATTGTCAACAACAGATGGGCCTGTAAAAGAATGTTCCCTTAAATGGAACATCTATCGTAATTCTCCCGCGCATCTTTCAAGTGCTTTGACCAAGGTGACCTCATTATTGGATCGGAAGGGAACCGTAATCACGTAACACTTCGATAGATGGCGCTTTATCGGTCCTTTCCTCTCCATTGCTTCGCGATAAAAAGGCCAGGGAATGACCAGTTACTCGACCGATGATTTATGACTTTCAGATAAGAACGCGGAACACGGTGGCAAGAGAAATCGACGGAGGACTTCTTGGGACTACATAAGAATTAGAAGAAGCATAAAAGAATTGATTTTTTGATGTTAAGGAAGGAAGCAAGTTAGTCAATCTGTGAAGAGTATATGATGAATAAATATTGAGCATTGCCAGATTTAGTTGTGAATTAATTTGCTTGAACTTTTAGTTTTAAACGAGAAATTTCTATTCAGTTTTTGAGTAATTAGAACTAAATTTGGGCGCTGTGTGTTTCTGGTGGGGAACGTTATGTTAGGAGAAATCTTAAAAGTACTATGAGCACCGCTATATGCCATTTGTGTAGTTATGTATGTCATTTGTATAGCCCTATATATCAGTTGTATATAAGGCTTAATTTGTTCCTAAAGTTCTATATTTTAAAATGTATTACATACACAAATTTAAAATTACAAGAATCGAACAAAAAATATCTAAGTGTGCTTTGTTCACAACAATTGACTCTACGGTTGCTTTCCCACCAAAAGTGACAAAAACACTTGTCTTTGTCGCTTGGTGGGAAAGCACTCTATGAGTGTCTTTTGTCTTCATATAAAAGGGCAACAATACAATAATCTTTCTTTTTTTTTTTTTTGTGTGTGCCTTATAACATTTCAAAAAATATTCAAAAGAAATTATAAATAAGAAATTTTCTGAAAAATAAATAAATTAATATAACAAAATAGAGCCTCCTTCTGAACAGAATAGCGAAAACCCAAACTACTACTAGTTGAATTGTCAATAGTGCTAAAAAATAACAAATAAATTCATTCTGTTAACAATGTTAATTCTAATGAGCTATTAACATTTTTCGTGCATTATACCAATGCAGTGTATATTCAAAAGAAATGAACATTTTTTTCCCATTCGATTACGAAAAACCCTTTTGATTTGACTCTCAGAACCACCTGGCATTCTATCATTCGATTATGCAAATCTCTCAATTACAGCAATCTATACTCCACTTGAATCACGTGATGTTCTATCATTCGATTATGCATAACTCTCGATTGTGACAATCACTAAAACCCTCTTTATGTCATCGTGGAAAAGTAGGCATTGGTCCAAGAGTGATCCTTGTCTAGAGTACATGAACTGTTAAGTGTACATGACATAGTAAATGAAAAAGGCTAATTTTCACCCCTTGGTATTTCTTGAAATAATATTCTGATTTCAGCTCCAAGCCTTAATAACTCGTTCTGGACTCTTTTGATCTCTTAAACTTAAAACTCTTTTGATCTCTTAAACTTAAAACTCTTTTGATTTGACTCTCAGAACCACCTGACATTCTATCATTCGATTATGCAAATCTCTCAATTAGAGCAATCTATACTCCACTTGAATCACGTGATGTTCTATCATTCGATTATGCATAACTCTCGATTATGACAATCACTAAAACCCTCTTTATGTCATCGTGGAAAAGTAGGCATTGGTCCAAGAGTGATCCTTGTCTAGAGTACATGAACTGTTAAGTGTACATGACATAGTAAATGAAAAAGGCAAATTTTCACCCCTTGGTATTTCTTGAAATAATATTCTGATTTCAGCTCCAAGCCTTAATAACTCGTTCTGGACTCTTTTGATCTCTTAAACTTAAAACTCTTTTGATCTCTTAAACTTAAAACTCTTTTGATTTGACTCTCAGAACCACCTGACATTCTATCATTCGATTATGCAAATCTCTCAATTAGAGCAATCTATACTCCACTTGAATCACGTGATGTTCTATCATTCGATTATGCATAACTCTCGATTGTGACAATCACTAAAACCCTCTTTATGTCATCGTGGAAAAGTAGGCATTGGTCCAAGAGTGATCCTTGTCTAAAATACATGAACTGTTAAGTGTACATGACATAGTAAATGAAAAAGGCAAATTTTCACCCCTTGGTATTTCTTAAAATAATATTCTGATTTCAGCTCCAAGCCTTAATAACTCGTTCTGGACTCTTTTGATCTCTTAAACTTAAAACTCTTTTGATTTGACTCTCAGAACCACCTGACATTCTATCATTCGATTATGCAAATCTCTCAATTAGAGCAATCTATACTCCACTTGAATCACGTGATGTTCTATCATTCGATTATGCATAACTCTCGATTGTGACAATCACTAAAACCCTCTTTATGTCATCGTGGAAAAGTAGGCATTGGCCCAAGAGTGATCCTTGTCTAGAGTACACGAACTGTTAAGTGTACATGACATAGTAAATGAAAAAGGCTAATTTTCACCCCTTGGTATTTCTTGAAATAATATTCTGATTTCAGCTCCAAGCCTTAATAACTCGTTCTGGACTCTTTTGATCTCTTAAACTTAAAATTCTTTTGATCTCTTAAACTTAAAACTCTTTTGATTTGACTCTCAGAACCACCTGACATTCTATCATTCGATTATGCAAATCTCTCAATTAGAGCAATCTATACTCCACTTGAATCACGTGATGTTCTATCATTCGATTATGCATAACTCTCGATTGTGACAATCACTAAAACCCTCTTTATGTCATCGTGGAAAAGTAGGCATTGGCCCAAGAGTGATCCTTGTCTAGAGTACATGAACTGTTAAGTGTACATGACATAGTAAATGAAAAAGGCTAATTTTCACCCCTTGGTATTTCTTGAAATAATATTCTGATTTCAGCTCCAAGCCTTAATAACTCGTTCTGGACTCTTTTGATCTCTTAAACTTAAAACTCTTTTGATTTGACTCTCAGAACCACCTGACATTCTATCATTCGATTATGCAAATCTCTCAATTAGAGCAATCTATACTCCACTTGAATCACGTGATGTTCTATCATTCGATTATGCATAACTCTCGATTGTGACAATCACTAAAACCCTCTTTATGTCATCGTGGAAAAGTAGGCATTGGCCCAAGAGTGATCCTTGTCTAGAGTACATGAACTGTTAAGTGTACATGACATAGTAAATGAAAAAGGCTAATTTTCACCCCTTGGTATTTCTTGAAATAATATTCTGATTTCAGCTCCAAGCCTTAATAACTCGTTCTGGACTCTTTTGATCTCTTAAACTTAAAACTCTTTTGATCTCTTAAACTTAAAACTCTTTTGATTTGACTCTCAGAACCACCTGACATTCTATCATTCGATTATGCAAATCTCTCAATTAGAGCAATCTATACTCCACTTGAATCACGTGATGTTCTATCATTCGATTATGCATAACTCTCGATTGTGACAATCACTAAAACCCTCTTTATGTCATCGTGGAAAAGTAGGCATTGGTCCAAGAGTGATCCTTGTCTAGAGTACATGAACTGTTAAGTGTACATGACATAGTAAATGAAAAAGGCTAATTTTCACCCCTTGGTATTTCTTGAAATAATATTCTGATTTCAGCTCCAAGCCTTAATAACTCGTTCTGGACTCTTTTGATCTCTTAAACTTAAAACTCTTTTGATCTCTTAAACTTAAAACTCTTTTGATTTGACTCTCAGAACCACCTGACATTCTATCATTCGATTATGCAAATCTCTCAATTAGAGCAATCTATACTCCACTTGAATCACGTGATGTTCTATCATTCGATTATGCATAACTCTCGATTGTGACAATCACTAAAACCCTCTTTATGTCATCGTGGAAAAGTAGGCATTGGTCCAAGAGTGATCCTTGTCTAGAGTACATGAACTGTTAAGTGTACATGACATAGTAAATGAAAAAGGCTAATTTTCACCCCTTGGTATTTCTTGAAATAATATTCTGATTTCAGCTCCAAGCCTTAATAACTCGTTCTGGACTCTTTTGATCTCTTAAACTTAAAACTCTTTTGATCTCTTAAACTTAAAACTCTTTTGATTTGACTCTCAGAACCACCTGACATTCTATCATTCGATTATGCAAATCTCTCAATTAGAGCAATCTATACTCCACTTGAATCACGTGATGTTCTATCATTCGATTATGCATAACTCTCGATTGTGACAATCACTAAAACCCTCTTTATGTCATCGTGGAAAAGTAGGCATTGGTCCAAGAGTGATCCTTGTCTAAAATACATGAACTGTTAAGTGTACATGACATAGTAAATGAAAAAGGCAAATTTTCACCCCTTGGTATTTCTTAAAATAATATTCTGATTTCAGCTCCAAGCCTTAATAACTCGTTCTGGACTCTTTTGATCTCTTAAACTTAAAACTCTTTTGATTTGACTCTCAGAACCACCTGACATTCTATCATTCGATTATGCAAATCTCTCAATTAGAGCAATCTATACTCCACTTGAATCACGTGATGTTCTATCATTCGATTATGCATAACTCTCGATTGTGACAATCACTAAAACCCTCTTTATGTCATCGTGGAAAAGTAGGCATTGGCCCAAGAGTGATCCTTGTCTAGAGTACATGAACTGTTAAGTGTACATGACATAGTAAATGAAAAAGGCTAATTTTCACCCCTTGGTATTTCTTGAAATAATATTCTGATTTCAGCTCCAAGCCTTAATAACTCGTTCTGGACTCTTTTGATCTCTTAAACTTAAAACTCTTTTGATTTGACTCTCAGAACCACCTGACATTCTATCATTCGATTATGTAAATCTCTCAATTAGAGCAATCTATACTCCACTTGAATCACGTGATGTTCTATCATTCGATTATGCATAACTCTCGATTGTGACAATCACTAAAACCCTCTTTATGTCATCGTGGAAAAGTAGGCATTGGCCCAAGAGTGATCCTTGTCTAGAGTACATGAACTGTTAAGTGTACATGACATAGTAAATGAAAAAGGCTAATTTTCACCCCTTGGTATTTCTTGAAATAATATTCTGATTTCAGCTCCAAGCCTTAATAACTCGTTCTGGACTCTTTTGATCTCTTAAACTTAAAACTCTTTTGATCTCTAAACTTAAAACTCCTTTGATTTGACTCTCAGAACCACCTGACATTCTATCATTCGATTATGCAAATCTCTCAATTAGAGCAATCTATACTCCACTTGAATCACGTGATGTTCTATCATTCGATTATGCATAACTCTCGATTGTGACAATCACTAAAACTCTCTTTATGTCATCGTGGAAAAGTAGGCATTGGCCCAAGAGTGATCCTTGTCTAGAGTACATGAACTGTTAAGTGTACATGACATAGTAAATGAAAAAGGCTAATTTTCACCCCTTGGTATTTCTTGAAATAATATTCTGATTTTAGCTCCAAGCCTTAATAACTCGTTCTGGACTTGTTCGTTTCATTTTTATCCGTCCAAATACTTCTGGAAAACAACTGACAGAGAATTCATTCTAAATCTTCTATGCCAATACCTTAAGAACTCCTAAACAAAAAGGCGTATATTAAAAACTATCTCTTGACTACGAGCATCTTCACAGTGTTTCTCGCTTTAAAAACTATACTCTTTAGGTCCTAGCAGTTGATATTTCTATTAATTAGCTTTTTATTTAGCTTATGCTAATGTGTTTAACGTAAATTTTAAATTTAGTAAATGGTGTTTAGATTAAAAAGAAAATATTTCAAGGAAAAAAAATAGGGTAGAATATACAGAAGAATGAATACTTGTCAAAAACGAAAGAAAAAAAAAAGATTAAGCATCTTAAAGACAGCAGTTTTCAAGAAACTGGTCTAAAAATACTGTGCATATTTGTTCCTTCACTTATAGAAATTTTTTTTCTAAAAGTACGACAAACATAGCTTCGCAAGCAACGAAGGAATTTCACCTTCAAAAATAACTTACAGCTGAAATGGAAAAACTATCTCACTTCTAACTCCAGCGAAACTTTTTGTTTCTTCTCTCCTTGGAAACAGAGATCCCTGTTAATACTGTTGACACCCCATCTTGTTAGGCGGACACGAATTTTCACTCTGCAACGGTGGGCGAAAAATTTTCACCTCCGCGCGAAGTATAAAATAGTAATGTAAAAAATCATCTGCGAAAGAAAGGGACCTTTTTCCCCCGTTCCTTTTTCTTGGAAGAAATGTGGGGGAAAAGGGAAAAAGTTCTTGAGCGGAAAATATGAGTCAGTGAAAAGTTGGAAATCGAAGGTTTGCTATGCTCTCGAACTGAATCTTGAAGAGTGGCCGGAGTCGTTAGGGTGAGGGAATCAAAGGAAGTGAAAAGAAGAGAAAATGCATCCATTCACTTCGATTCGTAAAATTTTTGCCAGACGCATTTGGGAACTTTTTCGCTGGGAGGGGTAAAAATTGCCACCGAATGGAGAAGCATTAAATGATTATCTGAAACTGATTCATCTACTTTTTTTTTCTCAGAAGAGAGGAGGGGAAGGGCAGGAGCATTACATTTTAATACCTTTTCTAATCCTCCATGAAAATTTTCAGTAAAATGAATTCTTTTTGTTTACAATGTGATAGTAGTGTTTAAAATACCGATGCATAAGCAGGACAAAATAAGACGAATCTCAAATCCAAACAATCAAATGAAAACAGATACCTGCAAAATCAATTTAAACCTAAAATAAAAAGACTTTTCCATCTAAATGTCATGCCCCCCCCCTCTCTTTTTAGCCTACTTTCTTATGAAAGTAAAATAGAAAAAAGTATGAAAGAAGGCTTAATGTAGCTTAAAATATCATTAAAGGTGAAAAAAACTAGAATAAGTAAAACAATTAAATAAATATTGAAGAATAAAATTTGAAAGTAGGGTTTTGAGATAGGAAAAAGGAGACTGTTGGTCTTTGGGTCCTCATCTAATAGTTTCTGAGGTGACTGTCCGATTTGAAAAATTTCTTTTTCGTTTAAAAGATCTCGTCGATGACACCTAATTTTTGATTTGAAGTCTTTCTTTTTTAAACTCTGAAATGATTTTTAAGAAAATAAAAAAAAAGAAACAATATTAGCGCCATCGGGGTAATAATTTGAATCCTACGTCAGTCCTGATGATCTAATAGATGGATTTGCTTGGAACAAAATTAATTGCGAATAGCTTATGACGTAGAACGTGTCTAAACAAAAAGTTCATCTAGAACTAATTCAGCGTACCTTCTAATGAAACATTAACATACCGTATTCATGCGAATCTAATGCGCCATAGAATCTAATGCGCATCCCCATTTTAAAACTTTAAATAATAAAAAAAAAATGTTTGTCGGTGAATAAATTTGGTTGACGTCATCGGCGAACTGATGACCAGTTTTGCACTCGAATCTAATGCGCACCCCAATTTTGAGTACTACATTTGGCCAAAAACGATGTGCATTAGATTCGCATAATACGGTAGATTTCTTGAGGATAATTTTGAATGAATGCATGAATAAATGCATGAGTGAAAGAAAGAATGAATGAACTAATGAATAAAGGAATAAATTAGTTGATGAGTGAATGCATGGAGAAATAAATGGCATGAACGAGTTATTGAAATAAAAAATAAGAAAACAAATAAAATACATTAGAACAAACTTCATCGGAATGAGCATATGACGTAGAGAACGAACAAACTCGTTCAACAAGAACTAAACGAGATTATTTTATCATGAAACTTTTTGAATTTAGATTTTGAGGGCATTTCTGAATAAATGAACGGATAAATGACTTAGGGAATGTATGAAGAAGCTAACGAATAAATGAATAAATAAGTGAATGAATGAATAAATAAGTGAATCAAAGAATAAAAAGGTGAATGAATGAATAAATAAGTGAATGAATGAATAAATAAGTGAACAAATGAATATATAAGTGAATGAATGAACAAATGAATGAATGAGTAAATGAAAGAAATAAAAAAAATGTGTAAAAACAGAAACTTTATCGTGAAACTCCCAACTTTTCTACCTAATTGATGTTTCCTTAACCCATTCGAGACCGATTGCACACCGTGTGTGCAATAACAGTAATGTGCAATTATCAGTTATTCTGAGTCTAGTTATTCTGAGTTAAACTAGTTGTCTAAAGGGTCATTCCACTATCCACTTCAACAAACGTTACATTTATACAGCATTTTTCAACTTCAACAAGCTTTCTAACAAACTTGTTGGGTATTTTTTAGGTTTTTTAATTTTGGATAGTAAAAGTACATGTGTTCTAAGTATGCAAAAAAAAATTGAAGATATATATGTATTTGCTGTATGATAAATTTTTTTTTGAAATTTCGTTACGTGTGTTACCTGATGAGTAACACACGTAACGAAATATCAGCATTTTTTTTAACAGACAGAAAATACATATATATCTTCAAAAAAATGTTTGCATACTTAGAACACATGTACTTTTACTGGCCAAAATTAAAAAACCTAAAAAATACCCAAGAAGTTTGTTAGAAAGCTCGTTGAAGTTGAAAAATGCTGTATAAATGTAACGTCCGTTGCCGTGGAATGATCCTAAATAAGATTTTTCTTGAACTAATGAAATCTGTAAAATCCAGGAAATTTGTACGGTGTGCAGCGATCTCATTTATGTGAATGACTTATGAATTGAGTGATTTCCATAGTAAATATGTTTTTTTTAATTAAAAATGTCTCGCTCCTGAGGACCATGTTCGAAAAAAATCGTCGTTTCGAATGGGTTAACATTGATGAGCGTTGCCAATTCACTGGGTTGATTAAATCAAAATAAAGACAATTCAAAGCGTTTTAGTTTTTACATAAAACAAGAATCGGCAAACGATTTTTTATGCAAATTACTATTAAGATTATTTTTTTAATGTTTATTTTTTAACGTTAACATTAACTTTTTGCTTTTGGCAACAACTAAAAATCATTTTTTTTCGGAATAAAAGTATTGCAGGCTATAAGAGGTTATATTTTTCTTTTTTAATTAAAACATACTTATTTATGGGTCGATGTTGAGTGCATCAACAGTTAAAATAGTTTATTTGAAAATTTGAAAAAAAGGAAGAATTTAAGATAAACCAGTAAAAGCGAGGAAGATTTACAAATTATATTTTGGCCCACGGGAAAGTAGGCTCGAATGATTCTAGACGGAACTTCTTGTTTCTTTTTAAATTTTTCTTTCACAGCAACAAATATTCATGCTAAATACTACAAACAAGCAAATCGTATTACGCCGACATAGAGTTTCACTCTAGAACGAAAGACGAAAAAAAATTTATTCCCTCGTGTAAAACAGAATAATAAAGTAAAAAAAGTCGCTTGAAAGGATCAGTTTTTTTTTTCGAATTCTTCAGAGAGATGCGAAAGACAGGCAACAAGTTCTCTTGAAAAACAAAATATGAAGCGAAAGAGTTGAAAATCAAAGATTTCTTGTGTTCCTATAAGGTATCCCTATCCTTGTGTAAAATTGACTGGATATTTAAAGAGTGGGTTTTCACTTCACTTCAGATCGTTTCTTTCACGAGAAATACTCTTTTCTTCGGCGAAACTTGACAAGTGAGATCTTCGAATCGACCTGATAGTTGAAAGAATTTCGTGTTGAGATGTTTTATGTCGTATTCATGCTGACTAATTTTAAATTTTTATGATTTCATGTACATTTGTGTAGAGCCGACTCTATATGTTTTTGATGAAACTGTAACGTTTCGGAGCTAAAAGAAATTATTTATCAGTGTAAAGAAATGAAGCCGCGTGCGAAAAATAATCATCAAAAGAGTAAGTTTTTTTTTCTTTCTAATTGGCTACGTATGGTCATTAACCTTTGCAGACCTAGTGCGTACCCCGGTAATCGGCATCCATTGTTTCAAGTAGTACCACTATCGGTGGATGCCATTGCCACTGAGAATTCGGAAGCTCAGTTTCCGCTAGATAGCGGCACCTGAGCTCTCATTTGATGCGACTTGCACTAGGTATTTAGTTTAGCGGAAAGTATCCACGCCAAACGGATACTCAAGAAATCTTTAACATGCCGCACAATCATGCGGCATGGGCGAAAACGATTTTTTGCATCTTGAAAATCCCCCGACTTGGGCCAGGTTTGAACCTGCGGTCTTGGGCGTACGAGACTTGCGCCTTACCACTACGCCACCCTATTGACCCAAAAGAGTAACTTTAATGCAACAAAATAAATAACTTTATTACAACTATCACGAGGAAAATTTAAATCTTTTAGGTTTTTAAACTGTTTAAGTTAGAGACTAGAAAATGGCCCTTGCATAATTTATTTTCTTGTACTGAACCACCATTAATTCTTTCGAATTAATGGTGTAATTTTAAAACACGTGTTTGCAATGTTTATTGCAAATTTGTGAAAAACAACATTGGATTAGTCAATGTATAAATAATTTTATTTTATTCATCTAAACGCATCTTGAAGAACGAGAGATTTTGTTAATCAAACATTGTATCTTTTAAACCAGATTTTTTTAAAAAATAATTTTTTGGCTTTTTTTCCCTTTTGTTTCCTGTAATAATATTTTTTAAATAAATTTTCTGCTTAAAAATAAAAATTTGTTATGCGTTGGATATACCTTTTTTTAGTACATCCTAAAAAGGAAAAACAAACTCCAGTGCCATTAAAAATATTAGAAACAAGCAAAGAAAAAGGCAGTGCCACTTGTCGCCTCATTGTTTTTTTAAGAAGATTTAACATTTTCACTTAAAGTGGTTTGCTTGAATACTACTCGATTGTTCCTTTCAAATATGGTATAAAAACAGGAAACAGGAAAATGATCTAAGTAAATAAACATTTTGATTTTGAAACTTACTGCTGAAAATTCATGACTTTTACGATGTAAGACAACTACACTAATCTTGTAACGTAAAAATATCCGTAAACTTCTGTATAAAATCAAACAAATTGAAGTTCAGAAATTTTTGTTAATTGTTATAGCAGACATTTCTAAATAAGGAGAAATTTATTAATGCTACAATTAAAGCCAACATTCTTTTCGAAGTTTAGACAGTTTTTTCTGCGCTTAGTCTTTTATGAAATCTTTTGCCGTAACCTAATGGAAAGTTTTACGTAGCACTAAGATTTAAAAAGACAACTACCGTTCAAAAATCTCGAAATCTCTTTTCCTGAAAAACAAAACGCAGAGAAACAAATCGTAGCTTTCGAAACAATGGCCCAAAGCAGATTGGGGGTCGGGTGCTACAGGCGAATGTATTGTTTTCTAGGGGTGTATCCCATGTTTTTTTCTGGGTGCGGGTTATACACCGAACTTAATTTTTTTAGAATGAATTTTTCGTCCTACGGACTATACAACGATGCGGGCTATTTACCGATAATTACGGTAACTACGTAAAATAACAATTCATATTGCTTAGTCCTTTATGAAGTCTTTTGCCTTAACCTAATGGAAAGTATTACGTAGCACTAAGATACATTACTATCTACAAAAAAAATTCATATCAATAGCTGTATACTTAATTATAGTTTTAATCATGTAAACAAATTTATATCAATTTAGTTTTGTTTGGAATTCTTTTGTCGTGCAACTGTCGTGAAACTACGCATGTGAATCGAAACTTAATTCAAATCTCACAACTACGCCAAGAAGACTAATGAATGTGTCCGCAGAGAAATTTTTCAAAACTTTTAATGATAAAACGCACACAATTAACACCATAAATATCTTCCTTTTCCTGAAAAGAACATCCCGAACAAACTGATGTTCTTGTAATTCTTTTGTCCCCAAAATGACAGCAAAAATACCCTTGTTCGTGCTGTAGGGAAAGAATGACAAACGAACCCTGGTGGTCGCGCTAGAAACTAGAAGCCCCTTATTTGCATGTGCTTAATGGTACGTAGCGGATCGTGTGTCTGTGTCTCGACAATACAGACAAATAGCAGTTCATTTATTAAACATCTTTTGTGAGTGTGGGTTGGCAACAAAGAAAATGTCATACTGACATAATTTACGGCAAAAGAATTGTCAAAGCTTGATGCGCATAATATCTCTTTCTCATGAACAATAAATTTTTCAAAACAGTGAAATGTTTGAGAGTGACAAGCAATTGTATAACATTTTTAACAACACATAAAATGTAATTTCAACCACGAACAAAATGGATTATACAAATTAATTATTTTTCTTTTATTATAGTTACTATATTACGCGTATAAATGCATAAGTTTTAACTTTTAAATTGGATTTAAGTGGTATACTTTGAGTGGTTAAGTTAGTCATTAGTGGTTCATTGCTTTTTTTAACTTACAAAATAAAATAAAAGCAAATCACGTTTTCTTTGGTTACATTTTTATGAAAATAATTACTGTCTATAATTTTATAGTGTTTGTTTTATTTGTTTCAAAAAAACAAATTATACTGGAACTACTTTTATTTATAAGTATTAATTAACGTTCTGTTGAAAAAACTCCCCTATTCCACTCATACATAAAATTGTTTAATACTAACTATAATAAACTACTACGAAAATGAGTGAGCGCAACTTTTTATCGGAAAAAGGCACAAACCTAATAATCCTGAAAAAAAAAACCTAATTAGCGAAAAATTAGGTAAGGTAATGTTTAATAGTTACGGCATCAGTTCAGGGACAGCTTAGCATTTAAAGAATTTAAATCACAAAAATATTATTTAAATTTTTCTCCTTAAAGCTTTATGGTTCTTTAGTTTTTAAGTGGAAAGGGGAATTTACTTTTCGGAAAATCGACCGGGAAAATCGTTTTTTGATTCATTATTTTTCATTGCGACAAAAAAAAAAAAAAAAAAAAAAATTTTGGGTTTTTGCAGAAATATGAGCTAATATCAAAGGTTAAAGTCGTGATTTGTGCACGAATGACCTTGTAAAAGCATTTTTCTCGAAACTAAATTTATCTCTTTATTTAGATCTCAACATGTTCCTTACTACTTAATTCTTTCTTCGACAAGACAGAAACTTGTTGATTTACTAGTTTTTATACAGTTAAACAAAGTTCTGCATTATGTGAATGGAATATGTTAAGTAATTTAAGAACATTAATAACGGTTCAAAAAATGCGAAATTTTGCGAAACAATTTGCGGTAACTGACAAGAAAAAAAAATATTTAAATAATTTACCAACAGATACTTAAACGAATGCTGACATTTGTTTATAATGTCCATTTCTTCATTATAAAACAACTTCAGCCAAACGAATAAAAAATTATAACACAAGAAACATTCGAAATATAATTAAAAAGCTATTATTTTAAATTTTTAATACTTTGATTTTTTAATTATTCGGAACATTTATTGAGTGATTTGCAAGTACAGAAAAGTTAAAAGCATTGCATTAAAATTATCGTTTCATTCAAAGGTCTACCGTCGCCTTAAGTTAATTAATTACCTCGATGCATTTAGTTAAGTAATCGCTATTACGTGGACACTTTTTAAAGTAATTTTTAAACAGCAAGAATTAAAATAACTTCGGCGGAAAAATTAAGAGAAAAAAAAATTAGACTTAGTAATTTAAACACCAAATGATGCATTATATTGAAATTTAACGAGAAAGTAATGAATCGTTCCTTTCTACGCTTCAACGTAAATTGTTTTTGAAAGAAAATTAAGCAATCCAAATCAAGAGAAGTGGTTCAACTTCTGGGGCTTAAAAAAATCTATCAACTAGCAGATGATAAAGAAATGAACATTTTAAATCAGTTTTTGTTGATATAAGTTATTAATTAAGTTTGGAGTTTTTCTTCCCAGTTTCTAGACAAATATTAGATGCCGAAAATTCCCTTACAATCTATTTTTCGCGAAAGTCTGACTTTTTTAAAAAATAATTATAAAGCACGAACTATTAAATAAAAAACTACGATGTGATCCAAAATGGCATCTATGTCGTCTTTTCTTATTAGTCATATCCCCAAAACCCTCATATCTCCAGTCTAAAAAGAACCTATTAGTGAAATTACGACAGAAAATGCTCGAAAAAAGGAGAGAAGAGGGAGAAAAGGAAGAAGCATAATTCGATTTTGTGCGATTTGGAATATGTACTTGATAATAGGTTTCAAGCTTGTAATTTGATGGGATTAAAACTTTTGTCTCTCGGTATTTTTTAGGAAGAATTACACAGCTTCTACCCATTGCCACCTCGCGGAAACAAATATCTAAGCTCTTTCTTCGAAATTAGGGGTGGAAGATGGAGGGAGGGATGGGGGTAATAACTCCTACGCGCGAAAATGGAACGGCAGTTGCTCGAAATTGTTTTCTTTTGATATTCTTATTAAGGATTTTTGCGCAAGGTTGTTATGTGAGAGTGGCAAGTTGTATTTGCTTAAAAAAATCAATCTACTTTTTGATTTGAGAAGGCTGATCTATGAATTTTTATTCTCGCCAAGATAGTTCGTTCTTTCATTAATTCTTTACAGCAAGCGCCTTTTCATGTTGTACATAAAGTATACAATCTTTTTTTTTCTGGTGTTTTTTTTTTCGTTTACGGTATAAGGCCAGATTTTTAGTTTAAAACTTTAGAGTTATAAAAGTATTATCAAGCTCACCAAAATCAATTTCAATCATAATGCACGCTGAAAGCCTTAAACGTGATATCATACAGAATTAATAGTATTCTTCATCACCGAAAAAAACGCGCTCAGTAGCTTTATCCTCTTCATTCCAAGTGTACCCAATGGAGGCAATTCATCGCGTCACGTGATAACGGTGATCGCTGATTTGTTTACCAAATTTTAATTGAGTTCTACGCGGAGTTCACGAAGCAAAACTAGCTATCTTAAAATTAGACTATTTTCATAGCTTTTTTTTATTATAAACCAAGTAATTTACCTTTAATTTAATCATTATAACAGAAATTTATTAATTATTACAATAGTTATAGTGTTTTATTTAGTGTTAATTTTATATAACGAAGAACTTTATTTAGTCCTAGTTTTTAACAACGTAGAACTTTATTTAGGCCTAGTTTTAATTAGATTTGTCGAACTCGAAGTAAAGCGATACTACAGCTTCCTTTGTTTACATCGCTTATATCGCTATCATGTGACCTATGATCGCTATCAGTAGTGCTACTTGAAAGAATGGATGCCAGTTTCTGGGGATGCATTAGGTCTGAAAAGTTAAATGACGCAGCCCCATTATAAAGAAAAAAAATAATACAAAAAAAAAAAATTAATGTAAAATAATAAATAAACTTGGTGCTAAGTAAACTGTAGTAAACATTTTTTCACGTTAAGCATTTTAATGCTTATTTGTGCTTTCCTAACGTGATTTTTTTTTTTTAAATTTTAGTGTATCAAACAATGGAAAATAATGTCCTATAAGTAGGTTTACTATGCGTCCGGGATTAATCCCGGACAGTCCCGGTTTTTCAGTGGTGGCTTGTGTAGGGTCGGAATTGCAACCCCCCCCCCCCCCCGTTGGGGTTTTGAGAATTTTATCTCCAGAAAGGATGTTGTTTTTAAAATTTAGACTAATTGCGTTATTTAAATCACCAATGTTTCTAAAACGCTTGAATTTTCTAAAACGCTTGAACACCATATTTTTCAAATATGGGGAACATTTGGCCTACAGCAATTCCTGCCATTATCTGCTGTCAAGCATTTGATAGATGTTACTGATAGTTCAGAAGTTTCGTATTTTAAATCTTATCGTGAAATTAAAACAACTAAGCATCTTCTAGAATAATAAAGTTTAGAGAAAATAAACTAGATTTGAAAGTTAATTATCACCCCCTCCACTTTCGACGTAGATTATAGTCTGTGCAATTACAATCGGCGTGTCAAGGTCGTCACAACTCTACCTTTTCTCCTTCTGGTCGCCATGGTTACCGTGCTAGAAACTTTTTCCCCACTTGGTTTGGGAACATAAGTCAGGTTGTTGTTTTAGTTATAATAATAATAGACGGATTCAAATCAGATTTATTTCTCAATGGTAAAAATAGATTGCGTCAGGCAAAGTTTTCAAATATTTTCAACCAATCTAAATATTATTCTGACATTTTGATGTGTTTCAGAAAGCTATTGTATAGCTAGCTAATTTATCGTATTTTATATTTTGTAAATGTGAAAATCTTATCATTCATTCCAGATCATTCCATAATCATTCCAGATGAAATTTAATTGCATTTACTTATAATCAAAAATAAATACATGGAAAATAAATTCTTTCTTATAACTTTTTTTCAACTATGCTAATATTTTGAATCGGAGGTGTCGTAATGCCATTGCCTTAACTGCAGTGCAAAAAAAAAAAAGTCTGGCTCTGTTATCATTCTCGCAGTTGCCATGGAGACAAAGCAGCAAACGCGACCTTGATGCGCCTATTCTAATTACACAGATTATAGAAGCCTTCTTTAAGAAGTAGGTTTTCCAAAGGCCTTTAATTGTTCAATAATACCAAACAAAGGAAGAAGTCGATCTTTCCCCATGTTAGTGTTCGAACAGTTCTAAGGAAGTTGTATTGCCATTATACAGAAATTTAGTAAGACCTCACTTGGAGTATGCTGTTCAGTTTTGGTCACCGTACCTCAAAAAGGACATTACCTTATTGGAAAGGGTTCAAAGGCGAGCTACTAGATTGGTCAGTGGTCTTTCAAACTTAGATTATGAGGTTAGGCTTAAAAGGCTCAATATGTATAGTCTTCAGCAAAGGAGACTTAAAGGGGACATGATTCGGTTGTTTAAATTCATTAAAATGGGAAATGTTGATGTGATACATCTATGTGCTGAAATTGAATCAGAGGTCATTGGTTTAAGCTTTTCAAATCTCAGGCTAATCTTGAAATGAAGAAAATTTCTACTTCAATAGGATCGTAGGCAGTTGGAATAGTTTACCGGAAGCGACTGTTAATTGCAGTGCGGTACTCTTGATGTTCATTGGGGACTGCTAAATTGACTAAGACCAGTCTAGCTGGGCGCTGAGCCTGTTGCTGGTCGACACTTTTGTATTTGTATTTTTTAGTTATAGATGATAAACAGGGTTCCTAAGTTAAAAAAGTATATTGGTTCACGAAAAAAATATCCACGTGGATTATTCATGGCATGGAGCTAAACCGAAGCAAATAGTTTTAAATCGGAGTGAGCAACTAAAAAAAGTAGCTTCTCCAGATTTCGGAATTTCGATTCTTTTTTAGAATACAGTTGAACTCGCTTTATACGAAATGTCAAAAATTCCCAAATTTGTTCGTATCAACCGTGAATAAGTAAAATTGAAAAAAAAAAGTTTTAGAAATACATGTTCATGTATTAAAAATAATTACTACTATTTATAATAAAAAGCAAAATAAATAGTAAAAGCAAATGATTTATTTTTGATAATATACACTTTTAAATCTTACTAGTACATTGATAAAAAGTGAACTTACCTTTTAAAATTTAACAATTTTGAAAATTTTTTTAATGTTTAGCTGTTTTTTAGGTGCATTAAATTTTATCACACGCATGTCTCGGCTGAAAATGCCTAGTGCCATTTATTTATACTTGGTGGTTTACGATAACTCAAAATAGCCAAAAATTTCCATAGAAAAATTTATTATATGCAACCGAGGAAAATTTTTCTAGAATAGGTCAGTAATTTTGTTCGTCTTAGCCGAAATTTGTATTTTATCCTTCGTAAAATGCGTGAGATATTTAGTGTAATTATATAGTAAACCAAACTTAATGAACAAAATGTTCGTTTTAGCGGTGATTTCGTATTATGAACCGTGTTTGTATTAAGAAAGTTCAACTGTATTTGAAAAACCGATATGGGGATTCTCTCCCATTTTGATTTTTCTAATTTTACAAAATGGAATAAAAATACAGCATAGTAAGGAGTTGATAGTGAACATCTCTTGCAATGAATTGCAATAAATAAATAAATAAATAAATAAATAAATATAAATAAATAAAGGAAAAAAATGATAACCCAACCTATAAAAGGGTAAGCCTAAAAGCGTATTGGATTAAAAACTAAAAACATTGTGAAATCCTTTTTAGAGTTGTTTATAATTTTTATTACTAAGTGCTTTACAGGAGAAAAGATGCGGCAAGTGTCCATTCTGAAGTCCCTACATCTTTCGATAGTTTTCAGTGACAAATTTTTGTCCGGTGATTCTCCGAAGATTGTTCTTAAGAGAATAACAAACTCCCCATTCTCGAATTTTCTACGAATCATACCCATTTCACCAAAAATGTTTTCCTTCCTCCTGATCTCTTAAGATGGGAAAAGAGAAAATTCGCTTTATTTTCGAAAGATTTTTCATGCTTTTATTTAGTGTCCTTCAAATAGTAGTGAAGCAATAGTTCATCCACTTTTCTCGAGAAGCGAAGAAATCATAGTAACAAAGGAAAACTTGATCCGTTCTTCCTTCAAAAGTGAAATTTCTCGCCCAAACTTAACTAGATATGTTATTAACGACCGTCACGCGAAGCATGTTTGTAGGTAAAAGAAAGGTATAGAACACTTGGAAGCTTTTTCTTTTATTTTACCTCTACTAGTCAAGTATTTGGGGGAAAAAAAGGCTAAAAATTTATATATATTGATTGGCGAAGGTAGAGTTAAAAATCTTTCTTTTGCAAAATATTGAAAACTTCGTGAATATATCGCCAATGTCTTCACACTTTACAAAAGCGCTAGTGCTTAAAAACTTTGAATTCTTAAAGATATATCCTTAAAATAACCAGTAAAAGATGTTACTTCTACGTCAAAAGCTCTTTCCGAAGCAAATGCGCCATTGGGACCGATCATAAATGGTGTCACTTTTTTGTCAATACATTGTGAGCCCTCACCCACTTTGTCACAAAATGTCACACTTCAACCTATCTCCTACCCCCTTTGTCTCATGTCACGTTATATTACATAAGTATAGGTACTTGTAGTGCTGCATTTAATAAACAAAGCACTATGTTATACCTCACATTTCTAATTTTATTTTTGAACTTTCAATAACACTTGTGAGCATAAAAATAATAATGATTGTATGGGAACTTAAATTTTATAAATTGAGATTAAGGTTTAAAAAAAAAAAAAAAAAAAGACAATTAGGGTATCGCAAAAATATTAATTGTTTGAACTCGGAAAAAATGATCCGCGTTATTTCAACTTAAAAGTGTAAGCCTCTTTGAAGATTTCCTTTCAAATTTTTAACTAGAAGTAAATTTAAACCTTAATCAACATCGGTGTTTTCAATACAAAATGAAATCAATGAAACCTTAAAAATCAAATCATAAAATTAAAAAAAAATATTTAAAAATAAATTTAATTTGCCGAT
The DNA here is from genome assembly GCA_038502835.1 of Octonoba sinensis. Lineage (NCBI taxonomy): Eukaryota > Metazoa > Arthropoda > Arachnida > Araneae > Uloboridae > Octonoba > Octonoba sinensis. Next base: position 16,109,308 of record CM076604.1, read on the forward strand.
TTTAAATATTTTTTATTGAAATCATAATGTACTAGCTGATCACCCAAAGAACATCTGCTGGCTGTTCAACAATCAGATTCGTAAAAAAAAAAAAAAAAAGCTTTTAAAATGCTAAAGACTTAAGAAAAGGTCGTTTTGGTTTGTAAAAAGGAGATTGATCGCTAACCAAGGTGTTGCCATTCCAAAGAATCGGAAATTAAAAATTGAGTTATGAATGGAAATACCTTTTAAGAAATAGAAATAAATTCGTTAAAGCCCGTAAGTTACGATAATAAATTGTAACAAATATTTTGTTACTTTTCTATGCTAATTAATTAAACACTTTTTTAAATATCGTTTTACCAAAGTTTGTTTTCTGCATGTCACAATCGTATCGTACCGCAAAATTTAATCGTAACTGGTCCACGTTAAGTGCCATATATATGGATGATGTCACACTTCTTGTTACCCCGTGTCACAAACTGTCACATAACATCATAATTGCAGTGAACAAACATATTCTTTTTCTAGATATATGTAAGGAATAAAGATCTTAAGGCCCTAATATCAGAATTTTATAACATGTTAGGTAGTTTTTTTTATCTGATTAATTTTCACTGATTATAAATAAATATATAAACACGACCTCTTCTTTCTAATCGCTTGATCATTTGTATTATTACCTTCTATCTTCCTTTTATCTTTAGGACCATTATTTGTTAACTAGGCTATGACGTCATAACGAATCGACTAAGCCTCTCTGTTGATGTGATATCCAATGCAATATATGTATCTCGTTGCCATAACAGTCAGTCTGAAATTAGTATCGTTTATATTGAAATGTACAATATTTCATGCATGGCGCACAAGCTGCCAAGTTTTACCAAAAAAAAAAAGGCAAACACTTTTCGGATACATATGTCATACACTTTTTGCATGTCCTCGCCCACGAACATATTACAAGAAGCATATTATATGATATTTGAGAAAATATTTTGCCATTTCACACTCGCCTATTTCCAGTAATCACGTGCATAAAATCTATGTCCAATGTTGCCATTCCTCAAAAACAAAAAAGGATAACATTCAAAAGTTCCGATATCTCCGAATAACATAATTCATACAAAGAAACAACGGACTGACAAGTATTAGCCTTTGACAGCTCCCATTCGTTTCTCTAAAGCTAGCAATTCGATAGTTCGAGAAATACATTCCCCAGTCCAGGGAGAAACAAGATAAAAAACAAAACAGAGCAGAAGAAATCTTAGAACACACTGCGATTCTCCCAATCTCCTTGCAAAGGATGAGAGCGTATTGACGAAAGACATAAATATCGCCTCTCGAATCAAATACTGCTTTTAGGGGGATTTGGAATGTTGTTGCCAACCGTTTCTTCCAAATTCCAGTCTGTGTTTGTGTTCTAAGTATGGACGATGACGTGAGCTGATGAGGTATTTACTTTCGTGTTATCGACACTAAACAAACAGTTCGTTTTCTCTTTGTTTTCTCTCAATGATGATTATATGTGTGCGCCTAATTTTTAGCCTACTCTCCCGTAAAGGTAAAAACAAAAGGGTAAAAGAAGGATTAATGTATGGTGAAAATATCCTTAAAAAAATGTCAAAAATAAGTTAAGAAATTAAACAAAGACTGAAAAAAGAAAAAAAATGAGAAAGTAGGATTTTCAGATCGTGAAAATGTGTCTGTCGGTTTGTCTGTCCCGGCTAATAGCTTTCGAGGGAATTGACCGATTCGAAAGATTTTTTTATTCGAAAAATCTTGGCGAGAATATTTCATTTAAATATTTCTTTTTTTTTTTTGATCAATTTTTAGTAAAATTTTAAATAGTTAAAAAAGTCTTATAACACTGTGCAACAAATTTGAAGTTTTTTTTTTGTCCTTTAGATCAGGGGTCTCCAAACTTTCCAGCCTTAGGGCCATATTGGTTACTCCAGTAAATTCCAAGGGCCAAAACCATATTATCATTAATTGTTGCCGGTGGTAAAAAGTTGAATCAGTCCACTAGTGGTGTAAAATATGATTACTTTTTTGCCAGATGCCATTAGCGACGGGGAAGCTGATGTATTTTCTGTATCGTATGGGTATCCGTTATAATGGGGTACCCGCATCGTATCGCCATAGTAATCATTGATTACAAAAGTAATGAAATACACAAGTAATCATTGATTACTTTTTTCTTCAGTAATCGTTACTTCGGTTCCTAACGAGTACTCAAGTAACGAATGAGTATTTTTTTACATGAAAAAAAAAGTCCGAAAAAGTACGCCACGTTTAAAAAAGGCTGCAAATCGAACTAAAGTCCGCAAAACGGCAACACTGCATATTATTAATTTTCCTGTCATTATCTGTAATTTCTAGATTAGTCGTAGAGTACGAGCGAGCCATGAGGAGTAACGTGACAGGACATCTGGTGGACACAAGCAGAAATAGGTAGTACCTTCTATCCCTAACAGATGGCGCTAATAGCACTTACAGAATAATCTCGTTGGTTCGATAAAGTTCTGGTGTCTTCCACTCACTTCTAGATGGCAGTAAGTGAAATATATAAGAAGGCTAGTGGCGCAACCACAAGTCAGTTCCTATGACACTGCTGTGAAATAAAATAGTGCGTACCTCCTTAAAACGTGTTTGTGCGTGTTTAAGTTTAAGACATCTTTGTAACAATATTTTTATTTGAATTGTTGCTTTTGTGTGTGATTTAGTAGAATGGAAAAGAAGCGAAAAATTGATAGTGAATGCAGAAAATTCAAAGATCAGTGGAACATTCAGTATTTCGTAATTGAGTCCAGTAACAAGGCGCTATGTTTGATTTGCAATGAAAGCATAGCCGTTCTCAAAGAATATAACATTAAACGTCATTATGAAGCAAAACATTTTCAAAATTACTCAAAATATACAGGAAGTTTGCGGACAGAAAAATTCGAAGCTATGAAGCGCGGATTGAAATCGCAGAAATCTTTATTTACAAAACTCAAAACTGAACAAGAGGCTGCAACTCGTGCCAGCTTTCGTGTGGCTCTTGAAATTGCAAAACGTGGAAAACCATTCACCGATGGAGAAATGGTCAAAGAATGCATAATCGCAGTAGCCGAAGAAATGTGCCCTGAAAAGGTAAATTTATTAAAAACTGTCAGTATGTCAGCAAACACTGTGGCTCGAAGGGTAGAAGACATCGCTGAAAATATATCCTCTCAACTGTTCAACAAAAATGGACATGTTGAGTGGTTTTCTTTGGCCTTGGATGAGTCAACGGATGTGTCAGATACTGCTCAGGTGTTGATTTATATTCGAGGAGTAGATAAAAGCTATGAAGTGCATGAAGAACTTCTTGATATGTATAGTATTCATGGCACAACTACTGGTTCAGATATTTTTAAAGGAGTTGAAATGGCCATTAAGCAAAAGAACCTTCCATGGAAAAACTTGAAATGTATTACAACTGATGGAGGCAAAAACATGAGTGGGAAAGATAAAGGAGTGGTCGCTCTTGTGTCAAAGGCTGTAGAAAATGACGGTGGCTCAAAACCAATAGTCTTACATTGTATCATTCATCAACAGTCTTTGTGCGGAAAATGTTTGGATATGTCTGAAGTTCTGAAACCAGTCATATCAACTGTTAATTTTATCAGATCTTTTGGGCTGAATCACCGACAATTCGTACAATTTATTAAAGAGATTGGAGAAAATGACTTACCTTATCATACTGCCGTACGTTGGCTTAGTTGTGGGAAAGTCCTTCAGCGCTTTTTTGAACTTCGAGCAGTGATCGAATTTTTTTTGAATGAAAAGCATCGCCCTCTTACTGAATTGCAAAACAACGCATGGCTGTGGAAGTTAGCATTCTATGTTGATTTGACAAAACATGTGAACGAACTGAATTTGAGATTGCAAGGAGAAAACCAGCATCTTCCTGATTTATACAATAATATCAAATCATTCCGGAAGAAATTGATACTGTTTCAATCACAACTACGAAGTAAATGTTTTTCACATTTTAAAACATGTGAAATATTTAGCCACACCACTGAGACCGAGTTTCCTATCGATTTTGCAATCGAAACTTTGAGTGCTTTGAAAATAAATTTTGATACTCGTTTCTCGGACTTTGATGCCATTGCGAATCAAATTAAGATTTTTCAGAATCCTTTTGATACTGACATTGAAACCCTAGCCCCGGAACTTCAAATGGAAATGATTGATCTACAGTGCAGTGATATAATTAAGAACAAATATCAAAACTTATCTTTGTTGGAATTTTATAAGTGTCTTCCACTGACACAATTTGATAATTTGCATAAATTTGCTCGTGGGCTGTTTTCTGTTTTTGGTACTACTTATTTGTGTGAGAAGACCTTTTCCAAAATGAAGTACACAAAAAATGTTTACAGATCTAAATTAACTGATGAGCATCTTAAATCTCTTTTAATAATTGGTACAAGTAAAATTAGTCCACAACTACAAACTATTGTCAGTGGAAAATCTCAATTACATAAATCTCATTAGTATTTCATATGTCGTTATGCTTGTTATAAGTTATCTTTTCATTTAAAATGTATAAAATGTTAGTTGGATTCATTTCAATAATTTGTTGGTAAATAATAACCTACAACAATGTTATGAGTAGTTAGCCCATGACCATATCAATGTAGATGTCATATTAATAATTATTCAACATAAAAATAGATTGCTTCAGTAAACTTAATTTAATTTGCTATAAAAAATAAATATGTTCTCTAGAAGGAGTTTTCTTTCAAGTATGCTAGCTCTCCGCGGGCCGGACAAAATCTGTCCGCGGGCCGGATGTGGCCCTCGGGCCGTAGTTTGGAGACCCCTGCTTTAGATGAAACTATGTGATTCTATATAAACAGAAGGTGCTTGATTCAAATATCCATACCAAAATGGTCCATCACGTAGCCTTTTTACTGGAGACCCATTTCTCATATTTATAGAATTTGGTTATAGAAGAATGCAACTCAGGCTTACTTATTGAAAACACAAACGCTAAAATGAGGTTTTTTTGGCCAATTCTCCTTGTGGGCATCTATTGGTCTTCCCTGATAACAGTTTAGCAATATTCAATTCGTATACTTCTATTCTATCGAGCGCTGAAATGCTTTTCAAACAGAGATGTCCTGATGAAACCTTTCCCCATGCTCATCACTAATTGCACCAAGGTTTTGAGAAATAAAGTCCATATGGGAGCCCAAAAAGTAGTTTTAATGAAATGTAGCAACCTAATAATACAAAAACATTTTATCATGTCAACAGCAAGATTTTTGTAGTTTTCAGCTTTCTCCATTACCAAGGAAACGTGAGCTCACTGATTTAAAGGCCAGCCAGGCTGATTTTTCAGCTTCTGACTGTTTTTTTTTCATACTATTCATCATGAAAGGACTTTCTTAAGTTGTGGGTGAATAAAAATCCTTTCTTTTACTTTTGCCTCACTTAAATTTTTGAATTTGTTCCTGAAATGCAAGAAACCCACTCCTTCTCTGTCCAGAGCTTTTGTAAATATTTCGATAAACCAAGTTTAATGTGCAATTGTGGAAAAATGGCACATTGTAGATCATTATAGGCTCATTTGGTATACTTTTGCCACTTGTAATTTTGTAGTTTTGAAATTTCCTTTGTGTTTGCAGAATATGCTAAAGGAATGAACAGGGGAAAAAAAACTTACATGGAGGAGCACTGATAAACAAGCGCCACTCTGCTGAATTGTGCTCATGTCCTAATGCTTGAAATAGTACATTCACATCACAGCAGAATACCATTTTTTCTTGCTACGTAAGATGGTCTACAAAATGCCTTTGTCGTCTTGTAAAAGACTAAAAACTTCGAGAAGTAGATAAAGCTTTTGTTGCCAAAAATGTCGCTAAAGTAACCCAACTTCATTAAAAAGGTCTCTAGTATAGCAACGATCTCACTATCAATGAGAAAGACATAATTTATAATAAATTAAGTCGATAAATTACAAAAATAGGCGCATTTATCCAGAAAATACGTAAAAAGCTAAAATGTGGAATTTTTGGAAAAATGGTACGTGATAGGCAAAAAATAATTGCAGATTCGCAATTTTCAGCCAAAAATACACAAGAAACAGACATTTTCATCCAAAGGACATTTTTCGTGTTGCACAGTGTAATTAGTGTCCATACGCAAAAATGAAGCAAATTATGTAAACTGTGGAAGTAAGATCCAAGTTCCTTTGTACGAGCTTATTAGAGGAATCTCCCGATGGGAAATATTTTTTGATTTGAACACTTTTTGTTCAATCAGAATGTATGCTTTCCTCTTGTTGAAATCGACCTAATTCTTGCACTGGCAGAAAGCATCAGTTCCGAAGAAATCAAGTATGCTGAACGAACTAAAACAAGAACAGAATGCGGCACATTCCTTGCACCAACAGTTTCTCCCTTTGAACAGGAATGGACTAGTAACCTCGGCGGCCATACGAAATGATCGCTGTTCTAGATATTATTAATAAACAATTCACCCAGTAACCGGAAATGCACATCAAATCAAAGAGATATTTATCAGGTAGAACAGTAAAGTTTAATGAATAAATAATAAACAGACAATAACTTCGGAAAAAAATATTCTTACCGAAAAAAATTATCTAAGTTTTAATAATCTGTAAAATAAAAATATTATTTACTATATAATCAAATTTTTTGTAAAAAATATTTATTTATATCCAACATAATCATCGTCAAAACAATAGTTTTAGCGAAACCGGAAAAAAAAAAGCTGCCACTTTAATATATATAAAAAGTGCAGACGATAAATAAATTAAAACAAAGAAAGAAGTATTAAATTAAATTCGCGTTTACATTCATTTTTAACGGAGATTGCTAATCTAGCGATGCCTAACTCAAAATGCTAGAGAAATTTTTTGATTATTAGTCGTTTCCATCATAGAAACAATTGTGTAGAAGGCAGCACGATGCAGTTTTCTCGCAGTAATAAGTTCGGAATGAGCTATCGGCGACAAAAAGACAGTTAAGTGGCCTATATTCAGATTCTTATTGGCACGATGTCAGTCAGAGGTCCTCTTTTTTTGCGTTAGAACTGTACTAGTTCATTTAAGATACGTATATCTCATTATATTTCGCTACACAGTGTTCTTAATTACTTACTTAATAGTTCCAATATTAATCAGTTTAAGAGAAATGGAAAAAGTATTAACCTTGAATTTTTAGTTACGATACATAAAAATAGGTGAGATACGAGATTATAACCTCGTAAGACCCCAGGACTAAGCACAAACACTTTTGACACAATTTTTTGGTTCTCTGATTTAAACAAGAAGTTCCGTCTAGAACTATACGATCCTACTTTCCCGTATACAGCGAATTCAAATTTATAATCTTGCTATCTCTCTCTCTGTCTTTCTCGTTTAGCTTTAGTTCTTAATTGCTTCAAATAAACCGTTTTCAACGGTTAATACATATTCACTCAATCATTCATTTATTAAGTCATTCATGCATTTATTCACTCATTTATTCATTCATTCTTTTGCTTATTCATTTAATCATACATTAATTCAAAAATATTCTTGAAAATCCCGATCAAAAAATTTCATAGGAAAATAGGCTCGTTAGTTCTGGATGAACTTTCTATTTGTACATGTTCTACGTCATAAGAGCTTTCCGATAAAGTTTGTTCCAAGCAAATCGGTCCGTTTGATCAGGAATTATATAGGATTGAAATTTCCCCGTAGGCGGTATGTTAATTTTTTTTGAACTGTTCAAAAATGAACAAAAATTGTTCAAATCAATATTTCACGCCAAGAACTTCTTCCAGTGAGCTTGTTCATGGGAACTTAGATCTTGTACCCAGAGTTTACATCATTTGCTTCATTTTCACCCATAGGCGCTAATGTTAAAATTTTTTGAACTGTTCAAAACTGAACAAAAAATTGTTCAAATCAAAAAATAAAATATGGAAATCCGATGTCCTCGCCGAGATCTTTCGAATGCAAAAAGAATTTTTCGAATCGGACAATTCGTTCAAAAGTTATTAGAAGGGGGGGGGGGGGGCAGACCGACAGACAGACAGACCGACAGACAGACAGACAGACAGACCGACAGACAGACCGACAGACACTTTTTCCCCATCTCAAAACCCTACTTTCAAATTTTTTATTTTTCAATCTTTATTTAATTACTTAACTTATTTTTGACTTTTCTTGATTTCTAACGATATTTTCATGATACATTAAGCCTTCTTTCATGCTTTATTATCATTGTTTTTTACTTTTACGGGAAAGTAGGCTAAAAATGATTGCAAAACAAAATAACTAAAAATTTTTTTAAAAGTTTTAATTAATAATTAGTTTAAATAATAATTAATGCCCAATTTCCATGTTTTCCATGTTTAAAACGAAGTAAACTATCGGTTGATTAATTTCAAAAACAATTGGGTGTTTTATCTTTCAAATTGCACAAACAGTAGTTAATAAACAGTATTTTGAAATGTACCCAATTTTGTGCACTTGAAATGAAGAAGTTAAAGCACTAATAACTCACCTTTAAAATCTGTAGCTATTATGGCTAATCACCGGTTGGCCACACTTAGCACCAACATTCAGCAATTTTCTTCTTTAATTTTCAGCTGTCTCACCAATATCCCTTCTTTTAAGAATATTCATATCTTAAACTATTTGAACAATTTGACCTAAAAAACAAACAATAAATCAGCTACGAGTGGGAATTAAGCAGCACATTATTTTAAATAGTATCTCACATTCATGGTTTAAATACTTTCCTTTTGACTTAAGAATCATTGCTGTTTCATTTAATGGTTCCAGGTATTTGGGTAATGTTGGGGAGGTTGATATTTTTTGCAATGGAAGGTTCCTCTAAGAAACATATTAATGCGACGGGAGGCTTTGCGGTTCGTCCCTTAAGTACATATGTTTCATTATTTGGCAGTTATATATAATTCTTGCAATAAGATTATCAGTAAAGCAATTTTATAACAGCACATTATTATTAAATAATGTATCTTACCTTTATGTTTGAAATACTTTCCTTCACTTAATGGCCGTTGTTACTTCGTAGTCTCATTTAGGGTTTCCACGAATTTGGGAAATATCGGGGGAGGTTGATATTTTTTACAATGAGAGGTTCCTCTAAAAAAACTTTCATGCGACGCAAAGCTTTGCGTTTCGTCCCTTAAATACAAATGTTTCATTATTTAGCAGTTATTGTTCGTTTTCGTAGTTAGATTATAAGTAAAATAATTTCATAAGATCCAATTAATATAAAATAATGTATCTTGCATTCATGTTTAAAATACCTCTGACTTAATGGTCATTGCTATTTCGCAGTTTCACTTAGGATTTCCACGCATTTGGAAAATGTTGGGCAGTTTAATATCTTTTGCAATGGGAGGTTCCTCTAAATAAACACGTTAAATGTGACGGAAATTTTTGCGTTTCTTCCCTTAAATATAAATATTTCATTATTTTTGCAGTTATATATCATTATTGCAGTAAGATTATAGGTAAAATAATTTTATATCATCACATTACTATTAAATAATGTATCTTGCATTCATGTTTAAAAGACTTTTCTTTAACTTAAGGGACATTGCCATTTCGCAGTCTTATTTAGGGTCTCCACGCACTTGAGAAATGTTGGGGGAGGTTGATATTATTTGCAATGAGTGGTTCCTCTAAAAAATACGTTTTTTCAGTTCTATATCGTTCTTGCAGTATGATTATAAGTAATTTTATAACAGCACATTATTATTAAATAATATTTCTTGCATATTATTTTTGAAAGACTCTATCATATTTGAAAGACTCTTCGTTGTTTTAATCCCTATTGCTATTTCGTCGTACATTTAGATTTTCCCCGCATTTGGTAAATGTAGGGGGGGAGGTTGATATTTTTTGCAATGGTAGGTTTCTCAAAAAAGCACGCTAATGTGACGAAAATCTTTGCGTTTCATTATTCAGCATTTATACATGATTCGTGCAGTAAGATTAGAGATAAAATAATTTCGTTTCCTTTAGGGGTTGTCACATTTAAGCCCACTGATTTCATAACGAAAGAATCCTCAAAAATCTGGTTCAAAAAGCATCACATCCAATAATTCAAAGTTTTGACGTCGCACCATATCTATATCTGTTGAAATAATACCAAAACTCTTCAAAACGACATCACCCGCGCATATTGCTAGCTGCCTGTCCACAAAATCCTGCAAATTCATTTCAAAGTGCTCAAAATGCAAACGTCTGCATTGCAAGGAGTCAAGGTAGATATGAGAATGCATTCATAATAAGCACGAAATATCAATATGTAAGCACGTTCTGTCTGGGGGAGAGGGACGGGGAAGCCGAACGCAAGCGTCTTCCAAGTTTATTGTTTGTAGAGAAGGGTGGAGGGGGGTATGAGGGAAAAATATTTTTCATATCCTTCCACTTGGCCATCGCATTCGTTGTGACTGTGTGAAACAAATATTTCATCCGTCAATATTTGGAAGTGGGTGTGGAGTAATGGGTGTTGTGGTGTGAAATCGAATGGATTTTTTGGGTGGGGCAGAAATGGAAGCTAAAGATACGACAGTTCTTTTTGATATTGAATTTTTTTCGGGGTTGTAAACGTCTGTGTTGGAGGTATTTGGTGTGAGGAAGCCATCAACTTTTTTTTTTACAGGCTCCAGATTAATATTGATTTTCTAATAACTACACTAAAAGTTTTTGGTGTTACCGAACATTTTTGGTGTACAGTCGGTGTAAAGCTGAAAGTTAATCATTTTTTGATGTATTTTAAATTCTTTTAAGTGTCTGTCAGAAACTGCAGACATCAGAATGTTTTTTTAGCATAGGATGTTCGGTAACTCATCTACGCATCAAAAATTCATTACGATTGTTGATTTGAGGCGGTGAGAAGCAAAGGGATGTAAGTGACTAAAGTATCATTTTGAGTAAAACTCGTTTGAAGTTTAATTCCTATACTAAATTCTAGAGGTTCTTCGTGTAAATATTTTTTTTAGTTTCGAGTCCTATATGTATGTGTTAGTTTAAGAATGAAGTGTGAAGTGTTTCTGATGATTAGATTTGGCGTAGGACGTTTTTAAAAAATAGCTTATTTTCACTTACACCCCTTTGCTTCCAACTAGTTAACTTACACCCCTTTGCCACTGAATGAAAAGCGTGTCTTGTTCATTTTGCTAATTTATACGGTAATTAAGATCGTTTGTTAGTGATATAAACTTTGTTAAAAACTGCATAATATAAATTTCGAATAACTATATTTATCAACAAACTAAAAATCATTGCCATTAGACAAATTGCCAATTGCCGAAAACAAAACATGACAAAAATAAAATCTGCAGACGATTTAACCCTTGTTTTTATAATTATTATTCAATAATTCGGAATTCCTTTCCTATTTTTTTTTTTCTTCTTCTCCGCTTTAAGTTTCGTAAATAGATCGTCTGCATCGCGTATTTAAGCTAACGGAAAAATCAAATAATTTTATTCAGAGGCAAACGGATGTAAGTGCACTTGCATCCCTTTGTCACCAAACGGAATGCAGCTTTTATTTAGTCATTTTTTTTAACCGCGTTTTTTTGCAGTATCTGTCAAAGCTAGCACTAAAATCTCTTTCCCACAAAACAGAAGGGTGTTTAATTTATCATTTGCACTAGCTATCTCAAAATTTTCATTTTGGTCACTTACACGCCTTTGCTTCTAAGTGCCTGATTTATCCTATTTTCATTGAGCAATCGCAATGAAATTTCGATACGTAACGGAGTTAAAAATTTTCATGCGCTAAGAAACGTTATACTGTCTATATTTTTTTAGACAACCACATAAAAATAAAGTACATCAAAAATGACTCATTTTCAACTTTAGACCAACTGAACACCAGAAATCGTGTTCAGTAACACCAAAAATGGTGGCAGTTAAACACACCATTTTTACAGAAATGAGCTTATGGATGAGGCTGAATAGAGATCCGACAAGAGCACTTTTGCGAAGTTTTCACTCCGGTATCACACAAAGATAAATATTTTATCTTTGAAAATTATAACACTAACACCCAAAGTTTCGTTAAAAAAAAGAGCAGAAAACAAAATATTTAATGAACCTGTTTGCTGCATAACAATTTTAGTCTTAAAAGTATTAAGATATTAAAAGCATTAAAACTTTTTACGCATTGGTTCAAGTGCATACATTTTTTATGTTTAAACCGGGAAATTTAATTTACAAATGAATTGAAAGGCTGTCCTGGGCGTAAGGTACATTTCACAGTTGCAACTGTTCGTAAAATTTCTGTGGCAACACGAAAATGTTTGATGTGAAAAGGAATGTTCGCTTTGTATTTTCGCTGGAATTTCATCATGTGCATTAAATGTTTTTTACAGATTGGTTTCCTTTTCTTCATCGAATAATGTAAGGATAATATATTGTTTTAATGGAGGCAATTCAAGCAACGTCATTGGTCACGTGGCAGAGATGAAAGCAATGTAAACAAAGGAAGCCGTAGCATCGCTTTACTTCCAGTTCGACAAATCTAATTAAAAACTAGGCCTAAATAAAGTTCTTCTACATTACATAAAATTAACACTAAATAAAACACTATAACTATTCTAAGAATTAATAAATTTCTTGAACAATAATTAAATTAAATGTAAATACTGGATTATAATCAGAAAAAGCTGTGCAAATAATCTAATTAATTTTAAGATAACTAATTTTGCCTAGTGAACTCCACGTAGAACTCAATTGAAAATCTTAGTAAACAAAGAGCGGATATCACGTGACAACGGGGATCGTTCATGAGTCCCTCTAGCGGTGAACTGCCTCCATTACTTTTATTATATATTAGATTGTCGACACTATCGGAAAAATGTTTGTTACAACCTTAGCAAATTACGCTCCCCAAAACCAGAAAATAAATAAATGTCTCACGTACCATTTGGCATTTCAGTACTTTAATTCGCAACTGTAAACAATGTTCAAATATTTGGAAAAAAATAGCATTCTTAAAAGAATAATTTGTTGCACTATTTTACCCTTTTTCCCCTGGAGTCACGGACAATTATCGAACAGCTTCTTTTCTTAAAAACTTTTCCCTTGCCCGAAAGAAAAAGAAATACGTTCTTCTTCAGCTCATGATCCCTGATGACAGAATCGATTACAATTCTTCTTATCTTAATCCCTCAGTGTTTATTGGCTGTTCCAGCTATTCTAAAGCACTTTCTTGGCAACAAAGAAGGAGATAAGTCCTTGGGAGTCTTTGAATAAAATGAGGTTAGAAAGAAATGGTAAAAATCGTATTTTCTAAAAAGTATCATATTTATTATGTTTTATCAAATTTTCTATTTTAGAAGAGGTACTTAACTCTTATAGGTTAATAGTGAAACTACGTTATACTTTATGCTCTACCTTTGGCAGTTGTTAGATAAAAAAAGGAATCTCGAAAGCAATAACGAGGAGAAAAAGAACAAAAAGAATTAAATATTACTGTCATTTACAAATTAAATCCCGCATTCAAAAAGGCAGAATTATACATTTAAGGTGATAAGAAGCATAGTGCTGTAAGTCAAGCGATTAATATTTTGAGAAAACAGTATTTTGTGTTACGGTTGTGATGTTAAGGTGTTGAATAAAAAAAAAGTAATGGGGCCATCTGTCGATCCTTTTTTAAGGTACAGTAGAGCCTCGGTTATCCGAGCCCCGACTAACCGAGTTCCTGGTTAACCGAGGTACATTTGTCCTTTATTTATTTTTTTGTGGCCGATGGCGGCGTCACTGACTGACGTCAATCATCCAATGGCATAAGTTGCATTTTAATTCTATTTTCTGGTGATATAAAGACCTAGAACAACAGTCAGAGACAACTTCAACAGAGCTTTTACGGCTACAAGCTTTGCGTAAAATGGCAGCAAAGAAGCGAGCGAGTTCCGTTGAACAGAAGACAATACATATGTGTAAAATTCTTCTAGAAACAACTTTAACTGGAACATGTACTCTACTGATGTGTACATGCAAAATTAGACATTTGTATGTATGTAACGTCATTTTGTCATTTCATAATATGTACAGTAAATGCCTTTTTTGTTACATATTTGACGACATTTTCATTTATTTCAAACCATGTTTCCCTCTCGATTTGGACAGCGTCCGTGTTATCCGAGTTTTCGATTATCCGAGGTACCCTCGGTCCACATTACCTTGGATAATAAGTGGTTTCGGTAAAGGCTGAAAAGAAATTTATTATTCAAGATGTCATATATTAAATTTTTACATTTGTGAAGCGCGCCTTTAAATAAGACACATTTTTTACCAGAATGTTTCTAAGAAAAAGAAATATTATAAATTAAACAAAAACATGAAAATGTGAAACGTATTTAACGTTAACTGTTTAAGGCTTTTCTTGTAACTTATAATATTTAAATCTCAATCTGTTTTAAGTTGCACAGTTTTACTTACAAAAACTAAAATACAGTAATAGCGGTCGAAAACCGCGAAACAAATCAAGTTGAATGGCACGGAAATGGATGAGATCGGGAATTGTTTTCGAACTAATAATCTCCGGTGCCACAATCCAACGCTATATCCACTGCGCCACAGACTCAGCTACAGATTAAATTAAATAACATCGTTGCATTATCAAAACAAAGCTATCATTGTCATTCAACAAGTAATAATTCTGACAATTTCCTCAGAGCCAAAATTATTATTTTTTTCCTAATTAACGTTATAATAAATTATAAAATGGCTGGAATATTGTATTTTCATATAAGATAAGCTTGTGTGCAAAGTTTGAAGATAATTTAGGCAACAATAGTGGTTGAAAACCTCTCAACAAACTTCCGTGACAAATCGTTAAATAAAATCATGTACAAATTAGAGAGGGCTGATTATTCAAAGGCACATTTTATCACTATCTATAAATTCGTCTATAAATATCTATAAATATAAATATAATATATATCTATTCTATCTATAAATATAAACGTTCTGTTTTTAATACTTTGTTCCACATTTAATCTAACTAATCAGTTTGTAGTCACGGTTAATAAAGTTAAGAACATTAAAAACTCCAAACCAAAATAGTTTTGTACAGTTAAATACATTTTCTCCGCATGCATCAATCATTTAAGTTTGAACTTTTCTTTATGCTGCTTTTTTTTTCGTAAAATCGAGTGGAGTGGGGAGAATATATCAACATCCGAGTTTTTATAAATTGACAACGGGTCATATTGTTTTTTACATAATTGTGTTTTACATGAGTTTCAAAGCTAATCTCTTTGAGGAATTTTAACATTCGGATTATCTTGTGCAGGGTGCTGCAGTTATTCGGAAGCACTAACGACCTACATTTTAAATTGCTTAGAACTGCCATTGCGGTCATTTTGACCCTTATACGAAATAGGATTTCCAATGGAAATATCATCATGAAATATTAAAAGAATTTATTTAAATTTTTCTTATTCTTCTACTTTTTCCATAGAAAAAGTAAAAGTAGCTAAATTTGTTATTCTTATAATATAGTTTAAAAAAATTTCAATTTAACTTTTTATGTTCATATAAACGGAACATTGTACGCATAAAAGAATTTTTAAGTGCGAATAAAAAATTTTAGTTTTCATTAATAAAGTTCAGGTTTTTTTTTTCACCGAGTGTATAAAGTCTCTCTGTGTATCTAAATCTTAAGCGAACATTTTTTTTTTTGATGCTCCTACTCCAAGCTGATTATTTTGCTTCTTTGATGACTGCTGTTTTGTGTCGGAAGCTCACAACAATTTCACCTGTGAAGATGCTGCTGGTATCCCCGAAACAGGAATTGAATTTGATTACATGTGTGTTAACTTCGTAATCTGTGCGCAAATAATGTTGGCTTTATCATTAAAATCGAATTTTCTGATTTTTTAAGAAGATGCTACGGAAACACTTTTAAACTCGAGTAACAATCTTTTTTTTTTTTTTTTTGTTTGTTTGTTATTTACAACTTTTACTCCATTTCCTATTTATTCAAAAGAATATTTTGGTGTTCATACAATAAGATTTGTTACGATAATAAATGCATACATTTACGTATGCATTGATGCTCGTAATTCCCTTGAATTTACAATATAAAATGCATTTTTTTCTTTTTTACAAACTAAATACGAACTTTTCTACTGATGTACTTTGCTAAAATAGAATACTGAATGCATTTACGCTTCAGGAATTCGGGATCTTTTTTCCAGAATACAGAAGACCACATTTATCAGAGAGAAAATACTGAAGAACAGGAGGGGAAAAGGTAACTAACCAACGTTTGGGTGAAAAAAAAAATATTATTTTTCTTGTCGTCAAGTTTTAGAATTTCTTTCATTATTTTAGAATAATTATTTTTCACGAAAAGTTTCAATGTTGCCAGAAATAAAAAAGTAAAAATAAAATAACTGAAGACAACTTTCATTTTAGTCACGGAAAGTCGCAATAAAAGGTGCTCGCCCTGCGTTCTTGGCGTGTTGCCACCAAAGGATAAACTCAGGTTAGAAGAAAAAAGTCGGCTTTTTTTTTAGTATTTGTTTTCTACCGTGCCTTTGTCTATCTGTGAATTTTTATATTCTGAAGTATAAATGTGTTTTTTCTCAGGATACATAATGCATTTCAGATGCTATTTCATATTGATATGCCCTGCCCCTCTGAGAAAGAGGAGAAATGAAATAAGGAGTTAAAACTAGATTAAAATAATTCAGTTTTTTTCATTCGACGCTTAAGCAGTTGTTTTGAAAAGTATGTAACTCGGTGGCTCAATACTTTCTTAAATTTGTCACGATTGAGCCAATTTTGGTAACCTTAGCAACCATGGACTGAATCTAATATAACGCAATTATCGATGAAAATTTCTTTTGCCGCAAGAAGCCACGTGGTCTCTTGGATCATTTTTCACGAATAATGAGACTGAAATTTGATTCCGTTGTCGTTATGCTTTACCTCGGCTAAGGGGATAACCATAGAATATTAGGTACAGGATCTCGAATATTGAGTTGAATATTTGAAACTATGATGCAAAAAAAAAAAAAAGAAGTTATCAATATCGAATAAATATCTTTATGTACTTACTGAGGAATACTCTGTTGCTCATTTTTTAATCGAAGCAAGTATGCGTTTTCATTCAATCGGGAAACATGTACATTTTGCACATGCAGATTTCTTTGGAGGATGAGTTTTTATCAATCAAACACATTTTTCATAGGGTTTAAACCAAGATTATTCGTCCGTAACATAACGTTTAATCATAGGTAATACACATCAGATTCTAAACGTCATACAAGAAGAATATCTTATATATAAGCCGCTTAATTGTCTGTCACCGATAGCCTATTCCGAATTTCCTACTACGAGAAAACTGCATCCTGCTGCCATCTACACAATTGTACAAATAATCAAAACATTTCTCTAGCATTTTGAGTGAGGCATTGCTAGATTTTCAATCTCTTTTAAAAATAACGCGAATTTAATTTAATCCTTCTTTCTTTGTTTTAATTTATTTATCATCTGCGCTTTTTATATATATTAAAATGACAGCGCTCTTTTTTCCAGTTTCGTTAAAATTATTGTCTTGACGATGATTATGTTGGATATAAATAAATATTTTTCACAAACAATTTGATTATATAGTAAGTAATATTTTTATTTTGAAGATTATTATAACTTAGATTTTTTTTCGGTAAGAATACTTTTTTCCGAAATGATTATATGATTATTATTTATTCATTAAACTTTACTGTTCTATCTGATAAATATCTCTTTGATTTGATGTGCATTTCCGGTTACTGGGAGAACTGTATATTTATAATATCTAGAACAGCGGTCATTTCGTATGACCGCGGGGCTTACTAGTTGAATAATATACGAGCTATCTCACATTTACATTTAAAATCTGTACGTACAAAGATTTATTGCGGCACTGTCTGCAAGTTAAAAACATTTCCTTAAGCGATTTCTTCTAGTAATCTGGGATTGTTGATTGCGTTTGGTTTATTTAATCGTTTCGCTGCGTTTTGAGCGAATTTTAAATTTGCTGACTTCAGTATACTCTGAAGATGTCATTGATAAATATAAAAACGAAGCAATGGAAACAGTCGAGTTTTTCTTTGACAAAAAGAGAACGATTTTGCTTGCGTTACTGGCGCTGATGAGAGTGTACAATTCTCGCTGCTTTCAATTCTACAATCATGAATATATTGTCATGATTTTTTGATACTTGAAGAACTGGGTAAATTTCATTTCTTCAAGCATGAAGCTGTTTAACTGTGAGGAAGAAATTTAAATTTTGTTGTAGAAAGAATTACTTGTTGGTGATTTATTTCATATGGTCATTTGCAGTAAAAAAAAAAAAAGAGTTTTGAATTTATCAGAAAATTTTCTGAAAAAGTAGACACGAATTTAAAACAAACACTATAAAATTAGATGTAACCCCCTGTCCTATCTCTATACCTACAACAGATACGCATATTTATAAGCTAGGGAAAAAAACCCTCTTCTTAAATGAAAGTTTTGTAACATTAATATAAGAAATCCATTTTTTCCGGAAAAATTATTGTAAGCTTTTTAAAGTTCTAAATATATTGCTTGTCTCCAGCAGGGTGGCGCAGCGGTAAGGTAGTGGGCCTCATACGCCCCAGTTCGCAGGATCAAACCTGGCACAAGTCGATGAATTTTTAAGATCCAAAAAATCGTAAGCACCCATGTCGTATGATCATGCGACATGTTAAAGATCCTTTGAGTATCTGTTTGGCTTGGATACTCCCGGCTAAAATGAATGCTTAGTGCAGTTTCGCATCATTTCGAGCTCAAGTGCCGCCAGCTGTGGGAAAACGGAGCATCAAAATTCTTAAGTGCTAATGTCATCCGCCGATAGTGGTACTACTTGAAAGAATAGATGCCGGTTGCAGGGGAATGCACTAGGTATGCGAAAGTTAGAGACCATACGCATTAGAAAGTAAAAGGTAAAATTGATTGCTTGTCTTACCATGTAAAAATAAAAGCAGATATTATTCGTCGCAAAAATTTCAAGATTAATAAATTGAAAACTTTCGAAAACTTTTTTTTCGGAGCAGTTTCTCTAAAATTTTCTTAAATTTCGGATTAGAATCATCCACAATTTCATTTTCAAAAACAAATTTTAAAGTTTATGTATTTCTATTTGTATAATCATCATTTGTTTTAAAAACTTTGCTTGGCACCAAAAAGTCCCAACACTTGTTCTTTAGAGATTAACTTAAAACATGTGTTCCCTAAAAAGCTTGCATACGATCGATAACATGACACGAATTTCAAACAATAGGCAACATACTCTGCATGAAACGAAACATGACAGTTAGGCCATCTAACGGGGTCTAGGGAATAATCTGGTTCCGTCCATCGTGAAACTGACTCGTTCATAAAAGGATCTCTCCCGAGACTCTCCTTTGATGGATGTTCTTCCGTCAGAAACATAAAAGGAAGGGCGAAGAATATCTCCCTTTGCTGAATGGAGAGCGTGTGGCCATTTTCTGAATGTGGGGCACTGCTGAGAAGTATTCGGTTTGAGCATTGAAATATGGCATAAAATATTCGAAGAAAATTTCGTCATTTTGATCATGGATGTCTCTTCTAAATGCTCCTTTCAACAAAGTCGGGAATTTCTTTTCATAACAAAATTTAAATCGGAATGTTAAATAACATTTCCAAGATATCCTTCCCTATTGCCTTCAAGCAGATAATTTTTTTCAGACGTTTATTTTTTGGTTTTTGACATTTCTCAAGATGGTGGGTAGTTTCTTTAAAACGAGTACACTCGCAAAACAATGTGCAGTTTGGGCATTAAATTATGACATAAAATATGCGTTGATAATTTCGCCGTCTTGATCATAGGAGTTTCTTTTAAATTCAGCAGATTATCCTCACAACAAAGTCGCGAATTTCTCCCTATAACAAAATTTTTAATCAAGGGCGGATCTAGAAAACCTTCAAGGGGGGGGGGGGGCGATTTTGGGAATCTCGGGGTTCAGTGTAAGGATGGATGGAGGAGATTCTTCATTCCTTTTCAACAGTCCCTCCGCCCCCCCCCCTTTTTTTCAAACAGCAGGAACAACAAAAAAAAAAATGCTAGTGTAGTGATATTTAAAATTTTACTAGCACATTTTTTCAATGCATATACGTTTATTCAAAGCCCTTATAAAAGGGACACAAGCTGACGTTTTTTTGCTTTCGCTATAATTTTTTCAACGTCCAATCTTTATGGATATGCAATAACGCTAATTCAGTGAGTCTACCGCCATCACTCATTCTGCTTCTTAGCCAAGTTTTAACCGAGTTAGGATTTCTCTTCAAGCTTTCTCAAGAAAAATGTAGGCTTGTAAATACATTTTCTAAATTTGAATTGATATGTCTAAATTACAAAATAATAGCAATTATTAGTAATATATTTTCTAAAATTTTCAAAATGTAATACTAAATATGTACTAAAAAAACCATCAACGAGTATGTGCAATTTATATAAACATCTGTAATTATGAATGTTCTATGAAATGTTTCAGACTCCAGGTTTTAGCGTAAATGCTGCAGGAATTTACACCACGTGCTAAGGGTTGGCTAGCTGTCACCAGTTTGATAGGTAGAAGAAAAGAGCAGGGAATCTCTTTCCCATTACTCTGAGGATTAGCATCTCAACAATACTAAAACACAAAGGGACAGGGGGAAAGCATAGAACTTGAAGGGCGTTTAGGCTGGGATTCCAAGAACATAAAAAAATGGCTGGTCCTGGGGCACAAAGAGTAAAAACTCACTTAGGAGTGTCGTTGTAGTATCCACTTGAATCAGCCCAAGGGGGGGGGGGGGGGATCGCCCCATCGCCCCCCCTTAGATCCACCGTTGTTTTTAATTGGAATGTTAAATAGCATTTAAAATATTCTCCATAAAACAAATTGGTTTCCGTCAAACAGCTAATTTTTTCAGACGTTTATCTTTCGGTTTTTGGTCTTTCTCAAGATGGTCGGTAACTTCTTAGCAATGACTTCGGTCAGAAAGCAATCTACGGTCTGGGCCTTAAATTATGACATAAAATATTCGTTGATTATTTCGCCAATTTAATCATAGGAGTTTCTTTTAAATTCAGCAGATTCTCCTGACAACAAAGTCGCGAATTTCTCCCTATAACAAAATTGTTCATTGGGATGATAAATTTCAAAATATTCTCCATATAATAAAGTAGTTTATTTCAAACAGCTAATTTTTTTCAAACGTTTATCTTTCGTTTTTGACATTTCTTAAGATGATCAGTAACTTATTAGAAATGAATTCGGTCACAAAGCAATCTACGGTCTGGACATTAAATTACGACACAAAATATTCGTTGTTAATTTCGCCATTTTGATCATAGGAGTTTCTTTTAAATTCAGCAGATTCTCCTCACAACAAAGTCAAGAATTTCTCCCTATAACAAAATATTTCATTGGGACAATAAATAACATTCAAAATATTCTGCATGTAACAAAGTAGTTGACTTCAAACAAAATTCTTTAGACGTTTATCTTTCTGTTTTTGACATTTCTCAAGATGGGCGATAATTTCTCAGCAACGCATTCACTCACAAAGCAATATACGGTTTGGGCATTAAATTTATGGCATAAAATATTCGCTGACAGTTTCGCTATTTTGATCGTGGGAGTTTCTTTTAAATACAGTAGATTCTCCTTACAACAAAGAAGCGAAAGTTTTAATCGGAATTAAAAAAAAATAACAATTTTATATGCCGATAACCGGATTTTTAGTGCAGGGACTATATGGGATGGATAAAATTCGGTTGGATACCATATATTTGATGCTTTACGGGGAGAGACAAGTCCCGGAAGTCCCTCCCCTTTGGTGCGCCGTGCCTTTATCAAAGCTTAAAGTTGTGAACCCAGATTGCTTACATCCTGTAGTTCAGATCTGTATGCAGTGATAAGGGGGCTTCTTGTAACCCCAAAACCCTTGTACAATTAGCATTGGTTTGCTGATTGATCAGAAAGAATTCATAAATAGTGGTACTAAAGAAGAAGGAATAGATTTTGTAAGATGAGAAAAATTACACATTTTTTAACCCTTTCAAACGTGGGGTTCGGTATACCGGACGCAGCATCTATGATATTTGAGTTATAGTGATCAAATTTATTTTAATTTACTTTTTAGAGCTTTATGTATGATTTGTGCTCAATTTTTTCAGAGAAGTTAATGCTACTTCATTTTCATTTTTTAATCACAAATTTGCTAAAAACCCATATTTAAAAAAAATATTGAGACTTAAATGCCATTTTTATTAAATATTACAAATATATGTAGTATAAGGATTTCGTACAAGCACAAATATTTTAATTTGAACCTGTTTTCTTTTCTTTTTTTTTTTTTTTTTTGTTTTAAAATTCAAATCTTTTACATTGTGTCAGCTATACCAGAAAAATCATAACTTTTCTATTAATATTTTAAAAGCTTGAAATTTTGTGTGATTGATATTATATATATTTTGAAGCTATACCTTAAACGAACAAAAAAGGACGCTCGTTTTTCAAAATACCCTCTGAAGGGGTTGAAATCTCAGATACTATTTAATAAAACCTTTTCTTTTTATGATTAATCACTAATAAGTAGTTAAATTCGTTGCTAAAAGTGAATTGTGATAGAAAAATTCAGATATTTCACTCTTTAATGAAATCAAGAATTACTACGTAAGGCAAACAATTCTATTGTATTCCATAAAAATACACCTAATCTCTGGTGATTGTGGATAGGCAGATGCATAAATTGCCACATTAATGTGAACAATATGTGACCAATAAGGATATATCGCTTATAGAAATGAACACTCACATCTGCGAAAAATAAGTTTTTTTTTTTTTTTTTGGTTTTTATATCAAAACGTTCAGTTTTTTGCGCTCTTTATATTGGGAATACTGCTGTAAGTAAATGTTCAAAATTAAGGCTAGAGGCCAACTGCATTTTTTGGTGCAATACTGTAATAATTACTTTTTATAGTTATTTCTGATTATTTGACATCATTAACATCCATCATGTGAGAGAAAACTAGAACAATAACTATTTTCTGAACAAAATCTATTATTATAATCATTGAAGCAAATAATGTAATTAAATAAAACAAATTGTAAAACGTTTCAAACTCCTCTCGTGAAATATGTCCATTTTGCAGATATGACGCTGTTCCTTTATATCAGCGATATGCACTAATTGTGGTACTTTGAGAACAATAAAGGTTCTTTTTTAAAGGGATCATGAGAAACCATTTTCTAAATGCTCCCCTCCGACTTCTATATACTCCGGTCGAGTTCCATTTTGCGGTCCGAATATTTTTAAGGGGAATTCCATTCTGTAGCTAAGCATTTAGTTAATTGATTAATTACTAAATACAGGGAAGTAATACGTGTATATATATGTCATAAACAAATTAAAGCAGTTATTTAAAGACTATATATTTTTCAACAAATATATACAGTAAAGTCCCGAAAACTCGGCACCCTCGCCCCCATCCCAGATAGGGTGAAAAAAAACCCCTCTCGCAGAGCCGTTTAAAGACATTGCGCATTTCCTAAAAAAAAAACAAGTTCCGTCTAGAACTACACGAGCCTACTTTCTCGTATACATCAACATCATCATAATCTAGCTATCTCTCTTTCTCATTTAGCTTTAGTTCTTAATTACTGCAAATATACTTCTTTCAACGGTATATACATACTCATTCATTCTATCAGTCACTCACTTATTCATTCATTCAGAAACATCCTTAAAAATCCGTATAAATTTTTTACGTGAGAGTAGGTTCGTTTAGTTCTGGATCAACTTCGTATCTGCACATGTTCTATGTCATAACATCTTTCCGATAAAATTCTCCACTCCAGATACCTCGTTTTCTTAAGTTGGAGAAACTAAAAAAATTGTTTTGTTTAAAAACTCAGATATCGCGTTATTAAAATTCCTATTAAGCTATAAACATAGTAGGTTCAACCCATTATTTGAAACAAACTTTGGGAAGGATAAAAAAAAAAAAAACCGGCAGCTGTCTAACACTGGCACAAAATCAAAATTCACTACGTATCTGAAGTAAACAATTCTATTCTCTTCAATAAAAAAAAAATACACCTGACCTTTTTTGGCTGAAAAAATGCAACCTTCCAGTGATCAAGACTTTCAGGGTAATTTACGAAACCGCCAAGAATTTCTCTTGTCAGAAAACGATCACTTAAGTGGACTATCCATGTCCGTTTCTTCCATTTAATTAAGAAGACCAATCCCGCAGAAAAGAATCGATCCTAATGTCTCATGGAAAGTTACGTTTGTCATTTTGGCAACAAGGAAGAGGCGGACATTTTGAAAATGAATTCTTCGGTATTACTTTTTTTTAACCTTTCCCAGATTTGTTTTTCTTCTAAAAATGAAGGATCGCAAGTGAACTTTGTTTCAAGAACACTGTAAGATTTTGAATTAGTTATAAAACTGAAAGCGTCTATAACATTTTATTTCTTTATAGCTCAGTGCGTTTTTTTTTTTCACTTATAAAACTGAAAGCGTCTATAACATTTTATTTCTTTATAGCTCAGTGCGTTTTTTTTTTCACTACGGATGACTAATATTTGTTGCTTCAGGCCCACCATTTCGAATTTTTCGAGGGAGGGGCAAAGGGTTGTATTATAATTGTATTTTCCATTAAAAAAACAAAACAAAAAAAAAAAAAAAACTCTTGCAAATTTATACAAATCCGTTATATTCGCAAAGCCAGGGATCATTAGGAGGGTCAATTACCCCCTAATGATCCCCCTAAAGGACGGGCCTGATTGCTTATGAATGAAAACAAAAGCTTTGAGTCTTACTCCGTATTTCATAGCATGATGAAAGCTATTTCGGAAAGCACAAAAGTTTTTTTTCTGTTGACGAACCTTTTCTTGAACAACAAAATACATATCGAATGA
Source organism: Octonoba sinensis (assembly GCA_038502835.1). NCBI lineage: Eukaryota > Metazoa > Arthropoda > Arachnida > Araneae > Uloboridae > Octonoba > Octonoba sinensis. The sequence continues at coordinate 16,134,268 of CM076604.1, forward strand.
TAAATAAGTAAAGGAGGGCTAAAGCATTAGATTTTATTGAAATTCCACATTAAAAATAATTTTGGAAATTAAAAAGGGAATTCTTTAGTTTCCGTATGTTTGATGAATTGTTTTTTGAAAACTAATTTCAAAACTGCTTTCCGTGTTGTTCAAGATAGGGTGTAGATTTTTGTATATGTTCAAAATTGTATGATAGGTACAAGTATATTAAATATAGATACAAGTTATTTTTAAATATAGATACAGTGAAAGATCCCTATAAATGCAGTAAAAGATCGCTATAGATGCAGTGTAAGATCGCTATAGATACAATGAAAGATCGCAATAGATACAGTGACAGATCGCTATAGATACAGGGATGATCGCTATAGATACAGTGATAGATCGCTATAGATACAGTAAAAGATCGCTGTAGAGACAGTGATAGATCGCTGATAGATACAGTGAAAGATCGCTATAGAGACAGTGATAGATCGCTATAGATACAGTGAAAGATCGTTATAGAAATAGCAGTGAAAGATCGCTATAGATACAGTAAAAGATCGCTGTAGAGACAGTGATAGATCGCTATAGATACAGTAAAAGATCGCTATAGAGACAGTGATAGATCGCTATAGATACAGTGAAAGATCGCTATAGATACAGTGAAAGATCGCTATAGATACAGTGAAAGATCGCTATAGATATTAAAAGATCGCTTAAAAATTTAAAGTTTTTTAATCAGTTTTCAGGTTATAAAACAATTACGTGAGTCTAAACCTGATTTTTTTGAAACTTCGAATGAACAAAAACCGGAAAATACGGTTGGAAACCAGCCAATAAATAATTTTCGAGAATGAGTAATAATAAAAATTAGTCAAAGTTTGACATAAAAGTAAGTGTTCGAAAACAGTTGTATTTTTTCATAGAGAAATGTTGAAACACAGCTTAAATCGATTTCAAATTACTTACAACATTAGCGTAATTAAATCTGCTTAACGATAAAAAAAATGTTTTCGTCTAGTAGAGCAATTAGTAACAACACTTTTGAATACCTAAGCTCTTTCAAAACTTTAGTTTAGTGCAAATATTTTATTTATTTACTCTTCGATTTCTTTCTTTGGCAACACGAAAAAGGCGGATCTAAATTCGAATTCTGGTAAAAAATGTTTCTTCAATTTCTTTTGATTTAACCATGGTTTCCGTTTCGTGTATTTACCTTAATGGTTGCAACACAGAAACTTTTCTTCCAGGACTTAAAGAAAAGCACTTTACGAAAACAAACGAGAAATTTGATCTCTGTTTTTTTCAAGAATGTCGTCGATTGCCAATGATTTATTTGAGTTCTTACGTTCTTTTATTTAAATTAGTGCATTTTTTTATTGCTAAAGTCATACAGTAAAACAAAGTGTAATTGGAGAACTGATGTCAACTTAAATAAAATTAATTCATTCTATTTCACCCAGGTAACTTACATGGGCTAAAATCTTAAAAGATCAACAATGCAAATCGTTTGGAAGCATTTAACAAACCTTTAAACATAGAGTTGTAGCAGTATCACACCCAGGATTTGGATTTGGGGTGAGGGGGCGGGTAAGCTCAGGATTAGGGCGCCACACCGGATAATGATTTCGACGGATATCGGATCTTCGGTGTCCTTTGCCTGACGGATCCATACCGGACATCCGATTTTGATGCTTGAAAATTCTATGCATATTTTAAATCATCGCATAGCTTCCAAATATGCTGTAAATTATTATTTTCTCTTTCAAAATATACTAATTAATTGAGTTTTGAAAATAAAATTTGACCTTCCGGAGATCTGTATCTTTCTACAGTGGCCGAATTTGATTCGGATGTCTAAAATCGGTCAGATATCATTCATCTGATTCTTCCTGAGAAAAACCCAAAAGATCGACCTTGAATTTACTATATTTTGGTGAAAGCATAAGCAAGTTAGCACCAAAATATTGTAAAATTAAGCACCATTCTTGGTAATCATTATATTAGCATGACGCAGTGGACCGCAGAATACCGAAAAAGGAAAAACTGTTAGTATTCATTTTGCCCTAAAAGTTGAATTTCATATACTCATAGTACTATTTGTTTTGTCCCGCAGTGGATCAGTCAGTAGAAGCTCGGTTCCCGCAGAACACCAAGAGTGAAGCAACGTTGACTGAGGTCAGAGTTTGGGAGGGTGACAACCTCTAGCGGATGATTGCTGAGGTCCGTGTACGCTAAAGGGAGCTGGTGAACATTAAATAGATCATGGCTCCAATGTCCTACAAGGGAAACGATACTTCTGGGGGTGCCAATCACAGGCGAAGGTCTCTCATCTGGGAGCTAGTTCAAGAATTAACCTTTCAAAGGGGAGGAAATCGGACTCCTGCCTACAAGGGACTCGTTAGACTCAGGAGCAGCATACCCATTCTTCCTCGTCACGCGCGAGGACACGACAACAACAGTATATTAGCACTTTGTTTTGGTGCAACGTACGACGAAATTACTTTTAAAAGCTTATTCCCTGTAGCTCTAAAGCAGAGCTATGCACTTTTTATGCAAACTTCTAGCTCACCAAGCTGGAGTCTTGCATTTGTACAGTTTAATGGTCTTAAAATTCAACTGTTCTAGATCAACCTTTCAATAAAAAAAATGAAAAAAAAAAAAAAAAAAGGTTAAATTTAGCTGCAACACACATTTGGCACTAATTCAAACCATTGTGATGGTGTAATTTCACAATGAATGTGAAACTAAGAAACATTATAATAGTTTAACTTAGTACCAAATGAGCCGTGGTAGCCTTGTGGTCAAGATGTCGATCTTCGAATCGGAGGATCTCGGGTTCGATATCCGGGCCGCTGAAGACCCCCCATGTACACTTGGGGATACGTGCATGTAAAATCCGTGGACCCTGAAGTCCCGAGGCAGTTCCGAGGGTAGAGATTTTCCCTTCCCTTCACTATTAGGGGGAAAAAAGGAAGGTGGCGTGGTTGTGGCGGCGCCATCTGGTGTCATCCGACTACAGTGTGTTAGGGTTAATGATGGTCACCTATCAGGTGATCCTTCACAAATGGCCAGCAATTCTCGTGGCTTTGAAAAGAGCAAATGCCGAAAAGGAAAGTAGTACACTTGGTACCAAATGTTGGTTGCAGCAAAATTTCAAAAATTTTTAAAAAAATTTTTGGTGAAGGGTTGAGCTAAAACGTTTTGTACTGCACATAAGAAAATTCGTGATATCCACAACATATTACTTCAGATGATTTCATTCTCCAAGAAATAAATATACGTATGCATAAGGACCTATATGGACACAAATTCAACGACGACTTTAGCCATTACAATCTTAAGATATTCCAAAGCTTAGAAACTATGTCTATTTTTTTAAAAAAATAACACAAATCATTTTATTCTTGAACATTTTTTTCACACTGAAGCGCGTTCTCTGTAACTAAGATATATATTTTTTTCTAATTTCGTAATCCTTTATTTGCTAATGAATCAAGAACGCCAGCTTTTCTGCCGCGTCAGATTTTAATTAAAAGAAATCTTTGGGTCAATATTGGATAGCTAATTAAGTTAACTACGTTCTCTCGTTAGCAACAGCTTAACGTTTTTTCTCCCATTGTTTCACAGGTATAAAAACCAAGATGTTGCGAAAAAAAAAACAGTCAATATATTAAATGTTTTAAAGAACGGGGGAAAAAAACTACTGCAGAATGTTTTGAAAGATTTATATCGCGTTGTTTTTAAACATAAGAATTATTCAGATCACTTGAGAGCATAGAAACGCCCAGTCAATCAATATACGAAAGTCTTAAACATTTATAAACAATCAACCAGTGTGACAAAAAATCATTTTTTAACAGTAGATTTTTCGGGCCATTTTCAACCATTTCTAAACTTTTATCTTACACCAAGTTGCTGCTAATTATAATAAAACTTTCAGGCACATCAACTTGTCTTACTTACTTACTGTGCATTAGGAAAAGCCAATGCAATTTAAAGTTGCACTATAATTAGACACAAATTATGCAAAATGAAAGCTTCTAAACAGTCAAAATGGCTGACATGGTAAATCTAGTGTTAACCTCTTCATTCCAAGTGTACCGAATTGGGTACATTTTAAAACACTGTTTATTGTTTGTGCAATTTGAAAGCTAAAGCACACAATTGTTTTTTAAATTAATCAGCAGCTAGTTTACTTTGTTTTAAACATGGAAAACATGGAAATTGGATATTAATTATTTCAACTAATTATTAATTAAAATATTTTTGTTAAATTTATTTTGTTTTGTAATTATTTTTTAAATCAGAGAACTAAAAAATTGCGTCAAAAGTGCTTGTGTTTAGTGCTGGGGTCTGAAGAGGTTTTAATGCTGATCCATAACACTATTTTCTATAACTTGTTGCTTTCTCTCTCTTGCTCTTTGCAAGGAAGTTCTTTTTTTAATGACAATACTTGATATGAGCATGTTTTTGGGTTTTAGACGAAGGAAATTTGTTTTTGAACACCCAAAATATTTGGAAGGTTTTTAGGGATTTTTTTTAAAGTAACGGTATTTAAATGCAAGGCTAAAAGCAGAATCCAGACGGCAGAGATGTGGTACCTGGGATCTGTCGAAGGTTGCACAATTATTGACAAAATAAAAAATGAGGACATGTTGCTTTTGCCATGGCCTCGCGCGAGGCGAGGAAGAATGGGGGCGCTGCGCCTGAGTCTAACGGGGCCCTTATAGGCAGGAGTCCGACTTCCGCCCCTTTGAGAGGTCTCTTCATTTTTGAACCAGATCCCAGATGAGAGACCGTCACCTGGGATTGGCACCTTAAGAAGTATCGTTTCACTTGGAGGACATTGGAGCCACGACAGATTTAACTTGCACCAACTCTCTTTAGAGTACACGGTCCCTAAGCTAGCAGCCGCGAGAAGTTGTCTCCCTCCCAAATTAGACCTGGCCTGGGGCAATGCTGCTTCACTTTCGGTGTTCTGTGGGAACTGAGATTCTACTAACTGGTCCATGGCGGGACAAATGAAGACATAAGAAATGAGTTGAACATTTTGTGTCAAAATCATCGAATATCGTATTGACTGGAGAGCTCATGTCTAACGCATGAAACGTGAAAGACTACCAAGAGTAGCCTTCCATCACAATTCGAAAGGCACCCTTAAGGGGCCTTTCCCCAAACCCAAGGGGCAAAAAAATTTTTCCTGTCGTTTCTCATCTGCTCAGGCGCAAATGGCACCCTTAAGGTGCTTTCAAACAGACAATATTACTGTCGTTTCTCATCTGCTCAAGCGCAGATTATATTTTGCCTTCAAAAATATGATATGCGCTTGCGCAGAGGAAAAAAGGCAAAAAACTTATCATTTTTCATATGCGCAACCACATAGCCTATTTTTGAAGGCAAAAATGTATGCGTTGCGTGTGCGTAGATGAGAAAATATTTTTTTGTCTTTGCGCCTTTGGTGGGAAAGCCCCCTAACAGTACATCCATGCCAAAAGCGTCAGTGATATTTGACCCCCCCCCCCCTCGTAATAGACTGTTACTAAGGTTATCCAACTAACAGCAATGACGCATATCTTCCACAGCGCTACCAACAAATGAAGGTTATCTGAGGGAAAGTCACTTTTAATGACGCAACAAAAACTGCCAATCAGTCAATACGAGGGCTTAGTTATTAATTTATGCTTAACCAATAGTGAAAGCCCTGTATCGCTTTGTATTAATGCACCTTAAAACAACTTTCTGCTGAATCGCAGTCATAACTTAAACACACTACAATGTTTTCTGAGCTCATTGTACATTGTTCTATTACAAATTACTGGTAGCGTCCCGTTAACAGGATAAATGTTTTTGTTTTTGGAAGCTAAGCTTAGCTATTTTTTTTTTTTTTTGATCAAAGGCAGATTCACGCACAGAAATATGGATATATGTTCACCTGGCATAATTCGACATTTTTTTTTATAATTTCGTTCAACATAATTTCAAAAGAAAAATTTGACAGCGATTGTGAATAAGACTAAGACACAGATAAAACAAACTGAAAACAATTTCGTTCAACTCTTCCTATTTCGCAACATTCAGCAATCGGCCGTTCGATTCGAGCTAAGGATTTAGTATTGCTTACGAAACTAAAATTTCTTTTCTTGGATCTTTTGGAATGTCAGTATCGATACTTGGTGTCGAATCGATGTCGCTCTTTCTGTTTGCTTGAAAAGCAATATGCAAGGTCCAAGACGATACTTCTATCAAGTCATTGCTCTTTCCCTTTCCCCAGTAGGTATTTACGATTTGAAGTCTGTCTTTAATTATAATGTATTTCCTCTCTAACGTCTCTTCCTCTATCATTCTAAATCTAGAATCTTCTAGAAAATATCTATTGGTCAAATATAGAATACGTAGGTCACAGTGGCGTTCCTGAAATAAGTGTCATCAGGGGCAGTCATTTGCGGTGTCACCCCCCTCACAAAAAAGGCTCTGTTGTGTAAATGTGTAGTTTATATTACTTTCTGCAGTGCAAGTATATATATGTGCATATATAGTAGAAATTTCACTTTATTTATTTTGTATAACTTTCAGCATTTAACTTTTTGTTCGTTTGTTCATGCTACATACTAATGCTTTTTCTATAAATTCCCTTCATTATACATTCTAGAAATGCTCAGAAAAGATGTAGGTAAGGATCCGATGAAACACTCTATGTTAAATCTCCGATAAATTCAAAAATCAGTTATGTTAAATACTGTTTACGTAAATTAAAAATGCCAATATGAAAGAAATTCAGCATATCATGAGATTGTCTACGTAGCTTACGTCGCAATACAGAAAAGAAGAAAAAACAAAAACCCTTAAGTATACCTACTGCACGAAATTGCAAAGAATCCAAAGTAACTGCTTACATACTGAACTGCTTATAAAGTATATCGGATTTTAATATCCCAAGATTTGAATTCCCTCTACTGTCTTCGTATCTGAAAGCTGTAATGAGATTAACCACGTAAGATTTTTAAACGGTTTTTCGTTTTTAATTAAAAGACGCCGCTCAGTCAATATTGGATGGCTAATTAAGTTGGATACTTTATACCCAAAATTTCACAGAATTTTTTTACTCTATTAAATAAGCCATGAAAATTAATAATAAAAAATTTTGTTAATGATGAAAGGGAAACGCCTTTGGAACCATGAATATTTTTAAAAATTCTTTAAAAAATGCATTAGCTATCTGTTTATCTAATGACACATTATTTTGAAATTCTATAAAAATAATATTTACATGTATTAATAATAGGTTCCATTAAAATAATGATAAAAGTAAATTTGTAGCAATAATGAAAATGATCCTGAAAAATACAGTAGCAATTTCTTTAATAAATAAACAGCACATTATTTTGAAAATTTACTTGATAAAGTTTTTAAAAATTAAAATTAATGCAGTGGATATAAAAACAATAGCCGAGTGATTCTAATAAACGATAGAAGTTAAACGTTTTGAGAAAAAAACATCATTTTGTATATTAACAAATAAACACAATGTTGTTTTTCTCAGAAAGCGTTAATTTACGTATTTAGTGAAAAAATAATAGGAATAAAAAACAAAAAAGACTGTAAATTATTAACTTAAAAATCATCGACTGTTGATTGTCTGTAAATTTCATGAAGCTTACAAAAATGTTCGGTGTCGGTTTTTCTGTGCACAAATCGACGCAAGATTCGAAGGGCATCTCTCATCCGAGTAGATGTAAATATTTTTCTGACCAAATCTCAGAATATAATTTACAAACAAACACATACGCAACGATTTGTTTCCTAGTTTTCGCCGATTTAAGGAAAATACTCTCTTTAATGCGATAACCATAAACAATTGATTAAAATTAAAAAATAAAACCTTCCCGTCTTTGGTCATATTAAACGATTGATAACATTAATCGTGATCACTCATAGCGACGTAAGCTGTAGTAATATTTTTAAGTGTAAAATTTCGACTTATGAATGAATTCCGTTAATTAATGACTGAATTTGTAATCTCGTGTATAATTGAAAGTATATAAAGTTTGGGGCAACCTACTCCCTTACGTTTACTCCAAGATACTCATTATAGGGGAAGTAATTTTATGAATACACCTTGTATGAAAAGAAAATAAAAAGGTTTTGAACAAAAAATGCTTTATAATATTTTAAGTAGCTGCCACTAACAAACTAAAAATGGTTTTTAATAGTACTGTTAATGAGACTAAAAAAATTTGATGGTGGCCAGTGGCGAGTAAACCCCAAAACGTTGGTCGCCAATTTGACACTGTTGGTCGCCACTTAGAACCATGTTTCAAACTAATCCCCCCTCCTCAACAGGGGCCTCATTTTGCATACAAAGATATACAGACATATACCTTAAACTACACTTTGTCCCAAAATTGGTCGAAAGTCGTACTAATCAGGAGTTTAACAGCGGAAATTTGCAATTTTCGTACTCGTACTTGAGAAGGTCCATTGAGATTGCGATCGTGATTTGTATAAAAGGTTCGTATTTGCGTTTGCGGCTTTAATTGAGGACCATTATTAATGGCCAAGTGATAATAAAAAAACTGCAAGTCGCCAGTCCTGGCGACCGACATGACATTTTGTGGTCGCCCAATACAAAATTGAAGTCGCCAATAGCGAGTGGGGACCGCTAGTCTCGACCTTTAAGTACTGCTCAATTTTAATTGCAGCGCTTTAGTGAATAATTATATTTTTTGAAACAAATTACAAAATGTTGATTAAATTTACACGAAAAGTTTGTAGAGCTCCTTGAAGAATTACATACTATAACTGCACATTTATCAAGTTTAAGTATAGCACACAAATTAAAACGTTTTTAGACAATGTAAAACTAATTCTTTTAAAGAAATTTCCCAACCCATCTCAAGCAAAACGCCTCAAAACATAATTCACGAAAAAAAATCATGCAAGTGTTCACAAAAGAGGGATTATTTTTATTTCGAGGAAAGATCCAATTATTCCTTTCTTCTACGATATAGTTTCAAATTGAAAAACACACAGCAAATAATTTTCAAATTGTTCTATTATTTATATTGCCACACATCATAAATGTTTCAGCAGTTCATCAACTTCTCGAAAATATATCACTCTTTTCATTTTACGTGCGTAATTGAAATTTTACGAGCTGCATTATTAACATACCCTGCATAAAAAGTTAGTCGCTATTACTTCGGAAAGAAGTTTTGCGGAGAACAATTCATAAAGCCGCCAATAGATGGTGGTATGTCTATTCCAGAAATTTCCAATAGGAGACATTTGCATATCAATGTACTATTTTGCATTAATTTTATCCGGACAGAATTTCTTTTAAGAGTTTCAGATCCAAGAAATAACCCGCGGATAAAATATGTTTTCATCAGCTATTCATTGGTGACAGGAATTTCAAGAAGATTATAATCACTTTCCGCAGAAAACGCCTCCGCTTTTTATATTGATAAAAGGGACTTTTAATTTAAAGATTCTATTCGATATATTTCTAAGAGAATGTCAAAAAAAAAATCGAAATTGATTCTGGAAGAAAATATAAAAAAAACTGAATAATTTTTATTTCTGGTTGCAAAACATTTTAATGAGAATATTTTCCAAGCAAGTGGTGAAATTTTTGAAAGACATAAAAGCGATGAAAAAAAATTCAAAAAGAGCCATCTTAAACGAAAGCTTTCGTTAAATTTTTGTGACGGCCTTTTTTAGTTTTCGTCAGTAGTCTATAGCTTGATTCCACTAAATTTAATAATTGTTTAGGGTTCATTTTATTAATTCTTATTGATATTAACTCTTATTATTTACATTACCTTGCATTCACTTTTACAATTACCCACTAAGTTTTCTTCTGTATCTATTTTGTAGTTTATTTTTCTAACTACACACTTAAAATACACTCAATTATTTCCTGATAGGTCTGTAGCACACATGAATTTCTACAGTGAACTTCACTAATTTAATTATCTTGTCCTCTATCCTTTTCTTTCCTGTCTAAGTTGCTCATTTAATTATACTTATTATCCGCGGCAGCTGATATTTAATCTTTTCATAATTGACTTTTATTAACGCCATTATGTATTTATTACACTCTGGTTTCTTATACTTAACCGTGTTCAACCTTAGCCCTTAACACATTCAAAGTTCTAAGAAATCGAAACTTGGGAAACGCAAAACTGGAATGGCACTGGTTCTGGTGTGACTAGCGTTGAATGTATTGTATATTGATACCGATTTTCGAGAAAACAAGAAGTTCCGTCTAGAACTATAGGAGCCTACTTCCCTATATACACCTATTTCAAATTGATAATCTTGCTATTTCTCTCTTTCTGTCACATTTAGCTTTTATTCCTAAGTACTTCAAATATAATTTTTTCAACGTTTTATGCATACTCATTCATTCATTCATACAATCATTCATTTATTCATTCATTCATACCCTCATACATTTATTCATTCATTCATACAACCATTCATTTATACACTCATTCATTTATTCACTCATTCATTTATTCACTCAGTCATTCATTCATTCATTCATTCCTTCATTCGGAAATATCCTTAAAAATTCAGATAAAAAGTCTCGTAGGAAAGTAAGCTCATTTAATTCTGGATGAACGTCATATCTGTACATGCTTTACGTCAACACATATTTTCGACCAAGTTTGCTCAAAGCAAATCCGTGTGTTAGAACAGAATTTATATAGGATTGAAATTTCCCCCTAATCGTCAATATTAATTGTTTTCGAACTGTTCAAAATCGAGCAAAAATTGTTCAAATCAAAAAATGTTTCCCGTTGAGAGCTTCTTCCAATAAGCTTGTCGAAAAGAACTTGGATCTAACCCAGATTTTACATAATTTGTTTCATTTTTATCCATAGACGCTAATGGTAAGATTTTTTGAACTGTTCAAAATTGATCAACACACTGACTTTTCCAACTAAATCACCAGATCTTCTTCAAATTGAGTACGGATGGGACATCGATGAACGACTACTCTATCGTCATCCACGGTCATAATTAAGAAATTAACTCTTCCTGTATTCAACGACCAAGTGCACGGAAATCCATCTCACAAACCGAAATATAGCACCCGTAGGACACAACGCACGCACGTTTGTACGCTTACATTAGAAATTCTATCGGACATACGGGTTATTTATGCACCAGCATTTAACATTTGATTACCTAAGGGTCAGAAACCTGGACTTTAACTCAAAAACAAGAGAAGAACCTTACCGAAAGGAAAATTCTAAGAGCTATTGGACCTGTCAAAGAGGGTGCTCTTTGGAGAAAGCATTATAATTTCGAAATTGAAAGATTATTTAAGGGAAAAGATATCATTAATTATGTAAAAACAAAAGGAATACAATTGCTGGGACACCTTGAGAGAACGGAGGAAAACAGAGGCACTAAGAAGATTTTCAAGGGACAGTTTCCAGGGCCAGAGTAAAAGAGGAAGGTCGGTTAAAAGATGGGTAGACGAAGTGGAGCAAGACCTTAAAAATGTAAATGTCCGAAACTGGAAGGAAAAGCGAAAGACAGCTTTGGAGGAAAATTGTTAGAGAGGCCATGGCCCATCATGGGCTGTAATGCCAGGGAGTAAGTTAGTTATTTAACATTTGCAATGACCTCTTGTCGCTTTTATCTTACCAGCAATCTTGAAACTATAATCATTTAAATACTTTACCTTGACAAATGCATTGCCAAAATTTCATTAGTCTGAAATAATTTTTCTTTGGTGTTGGGGTTTTTCTGCTGTCAGTGCTTTACTGTTCAGATTATTATCTTCATTGATATTTTGCTTTACATTTAATTTCTTCTTCTTCTGCCGGCAGGGGGACGCATTGGTAAGGCATTGGGTTCTTACGCCCAAGTTGGAAGCATCAAACCTGGCCCAAGTCGGTGGGTTTTTTAAGATGCAGAAAATTGCCGGGGCCCATGTCGAATGATTACGCGACATATTAAAGATCCCTTGAGTATCTGTTTGGCTTGGATACTCTTGGCTAAATTTAAATTCCTAATGCAGTTTTGCATCATTTAGAGCTTAGTTTCCGCCATGTAGAGGGAAACTGAGCGTCAAAATTCTCAAGTGGTTAAGGCATCCGCCGATAGTGGTACTTCTTAAAAGAATGGATGCCAGTTTCTGGGGAATGCACTATGTCTGAAAAAGTTAGTGACCATGCGCAGCCCCATTAGAAGGAAAAAAAAAACATTTTATTTCTTAATAAAATTACATTAAAATTAAATATTGTAAACCTTTGTCGTGTGGTACATAGCATCACCTTTTATATAATTATAAAGCCGCAAATGTGTTACAAAATTTCATGTATACATACGTTTCTGATGCATAAGAAACCCAATCTTCGGGGTGTTGGAAGTGACCTATTGGCCAAGCATACCATTTCTACACTGCAGAATACTTGCATCTTGAAAACATGTATGCAATTTTAATTAAAAATTATATCTCTAGTATTGCTGTCAATACTTTTCTTCAAGCTAGACATATTGTACGTGCAGTCAACGGACAACATAAGATTTTGAATTCAAAAAGCTCATTATAATATGAGAAGTTGAAACAGAAAATCAGGACACCCAACAAATCAAATTTGAATAAGGTTGTAACAAGTACATTAATATTGAGTTAGTTATTTAACATTTCAAAATAAAAAATCAGAAAATCTTTGCGATGCCAATTAAATATTTATTTTAACATAAATGCACATTTTTATTCGCTTAAAAATAGCTGTTGAATAAATATTCACGAATTGTTTCTCTCAAGCCAATGGAAATAATTTGACATTCCCAAACACAAAAAAAAAAATGCTATGTTCACAGAAAAATCCCTGGGGCAGTTGAAAAACGCATTTCCAAAAGCAAAATATCACGTACTTCATTAAGTCTACAATTCCATGCATAAAATATACCTTATCTTTTCGCTCGCAGAAGTGGTGGGAAATCTGCTTTCTATTATTAATATTTCACTCCGAAACGAGCACAGATATTTTGCGAGTTTGATATTTAGCCGTGGGGTAGTTCTTGCGATTGCCAATAGGTGGCAGTTTGCCTACTTGGAGAATGATTTAATGCGAGGGATTTGCATATGAATGCGTTATTTTGCATCCAATAAGCACGAGGGGTATTCTTCTATGTGGGGAAAAAAATCACTTCTGTAAGAGTGGTAGTAAAAAAGTGTTAGAGAAGTTTTGCGGAAAAGTTCTTGGTGTTTTAATTCGTTTAACACATTATGAGCGGGCGACTTAGCACGAGCAACTATGTTGCGTAGCGGGCTTGGTTGACTAAGTTAAAAAATGTTCTAAAAAATACAGCATCCAATTCATACATTATATGAAACATTCTTTTTTCCCTTGTGTGACTCAAAAGTGGTGATTTTAAACGGGTACAAATACCGGCTCCGCTTTTAAACGGCAATGCACGAAACGGTTACTATTATCTGGCCCCCGCTCATAATGTGTTTACCCCTAAACGGTCGGGTAATTTTCAAGAAAACGGTCATAAAAGTGCCTATTTTTTATCCCTGAAAATTATATAAAAATATGTGTGTGAACAATATATATATTCATTTTTAATTTTTGACTTGTTTTTATTTTGAAATTTTAAACACTCCAGCCCGGAAATATCACGGGAGCGAAAAATAGAAGGCGAAACCTCAGCCCGTCACGTTCACAGGAACGGGAGGGAAGGGGTTAATAACCAAGGAAAAATGTAAACATTAAGTGCTTAATTTTGTGGTTAAGGTTAGCGAAAAACCATAGATGGGAAGATTGTACTGTAATAAAATGTTTATCATATAATTTGATGCAGTGTCTTGCGTTTCAAATTTTGGGAAGCTGCAAAATTTTATACGGGAATTATAATTGTGGCCCCCAAAGGGATTTAAAAAATAAATAACATTAAAGGTGCTATAAGATTCCCACTTTGAATGCTTGTTGACTCAAAATCGTTTTTTGGTCACTTACATCCCTTTGCTTCTCATTACCTCACGTTAACATTTAAATTAATTTATACATATTATAGTCTGTGTAATTACAATCGGCGTGTCAAGGTCATACAACTCTACCTTTTCCCCTTCTGGTCGCCATGGTTTCCGTGCTAGAAACTTTTCCCCCACTTGGTTTGGGAACATAAGTCAGGTTGTTATTTTAGTTATAATAATAATAGACGGATTCAAATCAGCTTTATTTCTCAATGGCAAAAATAGAATTGCCTCAGGCAAAGTTTTCAAATATTTTCAACCAATCTAATTATTATTCTGACATTTTGATGTCTTTCAGAAAGCTATTGTATAGCTAATTTATCGTATTTTATAGTTTGTAAATGTTAAAATCTTATCTAAACATTCCAGATGAAATTTAATTGCATTTACTTAATGTCAAAAATAAATAAATGGAAAATAAAATCTTTCTTATTACTTTTTCTCAACTATTCTAATATTTCGAGTCGGAGGTCTGGTAATGCAATTACCTTAACTGCAGTGCAAACAAAAAAGTCTGGCTCTGTAATCATTCTTGCAGTTGCCATGGAGACAAAGCAGCAAACGCGACCTTGATGCGCCTATTCTAATTACACAGACTATAGTCAATTCATTTAACCACACGCAATTATTAAACTACTTATAATATTACCAGGTATAGCAAATTCACCAATGCCGGACCTCACCCCCTTAGTAGGGCACCCCGTTTATTTTGCCAAATGCGTGGTGCATACTATCGGTAGACGTTTTAACTAATTCCACTTTTCTGTCAACAACCTGTTGGATCGTCATTGCGCAGTTCGAGCTAGTCATTTGTGAGTAGGGTTTGAATGTTTCTTTTTGTGTTGTACGAAATTTTTGAACTGCGACTTGGAAGCATCATCACTTCACTTCCAAACAGATAAGCATAATTATACATTTACTATCATGTAATAGACAAAAGGAATTAACTGGGTGTGAATTTTGGAAATAGTTTGTAACACTCCATAACCAACGAAACCTAGTTATCCGATATGTTTGTTTTTACTAAGTTGGAACCCTATGCGTTCCAAAGTAGGACCCCTTCTTTTTATGAGTTCTTTGTATTATCCGGCCGCATATTTCTAAGAAAACATATAATTATGTAATAAAATCGAGTATGTATCATTTTAGTAGTAGTGTAGTATCTTCGATCTGTTTAATATTCAAACTTACAGTGAAAAGACTACGGCAGAGGAGGATAACCTTTTATAAGAGAGGGTAAGAAAACAAGGAAAAATATCACGCCAGCTTAAATAGCTTCTTAACTTATATCTTAGCTGACACATATTATATCTTAGCTACCACAACCGAATTTCTATTGTATTGCATGAACATTGAAAGAACTTGGAAACTTATATGCTAACAAAAATGTATATTGTTACGAGTTCGCCGGAATTACCTTGTTCTTAAAGGGCTGACTCAGTCCTTTAAAACACATTAGCAATTTAATTTACAAATATGCACTTTTACAAGTTCTACAGCAGTAGTACATGAATCTTAAAACTTCCATAAAAGCAGAGATAGCAACGTATTTACTTCCAAATACGAATAGACAAAAGCAGACTGTAGTCCACATGTCACAGTTGGATATCAAGAAAAGTGCATAAACGAGAAAATTGAGCTAAAATCTACAATTATGTATACGGTTTGTAATGTCACCAAGCTTGGCGAGATATCAAATTTTGGCGCCGAAATTTAGTTTTCAAAAGGGTGTCAACTTAGTCCTGTCTCGTCAATTTCACGCCAAGACCACAGAATATTACACTAAAACACTAGCGCTGCAGAAAAAACAATTTTCAAGTAAAGATTCAAGTACTGAGCATATTTTGAAGGAAATTATGGAAGTAACGCCAAACTTAAATAATTTTTTTAAAAGTAATCAAATTTCAATGCATAAACAACGTCTACATGCAGAATTTTGTGAAAATATTTTCATTTTGTGGCACTAAAAGCAATATATTGACTTATCCACTGATCTAGATTTCGTATCAGCTCGCTTTTTTTTTGTTGTTGTCATATTTGCAACTGCAAAGTCTCACTAAGACACAACAGTAGTCATTTTGCGAACCACACCTATTACACTGTACATTTTCATACGATAAAGCTGAAATGCAATACACAGAACTGCAAACAAAATAACGAGCAACCAACCACTTCAACGACTCGGCAAAAAATCCCCCATTGTCAAAAATCAATTCTTTTCCAATGCGCTAGACTTAACTTAACGACCTCCTTAAAAATCTGAAGTCAGCTTTCCTTCGTGATTTTAGAAAATGAGTATCGAAATTCAATAGAAACCTACTCAGAGATCTGTACTCTGCTCTTTCCGTCAATGCCTAATTGATGTCATTAGCCGGGACATTATCTTTGTCTTTTGCAATTTGTGAATCTTCCGGTGCAATAATAATAGTTGCCTAACATGTCGGTTCCGATGCTTACTAAGCTTTACTACTCGTACAAGCGTCAAACATGAGTCGAAATAAGCTGAGTAACAAATAAAGTAAAGGACCGAAAAGAGAAAGTCTTAGTGAAATATTTCAGTATAGACTACAAGTTGAGAAGTGCATATACAGATATAGTAGCGCACACAGGATTTTGCTGTGAGAATATTATCTTTCAATTTGCAGTGACTGAATCTTCCGGTCAACATAACCTGCACTGGTTTTCTTATTCTTTTAATTGCGAAGAGATTCTGTTTACAGTAAAACCCCGTTAAAACGCGGAGATATGTTTAGCACCGCGTTATAACATAACAGCGGTATAGTGAAACTATACACATTATCCAAACAATACTCGTTTTTGTTGCATCATTTATTAACTTTATCAATTACTCGTGACTTTTCTTCTGCAGCGTATTTTTTTCTCTTTTTCTTTGCTACCATTTTATTAATTGTAATTGCTGTGCAAGAAGCACACATCTCAACTCGATAGACTGAATATAGTCTGTCGAGCGATAGGTTATAAACCAAAAGGTACATCAGGCCTACTACAATAGGGCTTTATCTGTTAGTGTGTGTGGTGGGGGGATGGGAGCTCCTTGGCAAGAATATTTGTGTACTCGGGCTGGCTTAATTTACAATGGTAAATAAGGAATCACCTTTAAATGGCAATGGTGGGTGGTTTAAGCGTCGGGGGACATGATACTTCCCGCGGTATACTGAGGTGCGGTATAACGGGGTTTTACTGTATTTCAAATGCGATACACGGTTGAATGGGGGAAAAAGTTTAATTGAACTTAAACTAATAATGATCATATAAAGAGAAAATTAAAATTTGCAACGACACCGAACTTAATCAGCAGCTGCCGGAAAAAAATAGATAGATATATAGATACACAGTTAAGCACAGATAGATAAGTTGAACAGACAGGAATAGGTAGACAAGCATAAAGATAGATGGATAGATTGACTCAGGTAGAAAAATGAATAGAGAAAAATTTTCTCAAACTGCCACTTCGCAAAAAAAAAAAAAAAAAAAAGCACTGAAGACGCCATTTGGTATGAAACGGGAAATAGCATAAAATTTGAATTACCATTAGTCGTAACCAGCTATTTAATATCAAGTAAGCCCGGCGGTCATACGAAATAACCGCTGTTCTAGATATTATAAATTGTAATTAAAATGATTTGTGCAAAGGTGTCTGTTAATTCAAACTGAATTACCACGGTCAGGCGGCGAGGACACCACTTTGCTTACTGCCCCACACTGCTATATATTTATTTACTATATAATTAAATTGTTTGTGAAAAATATATATTTATCATCGAAAGAACTTATTGAACATTTTATTGTGATTTTCGAAACAAAAGTTTTAACAAAACTGGGGAAAAAGAGCGCTGCCACTCTAATAAGAAAAATATAAAATGCGCAGACGATTAATAAACAAATTTAAAAGAAAGAAAGGATTTTAAAATTAAATTCGCGAAAACATTAATTTTTAACGGAGATTGCAATAACTGCGAAGCCTCACTTAATATGCTGGAGAAATGTTTTGATTAATATTAGTAATTTTTTTACATTTGTTACAACAATGTCAACTGCATTGATTTGTTCGTTCTCACGGCAACTGTAATTATATGGTTGGAAACATCGGCAACAATGCAAAAATAAAATAAAACGGGTCAAAGAAATCATTGAAAATTTAAACAAATTAACTAAAAAAAAGTAATTGAGTCACAACTTTCATTTTTGCAGCGATGAGTTTCTCGGGTCGTAAATATTAACCGTACCGAATGTGGTCCCGATCGGTAAAACGGCTTGGGATTCAAAAAGCTTACAAAGCAGCACTGTTTTTTAAGTTTAATTCACTTCACCTTGTATTTAAAAAAAGAAAAACTAGTATTTTTATAAATTATTTTACCCGACACGAATTGATCACATTCGTGATGAAATCACGAATGTGATCAATCATGATCAATCAATTCATATCATGATCGCACATGATATGAATTTTACAAAACATCAGGTGGTAGCTTCATGAAAGTACCAATTTTGCATCGTTATCAATTGTTTCGACTTTTCGAATACTAATGACTTATTAAATTAGCAAAAGGAATAAAAATGCTGCTAAGTAAACAGAGTTTAGTTTAAGCTGGAAACAACAATGAATGTTTGTGGATATCACGGTGAAAACTAAATAAATAAATCTAGAACAAAAGGCTGCCTTGATTTGGAAAGTGATAATGTGACAGTTTGACAATTGATTATTGGTATAAGCTAATCGCTTGTAAACATTGCTGAAGTTGATTGATGTATCTCGTTATCTAGTAGGATTTTTCATTTGCTTCAAATCTGTTTAGGACATTTATGTTCGTAACAACATGTAAAATTTAGTAACAAAAGTATATAATCTTCTGTTGTTTCTTTTGTAGTCAATTTATGTATTGTTTTAAGATACTTTATATGATTGTTTTCTTTTTTTATACGAGAAATATTTTTAGGATATCTAAGAGTTTAATTTTATTTTTATTTGATGGAATAGCAAATCTCTGAAAAAACTTTGTTCTGCGAAAAGTATTTAATTTTTAAGGATCAAGACACTTCAGGAAAAAAGGTCATCCCTCTGGTGGTGACACAATACTTGGCTACAATAGGAGCGACAGCCCGTGCGGATGTCCGACAAAAAAAAACTAGCAGAATTAACTGCATCAGGTTTGCCTTTAAAATGTTCGTAAGCGATAAAAGCCACCAAGTAAGAAATTTCGTTGTTTAAAATTAGATGAAATGGAATGACATCATTGTTGCCCCTTTTGGCACGTTGTTTGAATGACCTTTTACAAATCGAGACTCCGTAATGAAGTAATAATTTCAATGCAACAATAAAACAATGATGAGAAGGAAGCAAACTAGTTCAAAGCAAAGTAAAGTCTATAAGTGAAACCAAATTGGTGAGGTCAGGGATTTGCGCGCTAAAGTCCACCCCGTTTTTTGCTCGCGGAATTTTTAAAAAATAATTCAAAATCAAAAATTGGTTTTCTAATCCTGACGTTGTCTTAACCATATTAAGCTGGCAAAACAGGAATATTTAACAGGTGGAAACTTCCATATTGTGAAGAACGACAATGAAAAATTTCGCATTTGGTCATAAAAAGTTTTCTTCATGTATGCCATTGTATAGAAAAGGGCGGTAGATTCCAAGACTGCTCCCTATGATAAGAACGGAGAAGGAAGGATTTTCATCACATTTAACCATGAAAAAAATAATTAAGAGGGCATTTGTCAGTTGACTTAACCCTTTCGGCCCTTAACTTATAGTTAGGAAGAAAAAAATAATGAATGATTAAATACACTAATGCTACAATCTATGCCAGTATCATAAATATGAAACATTATAACATTCTGTCAATTACAGAGTTAATTAAAAAAGGTTCTTATAGTGCGACACCGGGCTATGATTAAGCAAAAGTTGCAACTATATTTTACGTATAGTTTACAATTATTTTCTATGAAACATTTTGAAAAAAAAAAAAAAAAAAATGCATGAAAACATAAAAATACAACCATATTTTAAAAAGTATTATACGTAAGTGAAAACATAGCATTTATTAGTAAACTTACTAATTTAATCTTAGACAATCTGATTATGACATTGATAATAGAATAGCTGATAATATGTAGAGATATTGAATAAAAACGAGAGAATTTCTTTAAAACATTTTCACCCATACGCATACCACATTTCATTGATTAACTAACTAACGTACTGACAAAATATCCAATTGTCTTTTTGAGAATTGGTAGAGAGAAGAGTTATAAAAAGAGGGATTTCGTAGAAGGTGATAGTGAAAGCAGTTTTTTCTCTAGGGAGAAGAGTCTGGGATGAAGAAGAATTTCGGAGTGAAGGGCACCAGCTGCTATTAACGAAGCGAAACTCTGTTTTCAAGATCACCTCCCTGGTCATTTATTTTTTCGAAGAATTTGCTTTTTAAAAATATTTATTTATTTATTTATATTTGTTGTTTGGTAATTCCATGACTGATTTAAAAAACAATTCTTATTGTTTCGTTTGATTCATAACCTATTTTTAAGAGAAGAATCTATATAGTTATTAATGATACAATTAATTCCAAGTAAGCTTTTCTTAATATTTAAATGAATAGTTATTTGAAAAATTCTTATGAAAAATAAAAAATTTCGAATTTGAAAAGAGTGAAAAATACCATACAATTTATAAACGACTAAAACGGATTTAGGGCCATTCCATGAAAACAGGTACATGGGTGGTAAATTTTAAAATCATATTGATGTGGATAATTTTGGCATGTATTAAAAGATAAAATGTCAAATTTTATGTTTTGAGTAAGAAACCAAAGTTTATCATTTCTGGATGGGTAACACAGTATTCTAAATATGGTTGCCTTGTGCAAGCAAGTTCATTGAGTTCTCGAAAGGAGTTTGCATGATTGTTTTGGATAAAAGAAATCAACTGAAAATCCAGATGCCAACTTTATAGGTAAGTCTAAAGTTTAATTATTTTATTTTATTAAGCTTTAAGATCTAGGAGATATCTCAATAGCTATTCTAGCACACACAAAAAGCTTATTTTTCGTGTCCCGCACGTGACGAAAAAGATGAATATTTTCAGTTAGGTTAAAAATGGAACGCCTTTATTTTGTGTAAACGACATTTATAAAGCAGATTAATGTAGTACACATATCCTATGCTAGTTCTAGCTTTTAAAGTTACTTTTCCTTGCAAAAAAATCCAAAAACAAAACGGTCCCGCACGTGACGCATTACATGTAGGAAACACAACTCCAATTTCTAAATGTTGATAAGAATTTTATTTCAACATAGCTTGAATTGTTTAATGGTTTTTTGTTTTAAAATTGTGTTACTCTAAAGAAATAAGTTATACATATTCTCATATTTATGATAGCTTTTGATAAATTATGTATTTAATAGAGCATACATTTCTAAAATTTTACATTTTCATTACAATATGCCCTATCATTTCATTGATCATTTATGTTTCAGAACAGATTACTCAAATCATATACAAAGACAAATGAGAAGAAGCTAGTTTAAAATATTAATAATAAAACAACTACATTTTTTTATCGATGAGATGTTTGGAAGAGCATTATTTTTTATTTTTATCAATATTTGATACAACATTGTAACAACATAGCTTAAACATTATGAGGTTTACTTTCGAAAGTCTATTTAGAATTAGAGCTGAATTATATTTCACTTATATCACTTTTTGCACAACAACTTTCCATTATATTTTAATTTTTAACATTAATAAAATTTGTTTTTTATTGAACAGAAATGGATAATGGAAGAATCTAAATCAAGTGCTGAAAGAATGAAAAAGATGATAGAAAAAAAAAAGGTCCAAATTTCCAGAAGGAAGAAAATAAAATGGACTGAAAAAAAGGAGGAAAGACTATATGACTAAAACCGAAAAAGAGAAACAAAAGCTCTAATACTACAAGTGGCCAGAGCACCCTAATAGAATTCACTACCTCTTTAAAGATGTTTTAATAAAGATATCAGCTCTCGCTTTATCTAACAACACAAATTGTTTGAAATTTTGAAAAAATATTAAAACATTTTTTTTTCATTTAGTCTAATTCTAATTAAAATTTTATATATTTCTCGGAATGATCAATTTGTGCATATATTCTATTAAAATAAATGCTTTGTGTTTTAAAGTGTATAACCAAAGCATTGTTTGTTATTTTCACTTAATTTCCAACATTCTGAAAGCATATATTACATGAGTATTTGCAAAATGTCCTGCACGTGACAGATGTGTCCCGCACGTGACACGATACATTATAATTTTTTTCAACTATTAAAATTACTATTTCTCAAAACTTTAGATATGTCTTATTTACAATTTAGCCTTGGCTTTCATTTCCTATACTTTTTTTTGTTACTGCATGATTAATAGAGCAGAAATTATAGCTGATTCATAAAGAAGATTAAGAGAGGTTGACTTTAAGTGTCCCGCACGTGACACATGAAGATTAATCATATTTTAAAGTATAAAAAAGATTTACGAAACATAAATATGTGTTAAGAGCATCTTTGCACTGTAAGTAAAAATTAAAAAATGCAATTGCTTACATTTATTTAAAATCTTCTGCTCTATGACAAAATTTTGGGGGAAACTATTGAGTTCATTTGTCCCGCACGTGACGATGGAATGGCCCTTTATTGTTGTATCATTAATAGAAAACCAGCAAAAAATGACACTTTTTTTGCGCAATATTTCACATTTCATTGGTGATGTAGGTTTCAATTATTTATAATTTTACAATTCATCTAATATTGCTCAGAAGACTTTGATAAAAATCTTTTTTGATGAAATTCCCACTTTTCCTTTGTGTGCGTTATAGGGAAATTTTATGGGTCAAATAAAAGCACAAATTTATGCATATGTAGGTAATGATAATGAGAGTATTTTTTTACATGGTTTTATTTAACTTGACTTGTGGGGGAAAGTTTTGTAAGGCGGTTTTCGACAACTATTACTGCATAAATTATCTTCAAATTTTGCACACAAGCTTATCTTCGATGACAATACAATAATCCATCCATTTTATAATTTATTATAACGTTAATTAGGAAAAAAAATTAATAATTTTTACTCTGAGGAAATTATCAGCATTATCATTTGCCGTTTGGCAACAATAGTTTTGTCTGGATAATGCAACGATGTTTTGAATTTAAATAAAGCCATGTAACTTAAAACATTTTTGGCGATTTAATATTATTTTTAATATTTAAAGAATGTCAAGAATGGTGATAATATAAGTTCTTCAAAAAAAATTGAGAAGTTCAAAGAAAAAACTTGCAAAACACCGAAAATTGTAAATATTGAAATGACTAAAGCTATCACTTTCTTAGTAGAAAAATACAAGGAGATCCGTCTATAACACACGGGTCTACTTTCTTGTATGAAACAAGATCAAATTCATTGTCTAGCTATCTCTCTTTTAGCATTAATTCTGTATTACTTCAATTATACTTTTTTCCAACGGTTAAGGGGAGGGCCCGGGACCATGAGATCATTTTTTTCCCTATCGTGTTTAAATTTATAATTTTTGTCTCATGTCATGTTACATCATTTCATAAGGAATTTAATATTAAACAAAAACTGGATTTTTGAAATATAAGTTTTAATAATTAAATTTTTAAAAATAAAAATTAGCAATTTTTAAAAATGCATCTTTTTTTTTAAAAATTGGCGTAAATTCTCAATTTTTTTTATTGATTCATTAATTTAAAAAGCAAAACTTTTATGCTTTGATTTTTTTTTAAAGTCAAATACTTTTTGAAAAAACAAATTAAAAACTGAAGTAACGCAAAAAAAAAAAAAAAATAACGAAAAATTCAAAAAAACTTGGAAAATAATTTAAAAAAAAAGTACTTAAATATCATAAAAGTAGAGCATAAATTTGCTATATGTAGTTTCAGCGCAGACGATAAATAAATTAAAACAAAGAAAGAAGGATTAAATTAAATTAGAGCTCACATTCATTTTTATCGGAGAATGCAAATCTAGCGATGCCTCACTCAAAATGCTAGAGACATGTTTTGATTATTAGTCGTTTTCATTATAGAAATAATTGTGTAGATGCAGTTTTTTTAGAGTAAGAAATTCGGAATAAGAGATCGGCGACAAACAGGTACCTAAGGGGGCTTATATATAAGATACGCACGTGCGAACATACAGATGGAACGACAAAACTCGTCAAAATGGACACGGGGATGGTCAAAATCGACATTTTAGAGGTCCATACGCACATGCGTACGTACATACATACGGACGTTGTAAAAAAATGGCCCAAACTCATAAATTGGTGGTTTAAATGCAAACTTAGGGGAAGTTTGAGTGCGAAATTTTTCGCAATTACAATACTTCCTGTACTTCGTACAAGGAAGTAAGAATAACACAGAAAATTAAAGATATTTTTACAATAAAGGCAATTCAAGCAACATCATTGGTCCCGTGGCACCGATGTAAACAAAAGATGCCGTAGCATCGCTTTTTCATCGAGTTCGACAAATCTAATTAAAAACTAGGTCTAAATAAAGTTCTTCTTTTATTACATAAAATTAACACTAAATACACCACTATTTTACAATGATTAAATTTAATGTGAATGCTATGTTATAGTAAGAAAAAGCTGCGAAAATAGCTTAATTAGTTTTAAGATAACTAATTTTGCCTAGTGAAGCCCACGTAGAACTCAATTGAAAACCTTAGTAAACAAACAGCGGATATCACGTGACAACGATGATCGCTCATAAGCCCCTCTAGCGGTGAATTGCCTCCAGTACAATACTTCCTATACTTCGTACAAGGAAGTAAAAAAAAAACGCAGAAAAGGAAGGATATTTTTACAATTAAACGGATAAACTAACTGACCGTTGCATGATCGCAGATGAAAAGGATACGGAATCCTTCCCGAAAAGTAAGATGTTCCTGCTATCAGGAAGGCAATCAATCGAGAAACTCAGAGTCAAAGCTGATTGTAATGGAAATTTTGAGATGAGTCACAGATAATTGAAGGACATGGAAGACCAGGAAAGGGAGAAAAGAGCTTCTGGATTCATAGCTCATGGGCGATGTCAAGAGAAGGAAGTTCCGCCTCTCATAAAAGCGCAGCGTGGTACTTATTTCTTATAAAATGTAGCAACTTAAAATATCAGAAACGTTTGAATGCAAAAAAGCAAAGAAATGAATTGGGAGTTGTATGTATTTACTAAAGAATATAAAGCATACTTTATAAGGTAATACTTATAAGTCATATACTTTGTAAACTTATATAAATACATAAAACTTTATAAAGTATACTTTGCACGGTATTATTTATAAGTCGTATATTTTATGAAGTGCTATGTATTTACATTAGTATACAAATTATAATTTATAAGGTATTACTTATAAGTCATATTTTATAAACATTTATGTATTTACATATGTATATAAAGCATACTTTATAAGGTATCTATATATATATATCACTTAACGTGGACCAGTTACGATTAAATTTTGCGATACGACACGATATTGCCATCATGTAAAAAACAACTATGGTCAAACGATATTTAAAAATTTATCCAATGATTAGCCAAGAAACGTAACGTATTATTCATATTTATTTTCGTAATTTACAGACTTTAACAAATTAATTTCTATATTTTTAAAAAGTATTTCCGTTCATAGCACAATTTTTAATTTCTGATTCTTTGGAGTGGCAACACGTTAGTTTGTTTAATCTAGCGATCATTCTCATGTTCATATCTATCGATCTTTTTTTAAGCCTTTCGAATTTTAAAACGTTTTCTACGATTTAAAAATGGTTAATTTTCGATTTTTTGGAGTGGCAACACCTTTGTTTATATCGAGCGAATATTCTCATGTTTAGATTGATTGTTGCACTTATAGCCCGCAGATGTTCTGCGGGGAATCCGCTAGTTACTTATAATTCACATACATATAAAGCTAAGTATTGACTTCATATACAGTCCCTGGCCAAATTAATAGACGCACTCGATGTTTTCGCAGTTTCATAAGCAGCACTCAGGCTAATGCAAAAACCCGTTTTTTACTTATTTGGGCATGCTTTATTTTGCAAAGCTCCCACTTTCCAGTAAAAATCCACCCGCTCTTGCATTTAGGGGACCATCAATAAATTGGAAAAGGAGATAAATCTTTCGGATGATTCTGAAAGATTTCAGAAAATAGTTTAATCGCCATGTGTAAATATTCTGCACATTTTCGTAAAAATTGTACGTAACATTTACGAAGATACGCATATGCATTTCTCCAATTTCCTTCACAAGTTTTTGGCTTATAACACCCAAAGTTTTTCACAGAGCGTTACCAAGCTTTCACAAAACGTGACAGTATACAAGTGACGCATTATACTGAAATTTAAAATAAAAATGTTGAATATTTGATAAATTATGGACATTTAAAGTAATTATTTTTTTACTGCGCATGCGCAGAACTGTAATAATTTCAAACCCAAGTGTACACGGCAACTCATAAAAAACAAGCGTGATGTAAAGCATGTTTGTTTATCAACATTAAGTAGCAAATTAAAAGATGATAAACCTGATAAAAAGCATTGTTTATCAACGCTCATTTTAAATTGCAAATTGGTGAATGTTACGAAGAGTATCTCAACAAAATTACCATTCCAACTTGAAACAAAAACCTTTTCTGTCCAGCAGACTCCAGCGGAAATTCTATTTATGTGACAACATTCGAGAAGTGAAAAATTACTCTGAAATAAAACAATTTACGCACTGCAATTTCATTGCCTGATATCGTTAGTATCGAAAAGCACTTTAGAAAAACCAAAATCATTTCTTTTACCAGAAACACAAATAATGTCGGCCCTCGGAGATAGCAGAGAATTTGTGCTGTTATTTATTTCGCTCGGTTTTAGAATCGCGTTCGATAAACAGTCGCAGTTAACTTTATACAGAAGTTGCAACATTTTATGTGGAATAAATTT
Source organism: Octonoba sinensis (assembly GCA_038502835.1). Taxonomy (NCBI): domain Eukaryota; kingdom Metazoa; phylum Arthropoda; class Arachnida; order Araneae; family Uloboridae; genus Octonoba; species Octonoba sinensis. The sequence goes on from CM076604.1 coordinate 16,161,261, forward strand.
CGAAATGTATTATTGTTTCTCGATGGAAATTCTCTTTCCACTTCATCATGGGAAGGGAGTTTTCTTGTGTTTCTTGAAAATACATTTTAAGACATACTTTTATTTATGGTATGTATAGATTTGAGAGTTATAGGTAGATTGATGGCGAGTTATAGGTAGATTAATGGCAAGTCATAGGTAGATTGATGGCAAGTTATAGGTAGATTGTTGTAAGTCATAGGGAGATTGATGGCAAGTTATAGGTAGATTGATGCGGGTTATAGGCAGTTTGATGCGAGTTATAGGTAGATTGATGGCGAGTTTTAGGTAGATTAAAGCCAAGTTATAGGTAGATTGATGGCAAGTTATAGGTAAATTGATGGCAAGCTATAGGTAGATTCGTGGCAAGTTATAGGTAGATTGATGGCAAGTTATAGGTAGATTGATGGCAAGTTATAGGTAGATTGATGGCAAGTTATGGGTAGATTAATGGCGAGTTATAGGTAGATTAAGGGCGTTATAGGTAGATTGATGGCAAGTTATAGGGAGATCGATTGCAAGTCATAGGTAGATTGATGGCAAGTTATAGGTAGATCGATGGCAAGTTATAGGGAGATTGATGGAAAGATAGGTAGCTTGATGGCAAGATAGGTAGATTGATGGCAAGATAGGTAGATTGATGGCAAGATAGGTAGATTGATGGCAAGTTATAGGTAGATTGATGCGAGTTATAGGCAGTTTGATGCGAGTTATAGGTAGATTGATGGAGAGTTTTAGGTAGATTGATGGCAAGTTATAGGTAGATTGATGGTAAGTTATAGGTAGGTTGATGGCGAGTTATAGGTAGATTAATGGCGTTATAGGTAGATTGATGGTAAATTATAGGTAGATGAATGGCAAGTCATAAGTAGATTGATGGTAAGTTATAGGTAGGTTGATGGCAAGATAGGTAGGTTGATGGCAAGATAGGTAGGTTGATGGCAAGATAGGTAGGTTGATGGCAAGATAGGTAGGTTGATGGCAAATTATAGGTAGATTGATGGCGAGTTATGGGTAGATTTATGAGTCTAAATGTTGTTGACTGAAAAAATGGGGTTTTCGCGATGATTCTCAACCAAATTACAAAATTCGGAAAATTGGTAAAGTAAAATTTTAACACTTTTGACATTCATAAGAGTTTCACCCTAAACTTTACCCCTTCCTTATTCTAGAGATCAACAACAACAACAACAAAACTCCACTGCACTGTAGAAAATTTCAATTCAACCTTTCACCAGAAAAAAGATAAAAACTCACACAACACATTTCGGCTATTATATTTTCTTACGTCAGTATCCAGTGTACGTTTGTGAATACACGTATGGTGCATTGATTCGGTCGCATATATGCCGAGTGATGAATCATGATGGTGTTCCAAATTAATTCCATCATGATTGTTGAAACATCATCTACTTCATGTGAAATGCACGTATGGTGCATTAATTCCATCGCAGATGTGCTCAGTCGTGAATGATGACAATGTTCCATGGTGATTGTTGAAACATCATCTACTGGGTGTTTTGAAGAAAAATGAGATAAAATCAATAATGGCCCGTATATACACCATGAAAGAGACATGCGTGAGCCCGGTGTCGTAGCAACAAAACTACTCTGAAGAGGCATGTTGGGTTGTTTACGAGCATTATCTTACTGAATCAGTCCTCCTTTGATGATACTTGAGTTCATCGAGGGATCTAGTCATCAAGGGGGTGATTACTGTTACTATAACGATGCTTTTCCTGTTTTGATGTAGGAAAACCCCGTTACATCCTAAAATCCCCTCAAATGCAGGTACAGAGTGTGGCAGCATAATTTCCTTTTCTCAAAGCGCAATGAAAACTGTTTCATGAATCATGAATTTTTAATTTTTTTAACTAATGTAGATATACATCTAAAGTTTTGTTTTACGCAGTTGTGAAAATCAAATAAGCCTGGTAACGCTCCCATTCCCCATACACTGAGAGACGATTTCTGGCGACTGTCACAATCCTTACCAACATAGCAGCGGGGATGTTAGCAATTTCAGCTCGGATGTTGGATTTCAGGTTTCATATGCTCCTTAGACGGTTAGCATAAGGGTAGGATTTCAAGAAACCCTATAAGAAAAATCATAATGGGGGGAGCGGGCTGGTCACCCAAATCACTGAACATCCGTTCGAAAAGTAGGTTTAGACGAAAAACACACTCTCATCGGTTTCCAGACATGATGGTGACCGACCAAAATTGTGAACAAAACTTGACAACAATCCCTCTGGAATGAGGTCACGCATGTTCCGCATCAACATTTATGGCCTGATAGGCAGGCATTTTAAAAAAGGAAGTTATGTTGTTTTGAAAAAGGAAGTTATGTTGTTGCACTGTTTGTAAGCAACGGGTGCTGCAGAAAAATAAAGGTTGTCAGACACCTTTTCCTACTCCTTCGTCAGACACCTTGTTGTCAGACACCTTTTCCTTGCATGTCCGTGCTTGACATTGTAAAAAAATCACCAGAAAACACCACATGTCAGCAATTAATCCTCTGATGAACTGTAGGAACGACGTCATGAAAAACTGGCGCTTACAGTTGTTGTTGTTGCAATGCGGCTACGTATTGATTCCTCAAATCTGCCTGCACACCTAGAGCATTATCAAGGGTTTGAGAACCCCTCTTTTATGTTCCATGACGATTGGATGATGCCATTGGCACTAGATAATTTTGACAAACAGTTTCCCAACAGATGTAAATACTATGTAGCTTTCTATTTCTATGTAAAAAGAGCAATATTTCCCCCCTTCAAATTACCTTATTTGATGCTTATGATTTTTATGTACTAAGCTGTTAAGTTGCAATAATAATGAGTAATAATACCTGTTAATCTGTACTGTAAAATTCGGTGAAACCTCGATAATTCGACTCACCAAGGGAACACGAAAGCATGTCGAGATAAGCGGGTGTCAAGTTACAAAGGTTCCGTAATTTCAATTGCTAATATTGGCCTGTGCTGTTATTTAATTACCATTCACGTTCTAATAGCAAATTCCAGTGAATGAAATTATTCCCGTTTATTATTTATCTATTAATATTTTGCAAAGATATACATTACAAATTAATATATATAAATATAGTACATCAAAACCAAAATATCTCATGAGCAAAAATTCAGGGTATTAGGGGAATCTCCCAGGAACACTTTCCAGAAAAGAATTGATTTATTAACGAATAAACATAACTGTAAAATTCTCAGAATTGTACACTAGGGAGGGCCGAAAAAAACCTTTTTTTTTATTTAGCAGTTGTAATAGCGCGGAAATCTTGCGAATTATATAGAAAAGAAAAAGAAAAAAAGAATTATCAAAATCGGTTGACATCTTCCCGCCCCGCATAGGCCCTAAAATTTGACAAAATATGAAAAACCACATTTTTGCGAGTTTTTTAAAAAATTTTGAGTTACATGTTTTTGTAGTATAATAGTTTGTAACGTCTTTAAATAGAGCTCAAAAACGTTGTGTTTTAATTTGGTTTAGACCAGTTGATATCTTCCGGTCGCGCATAAGCCCCAAAATTTGCCAAAATATTGAATATTTTACATTTTTACGCATTTTTGGTACTTGATAAATAATTATTATTTAAATGCAATAGCCGTAGCATTTTTTTCACACGAACTGATAATGAGGTATAAAAAAAAGCTACCAGATGTTTGTTTACTGTTCTTTAAATGTACTCAAATGTTTAACTTTAAAAACAAATTCTTGTTGCTCTTTTTTTTTTCACAAAATTTGAGATTTCTTTGACTGCTTTTGTAACATTAAATGCCCTGTATTTCCAATAATCTTAATTTTTAAAATACTTTTCACTTGAAGTTTAACACTGATATTTACCATACAAAAATTTAAATTCATAATAAGCTTTTAATTGAACTGTAAAAAGTAATTGCACGTAATTAAAGCACAAATGAGCATTGAAATGCATTAATTACGTTCGATTACTTTTTACAGTTTCATTGTGTGCAATGTTCCTTTATTATTTTAAACATTTAATTGTTGAATGTTGAAATAGCTAAATAATTTTTATAATTGATTTTGGTATCAACAGGATACCCTCCTAAAAGCGATTGCATACTCTTCCTATCCCACATACACAAAGAAAGCTATGGAGCCCCAAGAACAATAAACCGCTTAAAAGCTAAGAGAACAATTGAAAACAATTTCCTACAAATTTCAATGTCCCAGTGCAAAAGTTGAGACAGGGGTAAATATGTAGTATATTATTTAACATATTTTTTTAAAAAATCTTGCATTAGAAACTAAAAGCAAAATAGAAAACTGGATTTAATGGTTGATCTCATCAACGCGATAAACTCATGGTGGCAGGTATCAATGAAAAATTTGTAGCTCAAAATTCAAAACTAAATCTGAATGTCATATTTTTGTTAAATGTTATTCAAATTAATCAAATTTTTCATTTAAAAACAAATTCTTTGTTCTACTGAATTGCTTTTTTGACCAAATTTGATTTTCTTTGCACTGTGATGTTGAACACCTTCATTTCTAACAATATTAATTATTAAATAATTCTTGTTTGAAATTTAACAGATATTTTTGACATTACTGTGATGCTTTATGTAATGATTGGTTCTGCTTGTCAGTCGTGTAACTAGCGACTTGCAGATCCCGTAACTGGGAGAGAGGGCGCCGGAATTTGAGAGACACTTTTTTGGGTACTGTTCTCGTATAGCATTGGGGTCATTGCGCGACCGGAAGTTCTTAATTTATTCACACTATAATGAAATACAATTTTTTTATGTTCAAAACTAAAAATTCTGTAACTAGTACGTTAAAATGAAGTATATTAAAGATAGTAAAAAAACTCGTAAAAATGTGAAATTTTCAATATTTTGGCTAATTTTGGGGCTTGTGCGCGACCGGAAGATATCAACTTATCTAAACCAAATTAAAAAACATTGTTTTTAAGCTCTATTTGAAGACGTTACAAACTATTACATTACCAAAATATTTAATTCAAAAATTTTAAGAAATATAGTGAAAATGAGATGTTTTTAATATTTTGTCAAACTTTAGGGCCTATGCGCGACCGGAAGATATAAACCGATTTTGATAATTTTTTTTAAATTTTTCTTTTCTATAGAATTCGCAAGTTTTCCGCGCTATTACAACTTCGAAATAAAAAAAAAAGTTTTTTTCGGCCAACCCTATTGTACACCCTGAAAAAATACCAGAAGAAAAAGTTAAGACTAAAAAATGGAGGTCGGCTTACAGGGGCTCCTGGAAATTGTGTGTCAAGTTAGAGAGTTTTCCGCCCATTGAAATTAGCATTATGCCAAACATAAGGAAAGGGAAATGTCGACTTGCCGAGGTAGTCGACTTATCCGCGTGTCGAGCTACCGAGGTTTTACTGTACTTAAAACCAACTTGTGCTAAACGTTAAGTAATAATAGGTAAACGGGAAAAAAGTCAAATAAAAAGAAATTTACTATCGTTAACTTCTTCTATTTACGTTGAAGATTTTATGGCCTATTTTTAAAAATTTATTTAAAACATAACGGAAAACGCATAATCATTTCCTATAACCAGAATGATCTCTTCGTCGTTTGCCGGAGAGGAACATTTTATGAATGGCAAATCAATGTAACAGCTTTTCCAGAAAAGAAAAAGTCACAAAAATGGAAATATTCGTATAATTAATAGAAGTAATAAAAGTTAGGAAGATCAATCTCCCGACCGCCTCACGTGCGATTTGGAAGTTAAAAGTCTCAACTTAATGAATCAAGGCGCTAATGAGCCCCGAAAAATCTCATTAAACGAACCGATTCCCGCGAGCGAGCCCGGATGCTTCCTCACAAAGCATCCGGGTCTAAAATCCGATACAGCAAGTGTCACAGGGCTGTGCTGTACCGTGGGAATACAGATAAGACGGCCCTGGAAAAATTGCTTTGGGCACAGGAAAGTTCCTGAACAGGAAGAAATGTTTCGGGAAAAGATGTAACAGCGGTCTACCGGCTAGGAAGCGAGCCAAAACGTGAAGAATTTGCTGTTGATTTATTGGGTTAGTACATCGAGGGTTTAAATCAAAAAAAAAACCTTATCGGCAAAAAGTGCATATTTCGGAGATTAAAAGGAAAAAAAACTTGCTCAAACAAGCGATTGTTTTCAGAAAATGTAGTTAAATTAATTCTTCAACTGCTACAATGTGTTTTCTGATCTGTAAAATCTATATGAGCGATTTATTTTGGTAGTGGGGATAGTTTACTATTGCGAGGTATTAAAAAGTTAGCATTTCAATATGGTTACAATTATGTAAAGGCTGAAACTTCCATCTCCTAAACGTTAGCATTCTGATTTTTATTTGACTACAAATTGTTCACAGATAAAATGATCGTGATAAGTTTTATCGCCTATATTATCTTTATTTCCTTTGCTTTAAAAAATAGACTTTCCCGCTTTCAAAATAAATGGCTCATTTATAGTTTCATAAACCACTGCTCAATATTTACTCAAAACAACTGCTATTGTAAATACGGTTCCATATAGACAGCCAACGGGTTAGAATGTAAGAAAGCAGAGAAAAATACATATTTCGTGATTTATATGGTTCTTCCGTTTAATGTGCAATCGCAAGGAAGTTACCATTAGAAGTCCACTAGGAAGGCAATTAGTTTCCTATGTGCCTTCTTGGAAGACTTCTACTAGGAAGTTTCCCCCCTAAGTTAGCAATTTGCCTTATTAGGCCGAAAACTTCCTTCCTTCTACTACTGATAGCTTTCTTGAAACTGCATATTTAACAAGAGAAAAATGGTAAAACCGCTGTCAATTCACTCACTGATGGTTAATCAACACGTCGCAACTACAAGAGCCTCCTTTCAAGGCAACAATTGCAATTGCTGGGAATTGCAGTTGATATTTGATTCAAAAAGTTTCGGTTTTGAGTCAAATATCTAACACTGTGCTACAAATCGATCGAATTATTAATGTGATGTTTGTGTCAGTTATTCAATAAACAGATTATCATAATATGAAACAAAAACGAACAATTTTACAAAAAAAAGTATTTTGTAGTTAAAGTTGCTTTTGTCTAAAGGACGAATGCTAATATCATTTGGTAATCCAGCCTGGCATATAAGTGGGTCTGAGTTTAATTTAAACACATTTGCCGTATGAACATTGAACAAATTCCTTCTTATACATAATTTTTACAGCTTCAGAATGGAGAAAAATCTTTAAAAGTAAATAGATATGTTATTTATATGATTTTTTTTCATCAATTCCTGTTAGTAAGTGTACGAGGTCAAAAGTAATTTAAAATGAAAATAATTCAATAAATAAAAATACATAATATATTATTGAGAAAAATAATCTTAAGGGCATTGCAAAATTGACCAAGTTAAAAGAAAAAAACCGAACGTGTGGGAAATGTTTCATATACCGAATTTTTAAGTATTTTCCGTCACTTAAGCATCTTGTTTTCCGAAGTTTTCGTTGCGTAACTTTCCCGTAAACACTTCAGAACAATCAAATCTAAACGCTACATTTTTCACTTCAAAAATATTTTAGTGAAAACTCGTAAAATGGCAACATTTCCAGATCAAGTCAACTGTCTGAACCAACGGCAATGTTTGCTTCTTCCAAGCTCGCTTTACTGCAACTAGTCTATCGGTGAGGAGAAAATACATTTACAGCGAAGAGAGCTTCCAGAAAAAAAAAACTAGGCGATTTATAAATTAATTTTAAATAATAATATGAGTACAAGGAAATAACAACGTAAATAAAGCACAAATTGTCAAAAGAATAATGCAAATAACTATCGCGAGGAATACAATGGAGCCTCGTCAGGAAAAGAAATGCTCAACCCACACACTGTTAAAAAAAAAACCACCTGAACATTCAGCAATCGGCAGTTCGATTCAAGCTAAGGATTTAGTATTGCTTACGAAACTAAAAATCTCTTTTCTTAGGGCTTTTGGAATGCCAGTGTCGATACTTGTGTCGAATCGATGTCGCTCTTTCTGTTTGCTTGGAAAGCAATATGCAAGGTCCGAAATGATACTTATGTCAAGTCAGTGAGTGCTCTTTCAGTTTTCCCGGTAGGTATTTACGATTTGAAGTCTGTCTTTAATTATATGGTGTTTCCCCTGAAACTTCCATTCCTATTTCGTTCTAAATCTAGAAACTTCGAGAAAATATCTATTGGCAAAATGTAGAATGCATAAGTCAGTGGCGTGCCTGGTGCAAGTCCCTGGTGCAAGTGGGGTGGTAATTTGTAGTGTCTTTCCCGAAAAAAATTGCGTAAATTTGTAGTTTATATTATTTCCAGAAATACAGAAAAAAAATTGAAATTATATTTTATTTATTTGAGATAACTACATTTACACTTAATAAACCTAAAGTTTCAGACTTTTTTCGACTGATTTTAACGGAAGATTTCAGTAGTGCTTCAATACATGGTTTTTCCTTCCAAAAACGGAAATATCACGTCCTGAAAATACGAGAACGGAACTTTTCCGTTTTACGGTTGTTGTATTTTCCCAACCTGGTTTAGATTAATTAATGCAGATAAAAGAAATGGAACTTCTGTCAAATCTCGGGAAAATATTATCAGAAACGGAATATTTCCGGCAACTCTGAAGCCGTACTTTTTCCGTTATTTTCAGGAGAATTTTTTACAGTACAAGTAGAAAGTTGTGACTGAGTAAGAGTGGAAGTTAGTTCACTCAAAATCTTCTAGTTGTGTGTTGAGCATTTGTTTTCCTTCACTGATGAAGAGGCTCCATAGTAGCTTCGAAATAGCTATTTACAATATTGTTTTGACAATTTGTTCTTTATTTACTTTGTTATTTCTTTGTACTCGTATTTAAGCACAAAGCATTTTTGATCATTTGTCCTATAACATAAATAATAATTGTTCCTCCAGATATGGTCCACGTATATGATGTTTAACAACTCATTAATTGAATCTAATTTTGCAAATGAACTAAATAACACTAGTCGATTCATACAGAATTTCGCACTAATTTAGGAGAAAGGACATTATGAAGAAGAATAGAAAAAAGTAAAGGGGTGTTGGTACGAAAGACGGCATGTCATTGAACTCATCAGTACAAATAGATGTTACAATTTTTTTTACCACCATTATTTAGATATTCAAAATAATCACTGTAATAATGATAATTATTTTTATTAGTAGTATGCATAGCATTAAAATAGAATAACGAAACAGTTCCAATACTTAATATATAGTTACTGTTGGTTGGTTACGCTCTGCTCATTCATAAAATAAATGAATGTTTAGAGCCTCACGATTGAATAAGTTTAACACACAGACGCAGCTAAAATTGTCCAATTTTCTACACAATAAAAACAGACGAGTTTCTTGTTTGTTTATTTGATAACGGATGGCGCGATCATACACAACACATATTTGGCATATATTGAAGGATCTCTTCTTAGGTGATTTAAAATCTCAAATTTAAGAGAAGCGGTACATTTTTAGACCGTGGGTCGATTTTTCGCCGTTAGCCGGCACGATAAGCTTTAAAATGGGGGGTAAATCATGGAATTTGATAAAAGAATAAAGTTATTGACAGAAAAACAGACTAAAATAATATATATACATAGATAAAACGGACATATGTTTCATAAAGTGTATGTATTCCAGTTTTAACAGCATCGGTGGCTGAGCGAGGAGGATGTGGCTTGAAAGATAAAACTCACCGAAGCCTCTGTTTTAAGGTATATTTCGAATTTTACTATGGTAATATACATAATACAATTACTTTTATAACCCTCCCTCCACCGAAACGTCGCAGGAGAATGTTCACGCTACTAGGTATCCCCAATGCTAATTCTTATTTTTCACCGTAATAAAAGGAATTTCTTTAGTTTAAATTATTTTTAAACACAAAAGTATTAAACTTTTAAAACCCGTTGTTGTCTGATTCATTTTTAAAACTCAATTTGTTATCTATTTAATGCAGTTTCACGAACTTAACGCTGTAAGAAGTGTAAATCAAATCTTTCTGATCTATCAAATGTATCAAAATGCCTCCTTTTTCAGATTGCATACTTCTTCAAGGATGGCAAATTGGGGTTTTGAGACATTTTCAACGGGCATCAGCAATTAAAGCTTAAATAAAGAAAATTACTTTTGTTATATTTCTTACTTGATAATCATAAAAGGAATTAGTAAATTTTCGAATCGACAATGCGAATATTTTTGTGTTTCAAAAATCTTTTTTTTTTTTTGTTATTTTTTGCCTACCCAATTACAGCCTTTCATGTGCAACGACAATATTAACACCTCTTCCATGTCCTGCAGATACATGAATTATGTATGAAAATGTTCACTTTATGTATTATATATTTTTTTATGCATGAAAATATTCCCATTGACTGGATTTGAAACCCAAACGCTCGCTTACAAATTAAACAATAGTTCATAACGTTAATACAAATCAGAAAACTTTCGAAACGTTGATTCGAAGCAACATAACACGTCACCGCACTTATTTATCTCACTCTTTATTAAATTAGACATTGTTAGCTTCAAATTGTATTTTATTTTTTTGATATTGTACTGGACAAACAGTCTGACTTACAAGATAGAAATATAAACTAAAAAACTAAAACTCAGTGGCGCACCAGCCCTTTTGGGGGCCATGGCCTACTGAGCCCATCCCAGTTTTCGAGACCGAGGGTCCTGGGGTGCAGAAGCAGAAGTTCCGGTCAAGTGGTCGGCTGACGCGGAATCCCCAGTGTTCAGTCCCCAACCATGCTTGGTCCTCATTTTATCGACCCCACTACAGGGATGAATGGCTGAGTCGACCCTGCCCAGGCCGGGAATTGAGCCCCGGACCTGTGGCTGGTAGCACGGAAGGCTAACACTTAGCCACTGGGCCTCTAAGATATTTCTAGGAAATGGATTGATTGACTCCTCAAGAGTACTATTATTTTGCTTTGACATTCATCCCCTCCCCCCCCCCCCCCAATTGATTCAGTTTTCTATTTCATCTTGTTCTTGATATTTTTTCTTTGATCTATAAATAGCAGTTTGATCTATAAATAGTAATAAAAATGTGTTTAGAATTGCCCAAATGTTGTAAATTGTATAATAAAGGAGCAATATGAAAGTATGAGAAATAAAGATTTCTAAAAAAAAAAAAGGCTTCGAATCTAGGTCGAAAATAGGAGACAAAAATCAACTATCTTCGAACAGAAAAAAAAAAGAAATATAGATCACATTAAAGCTTATCAATAGCTATTAACTGAAAATAAAGTAAGAAAATGGTACTGAACTGTTTTGTCTTTTTTCTATTTTATGTATAGATATACCACACTAAAAGGTGGTAACCCCTTAACTGGTGTGCCCGCACTACGTACGGGCTACTCAAAGTTTGCCGCAACTGGGTTGCCGTACATCGTACGAGCATTGATATTTCCGCTTTTCTTGTTTTGATTTTCACGAATTTTAATAGATTGAAACTTGTTTGCATTGAAAAGTATGAATTTTTATTGTACGGCAAGTTTTTTTTTAGATTCACAGAATGCATAAGTCAGTGGCGTGTCTGGTGCAAGTCCCCCGGGGTGGTAATTTGTAGTGTCTTTCCCCAAAAAAATTGCGCAAATTTGTAGTTTACATTATTTCCAGAAATACAGAAAAAAATTGAAATTATATTTTATTTATTTGAGATAACTACATTTACACTTAATAAACCTAAAGTTTCAGACTTTTTTCGACTGATTTTAACGGAAGATTTCCGTAGTGCTTCAATACATGGTTTTTCCTTCCAAAAACGGAAATATCACGTCCTGAAAATACGAGAACGGAACTTTTCCGTTTTACGGTTGTTGTATTTTCTCAACCTGGTTTAGATTAATGCAGAAAAAATAAATGGAACTTCTGTCCAATCTCGGGAAAATATTATCAGAAGCGGAATATTTCCGGCAACTCTGATGCCGTACTTTTTCCGTTATTTTCAGGAGATTTTTTTACAGTGTAGTTCGTGAGATCTGTAATACAGTCTTCGCTGTATATAATCTGTGATTGAAAAAAGCCAACGTTTAGGGGCATTTGTGTTTCAAAGTTATAAAATAAGAAAATTATTAAATTCATTACTTAACAATTTTTTTTAAAAATTCTTTTATTTTCCTTTTATACCAAGTTGGGACTTTAATTATATGCAAGAAAAAATATGCTTTTTAAGGGAACATTTGTAGTTGAAAAATTGACCAGTTAAAGGGTTAATGTTGATTTTTTTTTGTTTTCGAAGATGAGCTTTGAACAGCGTCGTCCAAACCTTTTTCAATGAGTATTTACAATTTCACAGCAATAATAGAGTAAATTAAGTGTGAAATTTAAAAAAAATATATTACTTCTCAAAAGACCTTTGCAATAAAATATCTTTTCAAAAAAAAGAAAAGCCTGTGAACGAGTTTGTAAAGGGCTTACATGAATAGTCACGAATGTGTACTTTGTCCAACGCATTTGCTTCAGTTTTTGACGCGATAGAGCGCTCCAGATTTGCATTTGCACGAACGAATGCTCTTTTCAAACAATCTATGGAAAAAAGCTCCTCTTAAGTCCACACAGTCTCTATTCACATGATATTCCCTTCTGTTCTATGTTGGGGGGAGGAGGAGGTGAACAGACGTTCTTACTTTGTGTCAGTTTGACAGCTCGGATGATGTTGGTGAAGAAAAGTCGAAAAAGTGTAACAAGGTTAGGCTGTGCAGATGGGCATTGAAAGAAATAAAAAATAAGCCAATGGTATAGGGTACATTTTAAAATATGCGTAGATATATTGTTCCAGAGTGAAAAAAGTGATTATACTCAGAATAAGCTAATTTCAACTAACTATAAGAATTGCACTTCTTTAGGGTACACTACAAGACGTATTTCTAATATAAAGAAAATATCATTTGTATATGAAGCGTCCACTGGAAAAACGACCTAAGTCACATACTTCTTGATAAACTTTGCTTCATGCTTCATTCATTCATTTTTTAACATACCTAAATGTTAATTTTAAGTATACAGGCGTCCCACAGTGGACCAGACGGTAGAAGCTCGGTTCCCGCAGAACACCGAAAGTAAAGCAACATCGACTTAGGTCAGTGTTTGGGAGGATGACAACCTCTCGCGGCTGGTTCCTGTAGGGACTTGTACGCTAAAGGGAGCTGGTGCAGGTTAAAATAGGTCGTGGATCCAATGTAATCCAAGTGAAACGATACCTCTTGGGGGTGCCGATCCCAGGTGACGGTCTCTCATCTGGGAGCTGGTTAAAAAAATTAAGACTTTACAAGAGGGCGGAAATCGGACTCCTGCCTACAAGGGCCCCTTTAGACTCGGGAGCAGCTTACCCATTCTTCCTCCCCACGCGCGAGGACGACAACAACAAGTATACGAGCCTACTTTCCCGTAACACCTAAATTCAAATTTATAATCTAATTTATAGTCTGGTTGAAGAAAATGAATGAATAAAACGTAAAGCAAAGTTCATCAAGTAGTATGTGACTTAGGTCGTTTTTCCAGTAGACCCTTCATATTTTCACCGTAGAGGTACAGACTTTCGTATCAAACCAGTTGCATGGTAGCAGACTTGACATTAACAGCAAATATCTTCTGAAATCTATATGCTAATGAATACCACTAAGAAAGATTTGACTTGGAGACCCTCGGCAAAATTAAATTCCTAGTGCAGTTTCGAATGGTCAGAGTTCAGATGCTTCACCTTTCAGTGAAGAAACTTGACGTCTAAATTCTAATGTAGCAATCCGGCGACAGTGGAGCTACTTGAAGGAATGGATGCCGTTTTCCGGGGAATGCCCTAGGTCTGCAAAGGTTAGTGACCATACGTCAGCCTCGTTAGAAGAAGAAAAGTGTTATTCAACTTAAGCTTTCAGCAGGTTATCTCTTCACCATCGTGGAAAGTCCACACGAACATACACACTTCCATCAGATTTTAGCATTTAAATCACTCTTATCGAGTTAATTAATTCTTAATGACGCCAGTATTATTCCATATAAATCAAGTGACATTCTTGAAATTTTAGAGGGAAATCCCTACCACATAAAATTAATCATAAAATATTATGATCAATATTTTAATATTAATACAACATACAGCAGGAGATTTTAAATATGTTGCAAAGAGTGAGTAATTAACGTTATTTACTTTATGTACTCAAAACCGCAGTGAAAACATAAAAGCATTTAATTTTCAAATGAAAAGACTATTTTTTTTTCCAAATAGTAAATAATCATAATTATAATTTGAAAAATGGCTGCGCTCTGAATGCCCGAAGAGAAAGAAAACGCGCAAGTTTGTTCACACTCTCAGAAATGGAACTCTCATTTCAGAGGATTCTTCAATCGTCAAGCAAATTTCGTCATTTACAACAATTCTTTCCTCGTGAGACCGCGTGACTTAAAAAAGTTACTACACAAATTTCGCCAATTTGACGAAAGGTTTACTCGGGGCATTTTTCACGAAGCCATTTTGTCAAGTACGACGAAAGTTTCGTGAGATTTGAGCATGCGTCGCTGAGAGTGTGAGGGTCACGGGGGTTTAATGTAACTCAGGATACAGGTCAATTTGGACTAGATATAAATCCAGATAAAGAGGTTTGAGTACATAGGCCGTAGTTCGGCCGCAGCAGCGGTTTAAAGTTGTCAGTTTGACTTTAGAAATGCAGTGGTTTATTTTATTATTTTTTTTTTAATTTGGAGATTCACTGAAATTGTGTATCAAAATAAGTAATACAGTAATGTAATTCGATGGAATCTCCCATAAGCAGTATGTTCCCGGATGTTCACAATTTTGAAAAATGGTGCGTGTACTAGTACAGTGTTTCGCATAACGAGTGTTATGCAAAACACTTGTTACAATGTCATTGTTGGAGCCATTTTAATTTAATTCAACTTGCCTCATTTCATCTTGAAACTCTCAAAAATCTGCAGACACCATCTGTTCAGCAAATATTTACCAAAGATAAAAGAGGTCTGAAAACAAGAAATGCATCCCAATCAAAGTGTTTAATGAAGAATTTAAGCCGCATTCAAAAAAGACCTTGTCAGACATATCTACATTAATGTTGTTTCCTAAAGGGATTTGGAGAAAAAAAATTCCAGCTACCTGCTGCGCACGTCCCAAGTTACAAAAACAAAAACTTGTGATCAGATATTCTCAAACAAAAAATTAATGAAATATAAGTAACTTGTTAAGATAGCTCCAGTTGATTTTTTTTTTCATCATTTTGAACACAATGCTGTTGGTGGCCTTAATCCGAATTTTAATAAGGACGCTCTTTTGTGATGGTGGAAAAAAATTTGTTTGGATATCATATTTGCCGAGTTTGAGACAATCAATAAAACGTTTTATGTTTCTTAATTAACTTTTATCTCGCTGATAAGTATATAACCACATTTAATTATTTTTAATTGAGTAAAAAATGTTTCGGTGTTTGTTGGTATGACTCTTAACAATGAATTTCAAAAGAATACATTATTATCTTTTGTTTTAACTGCTCATTTCTAATTAAGAGAGGAAAGTGAAATGGGTTGAAAAAAATGTTTTATGTATTTTTTTCTTCATTAATAGGTATGGTGAACATGGATTTGAATATTCGTTTTTTTTTTTTAAATTATCTTCTTGTTATGGGTGTAATTAATTGCTAAAAATTAAGGAAAAAATATTTAGCAAGTAAAAACAGCAGGCATTATTTTGACCGTTACATTAACGCATATCCATGTATTTTCCTGTTTTGTTAGAGCAAATAATAGTTCAATTAAGAGTAGAAATGAGTTAACTCTTTTAATCAAATAAATACATAAGGAAAAATGTATAAAAGAACTCTTTGTTACAGTAGAAACTATTCGTTTAAAAAAAAATAAATCACTGCTTAAAACATTTTTTTTTCTTTTATACCTAAAGGCTTAATAGAGACTATTGAGAGTTTTTGATTTAAAAGTACAGTTGAACCTTCTTAATACGAACACGGTTAATACAAATTCCCGCCTAAAATGAACAATTTGTCCCTTTAAGTTTGGTTTACTATTTAATTACACCAAATACCTCACACATATTACGAAAGCTAAAATACAAATTTCGGCTAAGACGAACACAATTTCTGACCTATTCACGAAAAATATTCTCCATTGAATATAATTATTTTTTTAATAGAAATTGTTGGTTATTTTGAGTCATCGTAAACCACCAAGTACAAATGGCACAAGGCATTTTGCGCCGAGACATGTGTTGATAAAATTTAATGTACTTAAAAAACAACCAACAACTAAGGATTTTTTCCCAAATTGTTAAATTTTAAAAAATTAGTTCTCTTTATGTCAATGTACTAGAAAGATTTAAAAGTGCATATTAGTAAAAATAAATCATTTGTTTTCACTATTTATTTTACTTTTAATTATAAATAGTAGTAACTATTTTTAAAATATAAACACGTATTTCTAATTATTTTTTTTTTAAATTTTACTTATTTACGGTTGTTACGAATAACGGCTAATACGAGCAAATTCATCAGTTTTCGCCATTTCGTATTAAGGGAGTTCAACTGTATTTGCATATATTATATGGTTTGACTGTTTTAGAAAAATGTCTGCTTGTGGTGAGGATACATTTTTTGTGGGCTCTTTTTTATAAGAACTCAAACTGAAATACAGTGAAACCTCTCATTAAGACCACCTCTATAAAGAGACCACCTCTCATAAAGACCACCTTTTTAAGGTCTAAAACTTCCAGCTATAGGCTCAATATTAACTTTCCCTCCATTAAAGGACCACTTATTTTCTGTCTCCCTCCCAATAAGACCACTTTTCAGATGAACAGGTAGGATTATTTCCCTAGGGGAATTTTAAAATTACCTTATTTCTGAGAAAAACAGGACCCATCTAGTAGGTGGAGGAAGCTAATGTACCTGTTCCTGGTATTGGGTGGGTGATAAGCACCAAGGCAGGGGAATTGGTCGAATGTTACCTTTCTTGGAGAGCTAAGACCGTTTGTAGAGTTTACAGGTGTTTTTTCCTCTTAAAATTATTGTAAACTAAATGATACAGCAGTCAATATTATTTAGATTTTTTTAGGTGCTTATTCTGATTCAGAAATACAAGTTTCCTCCAGTGAAACAGGCATGAATTTGATATCAAGAAACACTGAATGAAATCCCCCCCAATGGAGTAATAGAAAATTCAATTCCTGCTAGAGATGACTCTAAATTTGTTTCAGGAAATCAAAGATTAGAGATAAAGTTTGTTAATGAGAAATTATTAAAATCTGTAACGGTGCGAGAGTGGCTGGTGAAGCGCCGGGAGTCGAACCAAGATCCTTTTGGTGGTAGCCGCATTCTTTACCGCTTTCCCAAAAGGCGCGCCCCCTGGGCAGGAGCAAAGAGGGCTATTTGAAGGACTGACTCGCACCGCTACAAATCAAAGCAAACTTCGATTAATTCTTTTTTTTAAACTATTCAGTCATAAAATAGTAATAGAAACAATTTTCAGAATAGTGTTTTGTTGTATTATTGCAAGAAACTTTGTTTTCGCCATTACCTCTATTCAGAGACCACCTAAGACCGATTTTCTACGGTCTGGTGGGTGGTCTCTTTAGAGAGGTTTCACTGTAAATCAATTTCCCATACCGGAGATTTTAGGCAGTTAAGCTACCGGACATTTAAAAATCTGTCGGCTACCGGATATCCAATGCCTTCTTGTTGGACCGGTCTCGTTGTAAGAAAACTTTTCGTGACATATTCGTAATTTTCGCAACTTTCCAGTCCAATTTCCAATTTCAAGACTTTCATGACCTATTTGTAATTTTTGCAACTTTCCAGACCAATTTACAAATTCAAGTCCTTCGTGACCTATTCGTAATTTTCGCAACTTTCCAGACCAATTTACAAATTCAAGTCCTTCGTGACCTATTCGTAATTTTCGCGACTTTCCAGACCAATTTCCAAATTCAAGTCCTTCGTGACCTATTCGTAATTTTCGCGACTTTCCAGACCAATTTCCAAATTCAAGTCCTTCGTGACCTATTCGTAATTTTCGCAACTTTCCAGACCAATTTCCAAATTCAAGTCCTTCGTGACCTATTCGTCATTTTCGCGACTTTCCAGACCAATTTCCAAATTCAAGTCCTTCGTGACCTATTCGTAATTTTCGCAACTTTCCAGACCAATTTCCAAATTCAAGTCCTTCGTGACCTATTCGTAATTTTCGCAACTTTCCAGACCAATTTCCAATTTCAAGTCTTTCGTGACCTATTCGTAATTTTCGCCTTTGCAGACCAATTTCCAATTTCAAGACTTTCATGACCTATTCGTTATTTTCGCAACTTTCCAGACCAATTTCAAGACTTTCGTGACCTATAGACACTGATACGCACGATACATAAATGATAAAAAATCTAGACTATTAGAAAATCACATTGCCTGCACGCAACAAACTAATAATAAGCGTCTAGCATTAATATTTTCTACTAAATTCAGAAATAAATATTCATACGGGTCTCGCAAATGAAAAATTAAGTGATGAATTTTTATTTGAAAATGTATCTTTACGCAGCAGCTATGCGTGGGTTGGCTTGTTAAATTTTGAATATTTCGTTACACGTGAGTGCGTTGGAGATAATTAGCTTCCATTGTAATCACTACTGTGAAGCTTTATGTGAAGAAGTTCAGTTAGAATTTTTATGAAATTTAATTTAGACGTAGCGTTATTCTGGAGTCAAGTTCTAAAATTGTCGCTATGTAATGCTTGTAGGCTTCTCGTTCTCAATACACTTTACTGCCTAATTATATCTAATTATAATGGCTCCTTTTTAGTCTACTTCCCCGTAAAAGTTTAAAAATAAAATTTTAAAAATGCATAAAAGAAGGCTTAATGCATTCTAAATATATCGTTAAGAATAAAGAAAAATAAAAACAAATGAAGTAATTAATTAAATAAAGAATCAAAAATATGAAATTTTAAAATAGGGTTTTGAGATGGGGAAAATGTGTGTTTGTCAGTCTGTCTGCTTGTCCCCCCCCCCCCCCCCCAAATAACTTTTGAGGGAATTGTTCGACTCGAAAGACTTTATCGAGGACATCTTCTTACATTATCTTATTTTTTGTTTTGAACAATTTTCCTTTAAAATTTGAACAGTTCAACGAAATTTCTTAACATTTGTGCCCATGAGGAAAAATGAAGCAAAATATGTAATTTCTGAGCATAAAATCCAAGTTCCTACGAATAAGCTTATTGAAAGAAACTCTTTGCTTAAAATATTTTTTTTTGAACAATTTTTGTTCATATTTGAACAATTGAAAAGAAATTAACATAACGCCTACGGGCAATTATAAATCCCGATCTAACAGACGGATTTGCTTGGTACTTACATTATCGGAAAGACGAAACTCCCTTTATCAGCTATGACGTGGAGCATTTAAAGATGCGAAGTTCAACCAGAACTGAACGAGCCTATTTTCTTATGAAATTTTTTGATCGTGATTTTTAAGGATATTTCTCAACCCTTAACAACCCTTAACCCCCCCCCCCCCGTTGTTGTTAATAACCCTTAACAACCCTTAACTTGAAAGGGAAGGGCCCCTTCCCTTTCGCTCCCGTGAAAATGACAAGCTGAGGTTTCCCCTTTGATTTCTCGCTCCCGCGAAAATGACGGGCTGGAGTGTTTAAAATTTCAAAATAAAAACAAATCAAAAATAATATATATATATATATATATATATATATATATATATATATATATTGTTTATACACGTATTTTTATATAATTTTCAGGGTTTGAAAAATAGGTACTTTTATGACCGGATTGTTAAGGGAGAAAAGAAAAATGGCAATCTTTTTAAATGGTATAAATAATTATCAATATTTGATATGTTATGCAGTTTTGTCAATGCGGAAAAAAATTAAATGCAAAAAAAATTAAATTTGCATGGAATCATAATGTTAGCAAACCCTTATTCATGTTTCTGTTTTTGGAAAAAATGTTATATTAAAAACAACTCTTATTCAAGTTTATATATATTTTCCGGAAATACGATATTCATCACGTACAAGAAAGAAAACGTTAGCTATTTCTTGTTGATGTAAGCATTTTTAGGAATACAAAATTTCCGAGATAGAAAATGATAATGTTAACAATCTCAAACGCATGCATACATTTCGAAAACAAATCGTATTTTCGAAAGATAATGAAAAAACACTAAGAAACCTACATTCATTTCTATTTTTTCTAGAAATACCGTATTCAGGTAACGTAAAAGTGATCATGTTAATTAGCTTTCATTTATATTTTATTTCCAACAAACACCACATTCATAAAATAGAAACAATGAATTTAATGCGAGACTTTTCAAAAATATGCAGCTTCGTAACTTAAAGTTTATTCCATATTTCATACAACATTGAATTTAAACAGATTAAAACCCAATTCTAAATGGTTTTCACCAAAATATGTGTTCTGGAAATACCGCATTTACAAAATGTAAAAATATTAATGTTAACAATGCCTAATTAAGGTTTGCATTTCGATGATATATCGTATTTAGGACACATGAAAATGATAATGTTAACCATCTCTATTATCCATGTATACTTTTCAAAGAAATATCGTATTTACGAGACATAAAAAGAACAACGCTAAAAATCCTAGATTCATTTATTCAGTTTCTATAAACACCGTATTAATGTAATGTAATATTGATGTTAACGTTAACAAGCTTTCATTTATGTTCTAACAACTACCACATTCATAATACATAAAAAAAAACTAATTTAATTCAATTCTGTTCAATAACTTGCAGCTTCGTAATCTAAATTCAATCTTTTTTGTTTAGCCTTTGTAAACTGTTTATAACGAATTCGTATTAGCTTTAACCAAAAACTTATCTTTTTAGCTGACACTTTTAAACGTCTCTTATAATAACATTAATTACTTTTACCTGGCATTTTAAACTTACAAAAAGCAGCAAACTTCTTCAGCCTTTACATACATTTAAAAGTTATACCGTATTTACCAGAGAGAAAAGAGTTAACGGTAACAAAGCCTTAATTTATTTACGCATTTTCAAGAAATATCGTATTCACGTAACATGAAACTGATACAATTAATAAACCTTCATTTTCATTTCGTACTGCATTCGACATAACAAAAACATGGTTTAGAGCAAGACTTCAAAAACTTGTAGTTTTGCAAATAACAAGTCTAAGCAAAAAAAAAAAAAAACATCAAATTTAAGCTGTTAACAGAATTCTAAATAATATTAATCAAATTATATCTTTTAAAGCGAAACTTTTATGGGACTCTTATAATTAATAGCTATCACCTGAAATTTTGGCCTTGCAAAAAGTAACTAATTGCTTCAAGAGTTCAGTATTTGGTTTGTGCGGAATTTCTATAACACGGTTAATATCTGAAGTACACTTGATATAACAAAACTCATTTTCGTTATACCAAATGTTATTGCATTACTTACACTTGCATGCAAATAACAATCTAAGTGTGAAATTACATTAGAAAATATAACTTTCGACGAATTTAAACATTATTTGATGGTTAGTGATGTTTTTCATTTTAGAACATTTCAAGCAATGAAACCTTAATTTATGCATTTCCATTCCCTTTTATTCAAACTTAACCTTTCATTTGAACATTACCCTTCATTTTATACGGGTACAGATTTGAATCACAGCTTTTTGTTTGGTTTAATTTCCCACTAGATCAATTATGACAAGTCAAGGCAATGGCGTGAAATGCCAGACTGCAAATGGATACACACATTTTAAACTTGCTAAGTGGTGATAGCATCTTTGCTTTACTGAGGACACTGCTTTAAAAAATAACACTTTAAATAACATTAGAAGTATTAAAAGTAACATTTAAGGAGATACTATAGCTCCTTCCTTAAAATTGATGAAAATCAAGATTTCACGTGACAATTTGGAGTAGTAGTGCGATTAAATGCATTGAGAAATATAAATTATACAATATGAGTTCATAAACGAGACAGAACTTAGTGTAAACTGAAAGAAAATTAATTTAAAAATCGAGCAATTTACATGCACATCGTATAATAATCTAGAATGCATTTTAAGCACAAAAAAAGTATATCTGTCAAGAGAACAAATAGGGAAGAAAAAATCCCTTTCTTAAAGAGGGCTGTCATTTTTTTAAAAACGAATATTAACATTTTTTTCTTTGCAGCAAAAAAAAAAAAAAAGAAAGAAAGAAAGAAAAGAAAAAATTTAACGTTCGAGAATTCCTGAATAAGAAAATTACTATTTCATGGGTTCCAACCAATCGGGTCGTTATATCAAGATCTTTCTGTGCTCCTTGAAAGGTCGCTATAATGCATTGAGTCGTTTTAACGGAGGGTCGTTATAACGCGAGCTGATTGTATATCATGTATTGTAAACCATAAATGAAAGAAAATAATTCAAGTAAAAGTTGACCTAAACTTTTCTTGCAAAGAAAGGCAATACATTTTCAGCAAACAGAAAACCAAACCAATATCCCATCCAAACAATAACTAGATATAGGTTAATCCAATTTTTCTTTAACCCATACCATCCCCGGTCTAACCCCCAGCGGTAAACAAGTTGCTGTACTCACCAGCCTGTTGCGTGTCCGGAAAAACAACAAACGTCACGCACAAGACGTCGTCATAACAACGAGCCACCACAAACCCCGGGAGAGGGGATGCCTCGGAGCCTGCTTCCGCGATGCTGCCACGAACGGCACTGCACTTCCCGCGAATGCCGCTGTGAGTATTTCACCAAAAGTATCGCCAAGAGATCGCCAAAGCAACTTTCGGATCCATTGGAGCGATGAAATGAGAGACCCGTAAATCGTTGCTTGGAACATGATAAAGGGAAAAAACCCTAGAATTGTGGTTTTCGAGAAGCGTTTTGTATATTTTCTCTTGCATTGTTACGGCCGAGAGAAGAAAATAATATTAATTTAGAAAAAAGTGTGATGATATTTTCTTTTCTTTTTTTAAACATTCTCATTTAAATTATGATTTTTGTTTACTTAAGTACAAGATTCTTCCGCTTATAAGTTGGCAAAAAAAAAAAACCCGCATAAGTGAGATAGACGTATAAATGAAAGTCACCTACATTTTAAATACAAATTAAGTATAAAGGCAAATAAATTCTAGAAAGAAAAGAAAGGGCAGTTTTATTTTAATGAATTAATTTGCCTGTAAAAACGATGTTCGCTTATACGTTGGTGTAAAAGATCAACCAAAAAATACGCATAATTGAGATAGACGCATAAATGAAAGTCACCTTTATTTTACATAAAATTAAGTGTAAAGGCAAATGGTAGGAAAAAAAGTCAGTTTCATTTTAATGAACTAATTTGTCTGTAAAAAACGATGCTCGGTTGTACGTTAACTAAAGGGACCGACCATATAAACGCATAAATGAGATAGACGTATAAATGAAGTTCACCTTCATTTCACATCAAATTAAGTATAAAAGCAAATAAATTGTAAGGGCGAAAAAGGCAATTTCCTTTTAATGAATTACTTTGTAAAAAACGATGTTTGTTTATACGTTGGTGAAAGGGACCGACCGGAAGAAAGGCAGAAGTGAGATAGACGTAAAAATGAAATTCACCTTATTTTACATCAAATTAAGTATAAAATTAAATAAATTTTAGAAAAAAAGTTTCCTTTTACTAAATTACTTTGCCTGTAAAAAATGGTCACTCATAAGTTAGCGAAAGAGACCGACCAGAAGAGACGCATAAATGAGATAGACGTATAAATAAAATTCACCTTATTTTGCATCACATTAAGTATAAAGGCAAATAAATTGTAGAAAGAAAAAAGAGGCAGATTCATTTTAACGAATTAATTTCCCTGTAAAAAATGATGTGCGCTTACACGTTGGCGATAGAGACCAACCAGAAAAAAACAAACAGAAGTGAGACAGACGTATTAATGAAATTCCCCTTCATTTTGCATCAACTTAAGTATTAGGTCAAATAAATTGTAGGGAAAAGGGCTGTTTTATTTTAATGAATTATTTTGCTTTTATAAAACGATGTTCGCTTATACGTTAGCGAAAGAAATCGACCAGAAAAGTGCATAGGTGAGATAGTCGTCTAAATGAAATTCATTTATTTTACATCGAATTAAGCATAGAGGCAAAAAATTGTAGGAAAAAAGTCAATTTCATTTTAATGAATTAATTTAATTAATTTGCCAAAAAAAAAAAAAAAAAAAAAAAAAAAACGATGTTCGTTTATACTTTGGCGAAAGAGACCGACCAGAAAAAACGCATAAATGAGGTAAACGTATAAAGAAATTTACCTTTTTTCAAACAAATGGTAAAAAAGCGGCTGTTTCATTTCAATGAATTGATTTGCCAGTCGAAAACAATGTACACTTATATGCCGGCGAAAGAGACAAATTAAAAAAAAAAAAAACGCATAAGTGAGAGAGACGCATAAATGAAATTCAATTACACTTTCGATGAATTAAGTTTAAAGGTAAATAAATAGTAGAAAAACTGCAGTTTCATTTTGATTAAATTGATTTGCCAGCCATAAAAAATGCTCATGTATACGTCTGCGAAAGATACGAACAATAAAAAATGCATAAGTGAAACAGACGTATCAATGAATTTAACTTCATTTTAGATGAAATTAAGTTTGAGGCAAATTACTTACCAGTCAAAAACGATGTTCGCTTATACGTCGCAAAAGAGACCGACTTTAAAAACGCATAAGTGAGATAGACGTATAAAAGAAATACACCTTTTTTCCCATCAAATTAAGCATAAAGGCAAATAAATTGCAGAAAAAAGGCAGTTTTATTTTACTGAATTACTTTGCCTGTAAAAAATAATCACTTATACGTTGGCGAAAGAGACCGACTAGAAGAAATGCATCGGTGAGTGATACGTATAAACGAAATTCAGTTCTATTTTCGATAAAATTAAGCTTGAAGGTGAATAAATAGTAGAAAAATGAGTTTCATTCAGGTGAATTTATTTGCGCTTCAAAAATGATATTTTTTTATATGTCGGCGATAGAGACCGACCAGGAAAAGAATGCATAAGTCAGAGACATATAAACGAATTTCACTCCTTAAGTTTAAGGGGGTACAATAATTTTAGGCTAAGAAATAAAATTGGAAATTATTATGTAACAACATGTCGTGAAAGGCATGACATAAATTGGACATGTTCACCCCCCCCCCCCCCCAGCTTGTTTTTACATGATTCAAAATTTTATTTCTTAAGCTAAAATTCTTCTATTATTTGTGTAAGCACATCAACAATTATTTCGTGTTTTTGATATTTAATAACTGAAATGAAGCAAAGAGTATGAAATTAACTGGCCAGTCAGATAAATATGAGTTCGTTTTAACTTTATAAATAAAGGAAATAGAAAAATTTTAATTCTAGAACTTAAACCAAATTGAATAACCCTAATACTTTCCAAAATAAAATCACTCAGCGTAATAAAAAAATCCGCAACACCTAATTCATATCTAGTCAAGCACAAATTTATTCTCTTACCTCGATGTTATTTATCACGACTAACTCCCGCATTTCCACGGAAGTAATTTTTGCTTTTTATTTATTTATTTCATCTTTGTGACAGAAAAAACAAATTTTTCCTCGCTTGTCAGTTTGCTCATAAGCTATTTTATCGCCCCTACTAACGATACCGTTAATGTGAAAAAGCGCGGATTTTATTTTCAGTCGCTCTGGTTTCCGTTTCCGGTGCGATGCGAGTCGTCATTTGTTCGCCCAGCGGGTAGAATTTATCAGAGGAACAAGCAGAGAGCTGAAAAGCGCCGAGTTAGGTGCAAAAAGTTGCACCAAAATTATTGGATGCCATATGATTATTTAACTCTGAATTAGTTTTAATGAGCTGGTGAGAGAAAAGTGAAATTGTTTCTCTTGAAATTAAATCGTTATATATTTAAAAAGAATATTAAGGACATATGCATATTATATCAGTAGCGCTCCTAGAATGGTTACCCCCTCCTCCCTCCCAAAAAAATAATGGTGTGTTGTATAAACTTGTAGTTTTGTAGCGCTCATAGTATTTTCAGCAAGGCAAAAGAATCAGAGCAAGCAGAGAACTGAAAAACGCCGAGTTAAGTGCAAAATTTTGCACCAAAACCATTGGATGAGACGTGATTATCTAACTCAAAATTATTTTAATGAGTTGGTGAGAGAAAAGTTGTTTCATTTCAAGGTTGTTTCTCTTGAAATGAAATCGTTATATATTTTTAAAGAATATTAAGGATATATACATATTATATCATTGGCGCTCCTAGCAAGGGTGTTACTCCCCCCCCCCCACCAAAAAAAAAAATAAGTTGGTGTGTTGTATAAACTTGTAGTTTTGTAGCGCTCATAGTATTTTCAGCAAGGCAAAATAATCAGAGCAAGCAGAGAACTGAAAAACGCCGAGTTAAGTGCAAAATTTTGCACCAAAACCATTGGATGAGACGTGATTATCTAACTCAAAATTATTTTAATGAGTTGGTGAGAGAAAAGTTGTTTCATTTCAAGGTTGTTTCTCTTGAAATGAAATCGTTATATATTTTTAAAGAATATTAAGGATATATACACATTATATCATTGGCGCTCCTAGCAAGGGTGTTACTCCCCCCCCCCCCCAAAAAAAAAAAGTTGGTGTGTTGTATAAACTTGTAGTTTTGTAGCGCTCATAGTATTTTCAGCAAGGCAAAAGAATCAGAGCAAGCAGAGAACTGAAAAACGCCGAGTTAAGTGCAAAATTTTGCACCAAAACCATTGGATGAGACGTGATTATCTAACTCAAAATTATTTTAATGAGTTGGTGAGAGAAAAGTTGTTTCATTTCAAGGTTGTTTCTCTTGAAATGAAATCGTTATATATTTTTAAAGAATATTAAGGATATATACACATTATATCATTGGCGCTCCTAGCAAGGGTGTTACTCCCCCCCCCCCCAAAAAAAAAAAAATAAGTTGGTGTGTTGTATAAACTTGTAGTTTTGTAGCGCTCATAGTATTTTCAGCAAGGCAAAAGAATCAGAGCAAGCAGAGAACTGAAAAACGCCGAGTTAAGTGCAAAATTTTGCACCAAAACCATTGGATGAGACGTGATTATCTAACTCAAAATTATTTTAATGAGTTGGTGAGAGAAAAGTTGTTTCATTTCAAGGTTGTTTCTCTTGAAATGAAATCGTTATATATTTTTAAAGAATATTAAGGATATATACACATTATATCATTGGCGCTCCTAGCAAGGGTGTTACTCCCCCCCCCCCCCAAAAAAAAAATAAGTTGGTGTGTTGTATAAACTTGTAGTTTTGTAGCGCTCATAGTATTTTCAGCAAGGCAAAATAATCAGAGCAAGCAGAGAACTGAAAAACGCCGAGTTAAGTGCAAAATTTTGCACCAAAACCATTGGATGAGACGTGATTATCTAACTCAAAATTATTTTAATGAGTTGGTGAGAGAAAAGTTGTTTCATTTCAAGGTTGTTTCTCTTGAAATGAAATCGTTATATATTTTTAAAGAATATTAAGGATATATACACATTATATCATTGGCGCTCCTAGCAAGGGTGTTACTCCCCCCCCCCCCCAAAAAAAAATAAGTTGGTGTGTTGTATAAACTTGTAGTTTTGTAGCGCTCATAGTATTTTCAGCAAGGCAAAATAATCAGAGCAAGCAGAGAACTGAAAAACGCCGAGTTAAGTGCAAAATTTTGCACCAAAACCATTGGATGAGACGTGATTATCTAACTCAAAATTATTTTAATGAGTTGGTGAGAGAAAAGTTGTTTCATTTCAAGGTTGTTTCTCTTGAAATGAAATCGTTATATATTTTTAAAGAATATTAAGGATATATACACATTATATCATTGGCGCTCCTAGCAAGGGTGTTACTCCCCCCCCCCCCCAAAAAAAAAAATAAGTTGGTGTGTTGTATAAACTTGTAGTTTTGTAGCGCTCATAGTATTTTCAGCAAGGCAAAAGAATCAGAGCAAGCAGAGAACTGAAAAACGCCGAGTTAAGTGCAAAATTTTGCACCAAAACCATTGGATGAGACGTGATTATCTAACTCAAAATTATTTTAATGAGTTGGTGAGAGAAAAGTTGTTTCATTTCAAGGTTGTTTCTCTTGAAATGAAATCGTTATATATTTTTAAAGAATATTAAGGATATATACACATTATATCATTGGCGCTCCTAGCAAGGGTGTTACTCCCCCCCCCCCCCAAAAAAAAAAAAATAAGTTGGTGTGTTGTATAAACTTGTAGTTTTGTAGCGCTCATAGTATTTTCAGCAAGGCAAAAGAATCAGAGCAAGCAGAGAACTGAAAAACGCCGAGTTAAGTGCAAAATTTTGCACCAAAACCATTGGATGAGACGTGATTATCTAACTCAAAATTATTTTAATGAGTTGGTGAGAGAAAAGTTGTTTCATTTCAAGGTTGTTTCTCTTGAAATGAAATCGTTATATATTTTTAAAGAATATTAAGGATATATACACATTATATCATTGGCGCTCCTAGCAAGGGTGTTACTCCCCCCCCCCCCCCAAAAAAAAAAAATAAGTTGGTGTGTTGTATAAACTTGTAGTTTTGTAGCGCTCATAGTATTTTCAGCAAGGCAAAAGAATCAGAGCAAGCAGAGAACTGAAAAACGCCGAGTTAAGTGCAAAATTTTGCACCAAAACCATTGGATGAGACGTGATTATCTAACTCAAAATTATTTTAATGAGTTGGTGAGAGAAAAGTTGTTTCATTTCAAGGTTGTTTCTCTTGAAATGAAATCGTTATATATTTTTAAAGAATATTAAGGATATATACACATTATATCATTGGCGCTCCTAGCAAGGGTGTTACTCCCCCCCCCCACCAAAAAAAAAATAAGTTGGTGTGTTGTATAAACTTGTAGTTTTGTAGCGCTCATAGTATTTTCAGCAAGGCAAAAGAATCAGAGCAAGCAGAGAACTGAAAAACGCCGAGTTAAGTGCAAAATTTTGCACCAAAACCATTGGATGAGACGTGATTATCTAACTCAAAATTATTTTAATGAGTTGGTGAGAGAAAAGTTGTTTCATTTCAAGGTTGTTTCTCTTGAAATGAAATCGTTATATATTTTTAAAGAATATTAAGGATATATACACATTATATCATTGGCGCTCCTAGCAAGGGTGTTACTCCCCCCCCCCCCAAAAAAAAAAAAAGTTGGTGTGTTGTATAAACTTGTAGTTTTGTAGCGCTCATAGTATTTTCAGCAAGGCAAAAGAATCAGAGCAAGCAGAGAACTGAAAAACGCCGAGTTAAGTGCAAAATTTTGCACCAAAACCATTGGATGAGACGTGATTATCTAACTCAAAATTATTTTAATGAGTTGGTGAGAGAAAAGTTGTTTCATTTCAAGGTTGTTTCTCTTGAAATGAAATCGTTATATATTTTTAAAGAATATTAAGGATATATACACATTATATCATTGGCGCTCCTAGCAAGGGTGTTACTCCCCCCCCCCCCCAAAAAAAAAAATAAGTTGGTGTGTTGTATAAACTTGTAGTTTTGTAGCGCTCATAGTATTTTCAGCAAGGCAAAAGAATCAGAGCAAGCAGAGAACTGAAAAACGCCGAGTTAAGTGCAAAATTTTGCACCAAAACCATTGGATGAGACGTGATTATCTAACTCAAAATTATTTTAATGAGTTGGTGAGAGAAAAGTTGTTTCATTTCAAGGTTGTTTCTCTTGAAATGAAATCGTTATATATTTTTAAAGAATATTAAGGATATATACACATTATATCATTGGCGCTCCTAGCAAGGGTGTTACTCCCCCCCCCCCAAAAAAAATAAGTTGGTGTGTTGTATAAACTTGTAGTTTTGTAGCGCTCATAGTATTTTCAGCAAGGCAAAAAATCAGAGCAAGCAGAGAACTGAAAAACGCCGAGTTAAGTGCAAAATTTTGCACCAAAACCATTGGATGAGACGTGATTATCTAACTCAAAATTATTTTAATGAGTTGGTGAGAGAAAAGTTGTTTCATTTCAAGGTTGTTTCTCTTGAAATGAAATCGTTATATATTTTTAAAGAATATTAAGGATATATACACATTATATCATTGGCGCTCCTAGCAAGGGTGTTACTCCCCCCCCCCCCCAAAAAATAAGTTGGTGTGTTGTATAAACTTGTAGTTTTGTAGCGCTCATAGTATTTTCAGCAAGGCAAAAAATCAGAGCAAGCAGAGAACTGAAAAACGCCGAGTTAAGTGCAAAATTTTGCACCAAAACCATTGGATGAGACGTGATTATCTAACTCAAAATTATTTTAATGAGTTGGTGAGAGAAAAGTTGTTTCATTTCAAGGTTGTTTCTCTTGAAATGAAATCGTTATATATTTTTAAAGAATATTAAGGATATATACACATTATATCATTGGCGCTCCTAGCAAGGGTGTTACTCCCCCCCCCCCCCCAAAAAAAAAATAAGTTGGTGTGTTGTATAAACTTGTAGTTTTGTAGCGCTCATAGTATTTTCAGCAAGGCAAAAGAATCAGAGCAAGCAGAGAACTGAAAAACGCCGAGTTAAGTGCAAAATTTTGCACCAAAACCATTGGATGAGACGTGATTATCTAACTCAAAATTATTTTAATGAGTTGGTGAGAGAAAAGTTGTTTCATTTCAAGGTTGTTTCTCTTGAAATGAAATCGTTATATATTTTTAAAGAATATTAAGGATATATACACATTATATCATTGGCGCTCCTAGCAAGGGTGTTACTCCCCCCCCCCCTCCCAACTACAAAGTGTTGGTGTGTTGTATAAACTTGTAGTTTTGTAGCGCTCATAGTATTTTCAGCAACAAAAAAAATCGGAAGAGCAAGCAGAAAACTGAAAAGCGTCGAGTTAGGTGTTAAACGTTGCACCAAAATCATTGAATGAGACATGATTATTTAACTCAGAGTTATTTTTAAATAGTTTGTGTAAGAAAAGTTACATTGTTTCTCTGGAAATAAAATAGAGATATATTTAAAAAGAATATTAAGGATATATAGTACATATTATATCTGTGGCGTTCCTAGCAATGGGTGTCACCCGGGGGCAGTAATTTGTGGTCATTCCCACCCAAAAAAAGTTATGTTGCATAAAGGGATCATTCATATATGAGGTCACGCTTTGAGGGGGGGAGGGGGTTCGTGAAATTGTGACAAAGTGTGATAAGAGGAGGGGAGGGGGTAACAAGAAGTGTGACATCATGCATTATGCAACATAGCGTGGCATGTGACGAAGGGGGGAGGGGGGTCCGCTGAAGTGTGACATATTGTGACAAAGGGGAGGATGGGGGTCAAATATATGGGAAAAAAGCGTGACATCATTTATGAACGACCCCAAACTTGTGGTTTTGTAGCGCTCATAGAGTATTTCCAGCAGTGCAAAAAATCAAAGGAATAAGCAGAGAACTGGAAAGCATCGAGTTAGGTGCTAGAACTTGCACCAAAATTATTGGACGCTACATGATTGTTTACTTAGAACTATTTTTAATGAGTTGGTGTTTAAAAAGTTAAACTGTTTTTCTTGAAATGAACTAGTTATATATTTAAAAATAACATTGAGGATATATATATATATATATATATTATATATCAGTGGCGTTCCTAGCAATGGGTGTCACCCAGGGGCAGTAATTTGTGGTCGTTCACACACAAAAAAAGTTATGTTGCATAAACTTGTGGTTTTGTAGCGCTCATAGTATTTTCAGCAGTGCAAAAAATCAAAGGAATAAGCAGAGAGCTGGAAAACATCGAGTTAGGTGCTAGAACTTGCACCAAAATTATTGGACGCTACATGATTGTTTAACTCAGAGCTATTTTTAATGAGTTGGTGTGAAAAAAGTTAAATTATTTTTCTTGAAATGAAATAGTTATATGAATTAAAAGAAGATTAAGGATGCATTCATATTATACCAGTGGCAAAATGTTTGCGTAATTTACGCTGCATTTCAATTTATTTTTCTTGAAAGTTGATGCAATACGTGAAAATAAAAAAAAGCAAATACAAATTTGAAAAAATATACGTTTATTCTTCGCACAGGGAGGTCAATTGGTAATTTCGAAAGGAAAAGATGCTATGAGATAGAAACTAGTTCTATACATTATTTTCATTTCATACATTATTTTCATTTCGCGTAATATTTTTCTGTGTTTTCTAAGCTAAATGGACCATTAAATGAGGTGAAAATAAAACCTTTTTGCGGAGAACATTTGTACATGCATACATATATGCCTTTAGTAATATTTGTGAAAGGCAGGGGGGGGATTGCACCACCTGACACCTTAGACAACGAGTCAAGAAAATTCTTCCTTTGAAAAACACCAAATGCCTTACTCTCAGTGATCAAAGTTCGGTTCAATTGATGTCTTAAAAACTTATGTTAAAGTCAATAAAAAAGAAACACCCTTTGAGCTTTTTTTTTTTTTTTTACCGGCACTCGAAAACTCGAAATAATTATTCCTTAACCCTCCGTTAGGCGCGAATCTGTCAGATGCATAGATAAAATAGCGATACAGGTAGATAGGTGCTAATATATTGACATGAGGTGCAGAATTTGTTACTGAAGCTAGCATATTACCTGCCTATCAAAAATAAGGGATTTTTACTGAAGTAATACAAAAATTAGCACCTATCTACCTGTATCGCTATTTTATTTATGCATCTGACAGATTCGCGCGCCTAACGGAGGGTTAAATTTTATCGAACCATAAATATATTGAGCTAGCGTAAATTTAATAATTTTAGAACGTAATTTCAAGGTTTTGAAATGATCAAGGAAGAGTAATTTAATGTTTATAATGAAAAAATCTGCCATTAACGGAACTCAGTCAAATCAACAGTTAAATAGTGCAAATTCCACTATAAACGTATAATAAATTGTTCTGGCCAGCGAATTCCAATTATGCCAATCTGATTTCTGACCTGAAATTCTTGACCAGCAATATTCCAGTTCTCAAAAGCTTTATGGGGAGCAGTGAAACATCACGGAATTAAATGCACGCTCATCAAAATATTTCGCATACTTTTCTGAACTCAGAAATCAAGTTTATGGATGTTCATTTTGAAACTGGTTTTGACGTTGTCGAAAAATGTTGATACTGCTCGTGGTGCCAATCAAGAATAATAGTTTTGATGATCCGTTGGTTAACTATTATTAATGTGGTGTTTATTCCAATCTTAAGACCAAGCAATTGCTCCGTGTTTCATATTTAGTTACCTAGATGCCGGTAAGTGTTTTTAAATAAAGTTCATAGAAAAGTTATGAGTTTTTGTACTAGGATGTTGGGATATATGTGGCTTAAGAGGAACTACGACTTTCATGTGTAGAAGGATGATTGCTATAAAAAGGAACGATTTCAAAGATAAGGTTTTTTTTTTTTTTTTGGTTTTTTAGGTGGAAATCAGTGGCAGATATGATTAAAAATGAAAGGGCCACGAGGAAACAGGAGCAGGGTAACAAATCTCTAAACTGCCAAAGTTACAATTTTAAAGCTTCAACTTCTGGATTTTTATTATTTTTGCTCATCAGATGCGTCGTCAATGGTTGGATAGTCAGCACATTCCTTGCCTAAATGATATCGCATATGCTCTCTGTCCTCTATTACAAAAGCTACCTGTAGTTATTGGAAGTTCAATGTCACAAATCTCGAAATTCTGAGGATTACTTTTTTAAAGTTTCAAGGTTGACGGTTTGATGATTTTTACTCATCAGATGCGTCATCAATGGGTAGGTAGTCTGCCCATTCCTTGCCTAAATGATATCGCGTATGCTCTCTGTCCTCTATTACAAAAGCTACCTGTAGTTATTGGAAGTTCAATGTCACAAATCTCGAAACTCTGAGGATTACTTTTTTAAAGTTTCAAGGTTGACGGTTTGATGATTTTTACTTATCAGATGCGTCATCAATGGGTAGGTAGTCTTCACATTTCTTTCTTAAATCATATCGCATATGCACTATGTCCTCTTTTGAAAAGCTACATATTCACTGAAAATTCAATGTCACACATCTCTAAATTCTGAGTATTCAGTTTTCAAAGTTTCAACTTCGGCTTTTTGATCATTTTTGCTCTTCAGAAGCCTCATCAATGGGTGGTTCGTCTGCACATTTCTTGCTTAAATAATAGCTCATATGCTCTCTGTCCTCTATTGCAAAAGCTACCTGTATCCACTGAAAGTTCAATGTCAGAAATCCCTAAATTATGAGGAAAATTATTTAGAGTTTCAAATTCGGCTTTTTGATAATTTTTGCTTTTCAGAAAAGTCATCAGTATGTGGGTCGCCTGGATATTTCTTGCATAAATGATATCGCATATGCATTCTGTCTATAAAAAGCAACCCGTATGCACTAAAAACTCAATTTGGCAAAAAATGGACTTTGATATTGTTCCCCCGCTGTCCTTCAATTGTCTTTCCTTATTTCTTGAACTTGCTGTCAAAGTTTCTACCGAACAACAAAGGTTTGTTACAAAAGAACATGGAGATGAAATCGTGGCATCATTCATAAATGATGGCACGCTTCGAGAGGGGAGGGAGGGTTCGTGAAATTGTGACAAGGTTAGGGGAGGGGTTAACAAAAAGTGTGACATCATGCTTATGCAACATAGCGTGGCATGTGACAAAGTGGGGAGAGGGGTATGTTGATGCGTGACATTTTGTGACAAAGGAGGGAGGGGAGTCAAATATATGGGAAAAAAGCGTGACATCATTTATTTACGGCCCTGTAGGAAGTTCCGGAAGCTCTATGACCTGGTAATAAAGGACAGTACGTTGTGACCCTGTATCACAAATTGTTAGACTGAAATAGGCCCAGGGGAAAATATTACACAAAAAGGGGTCCCAAATATGGAACGTTTAAAAAATGTAGCGAAACTGCTTCAACAATTTTCATTACCATCTGTGGATATTGTTCAATGTAAAAAAAATAACAGTCAAAAAGTAAATTTGGTCGTTGGAATTACCTTATCATACTTTCAGGAAGGCGTTTTGGCATCTTTGTTACGTCAGGATGTTCCAAATCTGTTGGAAAGGATATGGGAATGCGTGGGTTTACAAGAGCCCTCAGTCAGCAAATCACATCACAGCATTAGTGTCTGGAAGAGAAAACAAAAAAAATTGTACAATTCCAGTCATAGGCAGGATCAAAACATAGAATATCAACACAAGATCTTATAAAATGAAGTACTATTAACTTTTTTACCCGATCTTCCACAAAAACTCTATGGGATATTCTTTGCACTTTTTCTTCAATAAAAAATAACATCATACGTATGAAAGAGGAAAACGGGTTTCTACAGCTTTTACCGGAAATAGCATGTGATGGTAATTCGTACAATTTTAGTCGCAGTGGGATCAAAACAGAAACTATAAATACAAGATTTTACAAATTAGAGCTCTATTAACTTTTTTACCGGATCTTCCGCAAAAACTCTGAGGGATATCCATAGACTCTTTTCTTTAATAAAAAAACACATTGTCTGTATTTAAGAGGGAAAAAGAAGCGTCTAGAGCTT
This sequence comes from Octonoba sinensis, assembly GCA_038502835.1. Taxonomy (NCBI): domain Eukaryota; kingdom Metazoa; phylum Arthropoda; class Arachnida; order Araneae; family Uloboridae; genus Octonoba; species Octonoba sinensis. The sequence continues at coordinate 16,196,830 of CM076604.1, forward strand.
TACCGGAAATAGCATGTGATAGTAATTCGTAAAATTTCAGTAACAGTCGGGATCAAAACAGAAACTATAAATACAAAATTTTGCAAAATAGCGCAGTATTACCTTTTTTCCTGATCTTTCGCAAAAGCTCGCATGTGATATTCTTTGACATTTTTATTTAATAAAAAACAACATCATCTGTATTAAAGATAAAAAAGAAATTTCCACAGTTTTACTGGAAATAGAAAGCGTTTTTAGCCTACTTTCCCGTAAAAGTAAAAAAAAAATAATAATAAAGCATGAAAGAAGGCTTAATGTATCGTGAAAATATCGCTAGAAATCAAGAAAAGTCGAAAATAAATTAAGTAATTAAATAAAGATTGAAAAATAAAAAATTTGAAAGTAAGGTTTTGAGATGGGGAAAAAGTGTGTCTGTCGGTCTGTCCGTCGGTTTGTCTGTCGGTCTGTCCCCCCCTAATAACTTTTGAACGAATTGTCCGATTCGAAAAATTCTTTTTGCATTCGAAAGATCTCGGCGAAGACATCTCATTTTCATCTTTACTAATTTGAACAATTTTTCGTTCAATTTTGAACAGTTCAAAAAATTTTAACATTAGCGCCTATGGGTGAAATGAAGCAAATGATGTAAACTCTGGGTACAAAACCCAAGCTCCCACGAACAAGCTCACTGGAAGAAGTTCTTGGCGTGAAATATTGATTTGAACAATTTTTGCTCATTTTTGAACAGTTCAAAAAAAATTAACATACCGCCTACGGGGAAATTTCAATCCTATATAATTCCTGATCTAACGGACCGATTTGCTTGGAACAAATTTTATCGGAAAGCTCTTATAACGTAAAATATGTATAAATAGAAAGTTCATCCAGAACTAACGAGCCTATTTTCCTATGAAATTTTTTGATCGGGATTTTCAAGAATATTTTTGAATTAATGAATGATTAAATGAATAAGCAAAATAATGAATGAATAAATGAGTGAATAAATACATGAATGACTGAATAAATGAATGATTGAATGAATATGTATTAACCGTTGAAAAAGGTATATTTAAAGCAATTAAGAACTAAAGCTAAACGAGAAAGACAGAGAGAGATAGCTGGATTATAAATTTGAATTCGGTGTATACGGGAAAGTAGGCTCGTATAGTTCTAGACGAAACTTCTTGTTAAAATCTTGTATAAGTGATTTACCACGACTTATTAATATTTCTTGCCTATTTTAAGCAAAAGTGGCGGGATTGGCGAAACTTTTTCTTAAAATTCTCAGATTCCTTATCGACGTTGCGCAAAGCTTATTTTCCCGAAATCTCTTTTCTAGAATTGAGAAAATTTCCAAAGTTTTCTACTTTACTTATGATCTGGGTATGTGGTACATGACAATAATTAATTGATTCCATTATTTTCAGGGCCAACACACTAAAGGGTGATGATAACTCGCTTGTGCTTTGGCTAAATATTTCATACTTTTACCAAAATACAAATATTTTACAAATGTATATTTAGCATTATTATTTGGTATATAGTGGCTTTAATTTAAGGGATCTTTATACTTTTGCAAGTTTAATTTTAAAAATGTAAATATGTTACTAATTTATCCTTTACAAATGTATATTTAGCATTATCATTTGTTATAAAGTGGATTAAGTTTAAGGAACCTTTATATTTTTGCATATTTACTTTAACTTAAATAATTTAACTATGTTATATAAGTTAACTAAGTTACTTAAATAATTTAAATATATTATTAATTTTTAACTTTTTTCCAATGAGATGCTTCTAAAGTGCACTCTTTACAATTTAAATCATGTTTTTCCAGAGGCATTAAAATATTTTTAAATTATATGAAATTTAATTTCATTAATTAATATAAATTTTTAACCATTTTTCAATGAAAGGTTTCAAAACTGTTCTCTTTACAAATGAAATTATGTTTTTACAGAGGAATTACAATGATTCTTAATTAGCTCATTTTTATCTGAAACAATGAAGTTTTCTAGTTTTTTTTATTTACTTATTTTTCATTAAATATTTTTGACGTTTCAGTATATTTTAGTATATTAGTTGCATTTATCACATTGCTTGCAAAGAACTCTAGAAAGCAAAAACCTTAAAAAAATTAATTAATGTTTAGAGTACTGTAAAAAGAAAACTTTAGTAATTGCTAGGTTCAATTAATCTGCATTTTAAAACTAAAACGAGTATTAATGGCAAAAAAAAAAAACTACACGACGTAAAAGAAAAATACTTTTACCGTTAAAATATTATTTTTCAGACATATGTTTGTACGAAAATTTCAAAAGACAAATTTTATGGATGGGGGATCGCAAAGGGGGTCAGAGAGCTTTTTAAAATGATGAACATCTCCAACAAATTACATTCTAAAGAGAATAAAATCTCAACTATTTTATATGTATATACAAAAGCAAAAAAAAAAAAAAAAAAAAAGTGATTAAGAAAAATATTTAAAAAATTGGTATAAGGGAAAGTGCTCGAAATCTGAGTTTGCTATTCTATTGAGTAACTAATAAAAAGATTTCATGATTCCACCAAATGAAAAATTATAAAAAAATTTTTAATTCCCAAATAAAATCTCAAATCGTGTATTTGAAAAAAAAGTTTAATTTAAAGAGTATTTACTAAGTTCTAGTTAAATATTTTTCAAAGTCGCTAGCTTCCAAATTCCATTTTAAAATCTTTGTAAATTTTCCAGACTTCAAAAGAAACCTTTTTTTTAAGCAACATTTTTCAGTACTATATAACTAATTATTTTAACTGTATAGCTTTGCTTAAAAGGTTAAAACTTTCGGAGCTGGAGAAGTTTAAAGGAAGAAAAGATTTAACTTCGTCTATTTTATCACTCAGTTCACTGCAAATTGAATTATGAAGCGACTTTGCTACTGTGTCACTTCACTTCACTTTGTTCCCCTTTTTCAAAGAGAAAGTTTAATATTGTGGCCCCCCATGAGATTCTTAGAGGAAAAATTAAGGCATTATTATTGCTTTGAAGAATCAGTTTTGTGCAGTGTCTGCAGTCAAACATGATAATGTCTGTATAATATGTTTGCAGTATAAGTGATGTAACAGACAAAAAACTTTACATAAAAAATTGTTTTCTAGAACATGTTTTTTTATTACACAGTTTTATTTAGCTTCATTTGTCACGTAAGTTTATTACGCGGTTTTCGACCCCTATTACTTCATAAATTATCTTCAAACTTTGCACACAAGCTTATCTTAAGGTGTGATGATTGTAGAAAACAAAAGTTATTTTTTTAATGGCACTCTCATTATTTCTTCAGAATAACATTTTTTTTTTTTGAGAAATGCACATCATTTACATCATAACCTCATCAAGATGTTTATTTCATTACTTTGCCTAAATAGCATTTGTCCTTTTGTAGAATGCCTAGGTATTATATACAATGCCTGGGGAAAGTATGTAATGCTTCTCCTATTTCATACATTTCCATAAGACGTCCGGCATTCTATAGAATGCCGGAGCTTCATACTTTGCCAGTATATATATATATATATATATATATATATATTTCAATTTGAAGGATCCTGATGCTACAAATCTCCGCGTATTTCAGGCTGCTGAATTGGTGGATTATGAGAAAAATCCTCAATCAATTACGAAATCGGATTTTGTTCCTGAAGATTTTTTGTTGATGTTGTTGTTTTTGTTAAATGTTTATTGTGTCAGGACAAAACGTATTCCTATCAGACTTACCAATGTTTGTTAAAGTGTTGCCTTCAGCTGTGGGGGAAAATATGGCCATTCCCTAGAAGAGGGAATTTTTAGTGGGCGAACAAGAAAGTCGAAGTCCAGAGGCTGAGTGATAGCCTGCCATGCTACCATGCCACAAGTCTGGGGTTGAATCCTCCGGCTAGGCATCAGCCCTTCATGCCTTCAGTTGGTTGATAAAATGAGGACCAAGCAAGCCAGGGAACTAAGCACTGGGGTTCCGTGTCAGTCTGACAACCTTACTGGAATATCTGCCTCTGGGACTTCGGTCTCACAGGCTCAGATGGGCACAGCAGGCCTTGGCCCCCATTGAGCTGTCACGTGGCTGGTTTAGTTTTTTCAGTTGTAAATACATAATTGTAATTAGTGTTTCAATTTACTAATGGCAATGAATGTAAGCAGAATTTAGTTAGTGGCTTTGTTTACACCAGCAAACATAAAAACCCAAAACATTTATCGAATTTTTAGTGCGGCGAGATTTCATCCTAATTATCAAAAGTCGGCAGGAGACTTTCGGATATGAATGTTTTTGACATTCATATCCGAATCAGTTTTGTTGAATTGAAATTTCAGTGCGAAAACCCCAAGGTGAGTTTATATCTATCTGCATATATATATCCCTTCGCGTCATGTTTTGTCAGTGCGTAGTATTTTAATCGGTTCGTAAGTAGTATCTCCTCGACCGTTGCCACCTAATCAAAACGCATGGTACTAGGCTAGTTTGGCGAGATTTTAGGCTCTTAGAATTGAGCCAACCACTTCCTTATCGTAAGTATAATTAAATACTTAGCTCAAGTTTGGCCAGATTCATGGTCGACGGGATAATGCGCAAGTATATTTTATTTATGGAAGTTTTTCTCTCGTGATCAAACATGGCGGCTATATATTTAGCTGTTGCTGCCAAGACAAACATAAACAAGTCGCCATGCACCAAAAACCTTCATAACTAAGTCTCCCAAGTCAAGGCTGAACTCGATCCAGTTATACGATCAAGTTCAGCCTTGCCCAAGTCAACTTTCACGAAGTCCAAAAGTACTTTTATTTTCAAATTGGGGGTACTTTGATAATGGAGATTTGGCGAAGTTGCAAAGTTTTGCACAGTAAACATTTTATTTTAGCAACATCGCCAAGGCCGAAAAACAACATCGTCGGCAAAAAATTTGGCGCAAATTAAAAAAAACAAAAAGCCAAGAATCGGGTTATCGAAAGCTTACCCCAAGTTCATTATGCTTTACAATGAAAATAACAGGATAGTTTGAATTTCATATTTTATATCCTCAGTTGTAACAGGTTAATAACGCTGACCGATATGTTAGCGAATTAAATTTCATCGGATATTGCAAAGAGCGTAACATTTTATGAGATTTTTTTAAAATTCGGTCAGGTAATAAATGTTACAAAAATAATCTGTTAAACGTAATTTAGTCAAATTTTAAAATATACTCTACTTGGTTGTAGTAGATGTAGGAGTCAACTTTCCTGTCGCTAAAATATAATCGAGCAGGTAATAAATGTTACAAAAACAATCTGTTAAACGTAATTTAGTCAAATTTTATAATATACTCTAATTGGTTGTAGTAGATGTAGAAGTCAGTCATTCACTTTGTAAGTCAGAATGTTCACAAATGAAAGACATTTCTAGTACAGTTTTTCCTTCTTTGAATCTCTGTACTTCATCTGAAGCTTTCTCGTAAAACCACCCGAGTTTCGCTTGACACTTTTTGCAGTACACGTCACGGATCATGTGATGTCCAGAGAGCATGGAACGTTTCCTGGCCGGTCCGTGGTACACATTCACCACTTTGCGGAACAAGTAGGCTGTGCCGGTGCTGCTGGTAAAGTTAGTTCGACTGAGCTGACGACGATTAGTTATATAACATTCACAAGTGTCACACAAGTATTGGTGTTTGCCACCCAGATGTTCCAAAAATATCACTCCCATTTTAGAACTTGGAAATCATGAATCACTTGAAGTTTTTCAGGAAATTTATTTACTATAACATATATACTCCAAGCGTCAGTGACGGAAAATCTGCGCAATTCTTAAAACTGTTTCTGGTACGTTCGTGAATCATTTTTGAATAATAAGTCATGCACGAGCCCTGGTCATGCGTTTTATCTAGCCTTTTGAATTAAAAACTTGTTTTTCAAGGCCCACGCACAATACTATTTACAAGATCTGTGGCAAAAAACTCAGTTATCACTCGTTGCACATCTTTTACTCTTAATACTTTTACTTATAAACTGAGCTGTGGCGGCATAGCGATTTGATGCTCATTCGTGCTTAAACTAAGCCGTGCAATTATTATTTTTCACTGGCTTCTTATGCCTGAAATCGCGAGGTTCATACCGCGACCGATGACGGTCGATTTTCAAGTTGCATAAAATCGAGTGTTGTCGATGTCGTATGATTATGCGGCATGTTAAGGATCCCTTGAGTATCCATTTAGTTTGGATGCTCTCGGCAAAATTAAATTCTTAGTGCAGTTTCGCATCGTCAGAGTCTAGGTGCATTAACTTCCAATGAAGAAACTACACGTCTAAATTCTCATGTGGCAATGGCATCCACCGATACTGGTGCTACTTGAATGACTAGATGCCAGCTTCCGGTTAATGCACTAGGTATGCAAAGCTTAGTGACCACACGGAGCCCTATTAGAAAAAAAATATTAAAGACTTAATTTACAGATGTTGCTTAATCTTTGGAACTCGATATGGTATGTCAAGTAAAACGTTTGCATTTATGCACAAAAATAAGTAATAAAATCTAAAAAATCTTTTCAGATTTTTTTTTCAGTGACATTTATCCGTTTTTTTTTTAACACGTCACCGACCGCTAGCTGTTCAACAGCATACGCGCGTCCAACCGGTCGCAGATTCTCCCTGGCCAAGCAACGCACTTAAGGCAAGTTAGCATTGTACCTAAATACTAATACTAAAATGAAGATGATAGATAGCAAATGGCAATTGTTTATCGCCATGGCTACCGACTGGCGATTAATAGGCTATGGGTCGCTAGGCATTGGCGATAAAAAGCCGATTAATAGACTATCGGTCCGGTTAAGTGTTCTTTTTTTTTTACTCCGACGGGGCTGCATATGGTTTCTATCCTTTTTGCAGACCTAGCGCATTCCTCAGATATCGGCATCCATTCTTTCAAGTAGCACCACTGTCGGCTGATGCCATTACCACGCTGAGAATTTTGACGCTCAGTTTCTCTTAGGTGGCGTCACCTGAGCTCTCGTTGATGCAGATTGCACTAGGAATTTAATTTGGTGGAGAGCATCTAAGCCAAATGTCTACTCAAGGGATCTTTCACATGCCGCATAATCATACGACTTGGGCGCAGTCGGTTTTATGTATCTTGAAAATCCACCCAGGCTCGATCCTCAGACCTGGGGTGTACGATCTCCGCGCCTTACCATGACGCCATCATGCCATCATATATATATAAACTTTTCTCTTTAATACGATTGTTTTTAACATTACAGAGCCCTACACTAGAATAATAGCCCGTGAATAGGCTAGTGTAAAACAAATCAATAATTTAAACAGAAATATTTCCTTTTACCCAGTTTTTCTCGTACTAAGTTCAAGAAAGGCAAAATAAAAAAGAAAAGGACGTTTATTTTAAAATCTGATAAAAACTGAGAGATAAGTTTCTTTTTGAAATGAGCTTTCGCACTCCGGAGGAAAAGGAATCTTACATTTCTGTCATTTAGAGAAAGTTTCAACTACAATCAAAAATAACTTATCGTTGAAATCACTTATCAGTCGGGGATTTCCATAGAAGTCTTTGATCGCACAATTCACACCAGGTTTCCTGGATACTGCTTCAAATGGAAAGAAGCAATCAGGGCCCAGCCATTCACACGTAAAATGAATTTTCTTTTCTATGATTTTCAACGAAATATTCTTTGATATGCATTGTAAAGTAGGAAAATTTCTACGCTTCTAAAGATGTATCAAATGTTCTTATTATTTAAGTATAAAATACAATTTAAAAATCTTAATTTGTATTGCTACAACTTCTTAACTGAAATAACACTTTTTTTTTTAATTTCTTTCAGATGGGGCTGCGTATGGTCACTAAGCATTGCAGACCTAGTGCATTCCCCGGAAACCGGCATCCCTTACTTCAAGTAACACCACTATCGGCGGATGCAATTGCCAAAATGAGAATTTTGACGTCCGGTTTCTTCACCCGAAGCACCCGGTGTAAGCTATGTAAGCACCCGGACTCCTGACATTTCCAAAAGCCAACAGCAGCCTGTTAAAAATATATCTAATTTTGTAAGTGATTGAAAATTCAAATTCATGTGCACAAAAACGTTTTCGACGAAACTGAAAACAAATGTTACTATGAATATGAAATTCAACTTTTAGGATAGAATAAATATGAACAGTTTTCCCTGTGAAATAGTCATTTAGTTTTATCGTGATTTTTCTCTTCTCTACTAATAATAAAGCAGCAAGTATGTGTGTGTGTGTCTGTGTGTCTGTCTGTCTGTCTGTGTCCGGCGTAGGGCCCAGACCGTCCAACGGATTTTCCTGAAATTTGGCACGAAATTAGTTTGGAGCATGGGGGTGTTTACCTCGGAGAGTGTTTTCTGAAATTCAAATTTGTTCTTCTTTTATTCCGATTTATAGCCGAAAGTTTCATAAAATAGTCATTTTCTATGGGAAGGAATTATCGCATGACTTCGAGCTTGATACCGTTGAAAAGCGCGCAAAAAACTACCCCGTAAGGAGTTTCGCTCTACGTGCGAAAATTCGAATCCTCTAAATTACCTAGAAAAGAAGTTATAAGCATTTTTATCTGCAGTTCGAAATTATTTTTTCACGGTTATTAACTTGAATTTTAATTGTTACCATGACGACTAACTATTAACCTTTTTAGCCTACTTTCCCGTAAAAGTAAAAAAAAAAAAAAATAAAGCATGAAAGAAGGCTTAATGTATCGTAAAAATATCGTTAAAAATAAAGAAAAGTAAAAAAAAAGTGAAGTAACTAAATAAAGATTGAAAAATAAAAAATTTGAAAGTAGGGTTTTGAGACGGGGAAAATGTGTGTCTGTCGTCTGTCTGTCGGTCTGTCCCCCCCCCCCCTAATAACTTTTGAACGAATTGTCCGATTCGAAAAATTCTTTTTGCATTCGAAAGATCTCGGTGAGGACATCTAATTTCCATATTTTATTTTTTCCATATTTGATTTGAACAATTTTTTGTTCAATTTTGAACAGTTCAAAAAATTTTAACATTATCGCCTATGGACAAAATTGAAGCAAATTATGTAAACTATGGGCACAAGACCCAAGTTCCTATTGCAAGCTTATTGAAAGGAGTTCTCTTCGTGAAATATTGATTTGAACAGTTTTTGTACATTTTTGAACACTTCAAAAAAAAAAAAAAAATTGCGGCATTTTTCCATTATTCCGGCGCAGGCGATAAAGTCGCCAATAATGATGCAACTAACGCCAAACGGAATATCGTCGTTGTTATCCTTTTGTGTGTTCCGTCGCCAAAAGTTTTGTTAGGCGAGATTTGCGCCTTGATAATGAAAAGGTACCAAATTAACATCAGCGCATATGGGAAATTTCAATCCCATACAAGTCCTGATTTAAACGACGGATTGGCTCGCAACAAACTTTATCAGAAAGATATTACGCTGTAGAACATGTACTGATATGAAGTTCAACAAGAACTGAACAAGCCTGTTTTCCTATGAAATTTTTGATCGGGATTTTTAAGGGCATTTCTCAATAAATAAATAAATGAATGAATAAATGAGTGAAAGAATGAATGATTGAATTGATGTAAGAGTGAAAGAATTAATGAATGAGTGAAAGAACGAATGAATGAATAAATGAGTGAATACATGATAAAGTAATTAAATGAGTGAATGAATGAAAAAATAAATAAACGAGTGATAACTACATGAATGAGTAAATGAATGACTGAATAAATGAAAGAATGAATGACTGAGTGAATGAATATGTGTTATCCGTTGGAAAAAGTATATTTGAAGTAATTCAGAACTAAAGCTAAATATGAAAGAGAGAGAAAGTGATAGATATATTATAAATTTGAAGTTGGGTGTATACGGGAAAGTAGGCTCGTATAGTTCTAGACGGAACTTCTTGTTTAGCCTACTTTCACGTAAAAGTAAAAAAAATAATAATAAAGCATGAAAGAAGGCTTAATGTATCGTAAAAATATCGTTAAAAATAAAGAAAATTAAAAAAAAAGTGAAGTAATTAAATAAAGATTGAAAAATAAAAATTTTTTAAGTAGGGTTTTGAGATGGGGAAAATGTGTGTCTGTCGGTCTGTCCCCCCCCCTAATAACTTTTGAACGAATTGTCCGATTGGAAAAATTCTTTTTGCATTCGAAAGATCTCGGCAAGAACATCTCATTTCTATATTTTACTTTTTCCTTTGAACAATTTTTCGTTCAATTTTGAACAGTTCAAAAAATTTTAACATTAGCGCCTATGGGCGAAAATGAAGCAAATTATGTAAACTCTGGGTACAAGATCCCTATTCCAATAAACAAGCTTACTGGAAGAAGCGCTTGGCGTGAAATATCAATTTGAACAGATTTTGTTCATTTTTGAACAGTTCAAAAAATTAACATAGCGCTTACGGGGAAATTTCAATCCTATATAAATCCTGATCTAACGGACAGATTTGCTTGGAACAAACTTTATCGGAAAGCTCTTGTAACGTAGAACATGTACAAATAGAAAGTTCTTCCACTAACGAGCCTATTTTCCTATGAAATTTTTTTTATCGGAATTTTTAAGGATATTTCTCAGTGAATAAATGAATGAGTGGAAGAATGAATCAATGAATAAATGAATGAGGAAAAGAATAAATAAATGAGGGAATAAATACATGAATGAGTAAATGAATGAATAAACATTTGAATCAGTAAACGAACGAATGCATAAATGAATGGCTGAATAAAGGAAAAAATGAATGCGTGAACGAATATGTATTGTCTGTTGAAAAAGGTATATTTGAAAAAAATTAAGAACTAAAGATAAATGAGAAAGAGAGAGAAAGAGATAGCTAGATTATAAATTTGAATTTGGTGTATACGGGAAAGTAGGCTCGTATAGTTCTAGACGGAACTTCTTGTTTATTTTAACGCATTAAAATTTATTGCTTGCGGTTTTTAGCATTTTGAGGAGCAGCCGATTTTTAGCCTACTTTTCCGTAAAAGTAAAAGAAAATAATAATAAAGCATGAAAGAAGGCTTAATGTATCGTGAAAATATCGTTAGAAATCAAGAAAAGTCAAAAATAAGTTAAGAAATTAAATAAAGATTGAAAAATAAAAAAATTTGAAAGTAGGGTTTTGAGATGGGGAAAAAGTGTGTTTGTCGGTCTGTCTGTCTGTCGGTCTGTCTGTCTGTCGGTCTGTCTGTCTGTCTGTCTGTCTGTCTGTCTGTCCCCCCCTAATAACTTTTGAACGAATTGTCCGATTGGAAAAATTCTTTTTGCATTCGAAAGATCTCGGCGAGGACATCTCATTTCCATATTTTACTCTTTGATTTGAACAATGTTTTGTTCAATTTTGAACAGTTCAAAAAATTTTAACATTAGCACCTATGGGTGAAAATGAAGCAAATTGTGAAAACTCTGGGTACAAGATCCAATTTAACATGAACAAGCTCACCGGAAGAAGTCCTTGGCGTGAAATATTGATTTGAACAATTTTTGTTCATTTTTGAAACAGTTCAAAAAAAATTAACATACCGCCTACGGGGAAATTTCAAACCTATAGAATTCCTGATCTAACGGACCGATTTGCTTGGAACAAACTTTATCGGAAAGCTCTTATGGCGTAGAACATGTACTAATAGAAAGTTCATCCAGAGCTAACGAGCCTATTTTCCTATGAAATTTTTTGATCGGGATTTTTAAGAATATTTTTGAATTAATGAATGATTAAATGAATAAGCAAAAGAAAGAATGAATAAATGAGTGAATAAATACATGAATGACTTAATAAATGAATGATTGAATGAATATGTATTAACCGTTGAAAAAGGTATATTTGAAGCAATTAAGAACTAAAGCTAGACGAGAAAGACAGAGAGATAGATAGCTAGATTATAAATTTGAATGCGGTGTATACGGGAAAGTAGGCTCGTATAGTTCTAGACGGAACTTCTTGTTAATTTATTTATTTATTTTTTTGGATTTTCATTATTATTTTTTTAAAACGAATTGAAACGAATTTTTTCTTGCGGCTCACAGGTGGTTGATAGCTTTATTTTGATTTCCTTATTTTGACATGTATTTTACGGGACCATTTTCCATACTGCACAGGGGTTTTAAAAAAAAATGTTATCCTTTATAGCGATTTTTGTTATTCCTTAAAATTTTTCCTTACATATTTACAACAGAATTTTGAACATGCGTCACTTAGCCTGCGAATGATGCAATATTATCCCGCGCAAAGCCGGGCATGTCAGCTAGTGTATTTATAAAACACAATTGAGAATATATCCACATTTAATTCTAAATTGCTCTAAATATTTATTTAGGGTCCCAAAGTAAAAGTACAGTTGAACTTGCTTAACACGAACACGGTTAATCCGAAATGACGGCTAAAACGAACATTTTATTCATCAACTTTGGTTTACTATTTAGTTACACGAAAAACCTCACGCATATTATGAAGGCTAAAATACAAATTTCATTTAAGACGATCAAAATTTCTGACCTATTCACGAAAAATTTTCTTGATTGCTATATAATACTTTTTTTTTTGGGGGGGGGGGGGGAATTGTTGGTTATTTAGAGTCATTGTAATCCACCAAGTACGCAGATGGTACTCGTAAAATTTAATGTACCTAAAAAAAACAACTAACCATTAAGGATTGTTTCTAAAATTGTTAAAATTTAAAAGGAAAGTTCACTTTTTCTCAATGTACTAGTAACATTTAAAATTGCATATTAGTAAAAATAAATCATTTGCTTTCACTATTTATTTTACCTTGTATTATAAATAGTAGTAATTATTTTTAAAATATAAACATGCCTCCTTAATAGTGTTTTTATTCACAATTTTACGTATTCACGGGTGTTGCGAATAACGGCTAATACGAACAAATTTGCGAATTTTTAGCATTTCGTATTAAGCGAGTTTAACTGTATTAAATATCATTTGCATACGAAATCTTAAATATTAAACACCACAACTGCGTACAGTATTAACATAAACATTTATTTTCTGTATTATTTTAAAAAATAGAGATCGTTATTTTTTTATAACATGCATACTATAACAGTAAAAGGCACTCTACACCTTTACTGTACGCATATTATGCGTACAGTATTAACATAAAAACTTATTTACTCTATGTTTCTTTAAAAAAAAATAATTGTTATGTACTTCTCAACATGCACACTATAACAGCAAAAGACACTCTGCACAATATGTGTATTAACCTTTTGCAGTAGTAAAGTTTTAACAATGCTTAACTTAAAATGCCATGTATTAGGAGAAAAATATATTCTAATAATTTCCAAATTTAATACTTTAAAACAAAATGTATCACTCCAGGTATTACCTACGCCATCGTAAAAATATTTTCGAAAATCTTTCACCAAACTTTTGAAGAAAACGTATTCTTCACAATTTATTGTACTCTCAAGAAAACAAATTCTTACCTCATTATAAACTCCATCTTACCGAAGGTTTCCCGAATAGTAACGTTTTGTGTTCGCCAACAATTCTGTTTCTAATCCACTATTTTCAATTCCAAATTACATACCTTTTGCATTGAGTTCCTCCACCCAAAAAAAGGAATTAAAAAATCTAAACAAAAAAATGGTTATTTTGTTTACAAATTGTAGTTCCCCGGGTCTTAGAATTCCCGAATTGTGCAGTAATAATGATTTCTTCTGCTTTTTAGAATGGCGAAACTCGCATTTCTCTTCGTCTTTCTTTAGCTTTGGTGTAATTGCCTCGCTGAGAATTGTGTTCGAAAATTCAAGAACATGAAATGCATTTTGGGTTCTGAAATGAATGTGTTTTGTTCGAAATAAAGCCATTTTGAATTCGAATAAACGAGTTTGAACTTCTGAATGGAACAACACTCAGAGAGAAAAAATTATTTTATAAGTTGGAATCGTTGTAGTCATTATATATTTTGACGTTAACTTTGAAAGTTGATGGTAAAAAAAAATATGTGTGAATATTTTAATGAGCGACATTTCACCGATTTCAGCTACTAATGTTTATAAAAATAAACTTTAGAAACCAAAATTAAAAGGAGAGAGAGCATTTTAAGGACCTGTCACTTTAATTAGCAATATAATATATACTGCCTTGCTAAGTCAAAAACTGCTATCTACAGATGAACTCAAAATGAGAAATTCTTAATTGAAGTTGTATAACTATTTCACGTTTAACAATGATGCCCTTTAGAACGAGAAAATATATTTTCGCATTTTTTTTAAAAGTACTTTTGACTTTGAAATGAGCAAGCACCGTTCTTAGTTATAAAAATCGATGCTTACATAGAAATTATTGTTACAGAAAAGACAAGTATTATTTTATTTTACTGCAATAAATCAGAAACTTATACATCAATTTTACCTTCATGATTAATACAGGACTTTGTTTAACGATAACATTTGCAGCGCAATAGTATTTGTATCAAAATTAAGGAACTATTTACCACGCTAGACGTCAGAAAGATTCAAGATTGTCAGTTCTTCTCGTCAGAGCAGGAACACAGGATGGTTAATTCGTCCGATTCGGATCGGGTGCAGAAAAACGAGAAAACAGAATGGACGTTCGGATAACTAACGCTCTTCTGGATTGCACTATGAAGAAATTTGGCACAGAAGTAAATTAAGAATTTGGAACTGGTACGTTTGGAAGCTATATAATCTTTCTTTCGATAGCCTCTTGGCTCAGTGGATAAAGGGCGTACCAAGCAGATTACCCGAGCTCGATACCCAACCGGCGGATCGTTCTCAAAGATGATGAACTCTTGCTTCGTACGTGTTGTGTTATTTCTGATAAAATGTTGACTCAAATATGATGGAGCATCTGTTTTTTTTTAGTGGTATCTCAATTAAATCATTTGACAAGTTGTATTAATAGTTAAAAAAAAATCTTCCCTCAATAGCCCGCCTGGGGCTAGTGGGACCACCCCCCCCCCTTTTTAGCCTACTTTCCCGTAAAAGATTTTAAAAAAGTATGAAAGAAGACTCAATGTAGTTTTAAAATATCATTATAGATGAAAAAAATTAAACAAATTAAATAATCAAATAAAAGTTGCAAAATAAAAAGAATTGAGAGAAGGGTTTTGAAATAGGGAAAATATGTCTGTCGGTCTGTCTATCTCCCCCCCCCCCCCCCAATAAATTTTGATGGAATAATCCGATTCAAAAGAGTTTTTTTTTTCTGCATTTTTTTTTTTTTTTTTGCGCAAAGATCTCGCCAAGGACATCTCATTTCTTTATTTTACTTCTTGATTTGAACAATTTTTCGATAAATTTGAACTGTTCATAAAGTTTTAGCATTGGTGCCTACGGGGAAAGATGAAGCAAATTATATAAACCCTGGAATAGTAGATAGAAGTTTCTTTGAACCAACTTCTTCGAAGGAGCTCTTGACGTGAAATATTTTTTTGATTTGAAAATCTCTTGTTCCATTTTGAACAGTTCAAAAAAAATTTAATATTATCGCCAACGGGGAAAGTTTAGTCCTATATAAATCCTAATCTAACAGACGGATTTGCTTGCAACAAACTTTATCGGAAGGTTCTTACGACGCAATGACCGTAAACTAAACTATCATCATCAGAACTAAACGAACCCATTTTCCCATGCAATTTTATGATCTGCATTTTAAAAATTTCAGAATGATCAAGTAAATGAATGAGTGAAAGATTGATTGAGTGAATAAATAACTGAATGAAGGAATAAGTGAATGAATATATATTAACTGTTAAAAAGGGTATATACAGTGAAAAGTGTGTAAGTTGACCACTTGCGGTGCAGCAACTTAACAGGGGTTCAACTTATAGAGGGTGAGATAGAAGGGGAAGGACCAATTCCGTTGGTCAACTTAGACAGGGTTTCAACTTATAGAGGGTGAGATAGAAGGGGAAGGACCAATTCCGTTGGTCAACTTAGACAGGGTTTCAACTTATAGAGGGTGAGATAGAAGGGGAAGGACCAATTCCGTTGGTCAACTTAGACAGGGGTTCAACTTATAAAGGGTGAGATAGAAGGGGAAGGACCAATTCCGTTGGCCAACTTATACAGGGGTTCAACTTATAGAGGGTGAGATAGAAGGGGAAGGACCAATTCCGTTGGTCAACTTAGACAGGGGTTCAACTTATAGAGAGTGAGATAGCAGGTGAAGGGCAAATTCCGTTTTTGAAAAAAGTGGTCAACTTAGACAGGTGGTCAACTTACAAAGGTGGTGTTTTACTGTATTTGAAGCAATCAAACAAAAGGAGAAAGAGAAACAGATAGCTACTGTATAAATTTAATGTTGTTGTATACGGGAAAGTAGGCTCATATGATTCTAGACGGGACTTCTTGTTTATGTCTATTTACAAGCTTTTTCTTACTTCAAAATAAAAAACGCCTGTTATCTGGGTAAATAAATCAGGATAATGTTAGTATTCATATTAAGTCAATACTTTTGGAAGATGTGCCAAAATTCTCAAATTAAGAAAAAAGATTATATTTCAGCTAAGCATTTGAAGGGTTCACTGGAAAAACGACCTAAGTCACATACTATTTTTTGAACTTTGCTTTATGTTTTATTATAAATTATGTATTATAAATATATGTATTATAAATTTGAATTTGGGTGTTACGGAAAAGTAGGCTCGTATAGTTAAAATGAACATTTATGTTATAAAATACTTGAATAAAACTTAAAGCACATTTCAAAAAGTAGTATGTGACTTATGTCCCTTTTCCAGTAGACCTTTCGTTTGATTAGGTGCAGCAAAGTATATAAAACTTTAAAATGTTCTCAAAAATAAAAATTCCATTGGATATGCAAATCTGCTTACCAATACCAATTACTATAAACATTTATACCATATTTTGTTACACATTCTGTTCAAAAGCAGTTATTTTTCAAAATACATTTTTTGAGTAAGAGAGAGAGAGTACAAATTTCTTCAAGGTCATTTTAATGGATAAAAATGTTTTAAACCAAAGCCGATTAATCGAATAGCTCTAACTGAATTGTTTTGTAATTCAAAAGTGAAAGTGATGGGGATTTTCATAAATAATAATTTAAAACATAACTGAAGCATTGAATGTTCTGACAATATATCAGCACAAAAGGAAAAAAAAATCATTCTCTCCCATATATTTTTCCTTCTCGAGATTTATAGTCTCATTTCCTCTGCAAAATCAGATTCAACATTCAACATTGTTTTATTTAAACCAATGAAAGCTGAGCAAAATGACGCAATCTGCTTTTTTGACCTTTTCCAAATCATAGCAGCGACCTTTTTTTTCGTGTTATCTCGACTGAACCTCCGATCCGAAAGATGATTTGGGGCTGGAAGAGCGCGGTAGACAAATACCATGAGCGGAGCTTCGATTGTTTCCGCTACATTTTCGGGCGTTTTGTTTCCTCGAATGTAATTTTTCTTTCGCCAGTGCAGGTGGGTTACGAAAAAGCGGAAATTACGTACGGAGTGTTTACGTGAGGGTGGTGAATCCAATTTCAATGGGAAAGTTATTTTTTGCGTCATTTTTATAGTGGACTAACATTGTGAAAACATTACAGTTAAGTTTACTTCTCTGTTTATCGTAACATCTTTTTTTTTTTCATTTGCTTTTAAGCAATATTGCCGATAATAATATTAAGACAATGTAGTGAGATGGCAAAATGTCATATCTCAATTTTTGCTAATTTTAACGGCGAACCATTTCAAAGTTCTCTGCACGATGTAAAATCGGGTAATTTATTTACGTTGCGGCTACCTTATGGTATATTTTACAATATTATGCCCTATTTCAGGGGCCCCCAACCTTTTTGTACCTAAGAGCACATAGTAGAATATCGGTCGAATGGCGGGCACCATTTTCTTTTTCAAGACAACGTTATAGTTGGAGGACCTAGTTAACAATATACAATACATATGATGCGCAAAAAATTTAATTTAAAAAATTTAATATTTGATATAATTAGTATTAATATTCTTGTGTAAAATAAATGATTACTAAACTGCTTTCAAAACATACGAAGTATAAAAATTATTTATAAAATATGTAAGATACAGTCAATGGGATCTTTGGCATTGCATTTCACTGGCCAGCGCTTCATAATTGGGAGAATACGACGAAATTCCTGTTTGCAAGCACTCGTGAAAGTGTTCATCTGTAAAAGACGTAATCTAGATTTTGATTGTATGATATTCATTGTCATTTATCATTATAGAGTTAAGATTATTCATAGTTATATGGCCCTTTATTCATATACTCTGAATCCAAATGTTCTGTAATTTAAAATGGAAAATTGAAATATTTTATTGTTGGGCACAAGCAGCGGGTGCACCTAGACCGATCGACGGGCATAGGGTTGGAGACCCCTGCCCTATATCATACTTTGCTACCTTATAGATTTCATTAAAATGTCCCCAAGACATCAGGTGTGTAATTATCTCCTTTGCGTTCAAAAAGTGAAATATCACATTTTGCCATCTGACAACAGAACGCACATACATATTATAATTAAGGAAGTCCCATCCCCCTTAGGAGGGGGCAGAATGCCTGATTGCGCCATAATTCTTTCAGAGCCAATGATTTTACTTTTCAATGAGGTGAGCTTGAAATATGCAAAAAGAATGAAAGAAAGAAAATAGTAATAATAAAGTGAAAGAAAAGAAAGAAAAAAAGAGGAAAAGTTGCAAATTGTGCCGACTAAAAAGCAGTGGAGAAAAAGATCGGTTTGGACAAGTATTAACCGAATAAAAAAAAAACACGTAAACTATGTTTTTCCTTAAACTGTGATCTACTTTTTTGTTATTGTAAATGGTCTTCGAAATTTCATTAAATTTGGAGGCAATGAAACCGGGGAAGTGTTGATGGGGTTACATAATGTTTAAATATTATTTTCTGTGGTTTTAATAACATAAGAATTTGAGATATTACAATTGCGAAAGCGGCCAATTTAAAAATGTTATTTTTTTCTCAAAAACAGGTTTTGCAAAACCTGAATGCACATGAACATTTGACACAGACCAGAAGATAAGTAATAAAAAATAACTTCACGTAAAGAAAACACATATAAGCATTAAAATGCAGACATATGTTTCGGGATTGCTTTTAATCCCTTTTTCAATGCGACAGGCGGCTTCCATTTGGATGTTTTACATCTAGAAGCTCCCTGTCGCGTTGAAAAAGAGATTCCAAGCAATCAAGAAACATACGTCTTCATTTTAAAGGTTATTTGTGCTGTATTTAGGTGAAATTATTTTTCATTACAGTTTATTTAGCACAAAGTTAAATTATTATCAGAGGAAAAGTATCGAATTTATTATTATTATTTTATTATTACTTTTTAGTCTCTACCATTCGCACGTTTGACATTTTTCGCTACAATCTTGAATAAATGAATAAATAAATAACTAAATGAATAAGGAATTTAATTTTTTGTGCTCATCCTAATATACAGCTGTTTAGTGTCGACTAAAAAATTGCATTTCAGATAGATTCAAACGTATTTCAAGAACGATTTTCTAAATTTATAATGCAAATAGTTAATATGCAACTGGCGAATGATAGCAGGGAATTATTCAGCAAATTATTTGGATACATTGTTTGTAATCTATTGCGAAAAAAGAAAACTAATTTGTTTGTAATAGAGGGGTGTTCGCAAAAAAAGGTATTTTAGGATAAATTCTTTGCTACCGGAAATTAAGAACTGCTCACCTAAGAGGGTGTCCGCATTTGAGGAGTGTCCGTGAGTTTTTCTGTATATTTTTTAAAATGTATGCAAGTGTTAAAGAGTTTTTAAAGGTATAATTTTGTTCAAAGTTGTACATTTCACAAACGTTCAAAGACACTTCAAGAGCGATATTTCCCATTTCTAAACATATCTTTAATAATCAATGTATGATTTATAAAGAAATTATATATTTCTAATTATGTGAGTATAAAACACTTAAGTTTAAAATATTTAAATTTATCCACACATTTGATACTCACGTTTAAATATTTTCTACTGCTGCTCGATTTTAAGAAACTGAAAAAAATCGATTGGAGACTCAAAAGAAAGTATTGAAAATCCGAAAAAAGTAAAACTTTCAAAACGATTTGAGTGATAGCCAAAAAATATCCGACTCACTTTTCTGGAGATCTTTCCTCTCATTCTTTTGCGCCCGAAATCTAGCTAGTTGTCAAATGTGGAGACACCGACGAGAGGCTCATATATTCTTGTTGAGAGTCACTGAAACTCACACGTGTTTTTTTTTTTTTTTTTTTTGCCACAAAAAGAGTTTTTTTTTTCTTTTTTGAAGAGAAAAGAGTTGAGAAATATCCATCTTTTACTTAACTTTCTATTCAAGTTCAGACTGTTCCTATAAGAAATGTGCTTGATTAATGCAGTTTATAGTTATGTTATGAAACCGTGGCACAATAGATAATTTTTAAGCCATTAGATATTTGCATATAGGGAAATCCCGTTAAAGGGAATTCCAAGGGACAGGGAAAATATTTCGTTGTAACGGAAATTTTGTTTTATCAGTATTCGCTATGACGAGATATTACTTAGTTTCAATAATAATAATAACGCAAGGAATTATTATTTCTTCATGTAACGAATGATGTTTAAATCTATATTTTTTCAAATTGGGGTTGAAAACGGGACTAAAAATATATTTCGTTTTAACGGAAATTTTGTTGTATCAGTACTCACTATGACGAGATATTACTTAGCTCCAATAACGATAATAACGCAAGGAATTATTATGTCTTCATGTAGTATTTTTTTCAAATTATGGATTAAAAAAGAAATAAAACTTCCTTTCGTTGTTCTTTCATTTTGTTTCTTTCTTGTCTCGGTATTCACTATAACGAGATTTTACTTAGTTCTAAAAATGATAGTAATAAGGATAATTATAACGCTACGAATAAAGTTTATTCCTGTAACGCATGACGTATGAATCAATATTTTTCCAAATACCGGCAGATGTACTTAAAGCTTATATCTACCGGTAATGAGCGTTACAGCAATAGTAATCCAGTATCCTAAATTGTATAAAAACATCGAAATATAAGTAGTCTGCTCCAAAAAGTAATCCATATCTATTAACACTTCCGGTCATGGTCATTAATCCATCCTAAGTACGCAAAAAAGGAAATATATAAAAACCGATCTTCGTAATACTTCTTAAGAAGTTTTTCAACATGAGAAAATATAGGTATTTTACTTATTATTCTGAGATTAGCAAAATAAAGATTGAGTTTATTAATATCTAGTGCTTAGCGAAAACACTTCGTCCTTCATTTATTGCTTGTATTTTAATATTTCCAAAAAATGAAGTTAGGTGAAGGTGTTGACGTTGGTCCTATTTTGATGATTCAATTTTCATTTTCCTGAATGTGACGAAAGAAAATCATATTATTTTTGCAAACCAATATTTTATCCTACACCAACTCATATTTTCTTCGGCTTCTTAGTTAGACATTTCCCCTATTTTCCTTTCTTTTTTAAGTCACAACATATAAGGCAAGGGCTCTTCCCAGTTCTATTCATGTTCTATTCAGAATCTATTCATGTTCAAGGGACTCTGACTGGCAGAGTGTCAAGAAGAATCCATTCATGCTCAAGGGACTCTGAATAGCAGTGTCAAGAAGAATCCATTCATGTTCAAGGGGTTCTGACTGGCAGAGTGTCAAGAAGAATCCATTCATGTTCAAGGGGTTCTGACTGACAGAGTGTCAAGAAGAATCCATTCATGCTCAAGGGACTCTGAATAGCAGAGTGTCAAGAAGAATCCATTCATGTTCAAGGGGCTCTGACTGGCAGAGTGTCAAGAAGAATCCATTCATGTTCAAGGGGTTCTGACTGGCAGAGTGTCAAAAAGAATCCATTCATGCTCAAGGGACTCTGAATAGCAGAGTGTCAAGAAGAATCCATTCATGTTCAAGGGGCTCTGACTGGCAGAGTGTCAAGAAGAATCCATTCATGTTCAAGGGACTCTGACTGGCAGAGTGTCAAGAAGAATCCATTCATGTTCAATGGGTTCTGACTGGCAGAGTGTCAAGAAGAATCCATTCATGTTCAAGGGAATCTGACTGGCAGAGTGTCAAGAAGAATCTATTCATGCTCAAGGGGAAACTGCTGGTATAAGGAATGTGCTGAATTCTGTTTTCGTTTTAGTTCGTGTAGCATGTTTGATCTCCTCCTAACTGATGCTTTTTGCTTGTTTATAAATTTGGTTGCCTTAAACAAACAGAAAAGAGGACATTGTGACTCGCATTCCAATAAATGCAACTGCAAAACGAACGTCCCCAAAACTCGAATGGATTCGTCCTTTTCTGCCATGCGCAGAAATGTCCAAGTGCCAGAACTTCGTAGTTGAACTGTACCTTAGTTCTTCTACTGTTATTGAAATAAATTGCTCTATACGACTGGTTCCGGTGCCTGCCTGCGCGCAGTGAAGAGCGGTGGGTTCGATTCCCACCTTCCCCTGGGTGTATTTCCTTCTTTATATTGTAATTATGTTGTACTGTCTTATTCTATCTGTCATATTAGCCGAGAGATTTGAGGAAAATCCTTGAGAATAGCAAATAAACTCGAAAATAAATGTGACCTTAAATGGTCCTTTACAAACAAACTAACAAATTGCCAGATCTGAGAGAAAAATATAATTTGAATAATCTAAATAAATATTGATTTCAAACAAATGTATTTAAAAGACAGAATCAAAGTTTATGGTCAATTATTGCAATAAGGAAACATAATTATTATGAAAATAAAAAGTGACTTAGGCCTACTTTAAGACCTTTCAGACCTACCTTAATAATTCAAACATTTTTTTAAAAACTGAATGTAAGACCAATCATTCATCTTGCCTACAAGAAAATTTGAAAGGTCGCCACAAATGTCAGTCTCTGTGATTATAAATAAAAATAATTTAACTTTGTGCAAGTAAACAATAATAAAAATATAATTACACGTTAATTTAAAGCACAAATGAGCAATAAAATGCAGACATATGTTTCGGGATTGCTTGGAATCCCTTTTTCAATGCGACAGGGAGCTTCTAGATGCAAAACATCCAAATGAAGCAGACAAAACAACAAATGGCTATAAAGGCTTTGTTTTTGTTGTTTTGTCTGCTTCATTTGGATGTTTTGCATCTAGAAGCTCCTTGTCGCATTGAAAAAGGGATTCCAAGCAATCCCGAAACATATGTCTGCATTTTATTGCTCATTTGTGCTTTTAATTAACGTGTAATTATATTTTTATTATTGTCTGTGATTATAGTCTAACCACGAAGTCCCTTGGATGCTTCTGCGCATGGCAGAAAAGGACGAATCCATTCGCGTTCGGGGGAAGTTCGCTTTGCACCAGCCCGTGAATCAGAATGTACGCTTCTCTGTTTGTTAAAAGCAACCATTTTTATACTGGCACATAACATCAGCTAGGAAGAAATAAAATATGCTAAACGAAATAAAACGAGAACAGAATACGGTACATTACTTATACCAGCAAAGTTTCTCAATTGACGATGAATGGATTCTTCTTCGCACTGTGACAGGCTGAGGTTCTTTTTTTTTTTTGCCTGAATAGCCTGGTCACTCAAAGTAAGATGGAGTTTTTAAACATGGCATATTTTTTTTCAATATTCGAAATCTTTTGGATCTTTCAAGCAAATTTCTTTGCGTGCGCAGTTCTTTTTGTGAGTCGGCATATCACGTGTGCTTTCAAAAAAAAGTGACTTTAAACTTGCACTTTGGTATCTTACAAATGTTAAGTTTGATCCTTAATAACGGTTTTAAGCTAGATCAAAGTTTAGTGTTGAAAAAGTCATAACAGTATAATATAATTGAAGCAATTATAAATTGTTTGTAGAGTATAATGTTTATTGTACAAGTCGGGGGGGGGGGGGGGAAACTGGTTTAAATATAGTGGAACCCCGCTATTCGTCGAACTTATTCAAAAAATTCAATTCGCCATTCGTACTTGTCGGGCGATTCGTATAGCGCCAGGGGCCAGTTGGGTTACCAGTTTGGCTTTTTTTTTAAAAAAAAAATCCTTAAATTATGCTCATTTTGAACCAGTTTGAAAATAATTTGTTTGGCGTTTTGGATATTTTAAAATTTTTAATACTTTTTGAGATTTTACTGACGATTTAACTTTCTAAGGGGGCAGCAAGAGGAAGTGCTTGAAGAACTTTCTTCTTCAGAGGAGGAAAGTAGTAAGGGAAGCATTTCCTTTGCAGAAATTAAAGAGCTGTGTTACCAGTGCGAGAAAACACAGAGAGTGGTGGGAAAATGACACACTGATGTGGTCAACAGCATTAAATTGTTCAACTACAATCTTATTGACCATTTTAGAAAAATTCTAAACAACCGTCAAAGATAAACAACATTGGACATGTTTTTAGAGAAGGAAACCCAAGATTCTTCTAGTGCAAAAAGACATAAAAAAGAAAGAACAGCAGAAAGGGAGAAAACACCTAAAGGGATATTACCTGATGCTTTAATAGAAAGAGACTCCTCTTCCAACCATTTCTCTTCCTCCTCTCAACACTCCACTTAGGCCATCAGCTCACCTCAGTACAAGCAAAGTGCAATTAAGTTTTTATTTTTCTATAATTTCATGTACAGTACTGTACATTTGTTTTTCACAGTCAACCATATGTGGGTCTGGAACGGATTAATTCAATTTACATTGTATCTTATGTGAAATAATAATTCACCATCCGTACAACTCGGCATTCGAACTTCTTCCTGGAACGGAATGTGTACGAATAGCGGGGTTCCACTGTATAATATGAATTCGAGTAAACATAAATTCATGCAACAGTTTTTAGTGTGGTTTTAAGGTGAATAGTTTACAGGGAAATAATTTCTTTACACACGGTTCGCGATCTTTTTTTTTTTTTACCGTAGAGGCAAATAAATAATACTATGAGGGTATAAAAACTAGAGTGTGTCGAAAATGTTGAAGAATACAATGTTGTGAATAATGAATATAAATGTCACAGTTTCAACAACAAAATAAATTAAATAAAATAGAAATTATGGTTGAATATTTTCCCCATCCATTTTAAATAAGTATAATTTAAAAGAAATTATACATAACAGGGTGTTGCAAAATGATATTCAATTTGGTAGTTTCAGCACTTAACAAAAGCTAGAACTTGGAAAGAAACCCCTATTATTATTTTTTTAAAATTATTATTATCATTCTTTTCATTCTGTGAAAGCTTCAAAAGGAAGGATATACGTTCTGAAACGAGCCAGAAATTCTCAAAATGAAAAATCCTCTAAATAAAAATCTCTTTTAGAGAAAGTTATAAATCGTCTATATCTGCAGACAAATCGACAGAGCTGCGTGCCAAGGGGGTTGGCAAGAGACTTATAGCACTTCTTAAAATATATCTTTTCTCACAATGCTTGGATGAGGGGGAAATGGCAAATGGCTGCTCGCTAAGAGCGTCAATTACACTTCCCAGGGATGTTGTGTAATAGAAGGAAACACTGGATGAAAGAGGCTTTTAGAGAAAAACGAGAAAATGATCAGAAAACTTTAATGGCTTCTATATGAAAACATAAAAGTAGGAGTACTAAAAAAAAAAGACAGAAAAAAAGGAAACAATTTTCTATTGCGAAAGCTTAATTTTTAGTTCTCCTCTTAAAGCAGTTGTTATTATATGAGACTATATTGCATTTTTAGTGGCGGTGTATGCAGTGGCGTAGCTAGACCCGGATTTTAGGGGGTTTCTCCGGGAGATGTAAGCTAATTTCATTGTTTTACAGGAAAAATTGGTCAAATTCTAGACAATTTTCCCCATTTTAGGGGGATTTCTTCGGGAAAAATGAGCTAATTTCATTGTTTTACAGGAAAAATTGGACAAACTCTAGACAATCTTCCCCATTTTAGCGGTTTGTCTTCGGGAGAAGTGAGCTAATTTTACTGTTTTACAGGAAAAATTGGTCAAATCCTGGATAATCTTCACCATTTCTGGGGGGTGTCTTCGGAAGAAGTGAGCTAATTTCATTGTTTTACAGTAAAATTTGGTCAAATTCAAGACAATATTAACCATTTCAAGGGGATTTTATCCCCAAAACCCACTTCTTATCTTAGCCAGTGGGTGTATGACACAAACGAAGCAACAGGAAGCGAGGTAATATTTGAGGGGGTAGAAAACATACTGGTGTAAGGGGGTCAAACTTTATTGGAAATGTAGCAAATTCAATTTTTCGTAATGTGTATTGCCACGTTTTTGGCGTTACTGATCACCATTTTTGGTGTTCAGTTGGTGTAAAGTTGAAAATTATTCCTTTTTTGATGTATTTTAAATTCTTTAAAATGTCTTTCTAAAAAAATACAGACAGCAGAATGTTTTTTCTGCATATGATGTTCGTTAACGAAAAAAACATTCTGCTGTCTGTATTTTTTTAGAAAGACATTTTAAAGAATGGTTTTTTTCGCATATGATGTTCGTTAACTGTCGACAGGGTGGCGTAGTTGGTAAGACGCAGGTCTCGTATGCCCAAGATCTCAGGTTCAAACCTGGCCCAAGTCGGTGGATTTTCAAGATGCAGAAAATCGTCTGCGTCCATGTCGTATGATTATGAGGCATGCTAAAGATCCCTTGAGTATCCATTTGGCATGGATACTCTCGACTAAATCAAATTCCTAGTGCAGACTGCATCAGGTGCCTCGAGAGCTCAGGTGCGTCATCTAGGGGAAACTAAGCGTCAAAAAAATTGCGGTAATGGTACCACACTCATTGTGGTGCCGCTGAAAGAGTTGGTACCAATTTCTGGGGACGCACTAGGTCTGAAATGGTTGATGACAAATACTGCAGCCCCATTAGAAAGAAAA
Organism: Octonoba sinensis; assembly: GCA_038502835.1. NCBI lineage: Eukaryota > Metazoa > Arthropoda > Arachnida > Araneae > Uloboridae > Octonoba > Octonoba sinensis. The sequence goes on from CM076604.1 coordinate 16,223,652, forward strand.
AAAATGTTCGTTAACTATTTTCGGTTCGTAACGGTTACCAATTTTTACCGTAAAACACTGAAATTAGCTCACATCTCCCGAAGAAACCCCCTAAAAAGGTGAAGATTGTCTAGAATTTGACCAATTTTTCCTGTAAAACAATAAAATTAGCTCACTTCTCCAGAAGTATCAACAGTTCATTACGATTGCTCATTTATCCTATTTTCATAGACATGAGCAATGGTAATGAAATTTCGGTACTAACGGAGTTAGCACATTTCTTGTACTAAGAGAAATTATACTGTCAATATTTTTTATATACAAGCACATAAAAAAAATTTTAAATGTATAAAAAGTGAATAAATTTCAAAATTTTCACCAAATGAACACCAAAAGTCCTGTTCAGTAACACCAAAGTTGGTGGCAACTAAACGCAAAATTTTTAGCGCACCTTTATTTACAGTAAACTAAAATTTATCAACACATAGCACCATTACCTTTTTTCTTACTCAATACCATAATTTTAAAGCCCTAATACAAAAAATAATGTTTTTCTCAAAATACTAATCGCTTGTCAGTACAAAGATAAAACAACGTAAAAAAGCCTAAATTCAGAATAAAAAGTATCGCTCTGCACCCGCCTTGTTCCTGGCCTCTGATTGGTCAATCGCCAATCCGACACATTTGGTATAAATACCGGTTGTCTCTCTGGTTCTTGCCTGTTCACTCACGGCTTTTTTGTTGGTGTTGAGCGTTTCTTTTCTGCACTGATGAAGAGGCTCCATTGTAGCTTCGAAATAGCTATTTGCGATAATTTTTATTCTAAATTTGTGCTTTTTTACGTTGTTTTATCTTTGTACTTACATTTTAGCCCAAAGCATTTTGATCATTTGTCTTATACTAATTACATCAGAATGTTTCTCAATTAAAGAAAAATTACAGTACATAAATTGTATAAAAAAATCAATTTTTATCTTCTTGGCGAAGCAATAAATGAGAAACCAACATTAATAAAGCAAAAATTTAAAATTGGGGAAAAAAAGCAAGTGCTTATCATTTTTGAGAATAAATGAAAAAAACCAACATTAATGAAGAAGAAAAAAATGTTTATTTTTTGTAAAAAAAAAAATAAATGAGAACACAGCATCAATAAAGCTAAAATTTGGAAAAAAATCTGTTTTACTAGAATTACCTACAGCCGAAGCTCAAAACGTTATTCATTGGTAAGCGGATTCCTTGGTACACAATAAAAAAAAAAAATATATAGTTCAACCTTTCACCAAAAAAATGTTGAAATTTAGTTTAACCAACAATTGGTACTTAAGTTGAACCATTACAAGGGTTCCTAGTTTCACATTCATGGTGAAACTACACTGTTGTTTCCATTTTTTGGTGAATGGTTGAACTAAAAATTTTTACAGTGTACAGTGAAACCTGCGTAAGTGGACCACTTGCTGTGAAGCACTTTCGTGGTCAACTTACAAAGGTGGTCCACTTTACAGGTTTTACTTTATTTATAAGCTTTCAATGTACAGGGAAACCTGTGTAAGTTGACCACTTGCTGTGAAGCACTTTCGTGGTAAACAACTGTAACAGGGGGGTGAAACTACCCACGGGGTTGGTAAAAGGTGGTCCACTTTACAGGTTTTACTTTATTTATAAGCTTTCAATGTACAGGGAAACCTGTGTAAGTTGACCACTTGCTGTGAAGCACTTTCGTGGTCAACTTAGACAGGTGGTCAACTTATAGAGGGCGAGGTAGAGGTTGAAGGGCTAGTTCCGTTCCTGACAAAAGTGGTCAACTTAGACAGGTGGTCAACTTACAAAGGTGGTCCACTTTACAGGTTTTACTTTATTTATAAGCTTTCAATGTACAGGGAAACCTGTGTAAGTTGACCACTTGCTGTGAAGCACTTTCGTGGTCAACTTAGACAGGTGGTCAACTTATAGAGGGCGAGGTAGAGGTTGAAGGGCTAGTTCCGTTCCTGACAAAAGTGGTCAACTTAGACAGGTGGTCAACTTACAAAGGTGGTCCACTTTACAGGTTTTACTTTATTTATAAGCTTTCAATGTACAGGGAAACCTGTGTAAGTTGACCACTTGCTGTGAAGCACTTTCGTGGTCAACTTAGACAGGTGGTCAACTTATAGAGGGCGAGGTAGAGGTTGAAGGGCTAGTTCCGTTCCTGACAAAAGTGGTCAACTTAGACAGGTGGTCAACTTACAAAGGTGGTCCACTTTACAGGTTTTACTTTATTTATAAGCTTTCAATGTACAGGGAAACCTGTGTAAGTTGACCACTTGCTGTGAAGCACTTTCGTGGTCAACTTAGACAAGTGGTCAACTTATAGAGGGCGAGGTAGAGGTTGAAGGGATAATTCCGTTCCTGACAAAAGTGGTCAACTTAGACAGGTGGTCAACTTTACAGGTTTTACTGTATTTATAAGCTTTCAATGTATATCTTTTGCAAAAAAACAAACTTTCCTAATGCTGATAGTAAGTTTTTCCTGTATGATATGTACAGTGAAACCTGTGTAAGTTGACCTCTTGCGGTGCAGCACTTTAGTGGTCAACTTATAGAGGGTGTAGATTTTTTTTGTTATAACTTACACAACGCATTTAATCATTAATAATTAATTAAAATATAGCTTCATGTAATGACATTACTTTAAAATAGTGATTAGCTTTTTTATCACGATTATCTAAAATATCATTAAAGAAATTTGACTAACAATGTATCCTTTACAACTTCAAAAGTAAAGTACTTAGTTAAAATTAAGAAAAATACCATATTCATTACGTCAGTCATTTATATGATGCTAAATTTTTCTTAAAAATATGCTTCAAAAATGGCTATATCAGATAAAAGAAAAAGAATAAACTTATTGGAAGAATAAGTGCTCATAGAAGTCTTACTCATAGTCAAGAGTGCTCATAGAAGTCTTACTCATAGTCAAGAGTGCTCATAGAAGTCTTACTCATAGTCAAGAGTGCTCATAGAAGTCTTACTCATATTCAAGAGTGCTCATAGAAGTTAAATAGTTCAGGCAAACTTTATTTTGATGTTTCATCCATCCAGAAAAATACCGGTCTAACATTATCGCATAAAACATATCCCGGGGAAGCTATTTTAGTTTTTGTTTTATCTTTCCAACAATATAAACAAATAAATATAGTAATAATTAGGCGGACAACCTGCAAAGACTTTTTACAATATTCCCATCCAAATGACATAAGTGGTCAATATAGACAGGTGGTCAACTTAGGTGGTCAAGTTACGAAGGTTTCTCTGCGTTCTATAATATAGGGCTAATTCCGTTCCTGACAAAACTGGTCAACTTAGACAGGTGGTCAGCTTACAAAGGTGGTCAACTTAGACAAGTGGTCAGCTTACAAAGGTGGTCAACTTAGACAGGTGGTCAGCTTACAAAGGTGGTCAACCTTACAGGTTTTACTGTATGTGAATTCTTCTGATGAACTGTTGCGAAAAAGTTAAACAAGAGAAAAAAAAAAATCCTTTTCCTTTTCTGGCATATTAAGATATTTTTTCAAACTATAAATAACTAATGCATTTTTTGCTTTATCTCCACCACATAAAAGTAATGTTAACTTTAAAATCCTAATCTATGCTACAGATTAAAAAGATTCCTTTCAACAATTTCTATTTCTCGCGCGTTTTCATGTTTAAACATCCTCATTAACAAAAATCGTGAATAGACTATATCTTAAAACAAAGTCAGCAAATTAAAAGGAGACGTTCCTTTGAAATAAATGAACGTTGCCGGAGAAAAACATAAAACTTCCTGACGCAGAAAAAAATCTATTCCCCAGGCTTTTGAAAACGCAAAGTTTTCGAATTCTAATAAGTTCCAAAAGTCTTGAAAAAAGCATTTTTTTCACCCGAACACTATTCATAAAACTTGACAAGTGCGACACTTTTTGCTTCCTTTTTTCTTCAAACAATTTTCCTTTGCTCAAGGGCTGTTGAATACGTTGCGTTTCCTGTTTTTTGCTCGAAACAGTTATAAGTGTGAAGTAAAAAGAGTTTTCTAGTGTTTAAAATTGTTCATCTCGAACAAAAGAGCTCTTTTCGTCATATTAAATATAAGAAAAAGTCAACCTATTAGCTTTTCCGATTTGAGACGGTTAAAACTTGTTTTGGAAAATAGAAAAGATTCGTACAGCTTTATTATACATAATGGTATTACTATAAAAAATTTACAACTCATTCAGTATGTCGCCTTCAGCAAAATGGAAATACAGCCGAACCTTGCCACAGTTAACCCCTTAAGGGTCGGGTAATTTTCAAGAAAACGGTCATAAAAGTGCCTATTTTTTATGACTGAAAATTAAATAAAAATATGTGTATGAACAATATATATATATATTTTTAATTTTTGATTTGTTTTTATTTTGAAATTTTAAACACTCCAGCCCGAACATGTCACGGGAGCAAAAAATAGCAGGCAAAACCTCAGCCCGTCACTTTCACGGGAACGAGAGGGAAGGGGTTAACAGGGGATATAACGATCCCCCGGTTGTAACGAACCTTCCAAATGGTCCCGACTGAAACCTTATATCATTAATGCATTTTCAATTCAAACGTTTATAACGATCACCAAACGTTAGAAAATCTGCTTAAGCCTTTTATACGATTTATCGCAGCAACCTTCCTTGCCATGTCGACAGGGTGGCGTAGTGGTAAGGCGCAAGTCTCGTACGCCCAAGATCGCAGGTTCGAACCTGGCCCAAGTCGGTGGATTTTCAAGATGCAGAAAATCGTTTGCGCCCATGTCGCATGATTGTGCGGCACGTTAAAGATCCCTTGAGTGTCCGTTTGGCATGGATACTCTCGGCTAAATTAAATACCTAGTGCAATCTGCATCAGTTACAGCTCAGGTGCCGCCCCCTAGGGGAAACTGAGCGTCCAAACTCTCAGTGGCAATGGCACCCACCGACAGTGGTGCTACTTTAAAAAATGGATGCCGGTTACCGGGGTACGCTCTAGGTCTGCAAAGGTTAATGACCATACGCAGCCCCATTAGAAAAAAGAAGAAGAACATTCCTTGCCATTTGTGTTCTAGTCTAGTCAGACACTATCTTTTACAATGGTGTACGTAAAATGCAAACGTTTACAGTCAATAATAACATCTTCTTTTCATACTATCTATAAATGATAAGGTAAATTTTAATATTTGTTTGTTTGTTATTAAAAACCATATTTAAAGTTAATATTTTACTCCTGATTATTGTTACAAATATGTTTATTATATAGAAGTAATTGAGTCAGTTATCACTTTTTTTGAAAAATCGAATGTAGAGAACCCTCGTTTATGGCGATCTCCGAAGTTGGTCTGTTGAGGGTTCGTTATAGAGGGGTTTGACTTTAATTTCTTCAGAATAAAAACTGAATTCACAGAATTGTTACAAAAGAAGAAAACGCCATTTTGGGGGCATAGAAGGTTTATTTGTTTTCTATGACGAAACCATTTCTGCTTTAAGTGAGGATAATAAAACTGAGCTCGACGCTAAAATTGCCAAATTTGATGAATAATACTTATATAATTATATAAATATCATACTGTTTTTAATAATAAATTTAATTATTATGGTTAAATTTCGACTATTGGAATAACTCTAGTTTAAAAAAATATACGAATCTATTTAAAGTTCGGGAAGTATATTTTTAAACACTTCACTTTGTAATGGATAACTGTAGCTTTAGGATCCCGGTAGATAGACTAACAGCAATAGAATTTCGATCCAAGTTGAATTGGATTTGAAACTCGTTAGGGGAATGGATTAGTATACAAACGAGCAATTTGCTGTGAGCCTAGAATGGTTAAGTAATTACCGTAATTAAACCTGCCCCTAATTAATCAATAATTTAAAGTAGATGATTTATACCGTAACAAGAGTTAATGTGATTAACACAGCGTGTTTAGATTTGGGTTGTAATGTGTGAAATAAAATTGTAAATGTTCACTGGAAAAACAACCTAAGTCACATACTACTTGATGAACTTTGCCTTATGTTTTATTATACATTTTGTATTATAAACGGATATAAATTATGTATTATAAATATATGTATTATAAATTTGAATTTGGGTGTTTCGAAAAAGTAGGCTCGTATAGTTAAAATTAGCATTTATGTTATAAAATAATTGAACAAGATATAAAGCACATTTCAAAAAGTAGTATGTAACTTAGGTCGTTTTTCTAGTGGACCCACCAAATCTAAAAAAATGTGTAAGGATTTTTTTTTAATGTTATTGGTCTATATTGTCTGTTGTATTGATTTCGTTAATATTGATACTAACAATGGTGATGAAGGTATGAATACTATGCTTTTTACGAAAAATAGCTGTAAGTGTAAGATGTAAATATTGGGAAAAAATATGAACTTTTTCTAAAAACTTGAAACAAATAATCTTCACAAAAATGAACTGATTCTTTACGCTGCAATCGAACTTCATCTTAAAACATTGTTGCAAAATTAACTAAGAGGTTATTATGTTTTGTAAGGCTGCCAAAAACAATATATCAAATAAATGCGAGTTGTTGAGTTGAAATGGGCTAAAAAAATTAAATAGTTAAAGTATTTTCCTTTTTTTTTTAAACTTAAGAATTATTAAATACACTACTGGCCATTAAAATTGCTACACCAGGAAGAAATGCCGATAGCAAAATGATATTTATTGGACACGTATATTATGTTAGAAACAACAAATGATTAAATTTTCAAGAAATTTGGGTGAGTAGATACTGAGAATTTAGTACCCAGAACTACAACCTCTGGCAGCAATAACAGCGCTTATACGCCTGGCATTGAGTCGTACAGAGATTGGATGGCATGTACAGGTACAGACACCCATGCAGCTTCAACACGATGCCACAGTTCATCGACCGTAGTGGGTGGCGTTTGCTGACGAGCCAGTTGTTCAGCAACCATTGACCAGACGTTTTCTATTGGTGAGAGATCTAGAGAACGTGCTGGCCAGGGCATCAGCCGAACATTTTCCGTATCAAAGAAAGTCTGTACAATACCGGCGACATGCGGTCGTGCATTATCCTGCTGAAACGTAGAGTTTCGCAGGGCTCGAATAAAGGGTAGTGCCACGGGTCGTAACACATCGGAAATGTCACGCCCACTGTTCATAGTGCCGTCAATGTGAACAAGAGGTGACCGAGATGTGTATCCAATGGCACCAGATACCATCCACGCCAGGTGATGGGCCAGTATGACGATGGCGAATGCACGCTGCCAGTGTGCGTTCACCACGATGAAGCCAAACACGGATGCGAATATCACGATGTTGTAAGCAGAACCTGGATTCATCAGAAAAAATGACGTCTCGCCATTCGTCCACCCAGGTTCGTCGCTGATCACACCATTGAAGGCGCTCCTGTCTGTGATTCGGCGTCAATGGTAGCCGCAGCCATGGTCTCCGAGCTGACAGTCCATGCTGCTGTAAACGTCGCCGAACTGTTCGTGCAGACACTTGGGGTGTGTAAATGATCCCATTTCTTGACTCAGGGCTCGTGAAGTGGATGCACGAGCCATTAAGGCCATGCGGATAACATGCCTGTTTTCTCGGCTGCTAGTGATTACGGGCCGTTGAGAACCAGCACTGCGATCCGTATTACCATCCTGAACCCATCGATTCCATATTCTGCTAATAGTCATTAGATCTCGACCGACGCGAGTAGCAATACTGCGATAGGATAAACCGCAATTCCGGTAGGCTACAATTCGACCTCTATCAAAGTCAGAAACGTGCTGGTACGCATTTCTTCTTCTTACACGAGGCATCACAACAATTTTCCACCAGGCAACAACGTTCAAATATAATTTGCACATGAGAAATCTGCTGTACAATTTCCTCATTTAAACACAGTGTAGGTGTCGCTACTGCGCCTGCTTTGTCTGAATGCGCTGAAAAGCAAATCATTTGCATATCACAGCATCTTCTTCCTGTCGTTTAAATTTCATGTCTGTAGCATGTCGCCTTCTTGGTGTAGCAATTTTAATGGCCAGTAGTGTACATCTATTTTAGTTTTTTGATAATATCTCGAATTCAATGTTAATGTCTCGAATTTGTTAACATCTCGAGTGTTTCAAAATAACCTATCAAGCTCTTATTTTGCGTATGACTGGAGTTTCTTAACCCTTCTGAACCCTTAGTGTAGACAGTAGGCATCATACCGTTCGACTGTTGTTTCTGTAACTTTCGTTTTAAATCGTTAAGAACTTCTGAAATGCGTGCATTTCTTTTTTTTTTTTTTTTTTGTTTTTGTTTTTTCGAATATTAAAGATAAAAAAATGTGAATTTTTGAGTGAAATGGGCTAAAAAAATTAAAATTATAATATTTTCTTTTTCTTTTTTCAAAAATTAGTTGCGTCTATTTTATTTTATTTTGTTAATATCTCGAATGTTGCAAAATTAACTTCTAGGTTATTATGTTGCGTATGACAGGTGATTCTTAACACTCTGAATCATAGTGTAGAATGTAGGCAACTGCTGTTTTTGTTATTTCGTTACAAATGTATATTTTTTTAAATCTGAAATGCGTGAATTTCTTTTTTTTTTTTTTTTTTGTTTTTTCGAATATTAAAGATAAAAAAATGTGAATTTTTGAGTGAAATGGGCTAAAAAAATTAAAATTATAATATTTTCTTTTTACTTTTTCAAAAATTAGTTGCGTCTATTTTATTTTATTTTGTTAATATCTCGAATGTTGCAAAATTAACTTCTAGGTTATTATGTTGCGTATGACAGGTGATTCTTAACACTCTGAATCATAGTGTAGAATGTAGGCAACTGCTGTTTTTGTAATTTCGTTACAAATGTATATTTTTTTAAATCTGAAATGCGTGAATTTCTTTTTTTTTTTTTTTTTTCGAATATCAAAGATAAAAAAATGTGAATTTTTGAGTGAAATGGGCTAAAAAAATTAAAATTATAATATTTTCTTTTTATTTTTTCAAAAATTAGTTGCGTCTATTTTATTTTATTTTGTTAATATCTCGAATGATGCAAAATTAACTTCTAGGTTATTATGTTGCGTATGACAGGTGATTCTTAACACTCTGAATCATAGTGTAGAATGTAGGCAACTGCTGTTTTTGTAATTTCGTTACAAATGTATATTTTTTTAAATCTGAAATGCGTGAATTTCTTTTTTTTTTGTTTTTTGTTTTTTCGAATATCAAAGATAAAAAAATGTGAATTTTTGAGTGAAATGGGCTAAAAAAATTAAAATTATAATATTTTCTTTTTACTTTTTCAAAAATTAGTTGCGTCTATTTTATTTTATTTTGTTAATATCTCGAATGTTGCAAAATTAACTTCTAGGTTATTATGTTGCGTATGACAGGTGATTCTTAACACTCTGAATCATAGTGTAGAATGTAGGCAACTGCTGTTTTTGCAATTTTCGTTATAAATATATATTTTTTTTAATCTGAAATGCGTGCATTTCCTTTTTTTCCCTTTTTGTTATTATCTCGAATTCAAACAATCAACTAAACCTGAGTTGCTGAGGCAAACAAAATTTAAATATTTTCTTTTTTTTAACTAACCCCTTAACGCACGAGTTTTTTTTTTTTTTTCTTTAAAACTAGTTTAGTGTAAGTTATTCTTTGCAATTTCAGGCTGGGGGGTGGGGTAAAAGTTACATAGAGAAAAAATATTATACAAACAAAGTGTGAACGGATCTTAGATGCGCATTAGAAATTGCTCTTTACATTAATATTTTCTACTATTTCATAAGGGACCATTCATAAATATTGTCACGCTTCGAGGGGGAAGGGGTTCTTGAAATTGTGACAAGGGGAGGGGTAACAAGAAGTGTGACATCATGGTTATGCAACATATCGTGACATGTGACAAAGGGGGTAGGGTGTCTGTTCAAGTGTGGCATTTTGTGACAAAGGGGGAGGGCTCAAATATAGGGGGGGGGGAAGCGTGACATCATTTATGGACAGTTGCTTCTGTTTTTTGGTTTTCAAGCTTATCCTCTCATTGTATATAAATTAAGTACACATGTAATGAGTATTATTTTTGTGCTCACAAATGTCATCATAACGCATAGTGAACGTTACAAAAACAAAATTGAAAATGCGATCTTTAACGTAGTGCTTTGTTTCTAAACTGCAACGTTCTTATGTATGCTTAAAGAATTTATGAATGCTTATGCACTATAGTGCGACATGTGATAAGGCTGGGAGGGGGTGGGGTTGGGGGCGGTTTTGAAGTGTAACATTTTCTAACGATGGGGTATGGGGTAAAATATACTAAAAAGAAAAGTGCGACATCATTTATGAATGGACCCGTCCAATAAAATGAGCTCTGCGGATGTCTATGTAGGGTAACTTTAAATATAGCCACTTTGTACAAATTTCACTTCCAAAAATATCAAAATCCACCATAAAACATAATTTGCAAAAACAATTACTGAGCATAACCATATTAATTTTACCAAAACTTATACACATGAGAGAAAAAACCCGTCTAGCAATACAATAGGCAATATAAAGTGGATTCTTCCATTAGACTGCTGTACATTATTGAAAATACAATGCGATTAATCATTCTTTGCAAAACAAATTGCCAATATTGGTTGTTTGGTGAACATGATGGTGAACATAATGTTGGTGAACATAATTTAGTGTTGTATGGTGCACATAATTTGGTGAACATAATGTTCACCAAATAAAAAATATTTTATTTTATTTTTTATATACATTACCAAATAAAAAATATTTTAAAGAAAAAGTAATAAATACTTTACATTCGAAGAAAATAATTCTTCCAATTAGAAATTTGAAGCAATTAGTAAAACCATGTGGCAAGCTATAATAGGTAATTTCTAATTGCATTTTTATCGTCTTCTTGAACGTAGTTTATCTTTTAATAAAACTGGCCAAGTTAGAAATCCGAAAAAAATTAAGAGAGTAACAAATTGGTTTTTAAATGAATTAGGGAACATTGTATACTCTTACAGCTATGATTAAAGGATCTGCTATGGGACGTGGCACTGGTTAAATATCAATTATTTTATCGGTGACACCGACTACTACGAAGGTCGTTTCTTCTATTGAACTTGGCAATTTTTATTATACAGTATTATTTAACTTGATTTGTCACGGAAGTTTGTTAGGCGGTTTCCGACCACTATTACTACATAAATTATCTTCAAATTTTGCACACAAGCTTATCTTCCCCCGTTGACAATAGAATATTCCATCCATTTTATAACTTATTATAACGTTCATTAGGGAAAAAAAGTGATAATTTTGGCTCTGAGGAAATTATCAGAATTATTATTTGTCGAATGGCAACGATAGCTTTGTTTGGAATTGTTTGGATAATGCAACGATGTTTTGAATTTTAAAATACTCAAATTATGGCGAAAAAATAAACTGCGACGCAGCGGTTTTTATAAAATAAAACCGTGTAACTTGAAACGTTTTTAGTATTATTTCATTTATGCTTTCGTTTGGGTTCATTTTACAGACACTTTTACATGTGAGAAAAAAAATCTAGCAACACCTTAGGCAATATAAAAAAGCAAACTTCCATTAGATTACTCTACATTATTGAAAATAAAGTGCCGATTAATCATTCTTTGTAAAACAAAATGTCAATATCAAACCGTTTGATGAACAGTAACAAACAATAAAAGCACTATTTTAAAGGAAAAGTATCAAATACAATATTATTGTTTATACGTAAAAGTAAATGGCCCTGAACAATTTTCTAAAATCGCTTAACTGTCATCAATATTCTCTCTGAAGACGATGCATTTTTTCCGCAATGCACCCTTTAAACACTAGGCATAAATCACTATCAAAGGGCAAGCTAAATCAATATTTTGACAATCTATGTATACTTAATTACAAAGGCGCGTCACACGCTCGTTGCCATTCTACGTTTACAAAAGATTTTTAATAAATGGCCCTAGCTACGTTCTTCCAAGCAGCATATGATATGTGTCGGACCATTAACCTTATTGAAAAGGGAAAGCTTTAGTTTTACTCGCCAACTCTGTCAGACAGTTTATTATCGCTGGCTAACACAAAAGGAAGAGAAGTTTTATCTCTTAGACAAAAGAGAAGTGCTCCACAAAGAAAGATTTGTCCCACTGAGTCCCAGCTTTGTTTAAGTATTCATATCAAGTGGTTGGAGACATTTTGAAACACATGTTTACCATTGTTGAATCTCGTCGCAGACGTGCCGACTTGCTTCGCTTCAGAAGCTTTCTATTGCGACATGATGTACCAAAAATTAAGTAGTCACCATTATTTTCACCATTATTTTTCCGAATCTCATAACTGCATACTGCCCCTTTACTTGAGTTAAAATAAACACAACAAACAATGTTGCTTTTAAGATTGCTAAATTCCTAAAAATTACAATAATAAATACTAGAAGGTGATCATAAAATTACAGCAATATATTTTACAAAAATCAATGTATGCATGTTTCAATATACTACCACAGACATTTATAATTTTTTAAATAAAACTACGCGTTCACTAATGAGCTTCAATGTGAACAACACTGGGCATCTTGAAGACTATCAATCCGGTATTCCAATTCTTTTTCCTTATTATTAAACTAGTGACACTAGATATAACATCTATGATGTTCATCTTGAGTATTTAAGTATGTTTAACTGGTGTTGCAAAAAATTCTTTTATGTAACCACAAAATAAAAATATAGCAATGTGGTGATGTGGCATCCGGCAAAGATCCAATTTTTGTAACATTTACGCTAATCTTCACCTTTATTGTATGAGAAAGAGTTTTTTAAATACTTCCAAACCTTAAGTATTTAAGTATGTTTAACTGGTGCTGCAAAAAATTCTTTTTTTTTTATGCAACCCCAAAATAAAAATATAGCAATGCGAGATGTGGCATCCGGCAATGATTCATTTTTTGTAACATTTACGCTAATCTTCACCTTTGTGGTATGAGAAAGTTTTTTAAAGACTTCAAATCCTTAAATATTTCAGTATTTGGAACTGATGCTACAAATATGCTTTCTTTTAATCAATCCCAAAATATCTAGATGAGTAATATGGGGAAATGGCATTGGGTGCAATGACTCAATTTCTCTTACAAATCATTTATGATCTGAAAGGGAAATCATAAATGATTCTTGCTAATCTTGTGAGGTTCCGTGTCTAAAGAACAACACGTATTTTTCTAAAACCACATTTTATTTACACAAAACAATCGACGGTCGGAAACCCGACTGACTTCCTCACTGACTTCTTCAAGCACACAACACACACTTATATAGAGGGTGTCCCATTAATATTGGGACAAACTTTAAGGGGAGGTACGGGACATTAAGACAAACATTATTCAGTCACAAACATTATTCGCAAACGTTTTCTGCAGGAGCTAGGGGGCGCTGAAGTTTAAGGTCCAAAATTTCAAACGATGATTAAAAGCAGAAAAATAGGTCGATTCGTTTGCGGTTTACGCTAAAATACTTCTTTATATCACCTTTTCCTACAAAAAGATTTTTAAAAGCAAAATTCAAAAAATGTCGATAGAAGGTGCTTTAGACTTTAGAGTTACGAACAACAACTTTTTACCGTTATTTTTTGCATGGAGTTAAAATTATTCTAAAGTTTAGACTTTAACTTAAATTTTAGGCCCAAAATCGAAAATATTGGGATCTGGTAAATAGGAAAAATTGAACTGTGAACAGGGAGATAAATTTTAAATGCTCATAAGAACTGAACAATCTATTCGATTTTGTTGCGTTTGCGTGTAGATCAGTCCCTTGGTAATTATTTTCTTCAAAATGACATACAGCTTTGGTGCCTTCATTTTTTGATAGAGGGCGCTTCCCACACTTCTCTGAAATTTCAAATGACATTACTCCTGGGTGCACTTCCAGGAAGTGTTAGGGATGCCAAGACAACTCGGAATCACATAGCAATGTAACGTACAAAAAAAAAAAAAAATAAAGGGACGCAAGATTGAGATCATCAGAAATATTTATTAATCAAAGATGTTAGATATGCACTGAAAAGGGTTATGTATGCAACATCTGTTAATTCAAAACTGGATTTGATCGCAATGAAATCGTCTGTGCTGCTGTGGATATCCAGCAAAATGCAGGTATCTTTCAGAGTTCACCAATCGATGGTCCGGCGGTGTAACGAAATGATAACACTGAACATCTTTTGTAAAATTTTCAAACATCATGTACAATTTTTGTAATATCTTTGCACATCTAATATCTTTGATCAATAAATATTTGCATCCTTGAATCGTCTTTGCATCCCTAACACTTCCTGAAAGTATGTTGGTCTGGATGTAAAACACCCAGGAGTAATGTCATTTGAAACTTCGGAGAAGTTTCGGAAGCGCCTTCTATCATAAAATGAGGACGCCAAAGCTGTACGTCATTTGGCAGAAAATAACTACCAACGGACTGGGTAACACGCAAAACGCAGCAAAATCGAATAAATCTGTTCAGTTCTTATGAGCATTTAAAATCCCCCCCCCCCCCCGTTCACAGTTCAATTTTTCCTAGTTACGCCTGGTTTCGAGTTTGGGCTTGAAATTTAAGTTAAAGTCTAAACTTTAGAATATGTTAACTCCATGCAAAAAATAACGGTAAAATTAGTTGTTCGTAACTCTAAAGTCTAAAGCACCCTCTATCGACATTTTTTGAATTTTGCTTTTAAAGATCTTTTTGAAGGAAAGGGTGATATAAAGAATGATTTTAGCGTAAACCGCAAACGAATTTACCTATTTTTCTGTTTTTAATCATCGTTTGAAATTTTGGACCTTAAACTTTACCGCCCCCTTTACCTTCCTACAGAAGAAGTTTGTGACTGAATAATGTTTGTCTTCATGTCCCCTACCCCCCCTTAAAGTTTGTCCCAATATTAATGGGACACCCTGTATATACAATGGCTGTTGCCAGATACACTCATTTGCATATCCCTCACAATCTCTACCTTTACTGTACGAGAAAGAGCATTTTAACAACTTCCAAACCTTAAGTATTTCAGTATGCGGAACTGATGCTGCAAATATGCTTTCTTTTAATCAATCATAAAATATCCAGATGAAAGATGAGTAATATCGGAAAATAGCATTGCTCAATGACTCAATTTTCCTAACGTTCTTGCTAATCTCTACCTTTATTGGTAGGATTATTCTTCACTTTAAATGTATCAGTATGCTTCCATTCCTTTATTTCAATTTGTACACGGTTACAACTGCATTTTTTTGTACATGGTTAAATTAAATTGTTTTTTTAAAGCCAAATTTGAAATTAATACTATAATGATATTAAATTTCAAATCTGGCTTAAAAAAACGATTTATCTGTATAAGTATGTTCCTACAGTATGCACAGTTGACTTTATCAAACATACTTTTGATTATATTTTACTGTTTGATGTTGTTTTCACGCCATAATTAACGTTCCTGGTTTCTAGACTTTATAATAAATCACATAAAATTTTACTTTTGCAATTCTTCAGACACCCGGCACTGATGAGTTGGAGTTAGGTCAGTTGATTTTCCTCCTTTCATATTAAATCTTTTTTTTTTTTTACATGCATGAGCCTTATTTGACTAGTTCGGACAAAACCTTTTTTAGCCTACTTTCCCGTAAAAGTAAAAAAATAAATAAAAAAAGCATGTTAGGCTTACTAAAAATATCGTTATAAATAACGAAAAGTCAAAACAAAGTGAAGTAATTAAATAAAGGTTGAAAAATAAAAAAATTGTAAGTGGGGTTTTGAGATGGGGAAAATGAATGTGTGTCGGTCTGTCTGTCCCCCCTAATAACTTTTGAACTATTTTCCTACGAAATTTTTTGGTCGGGATTTTTAAGGATATTTCTCGATGAATAATTGAATGAGTGAAAGAATGAATGAATGCGAAAATGAGTGAATAAATGATAAAATAAATAAATGAGTGAATGGATGAAAAAATAGATGAATGAGTGAATAAATACATGAATGAGTGAATGAATAAATAATTGAATGACTGAATAAGTGAAAGAATGAATGAGTGAGTAAATGAATATGTATTATCCGTTGAAAAAGGTATATTTAAAGTAATTAAGAACTGAAGCTTAATGAGAAAGAGAGAAAGAAGATAGCTGGATTATGAATTTGAATTTGATGCAGATAGGAAAGTAGGCTCGTATAGTTCTAAACGGAACTTTTTTTTTCTTTAAATCGAGATAACCTTACTTTCATATTCACACAAGTCATGTATATCATATTATATATATATATATATAATACACGTCTTTTGAATCTGCCAGGTCTTGTCATTACTCAAGTACAAATCAGAGATTCTAAACCTAAACCTCTTATCATAAACGATTTTTAGCGAAGCCATTCAACGGACGAATGATGAAAGCTCATTTAGGGATCGGGGGTCTTTGATGAGTCAGGGGTGAATCCCATCCAGCCTCCTCTGGGAACGATCGAATGTCCCCTCGTGGTGTGAGTGGCCACCACCCCGCCTATGGTCAGCTGCTCTGACGATTAGTATCCCTGGGACGAAACCTCATTTTTTGTGGATATTTCTGGAGATAATGGGGCAAAAAGAGAGTGTGTGTGCTTTTGCATTCAATTCAAACTTGTGTAACAAAAAGTTATACAATGTTATTATTGTCGGTTTTGCATCAAAATTAAGATGCACAAAAGTAGCGAATTTCTTCTATGGTGAACGAATTATTTATTGCGTTTGTGTACGTTTGCTATTTAAATATCCATTTAAACTTTTTCACGGTTCCTATGATAAGCTAAACGAAAGACTTATGTACTTGTATAAAAATCAAATGCGTTATACTAAAGAAGCGTAAGTCGAACAAATTTTTGTTTTGCGTCGACCATCATTGTTTAGGTTTTTTTCCGCAACATATTATTTACACACAAAATGTTAAAAAAATCCATTTACTTCTCATATTCATATTATTATTACTATTTAGCCGGTTTCTTTTACGTATTTAGTTTCATTTATTCATTCATTTCAAACATTTTACTTTTTAAAAAAGCTTTGGCGTGTGCATGGTTTGATATTCAAATAATATGGAAAAAGGAAATATTCCTTTATATACAGCAGAGCTTGCTTATCAAAAGCCTTGCTATAGCAATACCGATAACGAATTGAAAATATAGTCTTAGAAAAACTCAGATACTCTCGTAGTCTGCATAACTTCCTAAATTTTTGAGATTTTACGTTCTTTTTTCTATCATTAGAACTTTTTCTAAGCATTAAGAAATTTCCCTTCAGTTATTGTAATGTTTCTCTCAGTCGTAAGCTTAGTTTTAAGGATTTTTACTTTTGACATAAAAAAATTGTGTCATTAGAAATTTTTAAAAAAAGCATTTTTTTCATTATAATTTTTTAAAAAAGAATCTTTTTTCTTTCATTAAAAAACTTTTAAAAAAATCATTTTTTTTTCATTAGAAATTTTTTTAAAAAATCAGTTTTTTTTCATTAGAAATTTTTTAGAATTATCATTATTTTTCATTAGAAATTTTTAAAAAATCATTTTTTTCTAATTAGAAATTTTTAAAAAATCATTTTTTTTCATTAGAAATAAAAAAATATGATTTTTTTCATTAGAAATAATATATATATATATATATTTCTACTCTCGGTACTGACGAAGGGCTGATTGCCCTTGAAACCGGTCTGCATTTTTAACTTTTTATTTGAGCTCTTTAACGTTGCTTTCACTCATTTTGAGAGAATAAACTGTCCAAGTACTATTATGTAAAGGAAAAGTAAGTTTCTCATGAAGATGTAGAGCTTTTCTATATGAAAATGAAAATTAATAGCTGCACTGCGCAGTAATTTACCTGATAAGACAAGACCTCAGAAAAATACCTCATCACGGCATAAAACTTCCTATAATGAAAATTAACCAGCCGATTTGGAGAAAACTATTTTTTTAAAGAAATGTATAATGTCTGTTGTCTTCACGCCAGAGTGTGACAGTGTTATCTGGACTGCCGGTTTATTAAGTGCCGATTTTTTGTGACTCGACTATATAACGTTATACTTCTAATATACATAAACTTCTCTCCGCATACAGTTTTATATAATTACGTTTTCATATTTTCATTTTCCGTTCAGTTTTCAACCTTGTACCCAATGTCACCCTACTAAACGTCTGCAGAAAAAGAAATACTTGTTGGCTTCCGTTAAATTTCAAGTCGAAATATGAGCGTACTCCAATTAGTTTGATAAATAATAATTTATTTCGAAAATCAAAACGTTATGAAAGAAGAATGTAATTTTTTCAGTTCTTTAGTTTAGTAATAGTGGAGTTCCAAGCGTAACAGAGGGGACATCATACGCAGATTTTGCTTTAAAAAAAATACACAAAATGTTTAAAGACAAAAATTAGTAGGCCAGTCTGTAACTTTAAGTAGCAGTGTATCATTATTTCACTCAACATTGAAATTACATTCCCATTTGATCTCTTTAATTAAATTAAAGTATGTGTAACAGAGGGGACGAAAAATGTCAACAGTATTTGAGATGTACTATAATTTATGTTAAATTCTGTGACTTGGAGATCTTTTAAAAAACTTGGCATCTTTTTTAAAACTCTGAACATTCCAAATTAATGAAATTATGCATTGGTATATTGAAATCAAAAACGCCTTTTATTTAAATGTGGAAAACAATGTGTAACAGAGGGGACATGACATGTAACAGAGGGGACATGACATGTAACAGATTGAACATGACATGTAACAGAGGGGACATGACATGTAACAGATTGAACATGACATGTAACAGAGGGGACAGCTTACAGATTTAGCTTCAATAGGTGCATATATTTGGTTGCACTACAACAAAACATTATTGTGAAAAGTAACACACTTCTGTTATTTAAAGTTGGAGTTGGTAACACAGTTATGATACCCGACATGTTAACCCATGATACATCACTGTAATTGTATTTAAAAGTTTTATGTCCAATAGATCGTGTTAAATAAACAACCTGAATATTGTCTGTAACCCTTTCTAATTCGATGATTTGGGAAACAAATTTTACTAGTCGTTTTTTTTTCCTTGAATTTTAGCAATAGCAAAACTGCCAACAGTTAAATCAGTAGAAGAAGGCTGATCAACCGAAGTAGAACTTCGATATTCTGGGCATTCCTTTACAGTATCCTTAAAGTTAAACTGTACTCCATCTTCAGTTGAAATTGGTTTAAACAAGATCTTACTACTCCCAGGTACATTCCCAGAATTCCTTATAAACATTGCAACCAATGAGATTTGGTTGCAATGTTTATAAGGAATTCTGGAATTCTCATGTCAAGCTGTAACAGAGAGGACATTCCAGCTTTGTCCCTTCTGTTACTCATGTATGCCCCTCTGTTACTGTTATAATTTTTTTAATTAGTAAAAAATTTTCAAAATGATTACAAAACATGATTACACTAATAAATTTTATTGTAAATACATCTTCTGTAGTTTATTGTTTGTTTATTTTTTGAATAAAGGAAACTTATTTAAAAATTTGTAACAGAGGGGACATATTAATGACTAGAAAGTTTTTAATTTTAAAAAATAAGAAAAACATTTTGTATGAGAACATGAACTGCACACATATACTTAGAGTAATGTAACTTACTGTATATAAAAAAATAAGGATAGAATCACTAAATTTATAACAGTTTTTGTTACTTAAAAAAGCAATATTTTTGATGGCAGAAATCAGAGTCTAAAGCGCCCCTTGTTCTTCATAATTTTAAGTATAATTGTGCATAGTTCTCAAAAACAGCTATTCAATCCATAAACTTGGATATGTTTTCTTCAAAATAGTACCAAACCCGTGAATATTGCTTAAAGTTTACAAAACCAAGTAATGGTTTCAGTTGGCAAGGAATGACACAATAGTTAAGGATTACCTTAACGTTTTTTAAACGCTTTTCACATTTGTTATAGAGTTAAATTGAGAAACAAAACGTGCTTTGCATTACTAGGATGAACATGATTCATTCCGTTACATAATTTTAATAGTAGCTTTGAAAAACTTCAGTATGAATTATTTATTGCAACTAAGTTCCGGGAGCTGCTGCCAAAAATAGCTAAATCATGTTTCAAAAATGCGTAAGGAGACCATAATTAAACGCTCTGCGTTTTCCAAAATAAAGTTTACATTTATTAAAAGTATAAATCTTATTTTTTTACCAACGTCTGCTAGCATTAAGGACGAATATTTAATTTAAACCTTGATAAGTCTCCATTTATACTGCGGAGAAGAAAAATTTCTGTATATTCTACCTTTCAGAACTTTTCACTTCGGGTAGAAAAAAAAAATCCTTCTGTAAACTCTTCTTTCGCAAACCTTCCTAATCGATTACTTTTTTTTTCACCATCGTAATCCCTGGATGTTTATCGTCCGTTTCGGTCGCAGTGAGAACTTCTTAGCAGAAAAAGATGGGCTTGTCGCTCGGTATGTTTGGATGGGATAACGCTTGAAGAAAAGTTTAGAAGTTTTTAAATCCTCTCTATTGACAAGAGTTGAATATTGAATGAGGATGAATGCGGTTTCAGCAGATTGCATTCAGATGCATTGATAAGTGATACGTTGATATTTCTGCGAACTTGAAAAAAAGGAAACCTAACATACTTCTTGAATTTTTTTTCTTCTTAAATTGTATATTGCAGTTGAACTCGCTTAATACGAAATTACGAATAAAAATTACCGAATTTGTTCGTATTAACCGTTATTCGTAACAACTGTGAATAAGTAAAATTGTGTAAAAAAGAGTATTAGAAATGCATGTTTATATTTTTTTAAAAATAATACTATTTATAATAGAAAGTAAAATAAATAGTGAGAACAAATGATTTCTTTTTACTAATATACACTTTTAAATTTCACTAGTACATTGCGAACTTACCTTTTAAAATTTAACAATATTGGAAAAAATCCTTAATGTTTAGTTGTTTTTTAAGTGGTTTACAGTGATTCAAAATAGCCAACAATTTCTATTAAAAAAACAAGAATTATATGCAATCAAAAACATTTTTCGTGAATAAGTCAGAAATTTTGTTCGTCTTAGCCGAAATTTGTATTTTAGCCTTCGTAATATGCGTGAGATAATTAGTGTAAATAAATAGTAAACCAAACTTAGTGAACAAAATGTTCGTTTAAACCGTGCTTTCGTATTAACCGTGTTTGTATTTAGAAAGTTAAACTCTATTTTAAAATGGTGGTTATTCAATGTGATTTTGCTGCATAAATGTACATAAATGGAGGCGTAGATAACAACCTTCATTTAACATAAAAGTTTTACAGGCACCTGATCAGGGATCATTCATAAATTATGTCACTTTTCGAGGGGGAGGGGGTTCGTAAAATTGTGACAAGGGGAGGGTGCTATGTTGAAGTGTGACATTTTGTGACAAAGGGGGTAGGGGTGACAAATATATGCGAAAAAGGCGTGACATCATTTATGGACGGTCCCTCAGATATTTTGCTAACGATTAAAACTGATTAAGATTGTTATATTTTTATTGGTAGCAGTTGAAAACCTGCCTCGGTTGAGTAAATTAGTAGGTAATAAATATAAAACTCGCTGTTAAAAAGTGTTTATTGCCATTAAGCAGTCATATTAAAAGCAGTTATAATAAGAGTTTGAGTGCAGGCTTCTCAGAAACAATGAAATGAAAAATGAGAATAGTGTATGGCAGCAAAGATTTGTTTCATTCAACTGCCACTCTACTTAGTATGAAGTCGGCAAAAGTGCAAGCGGCTACACTTGTGAGCTCCATTGACTCTGCGGCGACAATGATTTGCGAAACGTTTGCTTTAAGTAATGATGATTAACATAAAGTCGACGTTGTAGGCGCCAAATTTGATGAATAATTTAATAATTTAATAGAGCTAAATTTAATTATTACGGTAGAATTTCGACTGTTAGGCGAATTCTAGTAGTGTAAATTTTTAGAAGGGTGGTAAAATCTCACTAGATAAATAAAAGCATATTTTTTTACCAAGTTTGCATTAGATTTAAATAAATGTTTACTTTTAAATTAAAAGAATTATTTTCTTTTTGCATTTCTTAATAAAACCGATCATTCCAAACCATGCTTTAGAAAATGAATACGCCACAGTGTGTTCTTTGAGAAAGGAAGAGGAAATACACCATAAAAGTTGTTGCCAATTCGTTTTTGATACGCAATTCCTTCATAAAACATAACATAGAATATTCTTGCCCATAAACGTCCCATGCCGATACGATAAAAAAGAATCAAGGAGCAGACTTTTCGTTTATTGACCGCAACTGTTCTTTGTTTACTATTGATCTGGTTTTTTTCATTTTCAACAAGACGCGAGTAAAATGTTGAGTAAACGGGTTTTGTGTTCGCTCCAAATTGAACAGCAGGGATATCAGAGATGACTTGTTTCGAAGATTCAACTCCAGTGATCCTTTGTTTACTGTGGTGTTTGTTCTTTCATTTTCAACGAGACGTTGAGTAAAATGTTGAGTAAACGTGTTATGTTTTCGTTCCAAATTGAACAGCAGTGAATTCAGAGATGACTTGTTTGGAAGATTCAACTTCAGTGATTCTTCGTTTACTGTAGTGTTTGTTCTTTCATTTTCAACGAGACGTTTAGTAAAATGTTGAGTAAACGTGTTATGTTTCCGTTCCAAATTGAACAGCTGTGAATTCAGAGATGACTTGTTTGGAAGATTCAACTTCAGTGATTCTTCGTTTACTGTTGAGCTTGCCTTTTCATTTTCAACAAGACCTTGATAACATTTTGAGTATGCAAGTTTTGTTTTCGTTCCAAATTGAACAGCAGTGAATTCCGAGATGAATTGTTGGAAAGATTCAACTGCAGTGATTCTTCGTTTACTGTTGAGCTCGCTTTTTCATTTTCAACAAGGCGTTGAGTACAATATTGAGTAAACGTGTTGAACAGCAGGTGAATTAAGAGATGACTTGTTTGGAAGATTCAACTTCAGTGATTCTTCGTTTACTGTTGAGCTCGCTTTTTCATTTTCAACAAGACGTTGAGTACAATATTGAGTAAACGTGTTTCGTTCCAAATTGAACAGCAGGTGAATTAAGAGATGACTTGTTTGGACGATTCAACTCCAGTGATTCTTCGTTTACTGTTGAGCTCGCTTTTTCATTTTCAACAAGACGTTGAGTACAATATTGAGTAAACGTGTTTCGTTCCAAATTGAACAGCAAGGGAATTCAGAGATGACTTGTTTGGAAGATTCAACTTCAGTGATTCTTCGTTTACTGTTGAGCTCGCTTTTTCATTTTCAACGAGACGTTGAGTAAAATGTTGAGTAAACGTGTTTTGTGCTCGCTCCAAATTGAACAGCAGGAATTCAGAGATGAATTGTTTGGAAGATTCAACTCCAGTGATTCTTCGTTTACTGTTGAGCTTGTTCTTTCATTTTTAAATAGACGTTGATAACATTTGGAGTATACGTGTTTTGTTTTCGTTGCAAATTGAACACTAGTGAATTCAGAGATGAATTGTTTGGAAGATTCTACTTCAGTGATTTTTCGTTTAATGTTGAACTTGTTTTTTTCAATTTGAACAAGACGTTTAGTAAACGCGTTTCGTTTTCGTTCTAAATTGAACAGCAGGAAATTCAGAGATAAACTGTTTGGAATATTCAACTCCAGTGATCCTTTGTTTACTGGGGTGTTTGTTCTTTCATTTTCAACGAGACGTTGAGCAAAATGTTGAGTAAACGTGTTTTGTTTTCGTTCCAAATTGAACAGCAGTGAATTCAGAGATGAATTGTTTGGAAGATTCTACTTCAGTGATTCTTCGTTTAATGTTGAACTTGTTTTTTTCATTTTGAACAGAACTTGTTTTTTCATTTTAAACGGAACTTGTTTTTTCATTTTGAACAAGACGTTGAGTAAACGCGTTTCGTTTTCATTCTAAATTGAACAGCAGGAAATTCAGAGCTGAACTGTTTGGAAGATTCAACTCCATTGATTTTTCGTTTACTGTTGAACTTTTTCTTTCATTTTTAAGAAGACGTTGATAAAATTTTGACTATTCGTGTTTTGTACTCGTTCCAAATTGAACACCAGTGTATTATATTGTTTGGAACATTTAACTCCGGTGGTTCTATAATCATAAATAAACAGCAATGTATTTTGTAGTCCTGTTTCGAGGTTCTGCGTAGGGCTTCAAAATGAATATCACAGCATTTAGAGACACGCTGAAAGAAAATGAACCAGATTCTATGGTCCAGAATGCTTAACAGTATAATTTAAGATGCAGACAGGGTGATTACAAATCATTCATCGGATTTTGACGTCTTATATGTTCAAATATAGTTACGAAATTAGGGGCAAAGATGTTGTTTCTTTCCCAACTTTGCAACTTCCCGATCATGATATATATTAGTTTTTGGTACATATTTCTGGATTATTCATGTCACGTGATTCAAGATGTTATGTAAGGAGCTCTGGCGAGAAGCTAAGGAGTTCAGTTGAGTTTTAGTCTTTTGTAGAGTGCACGTCAGTCTGAGCCATTGTGCTGTAAGCTTCGTGCTTGATTTTATTCGTAAATGGGAAATAAATACGAGATTACCGTTGGGTTTACGATGATGTGTGAACCTTGTGAGACTTTTTGTGTGCGTAAAATCTATACATACTGTAAATCACTCGTAAATAAATTGCTTTGTATATTCAAAAAGTTAGCCATCGTTTAAAGTACGATGATCCCGTAACATTATAATACCCACCTATTTGCACCATAACGGAAAAAGTACCTCCTGAACATAACGGAAAAAGTACGGCAGCAGAGTTGCCGGAAATATTCCGTTTCTGATAATATTTTCCACAGATTTGACAGAAGTTCCATTTCTTTTTTCTGCATTAATCTAAACCAGGTTGAGAAAGTACAACAACCGTAAAACGGAAAAGTTCCGTTTTCGTATTTTCAGGACGTGATATTTCCGTTTTTGGAAGGAAAAATCATGTATTGAAGCACTACGGAAATCTTCCGTTAAAATCAGCCAAAAAACAATCTGAAAATTCAGGTTTTTTTAACAGTGCTATCGAAAGCACACCATGTGGCAAGATGATAACTGTTTGCAACATAGCGACTAATCAACCTGAAGCATTTTGTATCTGAGCTTGACTACCGCACAGTGGTGTGTTGTGTAACACCATGAGAGCCCACGGAAATTTAGTGATGTGCAAGAAGCTTGAAAATGTGCTTTTCCATAAAATGTATCAATCAAGATTTTGTATTTCAAAACTTTGAGAAATACATTCATCCAAAACCCGATGAATCATTTGTAATCATCCTTTAGTTTGAAAGATTCAAATTAAAAGTTTCTCTGATTTAATACGAATAGATTTGGGGATGCATTTTTTGATTCAACAATGTACAGTAGAACCCCGGTAATCCGAATCCTTTTTATACGAAAATCGGCTTAACCGAAAAGGCACATGGGTCGCTTGTTTTTTTTTCATAATCCTTATTCTCATGACCCTCAATTTTTAATTTTTTTTTCTGTATTTTTACAGCTAAAACAAAGATTATTTAGTATCATAGCCTTTCTAACATAATTAGTTCAGAAATTAGAGTTTTATAGAAAGTAGCATATATGTGCTACTGCGTGTTACATGATAAAGGCAGTATAAGTAAAAAGAAAGATTATGATTTGTACAAATATTATTTTAATGAAAATATTTTATAAAATATAAAAGTCGAAAACAAAAAAAAAATCCTATATACATCTATATACAATACAATATTCTTATATTTAATGATGTGCTTGATCAAAGCAATTCCGGTTCATCTTTATCTTCTACATTGATGTAAGCAGCATGCTTGTCAAAAAAATTATTCACCTCTAAATTTACTTCTTTGTCGGGAATTTCCTTCATCAACATTTTCCTCTGCTTCAGAAATTGCCTCAGATTAAGGAACAAGAGACGGTAATAATTTTCCTCTATATGGGAAATCCTAAATCAAGTCAAAATCCACGTAAGAAATAAAAAAAATCTTATTGCAAAATAACAATTGGGTAAAATAAAAAAAAAAGAAATATTCAAGTGTAAGTAACAACTGATCATGTCAACAACTACCCTAATTTCATGAAGTAGCATATATGCAACCTTCAGTTTTTATCTTGTATTTTTCCAAAAGCAGTGGTAATCAAACAACTTAAACAATTTTTTAAAACTAAAGAACATAAGAAATGTGAAAAATATTTTTCAAAGTAAAAAAAAAATCAAAATTAATATGAAAAATAATTCATTGAACTGTCCTTGTACAAACCACGAGACATGATGCACAAACACAACAAACCAACAAGTTACCTTCCACTAAAACTTAAATAATTTTTAACTTTGTACAGACTTTTCACTCTGAACGAAGCTTCTATACTGTTCCTCTAGCAAATAACAATGTAGCTTACGCACTGACGTCACTTAACAAGTAAAAAGTAGGGGAAAACCCCCAGGTAGCATACATGCTACTTTATGAGAATAAGGGATAACGGGCAAATGCTTCGTTTTTTTAAATTCTTTTTTCATGAAGGGCAAGTGGCCCGTTTTTTCCATAACTATTAAAAATATTGTCAGTACATGATAAAATGTATAATAGTAAATGGCTTAAATGTAAAATATTAATATTTTGTATAGAATTTATCGCAACAACTATATTACATTCAAGTTCAGAAAAGGTTAATCTGCTTGGAAATCCATTGTATTCTTCAGTCGGAAGTTCTATGCGCAGTGGGGAACATATTAGTTATAAACATGGACTTTGCTTATAATTCTCGCTTATCCGAAAATTTCTATGGTACCTCGATTAACCGAAAACGTTACGGTCCCGTGCTTTTCGCATAACCGGGATTCTACTGTATTTAGAAATATTTTTTTGAAACGTTCAGCTTTCGAGATTCTCAGCTTCAAAATCGCTCGCAGTGTATTTTAGATATAAACTGTTCAACGATCTAGCACTAATACGTTTGTGTTAGTATCATTTGCATGTTCAGTTATTTACCATTACCTGATTCAAAGTTTTAACGATACTCGTGTCTGTATATCTTTAATGCCAGTACATTATGAAAATTTTTTTCAATCTTTATTTAATTACTTAATTTATTTTTGACTTTTCTTGATTTCTAACGATATTTTCACGATACCATTAAGCCTTCTTTCATGCTTTATTATTATTTTTTTTTTACTTTTACGGGAAAGTAGGCTAAGAAGTAGGAATGATTAGTAGCGCCATCTATGGATCAAAACGTAAACTTGAATAAAGAAAAAATCAAAACGTGATGACCTCTCACCACATATAGACAGATAAGGGACCGTCCATAAATGATGCCACGCTTTCTCCAACATATTGACTCCACACACTTCAACAGACACCTACCCCCCTTGTCACATGCCACGCTATGTTGCATAAGGATGATATCGCACTTCCTTGCTACCCCTGGTACATTTGCACCAAATTCAGCATAAACTGAAAACAATAACACACTAAGGGGTTTAAAAACTGTATATTTGACTATCAGAACATTGTATTAAGATGAACCATCATAACAGTCTATGTTTCATCTTAATAGACTGTTGTGATGGTTATCAAACTAAGGGCGATGAGTTATCTGTTCCAAGTCACATCATAGCACATTTAACAAATTGCGATTTTCAAAGTGAAAAGAGTTTTTAATAGTAGCATTTAAAAATGCCAATGAGTCTACACCAGGGCTTGTTAATGAAATTATGCACGACCACTGAATCGGGCAAAAAACCTACGATGAACTTTTTGCCACTGTGGCAATGGGTATCAATTCACAATTAGGGTTAGACATATATTGTTATAATTCTCAGTAACGAAAGAAATTGTTCAGAAATTTAGTTCATTGAGATGTTCATTTATTTTTGCTTTGTTTTTTTTATTATTTATTAGATTTGTTTCCTTTACTCTTTTTTTAAAATGAATACTCGCATTTGATCCTATAAATGGATCACTGAACCAAATGAGAGAGCTAAGATAAAGCGCTTAAAAATGTCTGTATCAGAAATAAATCTACGTTCAAAGTAATATTACTTAGAAAAATAGAATTTTCCTTTCCAACAAGAAGAATTCCAAACAATGTTTTCTTTTTGCACCTATTTTGAATGCAATGAAATAAAGTGCAATTAAAGCTACGATAAAGTAAATGAGATGGGAATTTACAACACAAACTACAGAATGAAAATTTAATGTTGCCAAACAAAGTCTAAATTACCATCAAGGGAATTAACTAAAACCGAAACGACTCTTTAATCAATGTGCAACATGGCACTGAAAAAGAAAAAAAAATCTCATCTTCTTGACCGCTAAGGAAATTGTTAAATAAAACGAGGTTCCGTTGGTTTTCCCCACAATATTGGACCTTACCCTAGCTGCAATGAGATCCTTAAGTGTTCCGTCTATGTCCCTTTTTCCCGCTTAATTAAGAGAACGGAAAAGCGAATTGATCCCGTCATTTGACGGAAAGGTACGTTACTCAATCTCCGAACACGATAAAGGCGGGGGCTTGGAGAATTGATTCGTAGCTTTCCCCTACTTTTTTCCCCATTTGACTTCACTCTTCATTTATTCGTCTCAGCAGAATTATCTTTTAATCATTGGAGGTCCCTGTTTGGGCAATCACGCCGCATCTAAGATCACGTCATAGGTATAAATGGCTTTGAATGTGCTCCAAAATTTGGAAAACATCTTATCATTTTGCCGTTCATGAAAAAAATAAATAAAGGACGTAATTATCTTTCGGAATCTTAATTAGGTAATAATCTCATCCGAAATCCGGTTGGTAGGTACAGAAGGTTCGAAAGCTCTCCACCAGAACTTTGAAAATACTTTCTTAACCCTTATTCTCATGAAGTAGCATATATGCTACATGGGCTTTTCCCTTACTTTCTATTTTTTAATTGACGTCAGCGCATATGTTGCATTGTTATTTGCTAGCCCTTATTCTCATAAAGTAGCTTATATGCTACTTTATGAGAATATAATAATACGCGTTCGTTGATAATAAATATCGGGCACACTTTTCTGTCGGAATTCCAATTATTAAGCGATAGTTTTTGTTTCCAATACCACTTGGTAGGTGCTTGGTAGGTATAAAAGATTTTAAAATGCTTCAGAGCTTGAAAAATAGTATTTATCTTTTTTTTTTTTTTGATTCAGTGGCGTAGCTCAGAAATTGATAAGGGGTCATATTACCCCTTGAGGCACTCAAATTATATCAAATTATATACTAATCACCTGTTTGCTCCCACAATCAACCGAAAACTTCCCCGCTACCAACTAGCAGCTCGCGATCGACAGCTTATTAGCGACCACTGATCTAAACTGAACGAATATTCGAGTTTCACAGTCGCGAAATGAATTGAACGTGAAACAAGAAGTTCCGTCTAGAACTATACGAGCCTACTTTCCCGTATACACCGAATTCAAATTTATAATCTAGCTATCTCTCTCTCTCTCTGTCTTTCTCGTTTAGCTTTAGTTCTTAATTGCTTCAAATATACCTTTTACAACGGTTAATACATATTCATTCAATCATTATTTATTAAGTCATTCATGTATTTATTCACTCATTTATTCATTCATTCTTTTGCTTATTCATTTAATCATTCATTAATTAAAAAATATTCTTGAAAATCCGGATCAAAAAATTTCATAGGAAAATAGGCTCCTTAGTTCTGGATGAACTTTCTATTTGTACATGTTCTATGTCATAAGAGCTTTCCGATAAAGTTTGTTCCAAGCAAATCGGTCCGTTAGATCAGAAATTATATAGGATTGAAATTTCCCCGTAGGCGGTATATTAATTTTTTTTGAACTGTTCAAAAATGAACAAAAATTGTTCAAATGAATATTTCACGCCAAGAACTTCTTCCAGTGAGCTTGTTCATTGGAACTTGGATCTTGTACCCAGAGTTTACATCATTTGCTTCATTTTCACCCATAGGCGCTAATGTTAAAATTTTTTGAACTGTTCAAAATAAAATATGGAAATGAGATGTCCTTGCCGAGATCTTTCGAATGCAAAAAGAATTTTTCCAATCGGACAATTCGTTCAAAAGTTATTAGGGGGGGACAGACCGACACACAGACAGGCCGACAGACAGACAGACCGACAGACAGACAGACAGACAGACCGACAGACCGACCGACACACTTTTTCCCCATCTCAAAACCCTACTTTCAAATTTTTTATTTTTCAATATTTATTTAATTACTTAATTTATTTTTGACTTTTCTTGATTTCTAACGATATTTTCACGATACCATTAAGCCTTCTTTCATGCTTTATTATTATTTTTTTTTTACTTTTACGGGAAAGTAGGCTAAGAAGTAGGAATGATTAGTAGCGCCATCTATGGATCAAAACGTAAACTTGAATAAAGAAAAAATCAAAACGTGATGACCTCTCACCACATATAGACAGATAAGGGACCGTCCATAAATGATGCCACGCTTTCTCCAACATATTGACTCCACACACTTCAACAGACCCCTACCCCCCTTGTCACATGCCACGCTATGTTGCATAAGGGTGATATCGCACTTCCTTGCTACCCCTTCCTCTCCCCTTGTCATACTTTGTCACAATTTCAAGAACCACTCCCTCCCCTCAAAGCGTGACATAATTTATGAATGATCCCCAATGCCGCCCCAAAAACCATTACCCGTATGAAGTACAAACAAAACGGATAAGTGGTTAAAAAGCAAAAGTGTTTGCACTTTTCACTTTTATTGCAAACAGCAGACCAACTATCTTTTTCATTTATGTTTGCTAAAGGCTAAAGGGCTTTGCACAAAGTGCAAAACGAAACGATCCGTGCGCTACGATAGCTTGAAGTAAATTCTGAACCATTAGGACAAGATTGATAGAAACGCTATACTGCTCAATAGGATTCAAGCCCTGATCCAGGATCCAGCAGTTCTGTCTGAATACATACTCATTGCACGGGAGGCGCTTCTGCGGATAATACTTAGTTGCGTAATAGATGTTATTAACAAAGTTATTCAACTGATACTGTACAACAACGTTTATCCGGCCTTCGTTAATTCCTATCTTTGGATAATTTTAATGTAGAAAAAAGAAGATGATTAGACTGATTTTGAAAAAAAAAAAAAAAAAAAGACGAAGTGTTGGTTTTGTCATATCAGATTGAAAGCGCTTTTTAGCCTACTTTCCCGTAAAAAAAAATAATAATAATAAAGCATGAAAGAAGGCTTAATGTATCGTGAAAATATCGTTAAAAATCAAGAAAAGTCAAAAATAAGTTAAGTAATTAAATAAAGATTGAAAAATAAAAAATTTGAAAGTAGGGTTTTGAGATGGGGGGGGGATGTGTGTCTGTGTGTCTGTCTCTCGGTTTGTCGGTCTGTCCCCCCCTAATAACTTTTGAACGAATTGTCCGATTCGAAAAATTCTTTTTGCATTCGAAAGATCTCGGCGAGGAGATCTCATTTTCATATTTTACTTTTTGATTTGAACAATTTTTCGTTCAATTTTGAACAGTTCAAAAAAATTTAACATTAGCGCCTATGGGTGAAAATGAAGCAAATTATGTAACTCTGGGTACAAGATATAAGTTCCCATGAACAAGCTCACTGGAAGAAGTTCTTGGCGTGAAATAATGATTTGAACAATTTTTGTTCATTTTTGAACAGTTCAAAAAAAAATTAACATACCGCCTACGGAGAAATTTCAATCCTATATAATTCCTGATATAACGGACCGATTTGCTTGGAACAAACTTTATCGGAAAGCTCTTATGACATAGAACATGTACAAATAGAAAGTTCATCCAGAACTAAGGAGCCTATTTTCCTATGAAATTTTTTGATCCGGATTTTCAAGAATATTTTTTAATTAATGACTGATTAAATGAATAAGCAAAAGAATGAATGAATAAATGAGTGAATAAATACATGAATGACTTAATAAATAATGATTGAATGAATAAGTATTAACCGTTGTAAAAGGTATATTTGAAGCAAATAAGAACTAAAGCTAAACGAGAAAAACAGAGAGAGAGAGAGATAGCTAGATTATAAATTTGAATTCGGTGTATACGGGAAAGTAGGCTCGTATAGTTCTAGACGGAACTTTTTGTTCTTACTAGAACACTAACTTTTTTGGTCGCACAAAGTGGACAAGTTAAAAATGCAAGCCCCTAATAATGAGCATGAACGACGATGATTTTTTTTTAAAAATTTCTGGATAAACCTTTACTGTTTACACGTGTCTTATGCAATTCTTACCGTTTTTCAAAGGATTTTGTTCAGAATAAAAAACAGCAAAACAGAAATGTGGTAGTGTTCTGGGGTGGAAGAGCAAGTGGTAGGTTCAGCTCCTAGGAGCCAATAAGACACTCGATGACGACGTGACCGTACGTCATTCAAACGTCACACTTGTTTGAAACATTTCTCTTAAGAAAAGATATGAAAATTTATTTTATCTTTTTTTAAAGGCCTGTAAATAATTCCGTATAATTTTGTTCCGAACTGGTATTGTGATAAACTATTTCTTCTTTTTTCTTTAGCGTCGAGGCACTGGCTTTGTCTGCCTACGTCCTTGTCAAAGCCACGAAAAATAATGGTCATTTGTGAAGGGTCACCTGATACGTTAACCCTAGCATTAACCTTAACAGTTGGATGGCACCAGATGGCGTCACCGCACTAACACCACCTACCTTTTTGGAGTTGACACTGAATGGGAGTTAAATTCTCTCCAGCCTCCAGTAATCTTGCACTCGTCGTTTGAACTACAAATCTGCTTTTTTAAGCATTTGTTTCGCTTATTATCTATACTACCCGGATAATCCAAATTTTCGATTATCCGGATTGCCTTTGGTCCCAGCTAGTCCGGATAAACAAGGTTGTACTACATAAAAAATATCGTCTGCAGTTAAATTCATAGTGTGTATTCGAGCTCTCTTGTTCGATTCTATTAACCCTGAGTAGTTGAAAATTGTTATTAGTGTCAGGTAATACATTTGTTGATGAACAGAATTGCGCTTCACCAACGTTACTTTAAAAGCAAAAGGTTAAATCATTGCCAAAGCATAAGTTATGCAGTCTGAAACTATTGATTTTGCATAAGGAAAAGATTGGCACAGTCAAGCCTGTTCTTGTGTGGTCTCCTTTTATCTTTTTTAATGCAATTTGTTTTCTGCATTTTTTTTAATGCGGTACAGCCAGAAAGTTAGACGGGCGAATGTCAGTTGCACTCCCCACTCACCTGTCAATCAAAGCAAAAGGGTTAGTTGCACTCAAAGTATTTCTTATCAGTAAACTGGCGAGGGTCAGTTGCACTCCCCACTCACCTGTCAATCAAAGCAAAAGGGTCAGTTGCACTCAGTATTTCCTATCAGTGAACTGGCGAGGGTCAGTTGCACTCGCCACTCCACCTCTCACGTGGGGATAGGGGGGGGGGAAGCTAATTTCTTTATCATACCTATAAGAGGGGCTCTTTCTCTTACCAACAAAAAGGGCTGTTAAACCTCTTTATAATTCTTTAAGTACCCATTTTACTAATAATAATAATTATTATTTTAAAGTACTCTAATAAACGGAAGAAAAATAACACTGGTCAAAATTGATTTTGGTGCCAAGAATTTTGGAGCTCATTTTGTATGAACTTAATGCCCTGATTTCAAATATGGCATTAAGTTTACTCTAGCAGTTCTGGTTCTTCAGATGTAACATGTTGGTGTACTATACATTGCACTATTTCAATGGATTAAATGAAGAACTAAACACGGGATTTTTATTATTATTATACAAATATTATTACATGCAAAGAGGAGAAAAAAATCATCAATTAATCAAGTTACTCACTGAATACTTCGGTTACTTTTTCATGTGAGATTCTTGAACGTACTTTAAAGCATTCTCGTTCTAAATCCAGCAATTACCTGTCATTCATTATGCAGGTATCCCATATTCCTTGACAGCGGTCCCAGAGGCAGAGGATTAAGGGCAACTCGGTCGCTTAGAGTTTGGGTGGTGAGGGCAAATCGATCCTTTTGCGCTATCTTAAGGGCAGCTGACCCACCTGCAGTTAGGGCGAGACTACCGCTTAAAAAAAGAAAATCGCACAAAACAAATCGCGTTACAAAAATCGCATAAAAATAGACCGCACAAAAACAGGCTTGACTATACAATATACAAAGTACAATATACGTTGTTGGGATATAAACTTCAAAAATAATAATAACATATTACGCGGTGTTTTACTATATTTCGTCGCCTTAAATATTCATCAAAAAGTTGCACAGGCACGACCTGAGTTTTCCCCAGAGGGGTTGATATACACTGTTAGAAATTTAATCATGAAATTACGGTTAAATGACCGGCAGAAGTCCGTCCATCTAATTCACCGTTAAATTTACGGTTTGGAACATTTCTCTATCTTTACGGGACCTAACCATTTCCAATCAACTTGGTTAAAAAGTCGTAAATACAAAAGTTTACGGTTTTATAATCATTTAAAAATGGTTTCAAAACAAAATTTTTACCGTTTTTGAGCCATTTCGAGGCGTAGAATCTTTCAGGCGTAGAAATCGTAAACGAAGCTTGCGGGAATCGAACCCGCTTAGTATGGCATGCCAACCTTGCTCTCTAACGATTCGGCTATCAGCACCACACAAAGCGGTCGTTTATTTATCAATAAATCTTTCTTTTCAATAGGAGAAGAAAGATTTATTGATAAATAAACGGCATTAAAATTGAGATTTCAGTTTTCGATTGGATCCAAAGCCATCTTTGGTAAAAATTTACTGTATATTGACGAAAATCATTTTATTTGCTGCAAAAATTAAAATACAAACAAGCTTCAGCAGCTCAAGTTATGGGTTCGCTCATTCGCAAACAGTTCGGGAATCCGATGTCTC
The DNA here is from genome assembly GCA_038502835.1 of Octonoba sinensis. Classification (NCBI taxonomy): domain Eukaryota; kingdom Metazoa; phylum Arthropoda; class Arachnida; order Araneae; family Uloboridae; genus Octonoba; species Octonoba sinensis. The sequence goes on from CM076604.1 coordinate 16,258,580, forward strand.
CAATTTTTGATTTACGTGTGTATGTGTTTCTATTTAGTAACCACTGCTTCAGCCACTTTTTTTTTCTTCTTTTTTTATATACACATGCAAATTTGAAGTGATAAATATTTATTCACATTTTAACAACATCGTACGACCGATAAGATTTCGCAACCAAGATGGACACCCTATTCTTACTGAACGCTTGAAAATTACGGTTAGTTAAACGTTCTTTAGTAGAAACAGAGAAAAAACGATTTTTTTCGCAATCAGCGGTTTGAGTACCATCTTTTTAATGGATATTCAACTGTTGTAATTATATATGGTAAAATAACAATCAAATAAATGGTTATTTTACTATTTTGTTACTGAAATTTTTAACAGTGTACAGTAAAACCCCGCAAATCCGAACAAATTGGGGCTGCAGCCTGTTCGGATTAGCCGAAAACTATTCACAACTGTAAACGAACCCTCGTTACTGTATAGGACTTAACATTGAGTGAGGCAGGTTGGTTTGCCTCGCCGCGAGCGACCTTCGAGGTGGAAGTCCGACGTGCTAACCACTAGGCTACCACGGCCCATGTGACTTATTATACTGATGCTGCCTCTGCTCTTGACATCGCATTGCACATCGTAGAACAACACGCAGCAGCCACGCCAGACGATGTCATGTTTATGCGACGCTGGCGCGCAATTGCCTCCGCTGGAAGGTTTTCGTCACTTCGACAATTGAATGTAACCGACTTCAAGTGAAATTGATATATTTTGCGAGTTTGTATTGTTATAGCAATTGTTTTATAAATTTAATAAATCATAGTTTTTAATTGTTTTGTTGTGAAAAAATAAATAAGTTTATCTTTCTTTGTGTGTGTTTTTCAAATTTAAATTTGCTAAAAAGAAAAAAAAAACTCGTTCGGATTTCCCGGGATTTCGGATTTTCGGGGTTTGCATTTGCAGGGATTTACTGTATACCGAATTCGATTTACATGCATCTATTAGGACGAGTTTCACCCAAGTCTAAACAGGGTAATTTTAGAAATAAAATTTCACGTTAAATTAAAGCACAAATGAGCATTAAAACGCAGACATATGTTTCGGGATCGCTTGGAATCCTTTTTTCAATGCGACAGGGAGCTTCTAGATGCAAAACATCCAAATGAAGCAGACAGAACAACAAAAACAAAGCTTATATAGCCTAAGAATTAACTGTAAACCAATGAGAATAAAGGCAGTGTGAAGTGGAAGTAGAAGTAGTATTAAAGGCACCAATAAGAGAGCAACAAACGAATGTAGTTGGAAGTACAGAAAGTAAAAAGGAATATCAATAAAAACAAAGAAAAAGACAACAGCGTGCATAAAAATGTGAAAATACATGAAAATTGCAAAAAAATAAAATAAAATACAAAGAATAAAATGGAAATAAAATAAGTACAGAAAATACCAAAACAAAAAGCAAAACAAAGTACACATGCAAAAGAGGGGGAAGGGGGGAGAGAGAAAAAAATTGACACAAAAAAAAAAAAGGAAAACTAACAAGAAAACCAAGAAAGAACAACAAATTAAAGGAACTTATGCCAGACCTGTGAAAAATAAGGAGTTGAGGAAGAATCATTAACCAAATTAGAACTATTCCTGTTAATATGATAAGCTTCCCAAAAGTCAAGTTCTAAAGGGGAAGAACATTTTTGAATAATTTTCCCAGAATTGAAATCAAAAGAGTGGTTGGAATTCCAACAATGTTGAGCAATGCTAGACTTATACAGCTCTTGCTTTCGTACATAACCTTTATGCTCATTTAACCGAATTTTCAGAGCACGTTTTGTCTGTCCAATGTAAGAAAGGCCGCAACGGCAACTAATTTGGTAAATACCCCAAGTGTTAAGTTGATCGACAGGGTCTTTAAGAGAAGAGAAGGAAAGTTTGTTTCTAGGATCAAAAACGACTTGAAATTGAAACCTTTTTAGGATTTTAGCAATACGAAAACTTACAGAATGAAAGAATGGTAACACAACCAAATCCTTTCTAGAAACCACATGATTGGGACCAGAAGTTTTTTTAGAAAGTTTGTTATGAATAGAATCAATTAAAGAGTGAGAAAATCCTCTATCAACAGCTACAGCTTTCAGAGAGTTGAGTTCAATCTTGAGAAGCTCAGGAGAAGAGCAAATATTAATAGCACGATGGACAAGAGCATTAAAAGCCGAATATTTTTGGTTGGGAGGATGAGACGATAGTCTGAGGAGGTAAAGAAACAGCGAAAGGTTTACGATAGACAGAAGTTGTGAAACCAGACTCACTCCTAGAAATCAAAACATCAAGAAACGCGAGGCTACTATTAAGTTCTTTCTCACAAGAAAACTGGATATTAGAATCAATGGAGTTCATAATCGAAAGAGCATCATCAATACCTAACAAGTTACTGTCCGTTAGGACAAAACAATCATCCACATAACGAACATAAAATTGAAATTGCAATTTTTGGAATAGTTTTTCCTCAAAATAATGCATATAGAAATCACTTAAAATAGGACTAAGAGGACTTCCCATGGCTAGGCCATCTACCATAGCATAGAATTTACCTTTAAATACAAAAGTGCTCTGTTGCAAGCACACACGAGTAAGAAAAACTAATTCCTCGATTTCCACAGAAGTAAAATGGAATTCAGAAAGCCTTTTCCTGAGGCAAGTCAAAGCGCCATCAACAGGAACATTAGTAAACAAAGAATTAACATCAAAAGAGGCCATAACCGAATTATTCGGAACGAAGTTATGAAGTTTCTTAACAAAATCGGTGGAATTTTTAACAGTGAAAACATTTCGACTCCTAAGTGGAGAAAACACAGAAACTAAATACTTGGAAAGTTTATAAGAAGCAGTGCCAATATTGGAAACAATTGGTCTGAAAGGAATACCTGCCTTGTGTACCTTCGGTAAAGCATAGAAACGCGCACAATTAGCAACAGAAGGAATCACAGACCGTTTAGCAATCAAAGGAATAGAATGAACAGACTTAACAGCAGAAGAAATAGCTTTTAACTCCTTGTCGCTAGGATCTTTATAAATTTCAGAATAAGGACCAGAAGCAATTAAATCATCAGTTTTTTCAACATAAGATGATTTATTAAGAACAACAATCTGACCACCCTTGTCAGCTTTGGTAATGACCAAATCAGAATTTGAAACTAAATTATTGACACAGCGTTTCACAGAATGGGTAAAACCAATATTAGGAACTTTTGAATTGAAATCAACATTGGAAGCAATAAGATGCCGAACTGACTCTTTTTGAGTGGAAGTTAAGGCACTAAATTTGAAAGCTTTTTCAACCGGAGCAATAAGTTCAGAAAAAGAAGGCTTTTTAGCCAAAGCAAAATTGTTATTACATTTCAAAGCATTAATTTCATTACTATTCAAAGAAAATTTCGAAAGATTTACAACCGCATTCCTATTAACAAGAGGCAAATCAGCCGGAACAGGAACATTTGAATCGTTACACAACTTGGTAAATTTCTTATTTAAGGTAATTTTGTGACTTTCAGATGAATGAAGAGCTCTCGCCCATGACATTCTATCAATAGAATGAAAATCGAAATTAGAATTAGATACAGAAAGATGTAAATCATAAAGTTCACGTTCTATGAACGAAAGTTTTTTCCTAGTTTCCTGGATAGAAGCTCTAAGTAAAGCTAATTTAGAACGAAAAATTACCTTATCAACCCTAACAGAACGCGGTAAATTACACTTTAAAGTGATAAACTTAGGAATGACTTTCTTGCGCCTGCAAGCCTGGAGAAATTTTAAATGGTTCAAAAACCGAACCTTTTTAATTCGTAGATTACAAAATCTGTTAACTTGAGACATAACCAGAATCAAAACAAACAAAACATAAGGGGGAAAAAACAATTTAACGTGAAATTTTATTTCTATTACTTTGCACAAAGTTTAATCATTACTAAGGGTAATTTTAGTTAAACTCCCTGTATGCTTTACCATACTAGGATTGGGAATATTGCTCAAAACCAAAGGAAAAACCAGGGCTCTGCGGGAGTATTTGACCCCACTCCCCACGATTTCTTCCCTTGCTCTGCAACCCACCAACATTCTTCATAAGGTAATTTTTGAACTAAACTCTGGGAAAAGGTGAGAAACGCTTGAAAGTTAACCTATTTTTTTTCGATTTTCGAATGTCTCACATTTTGAGAATTTTCAGTTTACAAAACGGAACGTAAATAATTATCACAGAAACATTTATACTCGTATAATAAGTCTAGTACAATTTATTTTTCGGACTATGAGGAAAAAGTTTCCAATGTACTTCTCAAAGTTAGATGCGTTTTAACAATTTCTGATACACTCAGTGTATTAGCTGCTACTTTTAAAAGAAAATCGTTGCTAAAATTTTATTCCTGCAAAAAAGAAAAAAAAAAAAACATATTTAAGACGACGAATGTCTTCCAGATTCCTTAATCTCAGATAATTGGATACTCATGCCGAAGAAACCGAAAGTGACTCTCCAAATTGAGGTAAGCCAACGTTTCTATTTTTTAGCCAATTTGGCGAAAAGAGCTTCAACTTTAAACAGAGATTTCAGTACGTTGGGGAATGTCGAAAGAGTTTTAAATTAAGAAAATGTTTCGAAAGAAGCACTTGGACCGGGGGAGAAAATACACGTTTAGGAGCATTATTTTAGTACAACCAACTTTTTTTCTCTTTTGGGAGGGGGGGGGGGGAGAGCAGCGGAGAAGGGATTCATAGCAGTCAAAATACGTATCTACGGTGCATCATTCATAAACTGGGATTTATTTTATTTTTCTTGTTTTCGACGTAATAGCAAATGAAAAAATAAATAAAGGACACACAATATATATTTCAGAACTTCTATTTTTCATTGTAGAATTGACAGAATGGGGTAAAACTAAGGGTTCTGAAGGGTTTACCCAAATCCCCGGTGTTTTTTTTTTTTTTTTTTTTTTTTTAATGATGTGATCCTTCAAAAAATGTTTTGTGTTACAAGAAATAAATATAAAACAAATAAACAAGTAGAATTTCACCTTTTGTCGTAAAGTTTTTAAATTATTTTGTTAAATGCGGGTACTAACATAGCGGCACTTTTAAACACTACTTACTTCAATTACGTCTCAGTGTCGGTAAATGCGTTGAACTTCGCTTCAAGTTATTTTTTTTACTTTTGTACTACTAGTAATGTATTACACTGCCTTATTATTAAGATTATTATAGACATATGTCGAACCTATGACCGTGAAGTTCACGTCATTAAAAACGATTCAAATTGATTCCTTACGTGTTTTCCATTGGAAACTTGTAAAAAGAGCCTGCACTCGACAAACCGTGACGTTCAATTTATTAAAAGTGATTCAAATTGATTCATTACATGTCCTTCCATTCCCTCTCAGAAATAGAACTCTCATTTTCGACGATTCTTGAATCGTCAAGAAAATTTCGTCAATTACAACGATTCTTTCCTCGCACGATCACGTGATTTATAAAAGTTACTACACAAATTTCGGCAATTTGACGAAAGGTTCACTCGGAGCATTTTTCACGAACCCATTTCGTCAAACACGACGTAAGTTTCGTGAGACTTGAGCATGCTTTTCTGAGTGCTGGAAACTTGTAAAAAGAGCCTGTACTCGACAAACAAGGCCCAATGCAAATACAGTGGAGTTTCGTTTATACGACGAAAAAGAGACTATCGAAACACCTCGAATATAAAAAAAAAAAATCAAATGAAATATATTAAATTTATTAATATGTTAAAAAATGTTTTAAGTTGCACGGTTTTATTTTTTAAAAAAATGCAGTAATAGTGGTCGAAAACCGCGTAACAAACTTACGTGACAAATCAAGTTGAATGGAATGGAATTGATGAGACCGGCTTAGAACTGACGACCTCCGGTGCTGCAACCCCTGCACCACAGACAGCTACAAATCAAGTTAAATAACATCGTTGCATTATCCAAAAATGCTATAGTTGCCATTCGACAAATAATAATTCGGATAATTTCCTCAGAGCGAAATTTACTAATTTTTTTCCTAATTAACACATGAGCGGGCGGCAGGTACTAGTACAAGCGGGGCTGGTATTTGTCCCCGTTTAAAATCACCACTTTTAAGTCACACAAGGGAAAAAATGTTTCAGATAATGTATGAATTGGTGCATTTTTTAGAACATTTTTTAACTTAGTCAACTTAGCCCGCTACGCAACATAGTTGCGCGTGCTACGTCACCCGCTCATAATGTGTTAACGTTATAATAAATTATGAAATGGACGGAATACTGTATTGTCATCGGGGGGGGGGGGGATAGGCTTGTGTGTAAAGTTTGAAGATAATTTATGCAGTAATAGTGGTCGAAAATCGCGTGACAAACTTCCGTGACAAATCAAGTTAGGGACCGTTCATAAATGATGTCACGCTTTTTTCCCACATATTTGATCCCCTTCCACCCTTTGTCACAAAATGTCACACTTCAAAGGACCCCCTCCCCCCTTTGTCACATGTCACGCTATGTTGCATAAGCAGGGATGTGACACTTCTTGTTACCCCCTCCCCTCGTCACACTTTGACACAATTTCACGAATCCCCCCTCCCATCGAAATGTGACATCATTTATGAATAATATATTAAATAAAACTGTGTAAAAAGTTTTCTTATTTATTGATACTTAGTTGGTTCTTCAATATTTTTAAAATATAGATTGAATGGATATGTCTTAATCTCTTCAAAAAAGAAAGCACTAGCCATAAAAAACTTATTAAAGACATTTCATTTTTCGTACTACAAAAAATGCCGTTTGTTATTTAGTTTGTTATTTAAAATATAATGCCGTTTGTTATTTAGTTTGTTATTTAAAATATATATTGAATGGATATGTCTTAATCTCATCAAAAAAGAAAGCACTAGCCATAAAAAACTTATTAAAGACATTTCATTTTTCGTACTACAAAAAATGCCGTTTGTATTTAGTTATGCCGTTTGTTATTTAGTTTGTTATTTAAAATATAATGCCGTTTGTTATTTAGTTTGTTATTTAAAATATAGATTGAATGGATATGTCTTAATCTCATCAAAAAAGAAAGCACTAGCCATAAAAAACTTATTAAAGACATTTCATTTTTCGTACTACAAAAAATGCTGTTTGTTATTTAGTTATGCCGTTTGTTATTTAGTTTGTTATTTAGTTTGTTATTTAAAATATAATGCCGTTTGTTATTTAGTTTGTTATTTAGTTTGTTATTTAAAATATAGATTGAATGGATATGTCTTAATCTCATCAAAAAAGAAAGCACTAGCCATAAAAAACTTATTAAAGACATTTCATTTTTCGTACTACAAAAAATGCCGTTTGTTATTTAGTTATGCCGTTTGTCTTTTAATTAGTTTGTTATTTAGTTTGTTATTTAAAATATAATGCCGTTTGTTATTTAGTTTGTTATTTAAAATATAGATTGAATGGATATGTCTTAATCTCATCAAAAAAGAAAGCACTAGCCATAAAAAACTTATTAAAGACATTTCATTTTTCGTACTACAAAAAATGCCGTTTGTTATTTAGTTACAGCTAAAAAAATGTCAAACCAGAATGCAACTGCCGCATAAATGGAATAATTGTGAGCATGTAACAATTTGATTACTGTATTGAAATGCTCAGCTTACCAAGAGCTAAGCATAGTTCACTTATCTACCAATAGATGGCAGTTTAAAGAACGTGTTTTGAAATTTGAAATAGATTTGCATATGAATGTCTTGTTTTTGCCTGAAGTCGTTCAAAATAAGGTTTTTATTTTTATGGGGAAAAGAAATGTTCTCTTGAAAGAAATAGCTCGAGGGGAAAATATGTTTTTATCGAATATTCGCTCAATGGCAGTGAATTTGACGATGGATATAATCGGTTTTATTTTCATGCAGAGTAGATTTCCCCCTCCTCCCCCCCCCCCCGGATTTCGAACGAAAGGATGTGGAAAGAAACTTGTATTTTCGACTATTCTTGGCGTGATACAAAATAGTCTAAAACGTAGGTGCAGTTGAGCTTTCTTAATACGAACACGGTAAATACGAAATCATGGCTTAAACGAACATTTTGTTCATCAAGTTTGGTGTCTATTTAATGACACTAAATATCTCTCGCGTATTACGAAGGCTAAAATACAAATTTCGGCTAAGACGAACAAAATGTCTGACCTATTCAAGAAACATTTTCTCGATTGGTATATAATTATTTTTTTAAAGAAATTGTTGTTTATTTTGAGCCATTGTAAGCCACCTAGTATGCATATAAAATTGGTACTTACGTATTATCGCAACCAGGTTGACGAGATTGGCGACTTATATACCTACTTATGGTTACCATAAGCGCCTTAGATAGGTACAAAATCCGAGTTGCCAATTTGGCTCGTTATCCCCGAATTTGGCATGGTTGCGATAATACGCAAGTACCATAAAATTTAATAACCTAAAAAAACAACTGACCATTAAGGATTTTTTCTAAAATTGTTAAATTTTAAAAGGTAAATTCACTTTTTCTCAATGTACTAGTAAGGTTTAAAAATGTCAAAATGAATCATTTGTTTTCCCTATTTATCCATCGTATTCACGGTTGTTACGAATAACGTCTAATACGAACACATTCGCGAAGTTTTAGCACTTTGTATTAAGCGAGTTCGACTGTGCATCAAAATGTGGAAACAAATATGCTCAAATTAAAATGTATCTAATATAAAACGCTTTTTTTTAGCGTTTTATTCTTTTTTTTCAATACATTTTCTCAAAGTTTATGTTACGTCGCAATAAGTTTGTATATATTACAGGCAAGGATGAAATGGCTTTGATTAACACAAACTTGCACATGGCTTTGATTAACACAAGTTGGCTCATGTGTTAAATAGCACTGTTTTCTGTTGTTTTATTTACATCCGCAAGGTGAGAAAACGAAACAAACAATTTCGCTCTCTCGTTTTTTTACTAAAATCATAATTACTATCTGATAAGCCGCAGAACACCTTAGGGCTAAAGGTTCAACAATCAAACTTACGGACGATCGTTCGATCTAAATAAACCAGGGTGTTGCCATTCCGGAAATTAAAAATCGAGTTATGAATGGGAATACTTTTTAAGAAATAGAAATGAATTTGCTAAAGTCCGTTAGTTACGATAATAAATAAATATATTATGTTTTTTTTATGCTGATCATTAAACAAATTTTTAAATATCGTTTTATCATAGTTTGTTTTTTGCATGATGTCAGTATCTTATCGTTCCGCAAAATTCAATCGTAACTGGTTTTCGTTAAGGAAAATTTTAAAATCGCAAAAAGCCCTTTAAAATTCGAAAAGCTTAAGAAAAGATCGCGACACATAAACATGAGATTGATCGCTTGGTATAAACAAATTATGGTGTTGCCACTCAAAAGAATAGGAAATTAAAAATTGAGTTATGATATATCGTATAGTCCCGCAAAATTTAATCGTAACTGGTCTACGTTTTATACATAAATTTTATCTTTCTGCACTCCTCCTCTCTAAAGAAAACAGAAATCAAAATGTTCATGCCACCCAATTATTATTGAATAAATTAGAAATTCACACTCAGTTTCAGTTTAATCAAGAATGCATAACACTAATGCAAGTCAATAAACTTGGGAAACTCTGATTCGAAGCAAAATAACGCGTCACCACACTTATTTCTCACTTTGTATTATATTAGGCGTTGTTAGCTTCCAATTTTATTTTATTTTGCTTGACATTGTGCTAGATCAGGGTTTCTCAACGGGAGCCATATGGCCCCCTTGGGAGCCACAGAAAATTTCAAGGGGGCCACAGGAGAAAATATGAAAATAGGGGAGCCATGAACTATGTGAAGGAGGCCATGACTGATTTATTTCCGACTTCTAAAGTCTATCAACTATTCCGTACAAATATTTACCAAATCTTTCAAAGGTGTATAATATAAACGACGCAAAGATGCGTATCTTAATTTTTTAACAAAAAAAAAAAAACCCTCAATTTATGGAACAGCGCAAAGCATGAAACTTTTTATGTGAATTGGTTTTTTTCTGAAGGAAAAGAGCAAAACAAGTTTCAAAGTTTCATGTTTTCCCTTAATGTTTTCCCTAATAATGTATTTTTACATTTGCTTTTTGGCAAAATTGTATGGCGTTCCTTCCTGCAAAAGATGTTTTTATTGGGAAAAAATATAAGTAAATAAGATCATGAAAAAATACCTAGTATCCTGTAAAATATTCAGTAAATAAAATTAACAAAGAAATCAAATTTCCCTGTCAAGCCAATGATGTTTGTCCCTACTGTTAAAAATTCAACAAAAAATTCTTCACAGCAAAAAGTGAACCACGAGAATGAGTTATGTTGACCTTTTCTGGAGCATTTGTTTCAGGTTATTTCTTCTATAATTTTTAGGATGGGTTAATTTTATTTGTTAAGCAAATAAAATTAATTAAGTCAGTACATATTTAAAGAAAAGAAAACATGAGAGCAGGCTTAGGGGCCATTTATAAATGATGTCACGCTTTTTTAACATATACTTGTTCTCAAAGTAACAAATGTTCCTTTTTTCCCCCATTTTTAGTATTTTTTCATGTATGATCACACATAAATAAAATAATGACCATGTACTGTCGCACTGAAGGGGATAGCATCGAATATTCAGTGTCCGACCGCTTTTTAAATATCTCGGGTTCGATCAAACTATTGTACGAAAGATTTGGTTATCCGGCGAACCGAATGTGATTTTTACAAATAAACTGATTAGCATGTATATGGAATTTTTGAATATTTAAAAATGTGTATGGATTTTATATGTCTCAAAAATAAGAACCGGGTAGGCGTGCAGGTGTTTCAGATATGGAATATTGGATATTCAACCCTGATCTTGATCCCCCTCCACCCAAAAAGAATCACAGGGCACTACTGACTTTAGTATCGAAGGGGACCCACGGAAGACTTCGGCTCTTCTAAGGGGGCCACAAGTCAAAAATGGTTGAGAAACCCTGTGCTAGATAAACAACATGGCTGATTTATCATACATATATATTTTGGAAATCGATTAACCGACTCCTTAAGATGAGGATTATTTTACTTTGACATTCATTACTCATGACCTATGGACCATCAGCATACCATACATTCCTTAATCTCAGAAGTCAGATTATCCCCTATTTTTGTTTGTAAAAAATTTGTAAAATGCATCATGTTTAACCCTCTGTGCGTACTCGGCTATTCCCACAGGCAACGTTGAGGAGCAAAATTTGCGGAACAAAGCTCGCTATTTCCGTGCAGATGCGTTTTCCCCGTTATTTTATCTTTCATCCACTCTTTTCCCGCTCATGGTAAAAAAAATTACAGAAATGGGAAAAATAACTTGCGCAAGGTAGGATTTTACCCGAGTTTATTCGCGGTTTATTATACCAAACTTCATTTCAATTCAATGCTTTGTAGTTATTTTGTATATTTTCATTAGTTTATGCGTTTAATCTTTGTATTTCATATGAGTATTCATCAATTTCAGCGACTTTTTCTTTATAATCTAACTCTACATTTAAAAAAAAAACTATTTTACAAAAAAACGATTTGTATATTTTAACTCTAAAATATGTATGTGCCGCCATGGTGACGTCGTGGTAAGGCGCAGGACTCGTACGCCCCAGGTCAGAGGCTCGAGAGCCTGGCAGTGTCGGCGGATTTTCAAGATGCAGAAAATCGTCTGCGCCCAAGTCGTTTGATTATGCGGCATGTAAAAGATCCCTTGAGTAGACATTTAGCTTAGATGCTCTCGGCTAAATTAAGTTCCTAGTGCAATTTCGCATCAACAGAGTCCGGGGACTCTTTCCTTTCAGGTGGAGAAACTGGACGGCAAAGTTCTCATGTGGCAATGGCTGCCCACTCATTGTGGGGCCGCTGAAAGAGATGGTCCCAATTTCTTGGGAATGCACTAGGTCTGCAATTGGCAGCAGCCAACAGCAGCTCATTAGAAAAAAAAATATGAATGTAATTTTAAAAATACGCAATTTTAAAGCTTATTTTGATTCTAAAAAAATATGCAACGAAAGGGTTAATCCATTTATTGGTATATAAGCTGGTTATTGGAAATTTTTCTTCTTCTAGAATTCCAAAACTGAAATATTTAATTCTTGCTAACATTCATTTCTGGGTTAACGACTTCTACAATAGATGTGTGACAAAAATTTGCTTCATTTTCATTGACAAATCAGTAACATTTAGAAAGAAATACATCAACTTTGTAGCAGCATTTGATGTGGTTGAAGCAAAGGAAGGAATACCGAACACATGTTAAAACCTTAAATGCAACCCCTTTTTGCGAAAGATCGAGAGGAAGACCCAAGAAGGCTGAGCGGTCTAATCGACTGGTTCCGCGGTACCTGCCTGCGCACAGTCATAAGGCGTCGGTTCGATTCCGACTTTCCCCTGGGTGTATTTCCTTCTTTGTATAGTAATTCTGTTGGGCTGTCTTGTTCTATCTGTCATATTAGACGTGAGTTTGAGGCATATCCTTGAGAATAGCAAATAAACTCGAATATTTATGTGACGTGAAATGGTCATTAACAAGCAAGCAAGAAACAAGAAAAGATGGAGGGACTGCCTGGAAGAAGACTTCGTAGGACTTAAAGCAAAAAAGTGGAGGTCAATTTCTGGAAGCATGGCGGAAAACGAAAAACCTCTGAGGTAGGTCAGGCCCACAAAGGGCTGTCGTGTCAATGCTGATGATGACGAATCAAAGAAATAAAACAATATTTATAGCATTAAGCAGTAAAACGATAACATGGTCGCCCTACTGGCATACTAGAGTCCTACTAGTTGTATTTGTAAATTTAGTTAGTAGAAATAACAATGCTTTCTCCCACCTGCACACTTTTCTCCACCATACCCCTACCTGTTAGCCGATGCCTTTGGATTGTTTGCGCAAGGGCGTGGCAGTGGAGTCCACGGATTTTACATGCACGTATCCCCAAGTGTGCATGGTGGGTCTTCAGCGGGTATCAAGCGCTTGACCTTCCAGGCGGAAGTCCGACGCTCTGACCACTAGGTTACCACGGCCTTCTCACCTTCACACTGGGTGGAAGATTCAAATGCAAACTTTAGTTTCAGGCTCATACATGACCTTTTAAGAGATGTTAATCACGATTTCCGAAATAGAAAAAGCCATACCAACAATAATATTTAAAATGCCGCAGGGTGGCGTGACGGTGAAACGCAGGCCCAAGTTCGCAGGATCAAACCTAGCCCGGTCGGTTGGTTTTCAAGATGCAGAAAATCGTCCGCGCCCATGTCGTATGATTATGCGGCATGTAAAAGATCCCTTGAGTAGACATTTGGCTTGGATGCTCTCGGCTAAATTAAATTCCTAGAGCCGTTTGCATTCCTAGTGTGAGGACCAAGCATAGCGCGTCAGGTCACTTGACCGGAACTTCTGCTTCTGCACCCCAGAGCCCTCAGTTTCGAAAACTGGGATTGGCACAGTAGGCCATGGCCTCCCAAAAGGGCTGGCGCGCCACTTAGTTAGTTTAGTTTAGACCCTCGGCTAAATGAAATTCCTAATGTAATTATGTAATTTCGCATCAATAATGTCCGGGTGCTCATCCTTTGAGGTAAAGGAACTGGCGGTGGTACCACACTCATTGTGGTGCCGCTGAAAGAGTTTGTACTTATCTCTGGGAAACGCACTAGGTCTTCAGTCGGCAGAAGCCAAGAGCTGTCCATGAGTAAAAAAAGTATTTATGTGCCTTACAGTAGCAGAGGGTTTGCATTACATAAAAGAAATGAGTAAAAAATCAAACGGAATATACACTGTACTTTTTATTTCAAATTTATGTTTTAGAGTGCAACTAAATGCGAATCATTGTAATAAACCATTTCTGCTGCATTTGATGTGTAACGTGTCAGTTCAATGACGTAGTGCAGCGGTTTTCAATCTTTTTTCTTCGCGAACCACCATTTTTCTTGGAAACCATTTGCGTACCACTTCTGTATATATAAAATAAAATATATGAAATTCTTAAAATATGTTTTTAATACGTATTTCCAAAGCAACATTTGTAACATCTTTTCACCTATCACGTAAAAAATGAAAAATAAAATAAAATAATAATGAAAAGGTTGGCTGCCGCCTGGTAGATTTAAGCGAGATGATATTATCTGGTTCAGTAGAAGATAGCTTTAACTTCGAATTTGGGCCAACAGTTAATTTGTTTCTATATTTATTTTTAATAAATGCCTGCACGCGTACTCCCTGGAGAGGCTTAGCGTACCACAGTTTGGGGACCTCTGACGTAGTATATATTCCTGTTTCACCTTTTTCTCGAAATTGTGGCGTGTTTCGCTTAATTTCTCCTTAAAAAATAATTAACACTCCGTCGGTCGCGCTGTATCTCACAGATACAAAGCTTTGAAATTACTTTCTTTAAAATTGAAGGAGGAATGTCACGACCTTGACCAGAGCAATATCTGCCCTTCCGGTCACTAGGTCTCCTAGATTCTTGTGGGAGTAGGTGTCGGGGGAATATTTTCACTTAATATAATTATATATAAACACCTATTGTACGCATATATTTTATTACTTTACAGTTCTTTTTGCTTGTAAGTATTTGCGTTGTAATTTAATATTTTCATTGTATTTTGCATTGAAATAAAGGAAATAAAGGAGAGATAACGTCCAGTGTAGGGGAGGTGGAGCCTGGTACAAAAAACATTTTAAAAAAAACTTTCATAATTAAATTTACGCATTGCTATTACAAAATGTATCTGTGAGATACAGCGCGCCCGATGGGGCAAAATTTGGAGCGCGCCCGACGGAGTGTTAATTAAATACGTAGATAAATAATCATATACAGTGATGAAATAAATCGGAATGCAAAAGTTTGCTAAATTTAGCCTGTTTCAAAAACTTACGAAACCATAAATAAAGGAAGTAAACATTTTATATGAACAAACATGACATCATGACACATATTTTCATAGTATTTTCAATCTAATAAAAATTTCGGTATTGTATCGATATTTTAATATGAAAATACAACAGTGACTACTATGCACTGTAAAAATTTTGCTTTAAGTTGCTACCATTTTTGATGTCAATGAACGCCATTTTCTTTGTTCAGTTGGGGGTAAAGTTGAAAATTATTCATTTTTTGATACATTTAAATTTTTTTAAAAGTAAGTCTAAAAAAATATTTAGTACTGCAAAATATTTTTTTATCATACGAAGTTCGTTTACTCATTTATGTATCGAAAGTTATTGCAATTACTCATTAATCCTATCTTTTATAGAAATGAGCAATAAATTTTGAGCGGTCTAATCGACTAATTCCGATACCTGCCTGCGCGCAGTGAAGAGGCGTCGGTTCGATTCTGACTTTCCCCTGGGTGTATTTCCTTCTTTGTACAGTAAATCTGCTGTACTGTCTTGTTGTATCTGTCATATTAGACGAGAGTTTGAGGAACATCCTTGAGAATAGCTAATGAACTCGAATATTTATGTGACCTGAAATGGTCGTTACCAAATTTCAGCCGCAAAGAAACATTACACAGTAGAGCACCACCATTAGTCCGAATCGCTATTCGTACAAATCGCTATTTGTGAAACTTGTTCGAGTAAAATTCAACTCGACATTCGTACTTGTCCCGCGATTCGTACGGCGCGGGGGCCAGCTGGGTTGCCAGTTTGGATTTCTTTAAGAGAGAAATTATGCTCATTTTGAACTCGTCTGGAAATAATTCGTTTGGCGTTTTGGAATTTTTTAAAAATTTTAATGCTTTTTGAGATTTTACTTACAATTTTAACTTTCTAAGGGGCAACAAGTGGAAGTGGTTGAAGAACTTTCTTCTTCAGAGGAGGAAAGTAGTAAAGAAAGCATTTCCTTTGCAGAAATTAAAGAGCTGTGTTACCCCTGCGAGAAAACACAGAGTGGTGGAAAAATGGCATCCCAGCACTGCTGTGGTCAACAGCATTAATTTGTTCAATGACATTGTTATTGACCATTTTAGAAAAATTCTGAACAATCGTCAAAGGCAGACAACATGGGCAGGTTTTTAGAGAAAAAACCCAGGATTCTTCTAGTGCAAAAAGTCAGAAAAAGGAAAGAACAGGGGAGGGATTCAGTATGCATCAAAACTGAGCTAAAGAATTAATGTACACAAATGAACATTTTTTAATATTAACTTTTGCACAGAAGTTACATAAATTTCTGCTTCTTGCTGCAGCCATCTGTTGCTTTCTTTTCGAATGTTGCGCATTTTGATTGGACTTTTTTACATGCTATATATATATATATATATATACAGTATGGGCCTCAAATCCGGAACGCTCGGGGCCGCGATCTTTTCGGATTTTGGAATTTTCCGGATTATGGGTCCTCATTCAAAAAATTTTGTCAGCAGCATCAAAGCACATATAATTTGCTCTGGGAGTTTTTATTAGCATTTTGCTCCAGGACAGCACTTTTTATTATCGCATATAATCGCCTATAAGTAGCGAAATTTAGCACAAAAAACGAAGTTCGAGTCTGCTTACATGCGAGGCAAACATCGAAAAATCTAGACTTCTCCCGATATTATTTTAACCTCTTTGATTAACCAATAAAAGAAAAGAAGTCCGTCAAATTCTGATAGGATTTATATTCTCTAGTCACTTACGAAACACTTTTAATTGCAGTAAAAAATCAGCGTATCGTAAAAATTCGAGAAACGCCGAATTTCAATTTTTCTAACGTTCAGTATCGCCCGAAAATTAGAGCTCATTTTGCAAAAATAAATATAATAAAACTACGAGGAAAAAAAGTCAATGATATTCATTTAGAATTAAAGCAACAATTAATAAAAACTCTAATCGCAAAAACGAACCCTTTCAGAAAATCGCGAAATAACTTTTTTGAAAACTGCACATTTCCGATCTTCAAAATGTTCATTACATTTTATTTTCTCCTTCTTTTTCCAAAAAAAAAAAAGGGATTATTTCCAAAAAAAAAAAGGGGGGGGGCGAAAATTTCCCGATTTTTCTTTAAAAAATAAAAGCTATTTTTTTTTCCAGCTGCCGATTTTTTTTAAAAAATTCCCAATTTTGGGTCTTCCGGATTTCGGGATTCCAAATTTGGGGTCCCATACTGTATATATATATAGTACAACCCCGCACGTCCGAGCTGATTGGGGTTGTAGCCTGTTCGGATTTCAATTTGTTCGGATTTGCCGAAAACTATTCATCAATATAAATAAAAATGTAAGTGTTCGTTTCTTCATAACCGCAAATCTCCGAAAGTACTTCCCGATTGCTTTGAAATTTTGCCAATAGACAGAGTGATTCAAGAGGAAGGAAGGTTTATAGACCCGTTAGAAAAAAAATCCTACAGGTAGTTCCTTTTTTTATTCCAATTTTACGCAAATTTCCACATAAATTCACCAATATGGGGATGAAAAAACCTTGCACATATAATATAATATATCGATCGAAAGCGCTGATTTTTCTGCACAAGATGAATTATGTTCGAAGTTTCTGAGTTAATAAGAACGCCAGTTATAGGCTTTTTAGTTCGATTTCTTAAGGCTTACCTTGACCAAAAAATAATAATTAGCAGTTTCCTCAACTCCGAGGGAATAGTGTTAGCTTAATCAATATAAATAAAAATGTAAGTCTTCGTTTGTTCATCACCTCAAATCTCCGAAAGTACTTCACGGATTGCGTTGAAATTTTGCCAGAACATTGCGTTCGAATACGTGCGTGTTTTATATATGACTTTTAATTTATTTTAATTTTTTTATTTCGTTTTTTAATGATTTTATTAAGGAGAATGAGCCACTGCAACGTGTGGAAGGGTAAAGCTATTTTCATTTTGATTTAATAATTTTGTGTTTTTCTGTTTGTATTGAAGTATTTTTGCACTCGAAGATTAAGGATAACTTTAAAACAAAGATTACTTATTTTGAATGGCAACAGTTAACAGTTTAATTTAGCTATTTTCATTTTTATTAAAAATTTTTGTGTTTTTTCTGTTTGTATTGAAGTATTTTGTTAGTATTTTTAACCGACTTCACAAAGGAAGGAGGTTATACATTCGTACTGTATGTATGTCGTTTTTTTCTTTGTCCACTCATTACTTCTCACCGGATGAACCGATTTTCATGATTTTTTTTAATCGATCGAGGGTGGTTTCCCATAGGTCCCGTACCTTTGTTTGACCATATTCGATAACTAGAAAAAACGTTATGAGCAGAAATATAGTCATGTTTTGGTTTTTACATCCCTAACTTTTGACTAAATGAACCGATTTTGATGATTTTTTCTTCAATTGATAGAGGGTCGTCTAGCTCAAATATCGCACATCAATTTGACTACATTTGTTTTTTAGAAAAAACATTACGGGTGAAAAATTAGTATATTTAATTTTAATTGGAAAGGCTAAGCTTGATTTTTCTTTGTTGGGAAAACTATCAATAAATAGAAAAGTCATTGTTAAACAAGAAGTTCCGTCTAGAACTATACGAGCCTACTTTCCCGTACACACCAAATTCAAATTTATAATCTAGCTATCTCTTTCTCTCTCTTTCTTATTTATCTTTAGTTCTAATTATTGAAAATATACCTTTTTCAACGGATAATACATATTCATTCACTCACTCATTCATTCTTTCATTTATTCAGCCATGCATTTATTCATTCATTCGTTACCTCATTCAAGTGTTTATTCATTCATTTACGCATTCATGTATTTATTCACTCATTTACTTATATTTTCATTTATTCAATAATTTATTCATTCATTCTTTTCCTCATTCATTTATTCATTGATTTATTCTTTCACTCTTTCATTTATTCATTCATTTATTATTTCACTCATTGAGTCACTGAGAAATATCCTTGAAAATCCCGATCAAAAAATTTCATAGCAAAATAGGCTCGTAAGTTCTAGATAAACTTTCTATTTCTACATGTTCTACGTTATAAGAGCTTTCCGATAAAGTTTGTTCCAAGCAAATCGGTCCGTTAGATCAGGATTTATATAGGGTTGAAATTTCCCCGTAAGCTCTGTGTAAATTTTTTGAACTGTTCAAAAATGAACAAAAACTGTTCAAATCAATATTTCACGCCGAGAACTCCTTTCAATAAGCTTGCAATAGGAACTTGGCTCTTGTGCCCAGAGTTTACAGAATTTGCTTCAATTTTGTCCATAGGCGCTAATGTTAAAATTTTTTGAACTGTTCAAAATTGAACAAAAAATTGTTCAAATCAAAAACTAAAATATGGAAATGAGATGTCCTCGCCGAGATCTTTCGAATGCAAAAAGAATTTTTCCAATCGGACAATTCGTTCAAAAGTTATTAGGGGGGGACAGACCGACAGACAGACCGACAGACAGACAGACCGACAGACACACTTTTTCCCCATCTCAATACCCTACTTTCAAATTTTTTATTTTTCAATCTTTATTTAATTACTTCACTTATTTTTGACTTTTCTTGATTTTTAACGATATTTTCACGATACATTAAGCCTTCTTTCATGCTTTATTATTATTTTTTTTTACTTTTACGGGAAAGTAGGCTAAAAAGGGTTCGTTGCCACTAAGATGTAATATTAAAAGTAATTATTGCAACAGTACTGAAGGCTTCTTGACTGAAGGCTTCTCTGAGGCAAAAATTAAATCCAGTCAGTTTCCTAAAACCGACTTCAAAATGGAATTTATCAAAAAAGTTTTGCCCTTCGATATGGATTTTTTTTAAAATAGAGTATTTATATAAAAAATGTATTTACACTAAGAAGAATGAAATAAAATAATTTTTATAAAAAACAGAACCGACTTCAAATTATAAATTGCGCTAAAAAGTGAAAAATAAATTCCTTCTTTAAACAACACCGATGTGACTTTTAAACATAGTTTTAGAAGTCGGTGCAAAATTATGAGTCTACTTACCATTATACCATTTGCTACTTCATATTGGAACTGTCGCTAATTCTGCGAAAATATATATATTTGTAATTGGATTCATGATTACAAAAGATTTATCTATCTTAATTTTGCACCAACTTCTAAAACTATGTTTAAAAGTCACATCGATGTTGTTTAAAGAAGGAATTTATTTTTAACTTTTTAGCGCAATTTATAATTTGAAGTCGGTTCTGTTTTTTCATATAAAAATTATTTTATTAATTGTTTTGTTGTGACAAAATAAATAAATTTCTCTTTTTTTGGGTGTGTTTTCAAATGTAAATTTGTTAAAAAAAACTCGTTCGGATTTCCCGGGATTTCGGATTTTCGGGGTTTTACTATAAGTACTATTTTCCTAATTTAGTTTAAGAGGTGGAAAAAATTCATAGCAAAAACAAAAGTATGAAGGGAAGCGAAAAACGTCTAAATGTCGGGGGGGGGGGAATCTTCCAGTCACCTAAATGACAGACCTGTTGTCCCCCCGTCGGGGAGGCCCCCCGTCGGAAAATCTCTGTCGCCACCACTGAATAGCGAGGTTCCACTGTACTGTATATATATATTTTTAGACATACTCATAAAGAAATTTAAAATTATCAAAAATGAATAGATTTCAACTTCACACCAACTGAACAATAACAATGGTGTTCAGTAGCACCAAAAATGGTGTTCAGTAACACCAAAAATGGCGTTCAGTAGCACCAAATATGGTGTTCAGTAACACTAAAAATGGTGTTCAGTTTCACCAAAACTGGTGTTCAGTACCACCAAAAATGGTGCTCAGTAACACCAAAACTGGTGTTCAGTACCACCAAAAATGGAAAAAAGAGAGTCTGGACGTCACTCGCATCGCCTTGGGGCTCTCAAGAGGTCTCCTCGCGTCGGCCAGTTTCGGTAAAAGAGCGGTAATCTGTCCGCAAGTCAAAAAGATTTCGGGGTAGATAAAAAAGGGGAAGCACTAATTACCCCTTCAATACATATTGGCTTACTCAATACAAACGGCTGGGCAATAGGCGAAAGTCTGGAGCCGGCTAAGAATGGACGCCCCATTTTCCCTTTCAATAATCGAAGCAGACTGCCCCCTGAAAGTCTAGTGGAAAGAGAATGCCACGAAATGCCTTTTGGCGTTTTCTCCTTTCTTTAATGGCGGAAGCAAAGAATTTTTCTAATAGCACATTTACACTTCAGCAATTTAGGAGCAGGAGTTACATGATGCTCTATGTTTATGTATGAAATCTTAACCCTGGTAAGTGTGATTATTATTACTTTTTAAAAATATGTTCTTTGAATATTTTAAAAAATACATACATTTAAATCTTAAATTTATTTATATTTTAATGATAATATTCTTTTTAATTAATAGGTATGTAAAATAAAAAGATATTTATGTTCAGGCATTCTCCCAATTGTTTTTTACATGCATGAATTAATATTTAGGAATTATTTTAAAAAGTTAATTATCTTTTTCTTCTTAGAATTACCTCAACAGAATTTTGTATTTCAGTTTAATCTTGTACGTTAAATTTGTATTGTAAAATTATTTGCACTTTATTTTTTTATTAAAACAGTTACATGGAAAAAAAATTATATGCTGATACATGTTAAAAAAAAAACTCCACAAGAAATCATATTAAAATTTTATAGTCATTCATATTATAATTATTCTTCATATTACTTTTTAACGATTACTAATTTTGTTAAGAGTTAACTGAAAGTTCATGTTCAATTTTTTTGAAACATTCTAAAATGCAGCATTTATTTTCAAAGGATAATATTCAGATTAAATATATAGACAATAGATAACAAAATATTAAGATAGTGTAAGAGATAAATAAATCTCTTACACTATCTGAATATTTTGTTATCTCGTGCAATTCATACACAAAGAATCATGCAAAATTATTTTTCTCAGTAAATTAATTGGTGTTATGTGAAGTATTTGCACAATTTAAACTAGAAAATAAATACAATGCAGAAATATACTACATTTTCAGAAATTGCGGCCAGTTAAAATTTTGATTGTATACACACAAAATAACAATGAACCAGGTAAATCACTTATGCATTATATATACATTTAGTGCATCGTCTTTGTTTATATACAAAATACGATCAATGTAGTTATCCTTCAGATGAGTTTTAAATATTTGAAAAATTCGGAATGTGCCTTTCCTGATTTTTTATATTACAAATTTCTCATTTCTGCAACGACGTCATAATTCAATAACTGTGATGTTGAAATTATTTCATTATAGTTGCATTCATTATCATTTAAGTTATCTCTTAATAAATCAAAAATTCAATTAAAAATCATAACTTTTCGATTTGAGACACTATTGCAAAAATGAGAGTTGTCTGCATAATATCGGATAATTTTATGCTAATCTAATCGTAATCAAAATCATAATCATAATCGGATGTCATAATCGTAATCGATTACATTTTTCAACTACTGTAATCGCTGCCGTAATCGTAATTACTTTTTGGCAAAGGATTACAATCGTAATCGTAATCATAATCTCTCAATTTCTCCCTTTGTAATCGTAATCGATTACGTTTCTTTGTAATCGACTCCAAGCCTGGTGCTCAGTAACACCAAAAATGGCGTTCAGTAGCACCAAATATGGTATTCAGTACCAATAAAAATGGTGTTCAGTAACACCAAAGCTGGTGTTCAGTACCACCAAAAATGGTGCTCAGTAACACCAAAACTGGTGTTCAGTACCACCAAAAATGGTGCTCAGTAACACCAAAACTGGTGCTCAGTACCACCAAAAATAGTGCTCAGTAACACCAAAAATGGTGGCCACTGAACGCAAAATTTATACAGTGTGGGAATAGATTTATGTACTATATCATGAATGTTGATGCTGAAAATATTATATTGTTCTGAATAGTTATATAAAGTAGTTTGTCAAATAATTTTTCACGTCACTTTCAAAAAATAAAATCCATTTTCGCGTCTCAGCTGTGCATCATTTAAAATTTAAAACCTCAAGAATATGATATGCGGAGAAAAAGAAGGAAAAAATCCCTCTCTTCCCATTCTCACATCCATCATAGAAAGGCATCCAAGCGGTCCGAAGTTAAAGGGAAAAGATGCTGAAGGAAACACTATTTCTCCTCAAAAAGTTTAGGGATTTTTTTTTCTCTCCTTCCCCTTCCGTTATCCAGACTTTAATCAATCATCGACAGAGAAGTAGATGGCAGGTAGAGGGAATGGGACTGAGGCAGAGGGATAAATGTAAACACACTTACGCGTTAATTGAGTCTGGTGAAGAAATCCTCTCAGTTTATTTCCTCCCGCTTTATCGCTATTTGTGGTAAATGATTAGTTGATGATTTGTTGGAAAGAGTTATGGTTGTTTGCTTGAAGATTTTTCGAGTATTTTCGGGATATTTCCCCCCTCATAGACTTAACTAAATATCTTAGAATATCCTTCATTGCTAAATGGAAGTTTTCTAAACAAAAATTAATTTTTATTCGATAGTGTTTCTACGATAAATATCTTCTTCTAAATTTTATTTCCATTAATGAAAACCTATCTAAATTTTATTTACATTAATGAAAACCTATATTTTTATAATCTTTAAACAGGTTGATATTTTTAAAATAATGGTATGACCAAAAAGTGAATCCTTCTTATAATTAATCTTGCTCTTTATATCAGTTTTGAATCGATACATTCGTCCCGCAGTGGACCAGTCGGTAGAAGCCCGGTTACCACAGAACACCGAAAGTGAAGCAACATTCAGTTAGGTCAGTGTTTAGGAGGGTGACGGTCTCTCACCTGGAAGCTGGTTCAAAAAAAAAAAAAGACCTTTCAAAGGGGCGGAAATCGGACTTCTGCCTACAAGGGCGCCGTTAGACTCAGGAGCAGCGTACCCATTGTTCTTCGTCACGCACGAGGACACGACAACAACAACATCGAGACATTCACATGACTTTCCAAAATTTCGAAATATATATTAATTATAACTTATGCAGTTAAGTTATGCTGGTGAAGAAATTCATACTCTAACATAAAACTAGTGATGGGTGTAATCGAGGGATTTGCATGAAACCACTCGAGAATTTCAGTAGATGTAGAAAAGCTTTTGAAAGGGTCATCTGAAGCTGAAATCACTGGGAAATGTTCATTTGATCGTTGATCATTTAGTTATAAAATCACTCGCGAGATTCACTCAATGGCTGATCATTCGATCATCGGAGTTTCTCAAGAAATTCACTCAATGATTAATCGTTTGATTATCAGATTCACTCGAGGGATTCCCAAAATGCATAATTATTCAATTATCATAATCCCTCGAAAGATTCGCTCAACATACGAACATTCGATTATGCACCAAATGGCTCTGGATAAAATTGCTTCTTTCAAAACTTATAAAATAGACATACATAGTGCGCAAAAAAATAATAGTTTTATGCGGAATTCCCCACAAATAAAAATACCTAACTAGCGCGACGAAATATTTTATAAAAGCAGTACATATGTACGATATATTTTAATGTATTATTTTGGGTAGTATTTAGTGTTTAGAATAGATAAAAATAATTTTTAGTTGAAAATATTCCATTTATTGCCATTTTTTGAGGGAAATAGCTGGTGTAAAAAAAATGATCACCCGCAAATTCTCCAGTTACTCGATCCCACGCGAGTTCTGAAGAGTTTATGAAAATTTTTGTGTGCAAGATTAAAAATGCATGAATTTCAAAATTCGTGTAGAAATGGTCAAAAGCATCTGTAATTATTAATAACTTACTTTCTAATAGTTTTAATTAAGCTTGAAGCTTCATTTGTCAGGGGCAAATGTTCACTAATATATCTTTATATTAAACGTAGTTAAAAATAAAATTAAAATTGCTAAAACTTCGCCAACACATCTCTGCTAAAAAAAACCATTAAACTTTTTCTTTTTCATTTGAAAATTATACTTAAACATTTTATTACAATAAAAGAAATGATAATTGAAAATTAAGAGCGCAGTGAATTCATTCAAGAATCTAATTAAAATTTGTTACTTTTTTCATATGAAAATGATGAAAAAGTGCTTGAAAAAATAATTTTCATCCTAATTAAATGAAATAATGATACGAGTTTTTTTGAACTCGCATCGATTAAATGCTATTCATTAGTTAAATAAAAAAATAATAAAATCATATCAAACAAAATCAATTTGAGACAAAGCGGTTTTTCAGAACTACGTTGCCATCTGGGCATTAAAATCAGAAGGAAGTAATGAAAAGAACACATCTGAAGGTAGCAGCTTTTTTGCAGTAATTAGGCTAACAATTGCTCAAGTAGTCATTAATTTAATTGGGAGACAAATTACAATATTTCAGAAAGAAAACAAAACTATGCAATTATAAATCGCAAAGTACATGTTCTGGAGATCATTCATAAATGATGTCACGTTTCAAGGGGGACGGGGGGTTCGTGAAATTGTGACAAAGTGTGACAAAGGGAGGGAAGGGGTAACACGAAGTGTGACATCATGCATTACGCAACATAGCGTGACATGTGACAAAGGGGGGAGGGGGACCGCTGAAGTGTAAGATGGGAGGGGGTCAAATATATGGGGGAAAAGCGGGACATCATTTATCAACGGTGCCTGAAAGTAACAGAATTATAGTTCATCGAAGAATAAGAAGACATTTCAGTCTTTATCTTATTTATTTATTTTTAACACAATGATAGATTTGCACCAAAGAACATTTAACTGAGATTTTATTAACTATTCAATGTTGGGAGAAACATATACTAAATATAACATAAAACTAATATTAAAATAATTTTGTTTTCGAATATTACGACATTTTGGTGCGAATGCGGACCCTCAAAATATAACCCCGAAATTCTGAGTTAGAAATTTATTTTACAAAATGCAAAAATACAGGTTTAGTCACTTTAAAAGTTTAATATTTAATTTTTTTTTTTCACCGCATTCTACTACAAGAGTAAAGTTTCGGAAATGTCTGTTATTCTGTTTCAAACAGCCCGCCTCTAATGGCCTAACAGCCCGCCCTTTCAAACGCACAATACATATGTATTTGTGGAAAATAAGAAACAAGAAGTTCCGTCTAGAACTACACTAGCCTACTTTCGCGTGTACACCAATATCAAACTGATAAATCTTGCGATCTCTCTCTCTCTCTCTTTTTCTTTGAGCTTTAGTTCTTAATTACGTCAAATATACTCTTTTTCAACAGTTTATACGAATGCATGAATAAGTGAAATGAATATGTAAACTGCTGGTAGCTTTTCCAAATAAATAAATAAATAAGAAAAATAAAAACAAGGAAGGGATGTGAGAACAAAACTAACAGTTACTCTCGAAGATGCAAATGCATTCGCAAAAGATCGACTAAGAGGAAAAACTATTAAAAATGACTATCAAATATCTTATATATAAGCCGCTTAAGTGTCTGTTTGTCGCCGATAGCTTTTTTTGAATTTCTGACTCCGAGAAAACTGGATAGTGCTGCCAACTACACAATTGTTTCGATAATGAAAACGTTTTTTATGGAAGAGAAGTTACCGCAAACTTCTACAAAATAGAAGTTCGCCAAAAGCTTTGCGAATTTACAGCAGTGTAATAGAGTTTAATTTCATCCTTCTTTCTTTATTTTAATTTATTTATCGTCTGTGCTTTTTATATATATTAAAATGGCAGCGCTCATTTTCCAGGGGTTTTGTTAAAACTATTGTTTTGACGATGATTATGTTGCATATAAATCAATATTTTTCACAAACAATTTGATTATATAGTAAATAATATTCTTATATTGCAGATTATTATAACTTAGATGTTTTTTTCCTGTAAGAATACTTTTTTCCGAAATTATTATATGTTTGTTATTTATTCATTAAACTTTACTGTTCTACCTAATAAATATTTCTTTGATATGATGTGCATTTCCGGTTACTGGGAGAATTGTATATTTATAATATCTAGAACAGCGGTCATTTCGTATGACCGCAGGACTTACTAGTTTGAAATAACTGTGAACAGAGTAGTTACATGAACCATTACACGGCTCAATACTTTCGGGGCATGAAAATTCATAGTGGTTTTTAAAAGATCTTACCGTCTTTGCGATACCTGTAAATTCTCTTTCAGTCTAGACCATATATTTGAACTATTCTCCGATTTTGAGGTCCTTACTTAATACATTGGGTAGTTTCTCCCTTCAGCTGACATCTCTACCCAACGACTCCTGAAAATCTCAACATCGTCAAATGTGCCTCCTTTGCACATGGCTTTAAAAAAGACTATCAAGTATTTGAAATAATTGTGTGAACAGAGAAACGACTCAATTTTTTCGGACATGAAAATTCATAGTGAATTTTATATGATCTTACCGTCTTTGCGATACCTGTGAATTACCTCTTAGCTTAGACCTTTGAACTGTCCTGCGATTTTAAGATCCCTACTTCCTATTGGGTAGTTTCCCTTCAGTGGACAGCTTTACTCAACAACTGAAAATATCAACATCGTCCAAATGTGCTTTAAAATCTCTCGACAGTTAATGTAAATTTTTTATCCTTCTAATTAACTAACTAACTAAGTTAGTTAATCAGTAGTAACAACTTTCGGCAGGTTTATGTAGTTCTTTACCAGTTCATTATGTTCTTTACGCTAAAATAATTGGAATTTAATGATATTCGATATGAATAACAGTTAAACAGTTAACGATCAAGTTCAGCCTTGGTCTGTGTAATTAAAATCGGCGTGTCAAGGTCACAGAGCTCTACCTTTTCCCTTCTGGTCGTCATGGTTTCCGTGGTATAAACTTTTTTCCCGCGTTGGTTTCGAGAACATGATAAGTTAGTTTGTTGTTTTAGTTATAATAATAATAGACAGATTCAAATCAGATTTATTTCTCAATGGCAAAAATAGATTCCGTAAGATAAAGTATTCTAATATTTTGAATCAATCTAAATCGTATTCTCAATATTTTGATGTGTTTCAGAAAGCTATTTTATACCTAATTTATTGTATTTTATGTTTTGTAAATGTTAAAATCTTTTTCTAAACATTCTGGATTTAATGTAGGAGAAATTTAATTGCATTTACTTTAGTATCAAAAATAAATAAATAGAAAATAAATTTTTTCTTACTACTGTTTACAAATTATTCTAATATTTTGAGTCAGAGGTGTGGTAATGCAATTGCCTTAACTGAAGTGCAGAAAAAAAGTCTGGCGCTGTTATCTTTCTCGCAGTTGCCATGGTAACAAAGCAGGAAACGCGACCTTAACCTCTTCATTCCAAGTGTACCCAATTGGGTACATTTTAAAATACTGTTTATAAACTACTGTTTGTGTATTTTGAAAGCTAAAACATCCAATTGTTTTTGAAATTACTCAATAGATAATTTACTTCGTTTTAGACTTGGAAAACATGAAAATTGGGCATTAATTACTATTTAAACTAATTATTAATTAAAATTTAAAAAAAATTAGTTATTTTGTTTTGTAACCATTTTTTAAATCAGAGAACCAAAAAATTGCGTCAAAATTGTTTGTGGCTAGTTTTGGGGTCTGAAGAGGTTAAAGCGCCGATTTTAATTACAGAGACTATAGTATTTTTTATAGTGCACTAATAAGAAAAAAAAAATGACAATAAAACGAAGTTGAGTGACACATAGGAATGATTTCGAAATAATGCAATTATTTTGGAAATATTTCAAAAATTCACATCTTTCCCTTGGCAACAGATTAACCCTTTAAGGCACGAGTTTTTATTTTATTTTTTCTGGAAAACTAGTATAGTGTAAGTTATTCTTTGCAATTTCAGGTTTTGTGGGGCGACTAGGGAGCGGGGGGTGGGTTAAAAGTTACACAGAGAAAATATATTATACAAGCAAAGTGTAAACGGATTTCAGCCCGGCATTAGAAATAAAATAACGCACGGGCATGGGCAAATTTTCCGGTAACTTCTGCCCGTGTCAGGCATGAACAAATTTTCCGGTAACTTTCGAAAATGTCAGGCATGTGCAAGTTTTTCGGTAACTTCTGCCCGTGTCAGGCATGAACAAATTTTACGGTAAATTTCGAAAATGTCAGGCATGTGCAAATTTTACGGTAACTTTCGAAAATGTCAGGCATGTGCAAATTTTACGGTAACTTTCGAAAATGTCAGGCATGTGCAAATTTTCCGGTAACTTCTGCCCGTGTCAGGCATGAACAAATTTTCCGGTAACTTTCTAAAATGTCAGGCATGTGCAAATTTTTCGGTAACTTCTGCCCGTGTCAGGCATGAACAAATTTTCCGGTAACTTTCGAAAATGTCAGGCATGTGCAAATTTTCCGGTAACTTTCGAAAATGTCAGGCATGTGCAAATTTTCCGGTAACTTCTGCCCGCGTCAGGCATGAACAAATTTTCCGGTAACTTTCGAAAATGTCAGGCATGTGCAAATTTTCCGGTAACTTCTGCCCGTGTCAGGCATGAACAAATTTTCCGGTAACTTTCGACAATGTCAGGCATGTGCAAATTTTCCGGTAACTTCTGCCCGTGTCAGGCATGAACAGATTTTCCGGTAACTTTCGAAAATGTCAGGCATGTGCAAGTTTTTCGGTAACTTCTGCCCGTGTCAGGCATGAACAAATTTTCCGGTAACTTTCGAAAATGTCAGGCATGTGCAAATTTTCCGGTAACTTTCGCCCGTGTCAGACACGGGCAAATGCATGGTTCATGTAACTACTCTGTTCACAGTTATTTCAAACTAGTAAGTCCTGCGGTCATACGAAATGACCGCTGTTCTAGATATTATAAATATACAATTCTCCCAGTAACCGGAAATGCACATCATATCAAAGAAATATTTATTAGGTGGAACAGTAAAGTTTAATGAATAAATAACATAAGTGGTTAAAGGGGGAGATGGATGTAAAGACGGCGTATTAAGAGCAATTTTCATGATTTTGTTTAACATATAAAGAATAAATATATTTTATTGAAATTTTGAGGTTGATTTATAGAAATATATTGTAGAACATTTACTGAAATTTTCATACATTTTTCTTGAAAAATCCCGGAAATATCAGCTGCTGCACAAGTCGCCAATCGGATCGACAGTTTGCGTACATCCTAGAAGTCACAATTTTTCACTGAAATCAATTTTTTTTATATTTATGTTCTTTATAAGTGCCTCTTCTAGTTGAACTAAAATCATCACAAAAAATTGAAAATTTCTATATATATATATTTGTTTTTTAGAATGAGAAAATTACGTACGATTTTTAACCTTTTTTTTTTTTTTTTGTTCTCTTTTTTACAATAAAAAAGGGAAAAATAAAGATATGCTTATGATTCTAGTTCAACTAAAGCGTATGTATATATATACATAAAGAAAATGTGTGCTAAATTTGATAAGGATTTATCAAAAACTCTGCGAGATAGAGTACGCAAATTCGAAAAAAGTAGTTTCGACAAAAACGCGTTTGAAAAAAAGAGTGGTAGTGTAGGTAAATTTAAAGCAGTAATGAATCAATTTTTTTTTAATACTTATAAATACTAATACTTATACAAATTTCTATCCGAGGTCTCAATTGTTATAAGAAATAAAAGGACATCTGCTAACGTTCTTCTGTCTCTCTAACACCCTTCAGGTCATTCATGAATGAGGGACTACCTGCTCAACCGCTTCAAAAGAGGCGCTCGCTCAAATGCTTTCAACTTTTAAACGACTTGGAATTTTGCTTTGAAATTTTCAGGGTATATTATTGAATAGTTGTAGAATCGATTTATAATTAACAGTTTAAAAAAAATTGACCTCTACACGTATTTCCCCCCTTAAGTCAGTTTTTACCTGAACAAGATCTATGACTACATAAATAATCAATGCACATTTTTCATTTTTTCCCTTCAAGTAATTTAAATATCTTTATTTGAGGAACGCGAGAAATGCAATTTGATGCTCCATAATTGGCAGGCAAATAAAGAAAATCATTTTTATCTTCTCATTATGCAACACCTCCTGAATGACACTTATTACAGAAGCCGCGCAGGGGATTTTAATGAAATCTTTCACTTGCATATGCATTGCAGGAAAAACAATCTGCTATTAATTTTCTTCCCTGTGGGGTTTTTATTCAAAAAAAAAATTCCCTACCTGCTGTTTTAATAAGCAAGAAAAACAAAATTAAACACGGGAAAAATGTGGGAGAGTAAATCATTCAAATTTTTCGAGCAAAACTAGCATAAGCCTATATATTTATCCAAAAAGGAGTGACGTAAATTTAGAATAAAACGTGTTTATAAGAAAAAGGAGTTTTTTTTAATGCACTAGCTGAAATACAATTTTCCTTTGGAATTAAATGTTCATTTTTTCACAACACAAATTTTTTTAAAAAATCAAAATTTGTCCTTCTTATCATTTGTTCAATGGAGGCAATTCAAGCAACGTCATTCGTCACGTGGCACCGATGAAATCAATGTAAACAAAGGAGGCCGCAGCATCGCTTTACATCGAGTTCGACAAATTTAATTAAAAACTAGGCCCAAATAAAGTTCTTCTACATTACATAAAATAAACACTAAATACAACACTATAACTACTGTAATAATTAATAAATTACTTTTATAATGATTAAATTAAATGTAAATACTGGGTTATCGTAAGAAAAAGCTGTGAAAATTGTCTAATTAATTTTAAGATAACTCATTTTGCCTAGTGAACTCCACGTAGAACTCAATTGAAAATCTAATGAAACAAAGAGCGGATACCACGTGACAACGATGATCGCTCATGAGTCCCTCTAGCGGTGAATTGCCTCCATTTGCAAACGCTGGTTCGTCCATCAGGTTGTAAAACTCAAATAAATGTAGCTTATCGAATTTTCTTCTATTTGACAGAGTTGACCAGTACGACCTTACGCATCCCATTTTGTTCACCCTTCTTCAGGGTGTCCCAAAACGACCGCATAAACTCTGCACAGCTAGATTCCTCGTTGGGAGTACATAAAAACTGCCCGAAAAAGCGTTCCTGTACGATCTATAGTTCACGAGAAAAATGCTAAAAACAAAATATGACGTCAATGCCGGTGCAAGAAAAAACACTGTATTGGACATATCAGCAGCAGTATTTACATATCTGTCCAGACGATAACGTTGAAAAGCGAACGTTTTACAGACAAAAGATTATATGCATATTCTAAGGATTCTCATATAGAAATAAAATTTCACGTTAAATTAAAGCACAAATGAGCATTAAAACGCAGACATATGTTTCGGGATTGCTTGGAATCCCTTTTTCAATGCGACAGGGAGCTTCTAGATGCAAAACATCCAAATGAAGCAGACAGAACAACAAAAACAAAGCTTATATAGCCTAAGAATAACTGTAAACCAATGAGAATAAAGGCAGTGTGAAGTGGAAGTAGAAGTAGTAGGAAAGGCACCA
Organism: Octonoba sinensis; assembly: GCA_038502835.1. Lineage (NCBI taxonomy): Eukaryota > Metazoa > Arthropoda > Arachnida > Araneae > Uloboridae > Octonoba > Octonoba sinensis. The sequence goes on from CM076604.1 coordinate 16,290,931, forward strand.
ATAAGAGAGCAACAAACGAATGCAGTTGGAAGTACAGAAAGTAAAAAGGAATATCAATAAAAAGAAAGCAAAAAAGACAACAGCGTGCATAAAAATGTGAAAATACATGAAAATTGCAAAAAAATAAAATAAAATACAAAGAATAAAATGGAAATAAAATAAGTACAGAAAATACCAAAACAAAAAGCAAAACAAAGTACACATGCAAAAGAGGGGGAGGGAGGAAGAGAGAGAAAAAAAAAATTGACACAAAAAAGGAAAACTAACAAGAAAACCAAGAAAGAACAACAAATTAAAGGAACTTATGCCAGACCTGTGAAAAATAAGGAGTTGAGGAAGAATCATTAACCAAATTAGAACTATTCCTGTTAATATGATAAGCTTCCCAAAAGTCAAGTTCTAAAGGGGAAGAACATTTTTGAATAATTTTCCCAGAATTGAAATCAAAAGAGTGTTTGGAATTCCAACAATGTTGAGCAATGCTAGACTTATTCAGCTCTTGCTTTCGTACATAACCTTTATGCTCATTTAACCGAATTTTCAGAGCACGTTTTGTCTGTCCAATGTAAGAAAGGCCGCAACGGCAACTAATTTGGTAAATACCCCAAGTATTAAGTTGATCAACAGGATCTTTAAGAGAAGAGAAGGAAAGTTTGTTGCTAGGAGCAAAAACAACTTGAAATTGAAACCTTTTTAGGATTTTAGCAATACGAAAACTTACAGAATGAAAGAATGGTAACACAACCAAATTCTTTCTAGAAACCACATGATTGGGACCAGAAGTTTTTTTAGAAAGTTTGTTATGAATAGAATCAATTAAAGAGTGAGAAAATCCTCTATCAACAGCTACAGCTTTCAGATAGTTGAGTTCAATCTTGAGAAGCTCAGGAGAAGAGCAAATATTAATAGCACGATGGACAAGAGCATTAAAAGCCGAATATTTTTGGTTGGGAGAATGAGACGATAGTCTGTGAGGAGGTAAAGAAACAGCGAAAGGTTTACGATAGACAGAAGTTGTGAAACCAGACTCACTCCTAGAAATCAAAACATCAAGAAACGCGAGGCTACTATTAAGTTCTTTCTCACAAGAAAACTGGATATTAGAATCAATGGAGTTCATAATCGAAAGAGCATCATCAATACCTAACAAGTTACTGTCCGTTAGGACAAAACAATCATCCACATAACGAACATAAAATTGAAATTGCAATTTTTGGAATAGTTTTTCCTCAAAATAATGCATATAGAAATCACTTAAAATAGGACTAAGAGGACTTCCCATGGCCAGGCCATCTACCATAGCATAGAATTTACCATTAAATACAAAAGTGCTCTGTTGCAAGCACACACGAGTAAGAAAAACTAATTCCTCAATTTCCACAGAAGTAAAATGGAATTCAGAAAGCCTTTTCCTGAGGCAAGTCAAAGCGCCATCAACAGGAACATTAGTAAACAAAGAATTAACATCAAAAGAGGCCATAACCGAATTATGCGGAACGAAGTTATGAAGTTTCTTAACAAAATCGGTGGAATTTTTAACAGTGAAAACATTCCGACTCCTAAGTGGAGAAAACACAGAAACTAAATACTTGGAAAGTTTATAAGAAGCAGTGCCAATATTGGAAACAATTGGTCTGAAAGGAATACCTGCCTTGTGTACCTTCGGTAAAGCATAGAAACGCGCACAATTAGCAACAGAAGGAATCACAGACCGTTTAGCAATCAAAGGAATAGAATGAACAGACTTAACAGCAGAAGAAATAGCTTTTAACTCCTTGTCGCTAGGATCTTTATAAATTTCAGAATAAGGACCAGAAGCAATTAAATCATCAGTTTTTTCAACATAAGATGATTTATTAAGAACAACAATCTGACCACCCTTGTCAGCTTTGGTAATGACCAAATCAGAATTTGAAACTAAATTATTGACACAGCGTTTCACAGAATGGGTAAAACCAATATTAGGAACTTTTGAATTGAAATCAACATTGGAAGCAATAAGATGCCGAACTGACTCTTTTTGAGTGGAAGTTAAGGCACTAAATTTGAAAGCTTTTTCAACCGGAGCAATAAGTTCAGAAAAAGAAGGCTTTTTAGCCAAAGCAAAATTGTTATTACATTTCAAAGCATTAATTTCATTACTATTCAAAGGAAATTTCGAAAGATTTACAACCGCATTCCTATTAACAAGAGGCAAATCAGCCGGAACAGGAACATTTGAATCGTTACACAACTTGGTAAATTTCTTATTTAAAGTAATTTTGTGACTGTCAGATGAATGAAGAGCTCTTGCCCATGACATTCTATCAATAGAATCAAAATCGAAATTAGAATTAGATACAGAAAGATGTAAATCATAAAGTTCACGTTCTATGAACGAAAGTTTTTTCCTAGTTTCCTGGATAGAAGCTCTAAGTAAAGCTAATTTAGAACGAAAAATTACCTTATCAACCCTAACAGAACGCGGTAAATTATACTTTAAAGTGATAAACTTAGGAATGACTTTCTTGCGCCTGCAAGCCTGGAGAAATTTTAAATGGTTCAAAAACCGAACCTTTTTAATTCGTAGATTACAAAATCTGTTAACTTGAGACATAACAGAATCAAAACAAACAAAACATAAGGGGAAAAAACAATAGCTAAACCGTTCAATAAACGAAAAGAAACAGAAAGAACAAATTGCAAAAACAAATGCAAAACATACACCACGTAACAATATGCGGAACAAATGTCAGAAAACAAAAAAGCAAAAATAAACACAGTCAAGAAAGGCAATGAGGAAAGAACAAAAATCAAAAACTCACCAAGCAGCGAACAGATGGGAGAACAAAACAAAAGAAAGAAGAACAAATTCAGGCTTACTTTGCACAAAGTTTAATCATTACTGATTGTCATATAGTTTGATAACGGTATTATAAGGTTTAAAGTGTGTAATTCGTCGACAGGATGGCGTAGTGGTAAGACGCAGGTCTCGTATGCCCAATATCGCAGGTTCAAACCTGGCCCAAGTTGGTGGATTTTCAAGATGCAGAAAATCGTCTGCGTCCACGTCGTATGATTATGCGGCATGTCAAAGATCCCTTGAGTATCCGTTTGGCATGGATGCTCTCGGCTAAATTAAATTCCTAGTGCAGATTGCATCAACGAGAGCTCAGGGGCCCCATCTAGGGGAAACTAAGCGTCAAAAAAATTGCGGCAATGGTACCACACTCATTGCGGTGCCGCTGAAAGAGTTGGTACCAATCTCTGGGGACGCACTAGGTCTGCAATGGCTGATGACCAATACTGCAGCCCCAATTAGAAAGAAAAAAAAAAGTGTGTAATTTTTATGAAAGTTTGAAAACGGTCAATTTGACCGGCACTTGGTAGGTTTAGTCTTAATAATTTTCTCTCCGAGTTTTTTGTAGTCTTTGAATTTTTTTTTTTAAAGTGCATATTAAAAACATAAAACAAAAAATTCCAGCAGCACTCGAAGGTTAGCAAGAAACATCAGAATAATAAAACATTTTTCTTCTGTATATTATTCAAAAATCCGCCCTCAATCACAAAAAAACCATACCATATACTAAGGCTCGACCGATGCATCGGCCTCGCCGATGCATCGGCGCCGATTGTTCAACAAAGTTGCCATCGGCCATCGGCATCGGCGGCAGATGTTAACTTTAGAAAAACATCGGCCCATCGGCCTTAAAAAACATCTAAAAGCCGATGCAAGGCCGATGTTTTTCGCAGGGACAACTTTCCAGAAAACATTCTGTCTTTCACTTTACTTTTTTCTCCATAGCTCAATTTCTATTTCCATACAATAACAGGCAGCACATAAGTTAAAAAGAAAAAAACACAGAAATAATGTTATTCTATAAAGTATTTGATAAAAAAATCGGAAAACTAGTTTAAGCGATCGCTGCCCGAAAACCTTCATTATTAAAATAGTTCTCTTTGAGCAGAATACTCGCGAAATAGAATATGTTAAAGTAAAAGTCATAGAAGCGTCTTATGAGTGCTATTTGTTTTTCGCACTAGGTTAGTTGCCTCATTTTTGTCCGTTTTCTTTTAATAATGACTTAGTGCATTAGATGTCATTGTGCAATAATATCATACCATCTGCTTTTAGTTTGTCATGTTTCTTATTATTCCGAAATTGTAAACAATAAAAAGTCAACTCAATCAAAGTACGATAATAATTTTAATTTTTACCAGCGTAAACTTTTTCTCTTTGCGTTTTTTTTTTTTTGCTTCTTCGATCCCACGTGTTACAGTTTTTCTACAATTGTGGGGCAATCTTGTTTCATCTGCTTTTAGTGTGCGGTTGTTCTCATTATTTCATTTTTAGTTTCCATTATAGAAAAGATTGGTCAAAAATAAGAAAAAAATTTAAAGTATAAATATTTATTGATCGAAATTTCATGTGTCCAAGTTCGAGTTGAATTTTCAAAATGCGAGTTCGCGTGACAACCTTAATAACATTAATAACATCTTAATAAAAATGCTAAAATGACTTTATTTTAAAGATTGATCAAAGCATATTTTTTTTTCAAAATACATCTTAACATTTTTTATGCGATAATTTTAATTTTCCCCGTTTATACTTCGTTTTTTTAGCTTCTTTGATGCCACGTGTTAGACAGTTGACAGTTTTTCTGCTATTGTACAACAATCTCGTTCCCTCTGCTTTCAGTTTAGAATATTTCTTGTACAACATAGAACATATTGATGAAAATATGAATCAATTTTTCAGTATAAATGTTTATTGATCGAAATTTTATGTGTCCAAGTTCGACTTGCAATTTCCAAAATTTTAATTCTTTAAAAACGAGTTTGGGACACAGGGTGGAACAATACCTTAATAAAAATGCTACAATTTCATTAATTTCCAAAATTGTCAACATATATAAATATATATATATACGTTGACAATTTTGGAAATTAATGAAATTGTAGCGAATTGAAATTTGGGCGGGTGTGTTGTATTGGTGGCATGTTTTACGTCAGTTTAATATTTAATATTTAATTTTTGAATTTAAGCTTTTTGCGTTTTGTCCGTTAAGTTTCCTTTTAGTTATTTACCATATTTTCAATTCAATTTTTGAGTAGCATTGACGCTTCATTTTATCCATAATGCTTCCTTTTACATGCCATTTCTGCGACACATTCCGAAACCTGTAGGACTATTTTTCTTGGTTTCTAATGTATACGTTATGCTCCCCGCCCACTGATGAGTAGAGTTATTTGTTTCTGTTTCTTTTTTTGACTTTTTATACTTTGTATAGGCAATTTATACGTTTCGTTAATGTTCGTTTACGTTTGTTTACATGTCCCGGAACTTTCATTTCTTTTCATTATTTCTATATTTCAATATATATATATATATATATATATATATATATTTTTTTTAAAATACATCTTAATTTTTATAAACGATCACGTGTTTTCAGAAGATTATTTGTCAACAGAAAACTGCTGGTGCTCAAAATATTGGTTTATTTCGGTGACCTTACATATTGTGCTCATGAAAATATAAAGAACATGTCAAGTATTTCAGAGTAATTTTCAACTCGCAAGAAAAAAAAATCTAATAAGATTAGTTCTTAAGACCCAGCATTCATTTGTAAAGACAAAAAAATCTCAAGTCTATGTTTTTAAAGCAATATTCAGCATTTCTTGGTTATAAACAAGGGATAATATTGCGAGCGAAATTTTTTGATATTTTATTTTTATTTCAGAAAAAGAGCTTAAAATAACTTTTTTAATGAAAAATAAACATGTAATCGTTCCCGCTTTTCTTTTAAAAGCGCGGGGGGGGGGGGTATCATGAAAAAATCTGAGAGGAGGGGGTTGACAGTTTCGTTAAAAATACAAACATACATTATTTGTTAGCCTGTGTCATAACATCAGCATTCCTCTCCATGAAAAAAAATATGAAAATAAAGGCAGCTGCACTTGGCATTTGCAGTGCAGGTGTGATAAAGAGGAAATGTTGAAGGAAAGGGAATTAGACCCGAGCCGATCCAATAGATGTTGAGTATTTTTATTTTGCAAAGATAAGAAAAAAGAATTAAAAATCCTCTGATATAGCATTTTTTAATTTTTTTAACCTCCAAATAGTTGTATTACTTTACTAGAAGCGCGAGTGATTCTTTCAGTTTTAATTATTACGTAAACTTACCCCAAACAGTTTTACGGTGCTTGAATAATGCATTTATGTTTTTATAAACATTAAAATAAATAATAAATGATTTAAATGACATTTTTGACAAGCATTCTACACGTTTTAATGGTTTAAGGCGACTTTTTTTCCATCGGCCATCGGCATCGGCCATCGGCCGATGGAAGAGGAGAATAATCGGCAATCGGCCATCGGCCGACCTCGGAACAATCGGCCAACAATCGGCATCGGCCCATCGGCCAAAAAGTGCCATCGGTCGAGCCCTACCATATACCATTATTACTCAGAAACTTGTTTTTAATGCTATACGAATGTCTTGTTAACTCAGTTAATTCCTTATTATTTTTGTCGACTTAAAAGCTGCTTTAATCTGAACATTAATTGCGGAGCATTTGCGAAACAATAAAAAATGCATATAATGGCTGTTAAGGCTGCCATTAATCTTTTTTTTCCCTCCCTTTTTCATTGGGCACTGTTATTAAGGCCATTGTTTTATTTCACTTATACCTTGTTTGAGCATTTTGTGTAGATTAAAAGAATGAGGGACGGAATTTTTTAAAGTTTCACTAATTTAATTCCGTTTTTTTGCTTATTTTGCACGTTTTTATAGTAATTGAATTGAGTTATTTTTAATGAGCATTTTATGAAGTATAAGTATAAGTATATTTCGTTAATAGCGTGATTACATATTAATTAGGAGCAGGCATTTTTGGAAGATTTTAAACATAATATTAATTATAGTTTTGAAAGTTGCAATTTTACTTTTGTCAAATTCAAAGGGATCACAAATAAATTAAAAGGGTAAAATTCAAATAAAGTCTCAAAGTTGTGTTTAACAAAAAAAAAGGGATAAAAATAATGAAAATTAAAAATGAAGAGAAAAAATACAGAAGAAAAATTACAAATAAATAAAAGAATTTTTTCTTTTGTTTAGAAATCTGTAAGAAATTGATTTTTGATTCGGCGTTTTTTGTATCTGTTATTTATTTTTTTAATGAACTTTAGACTTCAATATATAAATATATAATTCAAACAGCAAAAAAATCATTTTTTTCAAAATTAATTTCAAAACTTCTACTTCAGAAAGTGGTTTGTGGCTATTTGAAAGCAATATGACCAGAGCACGTAATTTCACTTATTTAATTTCTCTTGTTTTGCGAGTTTTGAAAAAAATTATTATCTCAGATTTAAAAGGAAAATGGCATTCAAACCACCTAAAGCTATACATGATTAAAAGATACATCATTTCCGCTAAAACTATACATCAATAAAAAACAAATCATTCTCCAATAATTAGTTCAGCAATATCATTACTATCAAATCCTTCTTCAATATTCGTTTAATAATAAATCATTTCTCACTCTGTAATGAAACATTTGCAGATGTCATTCACAAAAATATAATATAGTCAAAACCTAACATAATATCGCCGTTCCGGAAGAACAGTGACGTAAATGCAAAAACTTCAACTTTACAGGAGAGTAAAAAAACGATTTGCAGTTGTATAAAACGTATAATTGAAAAAAGGTGCAAGTGACCGAAAATACTAGTGAGAGTAACTATGTAGGATATATACTTTACTTTCATTTACCAGGGATTAGGACTTAATCACCCTAATTTCAGCCCCTAAGTGTAGTTACGTCATTGTTTCCCTAAAAATTGTTCGTAGTTCTAGAAGACACAAACTGTCGTTCTACAGTTACGTCCATGGTCTCTTGTATAAGGGATGTGTTTCGGATATTGTCTGTGAAGTTGTTTGCATTTGACACATTTTTGCAGTTACATCAATGTTATTCCAGAACGGCGATATAATATAAAAAAGTCATTTTTTGAAAAATTAATTTTAAGACGTCTACTTCGGAAAGTGGTTCCTGGGAAATTTAAAAGCAATATGACCACGTAGTTTTTTAGTCTTATTCAATACAATTTCCAGAGTTAACTAAAAAAAAAGGGAGGGAGGGATTTTCTAACCATATCATATACTAAGATTACGCATCATTTATTAGTAAACCATTCCTCCATAGAAATAAAATTTCACGTTAAATTAAAGCACAAATGAGCATTAAAACGCAGACATATGTTTCGGGATCGCTTGGAATCCCTTTTTCAATGCGACAGGGAGCTTCTAGATGCAAAACATCCAAATGAAGCAGACAGAACAACAAAAACAAAGCTTATATAGCCTAAGAATTAACTGTAAACCAATGAGAATAAAGTCAGTGTGAAGTGGAAGTAGAAGTAGTATTAAAGGCAGCAACAAACGAATGCAGTTGGAAGTACAGAAAGTAAAAAGGAATATCAATAAAAACAAAGAAAAAGACAACAGGGATTCCAAGCGATCCCGAAACATATGTCTACGTTTTAATGCTCATTTGTGCTTTAATTTAACGTGAAATTTTATTTCTATTACTTTGCACAAAGTTTAATCATTACCATTCCTCCATAATTAGTTTGAAAGTATAACCACTGAAATCATTCACAAATCTTCATTCACTAGAACAATAAAACATTTGTCATTCAGTAATTTGAACAATTCGCAAAGTATCAAAACATGGTAAAAGTTTCAATTTTAGCAAAATGAGCCGAGTAAATTACAATGAAAATTCGACTATTCGAAATTCTCTGTTAACCAAAGTTCTTTTTCGTTTGAAATGAATTACTACTCACATCCAAAATAAAAGTCATTTCAAAATTCAAATAACCATGTACATGTTACCACACATTGCCGGCTAGTTTTAGGCCTTATATACAATGCCTAGGCATTCTATGGAATGCCGGATTTCAAACTTTGCCGGTAACATATACAATGTCCTGGGCATTTTATAGAATCCCGGATTTCAAACACTGCCGGTAACATATACAATGCGTAGGCATTCTATAAAATGCCGGATTTCAAACTTTGCCGGTAACATATGCAACTAATTACAAGTTTATTCCTTTTCCTAATTTAGTATAGCTTCATTTTTTGTCACTTACATGCAAAAGAGAAGTTATTCCAAAATTTCAATTCAAATAACCAACGACACGACTAGTTACTAGTTTGTTCCTCTTCCTATTTTACTGTAGCTTCATTTTTTTTATTACTCACAGAAAAGCTATTCCAAAATTCAGATAAACATAAATACAACCTATAATTCATTTTCTGTCAAAAAAAAAAAAACTACCAGTTTTTCCGAAAAAAAAAACTCGTGCTTCAAGGAGTTAAAAAAACTACAAAATACATGTACATACACATAAATACATTATATTTTCCAACCCAGAAGGGCAATTGACCCCCTTGGCCCCCCTAAATGAAGCGCCTGGGTCTGAAAAAAAAAAACTATGCATCTGAAAACTTTTTTCTTTAAAGTGCCTTTTTTTTTTTTTTTTTTTTTTTGCAAAAGCATATGCATCTGAAAACTGGATATTTTATAGAGCCTCAGAGTTTGGAGATACATTTTTTTTTTTTTTGGATTATTGATGTACACCTGATTCCTTAGAAATGCAATCTCACCAAAATTTGAATTTTTTGAAAATACCTTGCACTTAAAGATGCATCTCAAAATCAAGCCTTATTGGGAACAAAATAAATGCATTATTAAAGCAAAAATCCGGAGCTACAAAACTAGATTATATATTAATTTTACTTTTTTGTTAGTGCCAGGTTTTAGTCACAAAATTTTGTAGCGAAACGTTTCAACAAAGTATTCCCAACTTAAAACAGAAGTTTTACGAAATTGACAAACATGTTTTACAAACAAAGGTGGATTAATAATTTGGTCTTTGAACACTTCGAAACTACCAAAATTAATATTACAAATACGAATAATGATAAAGAGCTGCCCCTTCAAAATTTGAATTTGTTGAAACAATACATCTGGTTCTCAAAGATACATGTATCTTTATGCAGCCTTGTATTGCACATCTATGTTGCGGTATATTATGCGTACATTGCCTTTAAACTTAAGCGAATTCAGTGGTATACACGCATTTGAAAAATGCATAAATTTGAGCCACAAGTAAAAAAAAGAACATGGTGCATGTTTTACAAACAAAAGTAAATTAATAATTTAGTCCTTGAACATTTCACAAACTTCCAAAATTAATGTTATAAATGCGAATAAAATTAAAGAGATGACCTTTAGAAATTTGAATTTGTTAAAACTACCACATCTGGGAAATTGTTAAAAAAATTTCACGTTAAGAAAGCACAAATGAACATTAAAATGCAGATATATGTTTCGGGATTTTGCATCTAGAAGCTCCACTATTGCGTTGAAAAAGGGATTTTAAGCAATCCCGAAATATATGTCTGCATTTTAATGCTTATGCTTTCTTAAGCTGAAAATATTTTAGTTTACTTGTGCACAAAGTAAATTTATTATTTTACACATCTAGTTCTCAACGCTGCGTGTATCGACATGCAGCCTTATATTGCACATCTATTGGTCGGTATATTATGCGTGCATTGTATTTAAACTTAAGTGACTTCTGTATTGTACACACATTTGAAAAATGCATAAATTCGAGCCAAAAGTAAAAAAGAAACATGGGAGCGCATAATGCAACTGTTTATTGTACTTATGCCTTAAAAATGCGCAATGGTTTGTAGATTTAACACAATTTTTTACGATACTATAGTTCGATAGCGACAATGTAGGTTTTAGGGCTCGACCGATGGCATTTTTTGGCCGATGGGGGCCGATTTTGGGCCCATTGTTCCGAGGTCGGCCGATGGCCGATTGCCGATTATTTTCCTCTTCCATCGGCCGATGGCCGATGCCGATGGCCGATGGAAGAAATCATTTATTTATTTTAATGTTATAAAAACATAAATGCATTATTCAAGCACCATAAAACTGTTACTGTTTGGAGGAAGTTTACATAATAATTAAAACTAAAAGAATCACTCGCGATTCTAGTAAAGTAATTGAACTATTTGGTGGTAAAAAAAAAATAGCTATATCAGTGGATTTTTAATTATTTTTTGTTATCCTTTCAAAAGAAGTCAACTACTATTGGATCGGATCGGGTCTCCTTCCCTTTCCTCCAACATTTTCTCTTTGTAGCACCTGCACTGCAAATGACAAGTGCAGCTGCCTTTATTTTCTTGTTTTTGTTTTCAAGGGGAGGAATGTAGATGTTATAATATAGGCTAACAAATAATGTGGGTTTGTATCTAACAAGATTGTCAACACCCCTCGGATTTTTTTCTTAATTTTTCCCCCGTTTTTGAAAGAAAAGCGGGAACGATTCGGTTTATTTTTTATTATAAAAATTATTTTAACTAAAAATAGCTCTTTTTATAAAATAAAAATAAAATATTAAAAAGTTTCGCTCGCAGTAACACCCCCCCCCCCCCCCTCCACGTTCGTAACCAAGAAATACTGAATATTACTTCAAGAACATACGTGAGATTTTTCTGTCATTACCAATGAATGAAGGGGCCGTCTTAAGAACCAATCTTATTAGTTTTTTTTTCTTGTGAGTTGAAAATTACACTAAAATACCCGACATATTCTTTATATTTTTATGAGCACAATGTAAGGTCAACGAAATAAACCAATATTTTGTAACCTGAAAAATATTTTGAGCACCAGTAGTTTTCTGTTGACAAATAATCTTCTAAAAAAGCACGTGATCAATTATAAAAATTAAAATATATTTTGAAAAAAAAAAAAATATATATATATATATACGTTGTCAATTTTTGAAAATAAAGAAATTGTAGAATTATTATTAAGATACTAGCTGACATGCCCGGCTTTGCGCGGAATAATATTGCATCATTCGCAGGCTAAGTGACGCAAATCCAAAATTCTGTTGTAAATATGTAAGGAAAAATTTTCTTTAAAAAATCATGTAGGAGATGGGCAACAGGCCTGAAAAACCTTATTTAAACAGTAAAAACATTTAAACGAACAGCCTAGAAAAATTCCTTTTGGACCAAAAATAACAGTTCATAAAAATCTACATTAAAATGACAACAACAGTTCAAAAAAATTGCCATTAAAGTAATTGCAACAGTAACTAAAATGCGCACATGCAGCGAGATAATTGTGCCAAAATGATATCGAGAGACCATAAAAATCGTAATTACAATATCTACCACAATACATTTAAAAATTCCCATCAAAGTAAGATCTGTATTCTGTTTTAAAATGTCCATCAGATGAAGCACAACTGTCCCTGAATATGTCTGCTACAATAAAGAAAAAATCCTTAAATCCCCACATTTGAATAAAGACAACTATTCCTAAAAATCCCTAATAGAATAAGGACATTAGTCTCAAAAAATCTCCATTAGAATAAAGACGTCAGTGACTAAAAATACCCATAAGAATACTGACCTTCAAGAGCTACTGTTCCTAAAATTACCAACAGTCCATCTTAAATTAACCATCAAAAGAAGGACAGTTCCTATAAATCCCGATTGCAAAATCGTCAAAGGATTTCCTGAAAATTCAATTGAATAGCACTTTCATAAAATTCGGATAAAAACGAAAGAAAGGGAAGCATTTTTCCAAAGGCAAATGCTTATATAAGTTAGAAAATGTTTGATACTGAACCAATCCTGACGCGTGAAATTTAAGTTGATAGAAAGAAATAACTAAATTATGTCCAAATAGTGCCAAATAGACCGTAAAAAAAATTAAGTAAATGTTTTCTCTACTAATAATAAAGCAGTAAGTATGTGTGTGTGTCTGTCTGTGTACGGCGTAAGGGCCCAGACCGTCCAGCGGATTTTCATGAAATTTGGCACGAAATTAGTTTGGAACATGGGGGTGTGCACCTCGGAGAGCTATTTCTGAAATTCGAATTTGTTCTTCTTTTATTCCAATTTATAGCCGGAAGTTTCATAAAATAGTCATTTTCTATAGGAAGGATTTATCGCATCGTTTCGAGCTTGATACCGTTGAAAAGCGCGTGAAAAACTACCCCGGAAAGAGTTTCGCTCTATGTGCGAAAATTCGAAGCCTCTAAATTAACTAGAAAAGAACTTATAAGCATTTTTCTCTGCAGTTCGAAATTATTTTTTCACGGTAATTAACTTTAATTTTAATTGTTGCCATGCCGACTGACTATTGATCCTTTTTAGCCTACTTTCCCGTAAAAGTAAAAAAAAATAATAATAAAGCATGAAAGAAGGCTTAATGTATCGTGAAAATATCGTTAAAAATCAAGAAAAGTCAAAAATAAGTGAAGTAATTAAATAAAGATTGAAAAATAAAAAATTTGAAAGTAGGGTATTGAGATGGGGAAAAAGTGTGTCTGTCGGTCTGTCGGTCTGTCTGTCTGTCGGTCTGTCTGTCGGTCTGTCTGTCGGTCGGTCTGTCGGTCTGTCTGTCTGTCGGTCTGTCTGTCTGTCGGTCTGTCGGTCTGTCCCCCCCTAATAACTTTTGAACGAATTGTCCGATTGGAAAAATTCTTTTTGCATTCGAAAGATCTCGGCGAGGACATCTCATTTCTATATTTCACTTTTTGATTTGAACAATTTTTTGTTCAATTTTGAACAGTTCAAAAAATTTTAACATTAGCGCCTATGGACAAAATTGAAGCAAATTCTGTAAACTCTGGGCACAAGAGCCAAGTTCCTATTGAAAGCTTATTGAAAGGAGTTCTCGGCGTGAAATATTGATTTGAACAGTTTTTGTTCATTTTTGAACAGTTCAAAAAATTAACACAGAGCTTACGGGGAAATTTCAACCCTATATAAATCCTGATCTAACGGACCGATTTGCTTGGAACAAACTTTATCGGAAAGCTCTTATAACGTAGAACATGTAGAAATAGAAAGTTTATCCAGAACGTACGAGCCTATTTTGCTATGAAATTTTTTGATCGGGATTTTCAAGGATATTTCTCAGTGACTCAATGAGTGAAATAATGAATGAATGAATAAATGAAAGAGTGAAAGAATAAATCAATGAATAAATGAATGAGGAAAAGAATGAATGAATAAATTATTGAATAAATGAAAATATAAATAAATGAGTGAATAAATACATGAATGCGTAAATGAATGAATAAACACTTGAATGAGGTAACGAATGAATGAATAAATGCATGGCTGAATAAATGAAAGAATGAATGAGTGAGTGAATGAATATGTATTATCCGTTGAAAAAGGTATATTTTCAATAATTAGAACTAAAGATAAATAAGAAAGAGAGAGAAAGAGATAGCTAGATTATAAATTTGAATTTGGTGTATACGGGAAAGTAGGCTCGTATAGTTCTAGACGGAACTTCTTGTTTCTTTTAACGAATTAAAATTTATTGCTTGCGGTTTTTAGCATTTTGAGAATTTATTTATTTCTTTTTTTGGATTTTGATTATTATTTTTTTAAAACGAATTAAAATTTATTTCCTGCGTCTCACAGGCGATTGATAGCTTTGTTTTGATTTCCTTATTTTGACATGTATTTTACGGGACTATTTTCCATACTGCACAGGGGTTTTTAAAAGAAATGTTATCCTTTATAGCGATTTTTGTTATTCCAGCTTATTATTACTATTTATACTTTCATTTATTTACTTTTTTTTCTCCAGTGAATTAGCACATATGTTATTTTCCTATTTGAGCTCGGATGAAAGGTTCATTCCGCTTTCAAATCTTTGCTTGCTGCTGTTTGTTTCTGCAGGCTACAAAATTTCGTCTTTCTGTTTTAAGCCGGGTCCAGACGCTACGTTTTGCACAACCTTTTTTCTGCGCAGTTCAACACATTGCAGATAAAACGTTGCGTGTAGATTGGAAAAGTGCGCAGTTTTGAGTCCGGTGCGAAGACTGTACAGTTGCAGCGATAACTGAGCTAGAAAGTATATGTCTTTGAACTGTGCAGACAAATCGGCACATGTAGACGGTAGCACCCCTTTCCGATTCATTTTGTTTCTTAGTTTCAATTAGTCAGGCGACAATGGCCGACTTTCGGCAATGTTCTCGGGAGTTTCTCACAAAATTTATTGCATTATGCGAAAGTTTCCCACGCGTTTGGCGTGTAAAATCCAAGGAGTATAGTGACAAGGATAAAAAGGGGGAGGTTTATGAGAGTTTAGTGGAAAATCAAAGACATTGATGCAACCGCAAACAGAGAAACATTTGTAAATAATTAATTCTTTGAGAAGTGTTTACCGGAAATAATTGGCAAAAGTTAATAAATCGATTCGATCTGGGGTTGGAGACGAAATTTACAAGCCATCTCTCTGGTACTTTGATTTGTTACATTTCCTAAATGATCAGGAGACAGGCAGTCTAGGAATACCATGGACGAAAATAAAGAGATTGCAGTTGTCGAACCACCAGAACAGGCAACAAAAAAATATTTATTTTATGTAATCATTTGGCCACTTTGAACGCCGGATTCTTCTGAGACGTTCCAGTCTTTTTTTTAACATGACACCATGTCATAATTGACCAGAGTAGTATCTCCTTCATGACGATATCGCACAAAACTGAGTGAAATATACAGATATCTCTGCACTATGTAGACGCATAAAAAACTGCAACGTTTTCATTTAGTCTTAAGACTGCGCAGACAAAAGGTTGTACAAAACGTAGCGTCTGGACCCGGCTTTGTCAATAAATAATACATAAAAATTAATTGTACTAAAATTTATTAATTAAAACTATTCTTATTTATTATAATCTTCCTTTTTGTGTGGCTACTTGAACAAAATAAACAAAATGCGTTATTTTTCAAATATTTTCTTTTTTGTTTTATTTCGTTTCTTTCTTTCCTTTTTCCTTTTTTATTGTGTGTGTTTTGTAAAAAAAAAAATGCTTAAATGTGTAGGATCTCCGGCTGATTGCCACGGGCAGCTAATCTTTAATTATATGGAATGCTATACATTTTAATAAAATAACATAATTTGCACCTAAAAAAGTTATCACTATATACACAATGGCAAACCGACTGGTCTTTTCATTTTTTAACACGGGCATAGCCGTGCGGGTACCGCTAGTATAAAATAAATCACTTGTGTAAAATATGGAAAGAAAAATCAACCTCAAGATAAAGTAATTGAAAATCGTCTGCACTTTATAATCCACAAAATATGCATAAAAATGAAACGAATTCTTAGAATTTGTTTCGCTGATAAAGCGGACCATGAGAAATAATATGTTTCATGAAATTGTTGAACTGGTACCA
Source organism: Octonoba sinensis (assembly GCA_038502835.1). Lineage (NCBI taxonomy): Eukaryota > Metazoa > Arthropoda > Arachnida > Araneae > Uloboridae > Octonoba > Octonoba sinensis. Next base: position 16,307,226 of record CM076604.1, read on the forward strand.
TGATACTAAATCGCCAAAAAACAAAGAAGGATCAACCTCAAGGAGTAATTACAGATCGTCTGCAGTACGCTAAAAAATGCAATGAATTTTTAGAATTTGTTTCGTTCATAAAACGGCATGAATAACGATAAAACAGCATTTTTTCAATCTTGAGTTAACAAAAATCATCTAATTGGCGTCAAAAGTAGTATTTATTTTGGCGAAAACACGCAATTTGAGCAGATAAATTCAGAGGTAAGCCTCGCTTTAAAGTTCGAAAACTACTTTAAGTGAAAATTGCGCGTGTTTTATTTGTTCTACGAACTTCAGAAGGAGATCATCTTGTGCAGTTTTTTACGGGCATCAATATGCTGCAAAAATCTAAAACGTACGAGGTTTCTTCGATGAGATATTCTTAAAATAAATAGTTTTGCTTAAAATTGGAATAAAAAAAGAACAAATTCAAATTTTAGGAAAAACGCTTCGAGGTTCACGAGGACCTGACCCAAGGTACCTGTAACCAAAATTTCGTACTTCTGGACCGTTCCATCTCGCCAGCAGGCGATCGACAGACACACACACACACAAACTTTTGGTTTTATTTATATAGATTATTCCACCCTGTCTCACGAACTCGTTTTTTAAAAATTACGTTTTTGAAAATTGCAAGTCGAACTTGAACCACATAAAATTTTGATCAATAAACATTTATATACTGAAGAATTGATTCATATTTTTTATCAATATGTTCAATGTTGTAAACTAATAATAAAAGAACAAGAAATATTCGATACTGAGAGCAGATGCAACGAGATTGTTGTACAATAGCAGAAAAACTGTCAACTGTCGTAACACGTGGCATCGAAGCAAATATATATATATATATATATATATATATATACTATATGCTTAAAAAACGAAGTTTACACGGGGAAAAATTAAAATAACTATCGTATAAAAAAATTTTATGTATTTTGAAAAAAATATGCATTGATCAATTTTTGAAAATAAAGAAATGCTAGCATTTTTATTAAGATATTATTAAATCCTGTCGCGCGAACTCACATTTTGAGAATTCAATTTTCGAAAATTGCAAGTCGAACCTTGACAAATGAAATTTCGATCAATAAACATTCATACTGGAAAATTCCTTTCTTATTTTTGATCCTTTTTTTCTTGTGTTGTAAACTAAAAATAAAATAATGAGAATAACCGCACACTAAAAGCAGATGCAACGAGATTGCTGCACAATTGCAAAAAAACTGTAACACGTGGCGTGGAGAAAAAAAAACGGCTAAGAGAAAAAAGTTTAAGCGGGTAAAATTATTATCGTACTTTCATTGAGTTGACTCTTTGTATTGTTTACAATTTCGGAATAATAAGAAACAGGACAAACTAAAAGCAGATGGTATAAGATTATTGCACAATGACATCTAATGCACTAAGTCATTATTGAGCGAAAAACGGACAAAATAATGCAACTAACCTAGGGCGAATAACAAATAGCACTCATAAGACGTCTCTATTACTTTTACTTTAAAGGGGGAAATACGTGTAAAAGTCTTCATATAAATCAATTCTACAACTATTCAATAATATACCCTGAAAATTTCAAAGCAAAATTCCAAGTCGTTTAAAAGTAATAAGCATTTGAGCGAGCGCCCCTTTCGGAGCAGTTGGGCAGGTAGTCCCTCATGAATGACCTGGAGGGTATTAGAGAACGTTAGCAGATGTCCTTTAATTTTTTTTAACAATTGAGACCTTGGATAGAAATTTCTATAAGTATTAGTATCTACAGGGTGTTTCAAAAATGGCCGGTATATTTGAAAAATCAATAACAATTAAACGAGCAGTGATAGAAATACACCGTTTGTTGAAACATGCTTGGGACAACAGTAAATTTATTATTTTACACATCTAGTTCTCAACGCTGCGTGTATCGACATGCAGCCTTATATTGCACATCTATTGGTCGGTATATTATGCGTGCATTGTATTTAAACTTAAGTGACTTCTGTATTGTACACACATTTGAAAAATGCATAAATTCGAGCCAAAAGTAAAAAAGAAACATGGGAGCGCATAATGCAACTGTTTATTGTACTTATCCCTTTAAAAAATGCGCAATGGTTTGTAGATTTAACACAATTTTTTACGATACTATAGTTCGATAGCGACAATGTAGGTTTTAGGGCTCGACCGATGGCATTTTTTGGCCGATGGGCCGATGCCGATTGTTCCGAGGGGTCGGCCGATGGCCGATTGCCGATTATTTTCCTCTTCCATCGGCCGATGGCCGATGCCGATGGCCGATGGAAGAAATCATTTATTTATTTTAATGTTATAAAAACATAAATGCATTATTCAAGCACCATAAAACTGTTACTGTTTGGAGGAAGTTTACATAATAATTAAAACTAAAAGAATCACTCGCGATTCTAGTAAAGTAATTGAACTATTTGGTGGTAAAAAAAAAATAGCTATATCAGTGGATTTTTAATTATTTTTTGTTATCCTTTCAAAAGAAGTCAACTACTATTGGATCGGATCGGGTCTCCTTCCCTTTCCTCCAACATTTTCTCTTTGTAGCACCTGCACTGCAAATGACAAGTGCAGCTGCCTTTATTTTCTTGTTTTTGTTTTCAAGGGGAGGAATGTAGATGTTATAATATAGGCTAACAAATAATGTGGGTTTGTATCTAACAAGATTGTCAACACCCCTCGGATTTTTTTCTTAATTTTTCCCCCGTTTTTGAAAGAAAAGCGGGAACGATTCGGTTTATTTTTTATTATAAAAATTATTTTAACTAAAAATAGCTCTTTTTATAAAATAAAAATAAAATATTAAAAAGTTTCGCTCGCAGTAACCCCCCCCCCCCCCCCCCTCCACGTTCGTAACCAAGAAATACTGAATATTACTTCAAGAACATACGTGAGATTTTTCTGTCATTACCAATGAATGAAGGGGCCGTCTTAAGAACCAATCTTATTAGTTTTTTTTTTTTTGTGAGTTGAAAATTACACTAAAATACCCGACATATTCTTTATATTTTTATGAGCACAATGTAAGGTCAACGAAATAAACCAATATTTTGTAACCTGAAAAATATTTTGAGCACCAGTAGTTTTCTGTTGACAAATAATCTTCTAAAAAAGCACGTGATCAATTATAAAAATTAAAATATATTTTGAAAAAAAAAAAAAAATATATATATATATACGTTGTCAATTTTTGAAAATAAAGAAATTGTAGAATTATTATTAAGATACTAGCTGACATGCCCGGCTTTGCGCGGAATAATATTGCATCATTCGCAGGCTAAGTGACGCAAATCCAAAATTCTGTTGTAAATATGTAAGGAAAAATTTTCTTTAAAAAATCATGTAGGAGATGGGCAACAGGCCTGAAAAACCTTATTTAAACAGTAAAAACATTTAAACGAACAGCCTAGAAAAATTCCTTTTGGACCAAAAATAACAGTTCATAAAAATCTACATTAAAATGACAACAACAGTTCAAAAAAATTGCCATTAAAGTAATTGCAACAGTAACTAAAATGCGCACATGCAGCGAGATAATTGTGCCAAAATGATATCGAGAGACCATAAAAATCGTAATTACAATATCTACCACAATACATTTAAAAATTCCCATCAAAGTAAGATCTGTATTCTGTTTTAAAATGTCCATCAGATGAAGCACAACTGTCCCTGAATATGTCTGCTACAATAAAGAAAAAATCCTTAAATCCCCACATTTGAATAAAGACAACTATTCCTAAAAATCCCTAATAGAATAAGGACATTAGTCTCAAAAAATCTCCATTAGAATAAAGACGTCAGTGACTAAAAATACCCATAAGAATACTGACCTTCAAGAGCTACTGTTCCTAAAATTACCAACAGTCCATCTTAAATTAACCATCAAAAGAAGGACAGTTCCTATAAATCCCGATTGCAAAATCGTCAAAGGATTTCCTGAAAATTCAATTGAATAGCACTTTCATAAAATTCGGATAAAAACGAAAGAAAGGGAAGCATTTTTCCAAAGGCAAATGCTTATATAAGTTAGAAAATGTTTGATACTGAACCAATCCTGACGCGTGAAATTTAAGTTGATAGAAAGAAATAACTAAATTATGTCCAAATAGTGCCAAATAGACCGTAAAAAAAATTAAGTAAATGTTTTCTCTACTAATAATAAAGCAGTAAGTATGTGTGTGTGTCTGTCTGTGTACGGCGTAAGGGCCCAGACCGTCCAGCGGATTTTCATGAAATTTGGCACGAAATTAGTTTGGAACATGGGGGTGTGCACCTCGGAGAGCTATTTCTGAAATTCGAATTTGTTCTTCTTTTATTCCAATTTATAGCCGGAAGTTTCATAAAATAGTCATTTTGTATAGGAAGGATTTATCGCATCGTTTCGAGCTTGATACCGTTGAAAAGCGCGTGAAAAACTACCCCGGAAAGAGTTTCGCTCTATGTGCGAAAATTCGAAGCCTCTAAATTAACTAGAAAAGAACTTATAAGCATTTTTCTCTGCAGTTCGAAATTATTTTTTCACGGTAATTAACTTTAATTTTAATTGTTGCCATGCCGACTGACTATTGATCCTTTTTAGCCTACTTTCCCGTAAAAGTAAAAAAAAATAATAATAAAGCATGAAAGAAGGCTTAATGTATCGTGAAAATATCGTTAAAAATCAAGAAAAGTCAAAAATAAGTGAAGTAATTAAATAAAGATTGAAAAATAAAAAATTTGAAAGTAGGGTATTGAGATGGGGAAAAAGTGTGTCTGTCGGTCTGTCGGTCTGTCTGTCTGTCGGTCTGTCTGTCGGTCTGTCTGTCGGTCGGTCTGTCGGTCTGTCTGTCTGTCGGTCTGTCTGTCTGTCGGTCTGTCGGTCTGTCCCCCCCTAATAACTTTTGAACGAATTGTCCGATTGGAAAAATTCTTTTTGCATTCGAAAGATCTCGGCGAGGACATCTCATTTCTATATTTCACTTTTTGATTTGAACAATTTTTTGTTCAATTTTGAACAGTTCAAAAAATTTTAACATTAGCGCCTATGGACAAAATTGAAGCAAATTCTGTAAACTCTGGGCACAAGAGCCAAGTTCCTATTGAAAGCTTATTGAAAGGAGTTCTCGGCGTGAAATATTGATTTGAACAGTTTTTGTTCATTTTTGAACAGTTCAAAAAATTAACACAGAGCTTACGGGGAAATTTCAACCCTATATAAATCCTGATCTAACGGACCGATTTGCTTGGAACAAACTTTATCGGAAAGCTCTTATAACGTAGAACATGTAGAAATAGAAAGTTTATCCAGAACGTACGAGCCTATTTTGCTATGAAATTTTTTGATCGGGATTTTCAAGGATATTTCTCAGTGACTCAATGAGTGAAATAATGAATGAATGAATAAATGAAAGAGTGAAAGAATAAATCAATGAATAAATGAATGAGGAAAAGAATGAATGAATAAATTATTGAATAAATGAAAATATAAATAAATGAGTGAATAAATACATGAATGCGTAAATGAATGAATAAACACTTGAATGAGGTAACGAATGAATGAATAAATGCATGGCTGAATAAATGAAAGAATGAATGAGTGAGTGAATGAATATGTATTATCCGTTGAAAAAGGTATATTTTCAATAATTAGAACTAAAGATAAATAAGAAAGAGAGAGAAAGAGATAGCTAGATTATAAATTTGAATTTGGTGTATACGGGAAAGTAGGCTCGTATAGTTCTAGACGGAACTTCTTGTTTCTTTTAACGAATTAAAATTTATTGCTTGCGGTTTTTAGCATTTTGAGAATTTATTTATTTCTTTTTTTGGATTTTGATTATTATTTTTTTAAAACGAATTAAAATTTATTTCCTGCGTCTCACAGGCGATTGATAGCTTTGTTTTGATTTCCTTATTTTGACATGTATTTTACGGGACTATTTTCCATACTGCACAGGGGTTTTTAAAAGAAATGTTATCCTTTATAGCGATTTTTGTTATTCCAGCTTATTATTACTATTTATACTTTCATTTATTTACTTTTTTTTCTCCAGTGAATTAGCACATATGTTATTTTCCTATTTGAGCTCGGATGAAAGGTTCATTCCGCTTTCAAATCTTTGCTTGCTGCTGTTTGTTTCTGCAGGCTACAAAATTTCGTCTTTCTGTTTTAAGCCGGGTCCAGACGCTACGTTTTGCACAACCTTTTTTCTGCGCAGTTCAACACATTGCAGATAAAACGTTGCGTGTAGATTGGAAAAGTGCGCAGTTTTGAGTCCGGTGCGAAGACTGTACAGTTGCAGCGATAACTGAGCTAGAAAGTATATGTCTTTGAACTGTGCAGACAAATCGGCACATGTAGACGGTAGCACCCCTTTCCGATTCATTTTGTTTCTTAGTTTCAATTAGTCAGGCGACAATGGCCGACTTTCGGCAATGTTCTCGGGAGTTTCTCACAAAATTTATTGCATTATGCGAAAGTTTCCCACGCGTTTGGCGTGTAAAATCCAAGGAGTATAGTGACAAGGATAAAAAGGGGGAGGTTTATGAGAGTTTAGTGGAAAATCAAAGACATTGATGCAACCGCAAACAGAGAAACATTTGTAAATAATTAATTCTTTGAGAAGTGTTTACCGGAAATAATTGGCAAAAGTTAATAAATCGATTCGATCTGGGGTTGGAGACGAAATTTACAAGCCATCTCTCTGGTACTTTGATTTGTTACATTTCCTAAATGATCAGGAGACAGGCAGTCTAGGAATACCATGGACGAAAATAAAGAGATTGCAGTTGTCGAACCACCAGAACAGGCAACAAAAAAATATTTATTTTATGTAATCATTTGACCACTTTGAACGCCGGATTCTTCTGAGACGTTCCAGTCTTTTTTTTAACATGACACCATGTCATAATTGACCAGAGTAGTATCTCCTTCATGACGATATCGCACAAAACTGAGTGAAATATACAGATATCTCTGCACTATGTAGACGCATAAAAAACTGCAACGTTTTCATTTAGTCTTAAGACTGCGCAGACAAAAGGTTGTACAAAACGTAGCGTCTGGACCCGGCTTTGTCAATAAATAATACATAAAAATTAATTGTACTAAAATTTATTAATTAAAACTATTCTTATTTATTATAATCTTCCTTTTTGTGTGGCTACTTGAACAAAATAAACAAAATGCGTTATTTTTCAAATATTTTCTTTTTTGTTTTATTTCGTTTCTTTCTTTCCTTTTTCCTTTTTTATTGTGTGTGTTTTGTAAAAAAAAAAATGCTTAAATGTGTAGGATCTCCGGCTGATTGCCACGGGCAGCTAATCTTTAATTATATGGAATGCTATACATTTTAATAAAATAACATAATTTGCACCTAAAAAAGTTATCACTATATACACAATGGCAAACCGACTGGTCTTTTCATTTTTTAACACGGGCATAGCCGTGCGGGTACCGCTAGTATAAAATAAATCACTTGTGTAAAATATGGAAAGAAAAATCAACCTCAAGATAAAGTAATTGAAAATCGTCTGCACTTTATAATCCACAAAATATGCATAAAAATGAAACGAATTCTTAGAATTTGTTTCGCTGATAAAGCGGACCATGAGAAATAATATGTTTCATGAAATTGTTGAACTGGTACCATGATACTAAATCGCCAAAAAACAAAGAAGGATCAACCTCAAGGAGTAATTACAGATCGTCTGCAGTACGCTAAAAAATGCAATGAATTTTTAGAATTTGTTTCGTTCATAAAACGGCATGAATAACGATAAAACAGCATTTTTTCAATCTTGAGTTAACAAAAATCATCTAATTGGCGTCAAAAGTAGTATTTATTTTGGCGAAAACACGCAATTTGAGCAGATAAATTCAGAGGTAAGCCTCGCTTTAAAGTTCGAAAACTACTTTAAGTGAATATTGCGCGTGTTTTATTTGTTCTACGAACTTCAGAAGGAGATCATCTTGTGCAGTTTTTTACGGGCATCAATATGCTGCAAAAATCTAAAACGTACGAGGTTTCTTCGATGAGATATTCTTAAAATAAATAGTTTTGCTTAAAATTGGAATAAAAAAAGAACAAATTCAAATTTTAGGAAAAACGCTTCGAGGTTCACGAGGACCTGACCCAAGGTACCTGTAACCAAAATTTCGTACTTCTGGACCGTTCCATCTCGCCAGCAGGCGATCGACAGACACACACACACACAAACTTTTGGTTTTATTTATATAGATTATTCCACCCTGTCTCACGAACTCGTTTTTTAAAAATTACGTTTTTGAAAATTGCAAGTCGAACTTGAACCACATAAAATTTTGATCAATAAACATTTATATACTGAAGAATTGATTCATATTTTTTATCAATATGTTCAATGTTGTAAACTAATAATAAAAGAACAAGAAATATTCGATACTGAGAGCAGATGCAACGAGATTGTTGTACAATAGCAGAAAAACTGTCAACTGTCGTAACACGTGGCATCGAAGCAAATATATATATATATATATATATATATATATACTATATGCTTAAAAAACGAAGTTTACACGGGGAAAAATTAAAATAACTATCGTATAAAAAAATTTTATGTATTTTGAAAAAAATATGCATTGATCAATTTTTGAAAATAAAGAAATGCTAGCATTTTTATTAAGATATTATTAAATCCTGTCGCGCGAACTCACATTTTGAGAATTCAATTTTCGAAAATTGCAAGTCGAACCTTGACAAATGAAATTTCGATCAATAAACATTCATACTGGAAAATTCCTTTCTTATTTTTTATCCTTTTTTTCTTGTGTTGTAAACTAAAAATAAAATAATGAGAATAACCGCACACTAAAAGCAGATGCAACGAGATTGCTGCACAATTGCAAAAAAACTGTAACACGTGGCGTGGAGAAAAAAAAACGGCTAAGAGAAAAAAGTTTAAGCGGGTAAAATTATTATCGTACTTTCATTGAGTTGACTCTTTGTATTGTTTACAATTTCGGAATAATAAGAAACAGGACAAACTAAAAGCAGATGGTATAAGATTATTGCACAATGACATCTAATGCACTAAGTCATTATTGAGCGAAAAACGGACAAAATAATGCAACTAACCTAGGGCGAATAACAAATAGCACTCATAAGACGTCTCTATTACTTTTACTTTAAAGGGGGAAATACGTGTAAAAGTCTTCATATAAATCAATTCTACAACTATTCAATAATATACCCTGAAAATTTCAAAGCAAAATTCCAAGTCGTTTAAAAGTAATAAGCATTTGAGCGAGCGCCCCTTTCGGAGCAGTTGGGCAGGTAGTCCCTCATGAATGACCTGGAGGGTATTAGAGAACGTTAGCAGATGTCCTTTAATTTTTTTTAACAATTGAGACCTTGGATAGAAATTTCTATAAGTATTAGTATCTACAGGGTGTTTCAAAAATGGCCGGTATATTTGAAAAATCAATAACAATTAAACGAGCAGTGATAGAAATACACCGTTTGTTGAAACATGCTTGGGACAACACTAAATTTTGATTCAGACAAACTTATGAATTTAGTTACCATGTTCCACAACAGAGGGCGCTGCAATCGATTTGAAAAATTTAGATTTTTCTAGTGTTGGAATTCCACCGTCTAGAACAACAGAAGAATCCTCTGTTCTAAGGAATAAACCATTTTTTTCATCGCACACGCTCACAGCAAGAATGGCAAACTCACAGAATGCGTTTTTTTTTTCTAAATTTTTGTAACTAATTTCATAAGTTTGTCTGAATCAAAATTTACTGTTGTCCCAAGCATATTTCAACAAACGGTGTATTTCTATCACTGCTCGTAAAATTTTTATTGATTTTTCAAATATACCGGTCATTTTTGAAACACCCTGTATAAGTATTAAAAAAATTGATTCAATACTGCCTTAAATTTACCCCTTCAATACCACTCTTCTCTTCAAACGCGTTTTTTTCGAAACTACTTTTTCGATTTGCGTACACTCTAGCTCGCAAAGTTTTTGATCAATCCTTATCAAATTTAGCACACATTTTCTTTATATATACTCGCTTTAGTTGAACTAGCATCATATACATCTCTTTATTTTTACTTTTTTTATTGTAAGAGAAGAACCTAAAAAAACGGTTAAAAATCGTATTTAATTTTCCCAATCTTAAAAAAAAAAATAGAAATTTTGGGTTTTTTTTTTTTTTTTTTTTTTTTTGTGACGATTTTAGTTCAATTAGAAGAAACACTGATAACAGAAAGTTGATTTAAAAAAAAAATTGTATTCAGATAAAAATTGCGCCCTCCAGGATGTACGCAAACTGCCGACCCAGGTGGCGACTTTTTACAGTGTGCAGCAGCCGATATCTCCCGAATTTTTCAAGAAAATGTTTGAAAATTTCAGTAAATGTTCCTCAATCTATCTATAAAATAACCTCAAAATCTCAGTAAAATATATTTATTCTTTATATGTTAAAAAAAAATCATAAAAATTGCTCTTAATACGCCGTTATACACGTATTTCCTCCTTTAACATATTCTATTTCACTAGCATTCTGTTCAAAGAGAAATAATTTCAATAATGAAGGTTTTCGGGCAGCGATCGATTAAACTATTTTTCCGAATATTTTATCAAATACACTTTGTAGAATGACATTATTTTTGTGCTTTTTTTTAACTGATGTGCTGCCTGTTATTGCCTGGAAATAGAAATTTAGCTATGGAGGAAAAAAGTAAGTTCTCGTCAGAGAATGTTTTCAGGAAAGTTGTCCTTGCGAGAAACATCGGCCTTGCATCGGCTTTTAGATGTTTTTTAAGGCCGATGGGCCGATGTTTTTATAAAGTTAACATCGGCTGCCGATGCCGATGGCCGATGGCAACTTTGTTGAACAATCGGCGCCGATGCATCGGCGAGACCGATGCATCGGTCGAGCCTTAGTAGGTTTATACAATGCACTAAATCTTACATAACACAGTATGAAACACATTTTTTCCCTTTTTTTTTCTCTTCATTAATATTCACCCGAAAATCTATTATGCTGCATAATAATTTTATATAATTAATAGCTCAAGTCGTTTTAGAGTGAATAATTTTTTCTTCGGAAATGTCCGGTAAATTTAGTTTTCTTAGCTTAATTTTTTTTTCAAAAAATATTAACTAGTTTTTACCACATTATACGCAATGATCATAAGCAAGGATATAATAATAAAATATTCTACAATCAAGCATACATGAACAAACATTTACCGCATCATTGCAGAACAATTAAACTTTGTAGCAGATATTTTAACTGGTACAAAATGTAATATGGAACAAAAATAACAAATATATATATAGTTTTGAATTTATTGAAATACTCATAAACATAAAAAATAAAGAAACTTTGTGCACAAGTAAAATTGAGCAAAACATTTCACGTTATGAAAGCACAAATAAGCATTAAAATGCTATCACTAATGCATTTTAATGCTTATTTGTGCTTTTATAACATGGCATGTTTTGTTCAGTTTTACTCATAAACATGTTCAGTTCGTTTCTTGTTAATTTCAAGCAAAAAATACCAGCTTTTAAAATATTCAATGATTTTTATGACTACAACTCAAATTCACTTACAACTATTGCTTTAAATATTTAGTAACTTTAAAAGAATTCAATTATTTTTCAAAACTATACCAAGCATGAAATGCGATTCCCAATTAAGGAATGTTTATATTATATGATTTAAAACGCAAAAGGTCAGGATTTTATGTCGAATGCAGTACCCAATGCAAAAAAAAACTCAAATGGCTGACTGCTTTGCGACGTGTGTCATTTGTTAAACAAATCAATTATTCACTGAAACAATTTGCGCCGTTAAGATTCTTACCTTTGAAACCTGTTGCACGTCCTGGAAAATAGCACGTCATAGTGGTTGTCATGGAAACAGAGGCATTTAACAGATCCTGGAGGTTTAAGTCCTCGTGTCGATGTTTTGCACTGGCTTGTACTGTTTGACAAGGGATAAAAAAAGATCGCCAAGTTACTCGCCAAAATATATCGATAACAGACTGATTTCAAAGCATTAATTGTCATGTATTATAACGCTTTCGTTCGTTAATTATTATTATTTTAACAGATATTATTATAGATATTTTTCATGCTAACTAAATGTATCCGCTTGCGTTATGAAAAGAATGTTTGAATGATTGTTTAAAAGATATTGTATATGTATAACAGAAAAAAACCAATAACTGAAATTGTAGTTAAGCAGGCAAAAATGAGTTCTTTTGACAAGTTATTTTAAATTGCAAAGCACTCTAATTTTGAAAAAGAGCTACATAGAATTTTCCACTAAGTTATTCAAATTGAACTGAATAAATGTCCAAAGTAATAAGTATTACAAGCATTTGTTCGCAAACAATGATTATGGTTTTTTTTTAATTATTTTTAGGTTCTCAGAGCACTTTTTGGAGACAATGCCAAATTGAATTTAATGGCTTTATTCTTTATAAGGCCGTTTCCTTCTACTAGAAGAATATTAAAATTATTTTCGGATTCAGATTAGTTTTTAAAAAGCAATTCATATGGGTCATCGAATAAAATTTCATAATTTGTACTCCCCCCTTTTAGGGGGAACGGGCGAGGTATGCTTAAAACATTTAAAAAATTGATGCATTTTGTGATACATATACTTCCCACATTCTTTACAAGTTTCCGGCAACCAGAGGTAGTAAAAATATCTTAGGGATCATTCATAAATAATGTCCCGCTTCGAGAAAGGAAGGGGTTTCTTGAAATTGTGACGAATTGTGACAAAGGGTGGGGGTAAGAAGAACTGTGACATCATGTTTATGCAACATAAAGTGGCGCGTGAGAAAGGGGGGAGGGGGGTATGTTGAAGTGTGGCATTTTGTGACAAAGCGGGGGAGAGGGGTCAATTATATAAAAAGGGTGACATCATTTATGAACGGTTCTTTACTGTAAAATTTTAAAAGTTCATGAATTTAGTGGCAAGTTCTCTTACCACCGCCTTATAAAGGGTAATATGTCCCTTAATGTTACAGGGTGATAAAATATTCGCTTAAATGAGAGGTATTTTAAAAGCAAAAGACAATTGCAAAACCTGTGATTGTGCCCGAAAGTTCCATACTTTTTTGCATTAAAAAAGGAGTTTCTTGTAAACCAGAAACATGTGTACGCAATGGAGTCAATTCACCGCTAGAGGGACTCATGAGCGATCATCGTTGTCACGTGATATCCGCTCTTTGTTTACTAAGATTTTCAGTTGAGTTCTACATGGAGTTCACGAGGCAAAATTAGTTATCTTAAAATTAATTAGACTATTTTCACAGCTTTTTCTGGTTATAACCCAGTATTTACATTTAATTTAATCATTATAAAAGAAATTTATTAATTATTACAATAGTTATAGTGTTGTATTTAGTGTTAATTTTATGTATTGTAAAAGAACTTTATTTAGGCCTAGTTTTTAATTAGATTTGTCGAACTCGAAGTAAAGCGATGCGACGGCTTTCTTTGTATACATTGCTTTCATCGGTGCCACGTGACCAATTTTGTTGTTTGAATTGCCTCCATTGAATTTACAATTTGTCGTTCACGATGTCAAATACAGATGAGCCTTTATCCAATAAAAATAAAAATAAAAGCAACATGCAGCTGTGTGCACGTAAATTAAAGTAAGGGGTCTAATTTTGAATTAGTAAGTTGGAAAAGTTAAACAAGAAGTTCCGTCTAGAACTATACGAGCCTACTTTAATAACCTGTTCAAAGGAAGTTAGATCTCATGCCCAGACTTTACACAATTTGCTTTATTTTTGCCCATAAGTACTAATGTTGAAATTTTTTGAACTGTTCAAAATGAAACGAAAAATTTTCAAATCAAAAAGTAAAATATGGAAATGTGATGTCCTCGCCGAGATCTTTCGAATGCAAAATTCAAAAAAAAAAAAAAAAAACCCCACGAATCGGACAATCCGTTCAAAAGTCCTTAGGGAGTGGAGGACAGGCACACATTTTCCCCATCCCAAAAACCTTACTTTCAGTTTCAAATTTTTATTTTCGATATTTATTTAATTACTTAACTTATTTTTACGACACATTAAACCTTCCTTCATTCTTTTTTTTAACCTTTACAGGAAAGTACGGTAAAAAGGGTAATTATTTACGCTTGTTTCTCGTAATTTGATTCGGATGACCAAGTATTATCCAGATAAAGGCTGTGATAGCCTAGTGGTTAGACTAGAGCATCTGACTTCCGCCTGAAAAGTTGCGTGTTCGATACCAGCTGAAGACCACCATGTACACTTGGGGATACTTGCATGTAAAATCCGTAGACCACTCGCCCCATGCACAAACAGGACTCGGTTAAGAGGTAGGGGTGTGATGGAGAAAAGTATTATCCAGGTAAAGGTGGTCGTCATAAAAGAGCCCTCACGTGTTAAAATGTAATTCTTGTCGTTAAATGTTATTCCGAAAAATTGAATCAAAGTTAACATTTTTAAAACAATCTGCAGCATTTGTTAAAGGTAATCACGTAATCTTGGCTACGTCTTGACCTGTGATTTCAGAGCCTGTTATCTATTAATATAACCTTTATCTGCTGCAGTGACTCCCAAAAAGTGTTTCGCTGAACCCAAGGGCTACTTCACAGTGCCACTGGGTTTCCACGAGCGTAGTCCTATTGAGGTAGAAAGTAAACAAAACGCGAAGTAGCGTTAACGGCAGGGCGTTTAAATTTTCTGTCGATGAAATGAACTGATCCGGTAACCGAATCATTATATCAGAAATATTACCAATGTTGTTGTTGTCGTCCTCGCGCATGGTGAGGAAGAATGGGCACGCTGCTCCTTTGTCTAAAGGGGCCCTTGTAGGCAGGAGTCCGATTTCCGCCCCCTTTGAAAGTTTTCTTAATTTTTTGAACCAGCTCCCAGATGAGAGACTGTCACCTGGGTTTGGCACCCCAGAGGTATCGTTCCACTTGGAGGACATTGGTGCCACGACCTATTTAACTCTTTAACTACCGGAATATTTTCACAAATCTGTTTGTCTGAACGCCAAAAAAAAGTATCCAAAAATTGAATAAATGGCGATACATCTATTTCTAAGTATATGTCATGAGTTTCTTACATGAACTTTCGTTATAGCAAATTTTGTTATTGGGCTAATAAATAAACAAATAAATTAGGTCAATTAACGTCAATAAATCCTTACTGACGTTACCCGTACCACAGGAAAGTTTCGCAAAACCGCTTATTGACGTTACCCGTACCACAGAAAAGTTTCGCCAAATCGTCTATTGACGTTACCCGTGGGGTTTTTACGTGCACCAACTCCCTTTAGCGTACACGGACCGAAGCAACCAGCCGCCGAGAGGTTGTCACCCACCCAAATACTGACATCAGTCAATGTTGCTTCACTTTCATTGTTCTGCGGGATCCGAGCTTCAAACCGTCTGGTGTATTGCGGGACAACTGAGCAAATCATTCCAATTTGTGTTAAATGTCATGCTTTTTTTTTGGTTATAATATATTTCGCTAAAAATTAAATGTACAGTGATTACTCACTGAGGATTCACCTTTTGAATTCTTGCAGATGGTAAAAATAGTGATTAAGGAAAGCATTGACAGAGACAAACAACAATGCAAATTCACTTTGCTCAAGGACGCAGGGGAAAATGATGAGAGAAAAAAATATTTTGGTGCTGCCATCTACTACTTAGAAAAGAAACTATATTATTATTTTAAGCTGTTCATTCCGCAGTTGCATATACAGTAAACCCCGTTAAAACGCAGGTGTCGGGGGACATGTTTGGCACCCGCGTTATAACATAACCGCGAAATCATATTCACGAAATATACTCACTTCTGCTGCACCCCTTTTAACTTTATCAATGACTCTTAACTTTTCTTCTATTGTATAATTGTTTCTTTTCGTGTTTGATATCAATTTATTAGCTGTAATTACTGTGCAAGAAGCACACTTCTCAACTGTGCTGCGACGGATTCTGACTTCTGCGTAAGTTTTGGGCTTCAAAAACCGCTAAATTTTCGCACTTTTTTCGGTTTTTTACTTATAACTCTGAAACGACTCATCCTACAGAAAAGTTTACCATTAGCTTTTTTAAGAGCATTAAATTCTGCGTCGAATGGTTTTTAGTATGTAAAAATCGGAGCAGTAGTTTAGACGCAATCGAATTTCACAGTTGAGCCATGTTTTACCAACTTGCCTGAAAAGTTTCAGCCCTTTAAATGGTTACTTTGGGAACGTTTGATATGGAGAAATCATATGAACAACAGAACAACCTAAACTTTGTTCTATCTAGTAGAAATAATTTAAACTAAAACAATAGTTATGTTGAGTTTCCTTCCCTTTCCCCCTTCAAATTTTATATTTTTTATTATTTTGATGGAGATTGATTATACAATGCTATTGAATTTTGAAACATAATTTTCACTAAACTGTTCATTCCCAGACAATTTTATATTTGCTTTGGAAATCTCACATTTAATGTATCTTTTAATTTTTACTATCGTGCTTTAGTAAAGAGAGAAGAGGGGATGGCGTGATATAAAAAACTTAATTCAGCCGTTTGAATGGATTATATTATGAATAATTTGATGTTTTATTCATTGAAAATTATCTGAGCTGAACCAAAAGTGTGGGAAGTTGGGTCACAGCCCCCCTTTGGAATTTCAAGTCTAATCCCCATTTTTAATAAAATATTAAATATTAATTGTATTGGGGCTTCAGAAATTCTAGGATCCACACCTGAACACGCTAAAATGATATGTGGTTTCAAAAAATAAGAAGGCATTACAGTGAATAATGTTATATTGAAAGTTGCAAAAGATGTATACATAAATACATTTACATAAATGGTATACGTAAACCTTAACGATATAAATTGTGTACATGAAACATGTGAATATGTACAAGAATATGTACAAGATGAAATATGTTCAAGAATAAGTATGCATGTGAAGTACGTACAAGGTACTCATGTTGACAATATCTTTCACCATTTAGGAGAAACCAGTATCTCTTCACCTATCACGTCATCTAGCTCCTCATCCTCGGAATCTTGAGAATAAGGATTCATTTCTTGCTCTTCTTCGGTGATATTATTCTCCTTGTCACACTTTTCTCCACCAGACTCCAACCTCTTAGCCGGAGCCTTAGGTTTGTCGAAACGTGAAGCTGGTGGCCGTCGATCGTCTACGGCGGGCCCATTTTATGCGCCGAGATAGGTCTTCTGGACTGCTATGCGTGCAACAACCCCGCCAGCCCAGCCTACCTACCTCTTATTGTGTGAACCTGGCTCTCCTTGATACCCTATGCTTGACGAGTACCATTTGGATCTCCTCGTCACACTGAGTGCGATCCAGTATAACATCCTTGTCTTCAGAGATGGAATAGAGGCATGCGTGCCCTTGGCAGGTTATGCAGATAGTGGTGCATTTTATCCCTGCCTTCTTACAGGAACAGTCTGCTTTGCACCCTTTTTTACATGTGTACGATATGGAGTTGAGAAGTTCTTGTGGATCAGTCGCTGTGATGGAAGTTAAGGCCATGGGTGGTTATCTTCTATCCCCATCTGTGTGGCTCTAGTACATTACTCGTCCATACCTGCAGCCTGTAAATAAGCTCTGAAGGAGTGTAGGCTGTAGGAGGTAAGGGCGCAAGGTCGAATTTTTTTTTGAAAGCGACCCCTGGAAGAGGTCAAACCTCACTTGATTGAGGGACTTACTGCTGCCACCGCGAACGCCTGCATTTGCAACTTGGTCAGGGGTTGAGATCGGGTCAAGAAAAATAGAGACCTGATGAAAGTGGTTTTGGTCTTTCATGAATCTCTTGATCAATTTTATTTTCCCCGGGCAAAAAATTAAGAAAGGGTGTCACACCCGAAAGCATGGAGAAACAACAGGGCATGCTTCCTCATGTCTTCAGGCCCATAATGGTGGAAATGCACAATTGGTTAGAGCATATGTTTTCCATAGACTCTTAAATCCATTCGGACCATCCGAAATAACTGTTCAGTCCGTTTTAAAAGTCATTAGGACAACGCATATGCCATAGTGAACATTCCGCTACAACGAAATATTTTCCCGTTCGTTGTAACGGGATTTCCCTATACATACATACCGGAAAAAATGTAATGACTAGGGGAAATTATATCACGTAATCCCCCCTTCTCTCCCCTCCCCCCAAATGCATTTACTAAAGCACGACAATTAAAATTAAAAGATACATTAAATGGGAGATTTCCAAATCAAATATAAAATTGACTGGGAATGAACAGTTTAGAGAAAATTATTTCAAAATTCAATAGCATTGTATAATCAATCTAAATCAAAATAATAAAAAATATAAAATTTGAAAGGGGGAAGGGAAGGAAATTCAGCAAAGCTCTTGTTTTAGTTTAAATTATTTCTACTAGATAAAACAAAGTTTATGTTGTTCTGTTGTTCATATGATTTCTCCATATCAAACGTTCCCAAAGTAACCATTTAGAGGGCTGAAGTAACTTTTCAGCCAAGTTGGTAAAACATGGCCCAAATTTGAAATTCGATTGAGGCTAATGGTAAACTTTTCCGCAGGATGAGTCGTTTCAGAGTAATAAGTAAAAAGCCGAAAAAAGTGCGAAAATTTAGCTGTTTTTTGACTACCAAAACTTAAGCAGAAGTCAGAATCTGTCACAAACTCACAGGACTCTTATTTGCTGCCCCCAAAAGGTATTAAAGCGCATTCCAGCTTTAGACGATTTTTCGGGAAGCACGGCCTTTTTTTGGTATAATTTGCCTAGGCTAAGTGATAAGTTATTCAGATTAAATTTTTCTGCTCTTTGAGACTCCTAAGCTAAAACCATATCAACCGCAACAAAAACAATTGTGTTCCGAGAAAATGTGGACTTAAAATTCTTGTTAGGTTATCTACATGAAATTATTTAGGGGGAGAGATACCAAAAAAAAAAAGAGGAGATTTGGGTGGAAATGGGAGGAACGCACTTTTCAAAAAAAACAAAAAAAACGATGTTTTAAGCCTTTATACATTTTTACACAGTAGAGAATATAAGACGAATGATCAAATGTCTTAATAATGTTCCTTCAGTCGCACACTGTGCCAGATTTTACGCTCTTCCTAAGGTCCACAAACCTGGTATACCTCTCCGTCCTATTGTCTCCAATATTAATACTGCTTCTTATAAACTTGCTAAACACTTGGTCTCCATCTTTTCTCCTCTTTTGAATGGTAATTCTTTCACTGTTAAAAATTCCGTCGACTTTGTTCATAAGCTTCGTGATTTCAAACCTTTTGGATTAACTATGGCTTCTTTTGATGTAAACTCGCTTTTCACCAATGTGCCGGTTAATGGCGCATTGGATTGTCTTAAATTGAGACTTCAGGAATATCATTTCTCTAGTTTTGAGATTGAAGAACTTATTTCTCTCACTCGTGTTTGTCTTGAGCAAAATACGTTTGTATTTGATGGTGTGTACTTTCGTATGACTGAAGGTTTAGCTATGGGTAATCCTTTAAGCCCTATTTTAAGTGACATTTATATGCACTATTTTGAGACTAAACTTTTCGAAACCATAAAGTTTCCTTTTTATGTCCGTTATGTTGATGATTGTTTTGTATTGCTTGATCAGAAGCAAGTGGATATTGATCATTTACTTGATAAGCTTAATTCCATTGATCCTTGCATTCAATTCACTATTGAAATGGAAGTGGATAGTTCTCTTTCATGCTTGGACGTTTTAATTACTAAAAGTAATGACGATTTTATGACTTCAGTATTTCGCAAGCCCTTTGCTGTTACACTACCTCCTCACAAATGTTCTTCTCACCCCCCAAACCAAAAGTTGGCCTCTTTCAAGGCTCTTGTTTTCCGTGCTTTGAATATATGTTCCTCTTCTAACTCTTTGGATGCTGAGCTTTCGTACATTAAGGCTGTGGCTTTGGATCGTGGTTATTCTCCTAAGGTCGTTGATTCTATTTATAACAGGTTAAGTAAGCCTTCAATTTCTGGCAATGTTTCTAAGTGCAAGCCTGCTTATACTATTATTTTACCTTTTTATCCAAAAATCAGTCAGCAAATTGCTAAAATATTGAAGAAGTTTGGGTTTGATACTGCATTTTCCCCTGTGAATAAAATAAAATTTACAAATTTGAAGTATCCCATTGGTTTGCACAACAACTGGGGTATTTATAGTATTTCTTGCAAATGTGGTCTG
Organism: Octonoba sinensis; assembly: GCA_038502835.1. Taxonomy (NCBI): domain Eukaryota; kingdom Metazoa; phylum Arthropoda; class Arachnida; order Araneae; family Uloboridae; genus Octonoba; species Octonoba sinensis. The sequence continues at coordinate 16,327,457 of CM076604.1, forward strand.
TTTTACATAGGTCAGACTAAACGTGCCTTAAAGCACCGTCTGAAAGAACATGAAAATTATGTTAAGCGTAAAGAACTTGCACGTTCTTCCATTGCCCAGCATTGTTGGACTTTAGATCATTGTTTTGAATTTTCTTCTGCTAGAATTATCAGCAAATGCTCTTCTGTCCATGAACTTGATTTTTGGGAAGCTTATCACATTTGGAAAAATTCTCATTCTGTAGTAAATGATTTTTCCAGCACTCCATATTTTCCTGACATTTGGAAACAATTTTTATAATTTTTCTCTCCATTTTTGGTTTTCTCCTGCAATTTACATATTCGTTTCCCGCCTTTTCCTTCGGGCTCTGTTCCCGCCTTGTTCCTGGCCTCTGATTGGTCAATCGCTAATCCGACACATTTGGTATAAATACCGGTGTCTCTCTGGTTATTGCCTTGTTCACTCACAGCTTTCTTGCTTGTGTGTTGAGCGTTTCTTCTTCTTTTATGCACTGGTGAAGAGGCTCCATTTGTAGCTTCGAAATAGCTATTTGCGTTAATTTTAATCTGAATTTGTGCTTTTTCACGTTGTTTTATCTTTGTACTTACAGTAGAGAATACATTTAATTTACATTACATAATACATTAATACAAAGGGTGGTTTGTAATGATAAAAGGTGGATTAAACGTCGGGGGACATGATAGTAATCGCGTTATATCTAATTCCGCGGTATACTGAGGCGCAGTATTACGGGGTCTTTCTGTAATAATAAATTACAGTACTAACATAATTATGCCCACGAAATATAACACACGAAATATTATAAAACTAAACATATTTTGTCAAGCACTCAAAATGTTAATAAAAGAAATTATCACTCTCCCCGTTAGGCTCAGGAGCAGCGTGCTCATTCTGCCTCGCCACGTGCGAGGACACAACATCAACATTTGCTCAGTTTTATTTTGTGTTGTTTTGGGTTAATATACTTATGTAATAGAGAAAATTTATCGCACAACTCAATAAAGACCATATTTTATATTTTATTCCCCGTTAAGAAAACGAATAATGGGCGCAAAGTACAAAAACAATAAGAAAACATTGCTAACATAAAAGTTAATAACCATCCAAATTCCATTTATTTCTTTGCTACTTCATAGCTTGTAGCCTTTTTTAAATAGCATGGATCAAAATTATAGAAAATTCTCCCAGATTATCTGAAATCTTGAATTTCTCAGAATAATTTGCCTTTTATATAATACAGTAACCTCTAATTAGGTTTAGATCTATAAATTTTGCCCCCCCCCCCCCCGCCCACCAGCAGAAGGGTAGCCATAAACAAATATAAAATTCATTTTTTTTTTTTTTTTTTGTATTTTTAATTTGACTCGTTTGTTTTTTAACTGCTTCAGTTTTTTACTTAACATTTAAACTCATTTATTTCTTTCCGTCTTTCCCCTATTCATTGTCTAAGTTTCTAAACGTTTCTATTGAAGTTGTGATTTTCTTAAAAACTTACTTTTGAAATTCATTTTATTCTTTACTTTACATTAAAGTTATAAAAAAAACGACGGCCCTCAACCTGACGAATATCATTTTCAAAATCCATAAATAGTTTTTTGTTACATGTTTAGTTACATAGTTAGTTACATGTTTAATCTAGTTTCGGAAAGATATTTTTTTTTTTTTTTTCTGCGCAGATTTTCAAGTTGTCAGATAATGTATTCCATAGTTGAAAAAAAAAAAAAAAAAAAAAAAGAAATCATTCATTGTATTGTTGGACAGTTGCAGGAATGTTAAGTGAGTTCTTCCAGTGGCGTCGCTGAAAATTGAGTATTAGTTCTTTCATTCATATGCTGATTGTGCTAAAAGATCGTGCTTTTTTTACATGAATGTGCCAACGCTGTAAAAAATGAACTTTTCGACCGTTTTCTCAACTGGCCGTTGTTTCTTTTATTTATGGCACTGTTTGTTTCATATGCAGATATTTCTACCCTCTAGCATAGGAAACTTCTCAACGGATTAGTTCTCTCAATTTCTTCAAATGCTTCTCATCTGCCATAGAAGCAATGGTAAGCGGATACATAGCTTTTAAAGTTAAAAATGCGCCATGTAATTTTTTTTAATCCACCTCATGTTTTCTTATGTTTTGTTAGTTATCATTACACCATGTGTTACTTTACTTTGGAACTGTTGAAAATTCTAGGCCATTTATATTTAATTGATTCATGATTGCAAAAGTAAGCATGAATGAAAAACTTCTCATAATTTTGCACCTACTTAAAAAATATGTATAAATGTCGTATCGATGTTGTTTAAATAGTTAATTTTCTCTTTTAAGCGTAACTTATAATTTGAAGTCGGCTCTATTTTTTCCAAAAATTATTTTATTTTATTCTTTTTAGTGTAAATACATTTTTTATATAAATACTTTATTTATTAAAATGCATATCAAAGAGAAAACTTCCTTTGAGTGAATGGCAATAAAAACTAATCATTTATCCATTAACATATTGCGAGCGGGCGACGTAGCACGCGAACTATGTTGCGTAGCGGGCTAAGTTGACTAAGTTAAAAATGTTCTAAAAAATACAGCATCCAATTCATACATTATACGAAACATTATTTTTTCCCTTGTACAACTTAAAAGTGGTGATTTTAAATGGGTATACAAATACCAGCCCAAACGGGTACTAGTACAGGCCGCCCCGCTTATAATGTGTTAATCGTCAAAATCGTGATTCTCTTACAATGCAATATAAAACTCTCTTTCTGAATATTATTTTACGACACATTTTTATGGCATTTGTTAAATCAATGCCATGCAAAAATATTTTCTATTAATGAGCTTTCTTGCGTTGTTAAACAAATTCCGAAAATTTTAATGAAAAGTAATTTTATTTCAACGAATTTCAAATGCTGAAATTTCAGAAAAGCAACTAAACTTTGCACAAGGACTTGTTTTATCCTATAAACTTTGAATTATATAATTATTACTACAGTAGAACTAATTGGACTTCAAATTATAAGTTGCGCTAAAGAGCGAAAAATGAGTTAATTCTTTAAATAACATCGATACGACATTTATACATATTTTTGTAAGTCGGTGCGAAATTATGAGAAGTTTTTATTCATGATTAATTTGTAATCATGAATTAATTAAATATAAATGGCCCAGAATTTTCAACAGTTTCAATGTAAAGAAACACATGGTGTAATGATAACTAGACTGCCATAATTTTGTACCAGCTTCAAAAATTATGTTTAAAAGTCGTATGGATGTTGTTTAAAGAATTAATTTATTTAGTGCAATATAAATTAAATATGCTCGGTTCTTTTTTTTTACAAAAATTATTTTATACATTCTTGATTTGAAAAGTAAATAAATAAACAAGCGAATCTTTATTAAAGACTATAAAACTGTTTTGAAGTAATAATTTAGAGATCAAATTATAAAGTTTTATTTCAGTTACACAAAGTTGGGTAACAATGTTTCCTTTCTTCTTGTGTTTTAGCATTGCTAGTGTGATCCTGTGATTTAGAAGAGCTAGTGTGGTCCTGTGATTTAGACGAGCTAGTGCGGTCTTGTGATTCAGAATTGCTATTGTGGTCCCGTGATTTAGAAGTGCTAGTGTGGTCCTGTCATTGAGAAGAGCTAGTGCGGGCCTGTGATTCAAAAGGGCTAGTGTGGTTGTGATTTCGAATTGCTAGACGATTAGAATTGCTAGACTGATAGAAAAAAATGCTGTAGTTAAGGTTTCTGATCTTTAATCTCGATAAAAAAAATGAAACAAATGTTAGGAATATTCAGCAGATTATGCAAGTGGAGAAGAAGTTATGCCCTCAAAAACAGCAACGGATGCACGAATGTTGGCCCGCGCAGCGAAGACGGTAAGATTGTATATAATTAGCATATATTTTAAATTGTAGTTTTACTATCTTTAGTATCTGTGTGTGTGTGGTATAGGGGAGACTGGGGCACAGTGGACCACTCCCTTCAATCAACTTCAAAACCAAAATTTATCGTAAATGATTAGTTTTAGTGTCAGTAATTGTAAACGGATTTGCGCTTTAACATTAAAATAAATAAATAAATAAAAATAAAAAGAGCATTCATATAAAAAATGAATTTACACTAAAAAGAAAAATAATAATTTTTGGGGAAAAAATATCTCCAACTTCAAAGCACAGCAACTCTAAATTGATCTGAAAAGTAAAAAATAAATTCATTTATTAAACAAAATCGGTAAATTAATAAATGAATTTATTTTTTACTTTTCAGCGCAATTTATAGTCGGATCGATATGCTTTGAAGTCGGATCGATTGTTTTCCTTAAAGTATTTTATTTTATTTTATTTATTCATTAAAAAAACCAGAAAGATATACAAAATACTAACTCACTTTCCTTGATTGGATTGGTTCCCTTATCTCAAGACAAAAATATTGTCTGTACTTCTCGAACCTACCGATGAATGCCAAACTGTCGATGAATGCCAAAACTGTCGATGAATACCAAAACTGTCGATGAAAGCCAAAACTATTGATGAATGCCAAAACTATTGATGAATGCCAAAACTATCAATGAATGCCAAAACTGTCGATGAATGCCAAATCTATCGATGAATGCCAAAACTGTCGATGAATGCCAAAACTATCGATAATTGCCAAAACAGTCGGTGAATGCCAAAACAGTCGGTGAATGCCAAAACTATCGATGAATGCCAAAACTGTCCATGAATGCCAAAACTATCGATGAATTGCCAAAACTATCGATGAATGCCAAAACTATCGATGAATGCCAAAACTATCGATGAATGCCTAAACTATCGATGAATGCCAAATCGAAACACGAAGCGGAATTTCTATTAGTTTTTTAACGCATCACTTCAAGTATCATGTAATGATAGCGGGAAGACATTGGACCGAAGGCAGCAGCGATGAATATCTCGTGGCTCTTGATCTGCGTTTGCCCAATGCGTGTTAAAAAAAAACTTTATATCAGACCTTTTGAATTTAAATTATAAGTAGGCCGGCCGGGTGGCGTAGTGGTAAGGCACTGGCCTCGTACGCCCAAGTTCGCAGGATCAAACCTGGCCCAAGTAGGTGTATTTTCAATATGCAGAAAATCGTCAGCGCCCATATCGTATGATTATGCGCACTCTCAAAAATAGAATGCTCATTTTCGACGATTCTTCAATCTTCAAGAAAATTTCGTCATTTACAACGATTCTTTCCTCGCGCGATCACGTAACTTAAAAAAGTTACTGCACTAATTTCGCCAATTTGACGAAAGGTTTACTCGGAGCATTTTTCACGAAGCCATTTCGCCAAATATGACGAAAGTTTCGTGAGATTTAAGCATGCGTTTCTGAGAGTGCGGCATGTCAAGGATCCCTTGAGTATCTGTTTGGCTTGGATACTCTCGGCTAAATTAAATTCCTAGTGCAGTTTCGCATCATTTAGAACTCAGGCTCCGCCATATAGAAGGAAACAGCGTCAAAATTTACAAGTGGTAATGGCATTCGCCGATAGTGATGCCACTTGAAAGAATGGATGCAGGTTTCCGGGGAATGCACTAGGTCTGCAAAGGTAAGTGACCAAACGTAGCCGCCTTTGAAAGGAAACAAAAAAGTTTATGAGTAGCTAAATACCGAAAATATTATACGAGCAGGTCATAAAATTCGAGGTGATGATTGTTTGATGAAAATATTTTTTTTTCTCTAATGGGGCTGCAGTATTGGTCCTCAACCATTGCAGCCCTAGTGCAACCCTAGAGATTGGTACCAACTCTTTCAGCGGCACCACAATGAGTGTGGTACCTTTGCGCAATTTTTTTTCAAGCTCAGTCTCCCCTAGATGGCGGCACCTGAGCCCAAGCTGAAGCAAACGGCAGTAGGAATTTAATTTAGCCGTGAGTATCCATGCCAAACGGATACTCAATGAATCTTTAACATGCCGCATAATCATACGACATGGGCGCAAACGATTGTCTCCATCTTGAAAATCCAGACTTAGGCAGCTTTGAACCTGCGATCTTGGCCTGCGCCATACCATTACGCCACCCTGTGGACTTGATGCAAATGGAAAAGCTAATATTTTTGTCAGTGGTATCGATTTTTTTAAAACATCGGTTTTTCCAATCGTAGTTTTTTGACAAGTTGAATTTTGGGAATTAAAAAAGGAAATTCAATTGTATTTCTTGAAAACATTCCCTCCCCCTTTTCTTTCTTCCTTAACCCTTATTCTTATAAAGTAACTTATATGCTACTTTATGAGAATAAGGGCAAGCAAATATCAATGCAGCATACGCGCTGACGTCACTTAACAAATAGGAAGTAGGGGAAAACCCCAGGTAGCAGATATGAGGGTTAAAGAAGTCTTATAAGCATAGGTGCGGTTCGTTTTCCTTCTATAAACTAACGAATGTGAAAAAAATAATAAGCGAATGTTAATTAATTACATAAATAAAAGATAATTTTGATTTTTTATTTATTTTATCTTTAAGTACATGAAAATATAGAAATAAAAACACGTTTTTTAGAAAACATATTTTTATTCATCTAAAAATTCCGTAAGGTGTTCTTAAAGAAGTATATTCGCAACAGGTAGTTAATTTAGGGGTGAAAATTAAGTATTAGCCGAACAAAAACCCTTTTTAGCCTACTTTCCCGTAAAAGTAAAAAAAATAATAATAATAAAGCAAGAAAGAAGGCTTAATGTATCGTGAAAATATCGTTACAAATCAAGAAAAGTCAAAAATAAGTTAAGTAATTAAATAAAGATTGATAAATAAAAAATTTGAAAGTAGGGTATTGAGATGAGGAAAAAGAGTGTCTGTCGGTCTGTCGGTCTGTCTGTCCCCCCTAATAACTTTTGAACAAATTGTCCGATTCGAAAAATTCTTTTTGCATTCAAAAGATCTCGGCGAGGACACCTACTTTCCATATTTTACTTTTTGATTTGAACAATTTTTTGTTCAGTTTTGAACAGTTCAAAAACATTTAACATTAGCGCCTATGGGCGAAAATGAAGCAAATTATTTAATCTTTGGGTACAAGATCCAAGTTCCAATGAACAAGCTCACTGGCAGAAGTTCTTGGCGTGAAATATTGATTTGAACAATTTTTGTTCATTTTTGAACAGTTCAAAAAAAAAATTAACATAGCGCCTATGGGGAAATTTTAATCCTATATAAATCCTGATCTAACGGACCGATTTGCTTGGAACAAACTTTATCGGAAAGCTCTTATGACGTAAAACATGTACAGATAGAAAGTTCATCCAGAACTAATGAGCCTATTTTCCTATGAAATATTTTGTTCGAGATTTTCAAGAATATTTTTGAAGTGATGAATGATTAAATCAATGAGCAAAAGAATGAATTAATAACTGAGTAAATAAATACATGAATGACTGAATAATAAATGATTGAATGAATACGTATTAACCGTTGAAAAAGGCATATGTGAAGCAATTAAGAACTTAAGCTAAACGAGAAAGAGAGAGAGAGATAGCTAGAATATAAATTTGAAGCTGGTGTATACGGGAAAGTAGGCTCGTATAGTTCTAGACGGAACTTCTTGTTTTATTTTACTTTAATTCACTATGCTAGGTAAAAGTTTATAATTATTTTTATCAAATAAAATTGTATACTATATTATTTAGTACTAGCTGACATGCCCGGCGTTGCACGGGATAATATTGCATCATCAGGTCAAGTGACACATGACCAAAATTCTGTTGTAAATACGTAAGAAAAATTTTCCTAAAAAATCCAAGTAGAACATGGGAGTCCTTAAAAATCTCATTTAAACAGTAAAACTCATTACAAACCACAATTGTACCAAAAACAACAGCCTAGAAAAATTCCTTTTAGACCAAAATAACAGTCCATAAAAATCTACATTAAAATGTCAACAAAAATTCTTAAAAAATACCATTAGAGAAAACAATGTAATAGTAATTAAAATGCGCATAATAATCAGGATAATTGTTCCAAAATGATATCAAGAACCTATAAAAATCGTAATTACAATATATAACACCACATCTAAAAATTCCCATCAGAATAAGAGCAGTATTCTCTTTAAAAATGCATATCACATGAAGGACAACGGTCCCTGAGTATTTATGCTACAATAAAGAAAACATTCCTTAAAGCCCCCATTTGAACAAAGACAACTATTCCTAAACTTCACTAATAGAATAAGGACATTAATCCCAAAACATCTCCATTAGAATAAAGACGTCAGTGACTTAAAATACCCATAAGACTACAGGCCTTTAAGAGCAGCTGTTCCTAAAATTACCAACAGTCCATCCCAAATTTCTCATAAAACTAAGAACACCCGTTCCTAAAAATCCAGATTGCAAAATCGTCAAAACATTTAGTGAAAATTCAATTAAATAGCACTTTTATAAAATTCGGATAAAAACGAAAGAAAGAACAGCATTATTTCCAAAGGAAAATGCACATTTAAAGTTAGAAAATGTTCAGTACTTAACCAATTTTGACGCTACGAAATTTAAGTTGATAGAAAGAAATAACTAAATTCAGTCCAAATGGCGCCAAACAGTCAGTGCAAAAATTGAATGAATGTTAGAAAATAAATCACTTAAGTAAAATATGGAATCAAACAAAATCGCAGCGTAGAAATTAAAATAAAGCAGAAGATCGTCAAATTGCACTATAATAATGAATTGAGATTGAGAACAATTAAGTGGATGGGTGGCGAGAAAAAAAGTTATCACCATTTAGCGAAATTTTAAATTTCACAAAAAAATAAGCCATATCGAAAACATTCCAACCTAGTTTTTAGCGAAGGAATAAATATTAAATCACCAAAAAAGAAAGAAAAATCAACCTCAAGATAAAGTAGTTGAACAAGATAAAGTCGTCCGCAGTTAATAATCCACAGAGTATACATAAAAATGAAATGAATTTTTAGAATTTGTTGCGTTGATAAAGTGGACACCCAACCATTAGAAATGTTTCATGAAATTGTTGAACTGCTACTATACTATTAAATCGCCAAAAAAGGAAGGAGAATCAACCTCTGGGTAAAGTAATTAAAATTCGTCTGCAGTTCCACAAAATATCTACAAAAATGAAATGAATTTTTAGCCTACTTTCCCGTAAAAGTAAAAAAAATAATAAAGCATGAAAGGGAAGGCTTAATGTGTCGTGAAAATATCGTTAAAAATAAAGAAAAGTCAAAAATAAGTTAAGTAATTAAATAAAGATTGAAAAATAAAAAATTTGAAAGTAGGGTTTTGACATGGGGAAAAAGTCTGTCTGTCGGTCTGTCTGTCTGTCGGTCTGTCTGTCGGTCGGTCTGTCGGTCTGTCGGTCTGTCCCCCCCTAATAACTTTTGAACGAATGTTCCGATTCGAAAAATTCTTTTTGTATTCGAAAGATCTCGGGGAGGACATTTGATTTTCATATTTTGCTTTTTGATTGGAACAATTTTTTGGAACAAGCTCACTGGAAGAAGTTCTTGGGGTGAAATATTGATTTGACCAATTTTTGTTCATTTTTGAACAGTTCAAAAAAAAAAAAAAAAAAACATACCGCCTACGGGGAAATTTCAATCCTATACAATTCCTGAACTAACGGACCGATTTGCTTGGAACAAACTTTATCGGAAAGCTCTTATGACGTAGAACATGTACAAATAGAAAGTACATCCAGAACTAACGAGCCTATTTTCCTATGAAATTTTTTGATCGGGATTTTCAAGAATATTTTTGAATCAATGAATGATTAAATGAATAAGCAAAAGAATGAATGAATAAATGAGTGACTAAATACATGAATGACTTAATAAATGAACGATCGAATGACTATCTATTAACCGTCGAAAAAGGTATATTTGAAGCAATTAAGAACTAAAACTAAACGAGAAAGACAGAGAGAGAGAGATAGCTAGATTATAAATTTGAATTCGGTGTATACGAGAAAGTAGGCTCGTATAGTTCTAGACGGAACTTCTTGTTAGAATTTGTTTCGCTCATAAAACGGCATGAATAAAGATAAAATAGCATTTTTTCATTCTTACGTTAACAGAAATCATCTAGTTGGCGATAAAAGTACTATTTATTTTGGCGAAAACACACAGAGCAGATAAATTCAGAGGTAAGACTTGCTTTAAAGTTCGAAAACTACTTTAAATGAATATTGCGCGTGTTCTATTTGTTCTACGAACTTCAGAAAGAGATTATCTTGTGCAGTTTTTTACAGGAATTAATATGCTGCAAAAATCGGAAAGATGAGACGTTTCTTCAATGAGATATTCCTAAAATTAAGAGTTTTGCTTAAATTGGAATAAAAGGAGAACAAATTCGAATTTTCGGAAAAACTCTTCGAGGTGCACGAGGACCTGACTCAAGGTACCTGTATCCAAAATTTGGTACTTCTAGACAGTTCCATCTCGGCAGGAGGAGAGCGATACACACACACACACACAAACTTTTGGTTTTATTTATATAGATAAATCATGTCACAGAGTCAACAGGAAACAGTTAAAAATGTCAAAAACTAAAATAACTCCTGGTGGAACCGCTCTCATTGTCGACTATTTATTACAAATTAAGACCTTTGTATACATACAACATGCTCATACATCCTGAAATAAAAGCTATATCCTTAAAATGAACTTGAATTTACAAATAAATAATTGAATCGATTATTTAGAAAAGGTAACATCTCGCAATTTTTTCAAAAATTGAGAAAAAATTCCATTTTGTAAAATAAGCGTAACAGCATCTATTTCGAGTAAAATGAAACATTTTGGTAGCTTTATCAGTAAGGAAAAAAATTCCGAAAACTTCATTTATTTCGAAAAGGTAACAATTCTGAGAGTTGTTTATTTTTCGAACTAAACAATGCTTATCAGCGATTGAGTGAGCAAAGAGGTGAATCATAAGTTTATTCTAAAAAGATGATGCAATTCTTTTTCGAGTCTATCAGCAATTGAGTGAACAAAAAGGTGAATCATAGGTTTATCCTAAAACGATGATGCAATACTTTTTCGAGTCAATCAGCGATTGAGTGAGCAAAAAGGTGAATCATAGGTTTATCCTAAAACGATGATGCAATATTTTTTCGAGTCTATCAGCAATTGAGTGAACAAAAAGGTGAATCATAGGTTTATCCTAAAACGATGATGCAATACTTTTTCGTGTCAATCAGCGATTGAGTGAGCAAAAAGGTGAATCATAGGTTTATCCTAAAAAGATGATGCAAAATTTTTTCGAGTCTCGTTAGTTAGTTACGTAGTTGTTTCAAAGATAGTTAAAGCTGCGTACAATTTACTATTCATTAATTTAAAAGTTTAAAATAAGTGATACAAGCGACAGCGAAATTTCTATAAAAAAGGCAAGAATACGAGGATTAAGAACTGAAAGTATACATAAATATCAAAAAAGCAAAAGTTGAAGGAGAATCTCTTGAAAACCACGGTGGTAAATATGATCCTGAGCGGAAAACTGGACAAGAGTGCCGGTGAGTATTACTTTAAAAAATTATTATAAATTATTCCATTGAAGAAAAAACAGTACTAAGCAGCAGCTCTTTTATTTTTTTATAGGTGTGCAAAAAAGTGTTTCGACCTGTTTTTAGATGATGATAAACGGAACATGATCGAGAAAATCAATAGCTTCGAGACTAAAATTGAACAGGACATATTTCTTCAAGAACTCATTGTATGTAAGTGAGTTAAAGATACTACTAAAAGAAGCAACGATCCGGTAAGGCCAAAAAGTTTTTCCTTTAAGTATAAAATCTCTATCCACGGCAAGGACAAAGATACTACTAAAAGAAGCAACGATCCGGTAATGCCAAAAAGTTTTTCATTTAAGTATAAAATCTCTATCCACGGCAAGGGCTATCATGTAGGTAAGGTTGCTTTTATTAATATGTATGGAATGTCACTAAAAAGAGTATGGCGATTGTGCAAAATATGTTTCGATCTGTTTTCAGATGATGATAAACAGAACATGATTGAGAAAATCAATAGCTTCGAGACTAAAAATGAACAGGACATATTTCTGCAAGGACTCATTGTATGTAAGTCAGTTAAAGATACTACTAAAAGAAGCAACGGTCCGGTAAGGACAAAACGTTTTCCCTTTAAGTATGAAATCTCAATCAACGGCAAGGACAAAGATAGTACTTAAAGAAGCAACGATCCGGTAAGGCCAAAATGTTTTTCCTTTAAGTATAAAACCTCCATCTACGGCAAGAGCACAGATACTACTAAAAGGAACAACGATCCGGTAAGGCCAAAAAGTTTTTCCTTTCAGTATAAAATCTCTATCCACGGCAAGGACTATCATGTAGGTAAGGTTGCTTTTATTAATATGTACGGAATAACACTAAAAGGAAGATGGCGATTATGCAAACTGAAACCTTCCGGCAGCACTCCCCTTGATAAACGAGGACGATTACTCGCTTCCAGAAGTAGTGTTATATCCGGAGAAATTTGCATGACTCTTCATAATTTTATTAATTCATTGCCTGTTACTGAAAAACATTACTCTGATACTTTAAGAAAAAATATTCGTCACCGTTACTTAATATTAAAATTTTACATCAGATGCTTGCTAGCAAACATCCAGATTTAAAAGATGAAGTTAAGTATAGCTTTTTCTATTCATATTTTAAAGATAATTTTGATATCGGATTTGGAAGACCTCAAATAGACGTGTGCTCTAAATGCGAAGAACTGAACACCAAAATACGCAACCCCCCCATGTTAATGATAATGCAAAGCAGTTGCTGTGTAGTGTAGCAGTTGCTGAATTGGTGGTACATAAGCGAAGGGCAAAAAGGATTTTACAAAAAACTACGGAAGTTATATATTTCTGTTGTTGTTGTTGTCGAGACCTCGCGCGTGGGAGGAAGAATGGATGCGCTGCTCCTGAGTGTAACGGGGCCCTTATAGGCAGGAGTCCGATATCCGCCCCTTTGAAAGGTTTCTTAATTTTTGAACCAGCTCCCAGATGAGAGACCGTGCACCTGGGATTGGCACCCCCAGAGGTATCGTTTCACTTATAGGACCTTCGAGCCACGACCTATTTAACGTGAACCAGCTCCCTTTAGCGTACACGGCCCTACAGGAACCAGCGCGAGAGGTTGTCACCCTCACAAACACTGACCGAAGTCGATGTTGCTTCACTGTCGGTGTTCTGCGGGAACCGAGCTTCTACCGACTGGTCCACTGCGGGACAATACGTCCCTGATAATTATACAGAATTAATAAAATCATCTTCATATGCCAAAAAATTTAATGTCTACAACGTTACAATTTCCGAAATTATGGATTTTAAAGAATGGTGGCTGCAATTTTACAAAAAGACTGCACTCTCCAAAAAAAGTTTTGGAAAGCAAATTTCAAGAGAGCAAAAGGTTTCATTTTCAGTGAGCAGCTATAACCAGTTTATCTACAGGTCTGTCACCCCTCGAACTGTTAAGGTACGCCAATACATAATATGAACGAACAGGAATTTCCTTTAGTAAAGCATTTAACAAATTTTCCGTATTTACCAAACGAAATGGATTTTTCAGCCTACTCTTCAAAAGTGCCAATGAATGCAAAAAAAAGTAGTCGACATCAAAAAGGTGATTCAGTATATTCCAGCAGAATATACACAATTTTACGAAGATTTATTTTGTGGCCCATAACTAATAATAATACTGACCAAGATTGTTAAATTTGTCTACAGAAATAAAAACAGTTCAAAATTCTATGAAAAAGGACCATTTTTATATATTATACTTTGTCTGTAGCATATTATCATTTTTATAAAGTTTTTTAATATTTTAAAATACAGAATTGAATATATTAATAAATTGTTTAAAACTTATTGCAACCTAACAGAAAACGTTTATTTCGAAAAGGGAATATTAAAATTTTTGTTTTGAATTTTTAGCACAAAACAAACTAATTAAAGTAATGATTAACACAAATTAGTATTACCTAGAGATAGCTGAAAAGAAACACAGAAGAACTAGTCCACTAAAATACTTTATTTAACAAGAAGTTCCGTCTAGAACTCTACGAGCCTACTTTCCCGTATTCACCAACTTGAAATTTGTAATCTAGCTAACTCTCTCTATCTCTCTCTTCATCATTTAACTGTAGTTCTTACTTACTTCAAATATACCTTTTTCAACGGTTAATACATATTCATTCACTCACTTATTCTTTCATTTATTCAGTCATTCGTTTATTTATTCATTCATTTTTCTCATTTATGTATTTATTCACTCATTTATTTATTTTTCACTTCATACATTCATTTATCTACTATATTATTTATTCACTGATTTATTCGTTTATTCCATCACTCATTGACTTAATCATTCATTTATTCGAAAAGATCGTTAAAAATCCCGATCAAAAAATTTCATAAGAAAATATGCTCGTTCCGTTCTGATTGAACTTCGTATCTGTACCTGTTCTACGGCCAAACATCTTTCCGATAAATTTTGTTCCAAGCAAATTGGTCTGTTAGATCATGATTTATAAAGGATTGAAATTTCCCCGTAGGCGCTAATGTTAATCTCTTTTTAGCCTACTTTCCCGTAAAAGTAAAAAAAAATAATAATAAAGCATGAAAGAAGGCTTAATGTATCGTGAAAATATCGTTAAAAATCAAGAAAAGTCAAAAATAAGTGAAGTAATTAAATAAAGATTGAAAAATAAAAAATTTGAAAGTAGGGTATTGAGATGGGGAAAAAGTGTCTGTCGGTCTGTCTGTCTGTCGGTCGGTCTGTCCCCCCCTAATAACTTTTGAACGAATTGTCCTATTGGAAAAATTCTTTTTGCATTCAAAAGATCTCGGCGAGGACATCTTATTTCTATATTTTACTTTTTGATTTGAACAATTTTTTGTTCAATTTTGAACAGTTCAAAAAATTTTAACATTAGCGCCTATGGACAAAATTGAAGCAAATTCTGTAAACTCTGGGCACAAGAGCCAAGTTCCTATTGCAAGCTTATTGAAAGGAGTTCTTGGCGTGAAATATTGATTTGAACAGTTTTTGTTCATTTTTGAACAGTTCAAAAAATTAACACAGAGCTTATGGGGAAATTTCAACCCTATATAAATCCTGATCTAACGGACCGATTTGCTTGGAACAAACTTTATCGGAAAGCTCTTATAACGTAGAACATGTAGAAATAGAAAGTTTATCCAGAACTTACGAGCCTATTTTGCTATGAAATTTTTTGATCGGGATTTTCAAGAATATTTCTCAGTGACTCAATGAGTGAAATAATGAATGAATGAATAAATGAAAGAGTGAAAGAATAAATCAATGAATAAATGAATGAGGAAAAGAATGAATGAATAAATTATTGAATAAATGAAAATATAAATAAATGAGTGAATAAATACATGAATGCGTAAATGAATGAATAAACACTTGAATGAGGTAACTAATGAATGAATAAATGAAAGAATGAATGAGTGAGTGAATGAATATGTATTATCCGTTGAAAAAGGTATATTTTCAATAATTAGAACTAAAGATAAATAAGAAAGAGAGAGAGAAAGAGATAGCTAGATTATAAATTTGAATTTGGTATATACGGGAAAGTAGGCTCGTATAGTTCTAGACGGAACTTCTTGTTTTTTTTTGAACTGTTTCAAAATGAATTCCTTTATCCCGGCGCAAATCTCGCCAAGGCAACAAAACACGCAAAAGGTTACCAGCGGAGGTATTCCGTTTGGCGTTCGTTGAATCATTGTTGGCGACTTTATCGCTTGCACCGGGATAAAGAAAAAGTACTGTTAATTATTCTGAACTGTTCAAAAATGAGCAAAAATTGTTCAACTCAAAAAATATTTTCCTTCGAGAACTTTTTAGTAATCTTGTTCATAAGAACTCGACTCTTATGCCCAGAGTTTACATAATTCGCTCCACTTTTGCCCATAGGCGCTAATGTTAAAATGTTTTTAACTGTTCAAAATTGAACGAAATATTGTTCAAATCAAAAAGTAAAATATGGAAATGAAATGTCCTTGCCGAGATCTTTCGAATGCAAAAATAATTTTTTGAATCGGACTATTCGTTCAAAAGTTATTAGGGGGGGACAGACCGACAGACCGACCGACACACTTCCCCCCCCCCCCCCCCCATCTCAAAACCCTACTTTCAAATTTTTTATTTTTCAATCTTTATTTAATTACTTCACTTATTTTTGACTCCTCTTCATATTTAACGATATTTTTCGGTACATTAAGCCTTTTTTTCATGCTTTAATATATTTTTTTTACATTTACGGGAAAGTAGGCTTTAAAACAATCAGTTTTTTTGATCTCCTGTAAAATTACCTTTTCGAAATAATCGATTCAATTATAATTTCTCGCTGAAACTGAACCTGTAACAGGATTGGTGCTGCCATCTATCAATCAACTTAAGAGATAGACGTGGTATTTTGAGCTATCTCACATATAATAGTACCGTTTCTTGGAAAGTTTCCATGTGATTTTCATCAATTGGGCATTTTTCAAAAATCCCCAGACAAGAGTATCACATGTGATGCTTCTGAGCCGAGGAGATATAGTGCAAAGGTATTGTCTATCTGAAGTAATGCCCATATAGAAGGCAGTTAAAGAAAACTACAATACCGGTTTTCGGTATTTTTTTTTTATCGTCATACCGGAATATCGGTATCTATACCGGTATTTTCAGAAAAAAGAACAGCATTTGTTTTATTACATGTTTCGTAATTTCATACAAAAATGTATTCACTATGTTTATGTAAACGATTTCGATATGACTAAATATAAAATAAGGGATCGAATGTTATATCAAAATATTTATAATAATAGTATTATAATAATTTATGACATTGGCAACAAGAAATAAAATTAAAACGGAACTATTACAGTATTACAGTACATTGAACAAATATCTATTTTTGGATCGGTAAAGTATAATGCTAGATGTACTTATTTGGGGGAAAAGGAATCCGCCTATTAAAAACTAGTAAGCCCGACGGTCATACGAAATAACCGCTGTTCTAGATATTATAAATATACAATTCTCCCAGTAAACCGGAAATGCACATCAAATCAAAGAGATATTTATCAGGTAGAACAGTAAAGTTTATTGAATAAATAATAAACATATAATCATTTCGGGAAAAATATTCTTACCGAAAAAAAAAACATCTAAGTTATGATAATCTGTAAAATAAAAATCTTATTTACTATATAATCAAATTGTCTGTGAAAAATATTTATTTATATCCAACATTATCATCTTCAAGACAATAGTTTTAACGAAACTGTAAAAAAGAGTGCTGCCACTTTAGTATATATATAAAGCGCAGACGATAAATAAATTAAAACAAAGAAAGTAGGATTAAATTAAATTCGCGTTTACATTCATTTTTACGGAGGTTGAAAATCTAGCGATACCTCACTGAAAATGCTAGAGAAATGAGTTGATTATTAGTCGTTTTCATTATAAAAACAGTTGTGTAGATGTCAGCACGATGCAGTTTTCTCGGAGTAAGAAATTCGGAACAAGCTGTCGGCGACAAACAGACACTTAAGCGGCTTCTATATAAGATATCTAAATTATCTAAATGTTCAAACATTAGAACAATGAAGCACACTTTCTCAACGGTTTCACTCGTCTTATCACAAAATAAAGGTACAGTTGTGAACCAAAAGGACAAGGACAAAACTTCAGAAAGAAACAAGATTTTAAATCGACGTTACGGGGCTAAAATAGCAAGACGGGAGGGAAAATCAATACCAGCAACAAATTACCATTTGTTATACTATTGGTGATTTGTAGAAAACGTTTTCCTCGAAATCCAGTATAGTTTTGAGAAAGACTTTTAAAAAGTTATATAAATCGATGGTGCAAAAAAATGAACGGTTTTAATATATTATATATAGAAAAATACATTTGTGACAGATACTTGAACTAAACTTTTTCAAAGCAGCAAGTCACATAGAATAATGAGCGAAAGTATGTGAACAAGGAAATGAATGAAAAATGAATCACGGTGCCCATAAATGAGCGAAAATGGCGCCATATACTTGAACTAAACTTTTTCAAAGCAGCAAGTCACATAGAATAATGAGCGAAAGTATGTGAACAAGGAAATGAATGAAAAATGAATCACGGTGCCCATATGTGAGCGAAAATGGCGACAGATACTTGAACTAAGCTTTTTCAAAGCAACAAGTCACATAGAATAATGAGCGAAAGTATGTGAACAAGGAAATGAATGAAAAATGAATCACGGTGCCCATAAATGAGCGAAAATGTGATGATTCAACTCACCATCTATAGTAATAAAAATAATTTTTTGCAGTCTTCATATGCTTTTATTCAATGATACTCTGTTAACTTATGTTTTTTAAGATAAAAGTTGGCTTTAAATGACTCATTTTAAAATAACAGTAAATATGTAATGTAATAATGTAAATTAAAATAGCTTTAAATGAAAAAAAAATATTATTTATAATTAATACTAAAAATTCCGAAATTTCACCTCAGCAAATACCGATTTTGAGAAATTGCAAAATCATACGAAAAGCCGGCATTCGGTATACCGAGATACCGGTATTGCAAACACTAAAGGCAGTGCCCGATTTCAGGTTTTGGCACTTCTGTGACGTAGCTTGTAATAGATAATGCACAAAATCACACCGAAGTACCTTAAAATTGTAAAATTGAGTTTTAATTAGGGATGTAATGAATATTCGGCCACTATTCGGTATTCGACTTGGCTGAATACTCGGTAAGATGAGATTCGGCCTGGCCGAATATTGATGGACTATTCGGCCGAATAGTTCTGCTACAATAGCAATGTAAAAAAAAATAAATTAATTAGTAGATTTTAAAGATTTTAAATTGTATTATAGTTATTGCAAAAGAATACATTAGTATATAGTTTAAATAAATAAAACTAATTTAGAAAAAACTACTTTTTTTTAAACATCGTTTTTAGGTTTGACTGAACAAAAACAGATTTTAAAGTTATAATATTGTATTTTATGCTTACCATTTTCTCCCCAAAGCTGGCAATAGTTAATTATAATGGAGAATATGAGACTTCTATTTTGTGATTATTAACAAAAGTGGAACCAGACTTTGTTTGGGTAGACTGATTTACTGTGAACATTGGGTACTACTTGTGTACATTGGGTCAAAGAGAAATGTAAAAAGCCTAGAATATATCATGAATATTGAAATAGCAAAGGTATTGCGGTTTCTTAAAATAAAAATATATTCCAATTAAATGCATTAAATTTTAATGTACGTTTTAAAATTAGGTATGTAAAAAACCCCATAAAATTAATATATTAACTCCTAATAAATTTAAAAATATATCCATAAAACTATTTTGTGCAAAGCAAAAGTTCTCTGAGCAATATTATTTCTTTAATTTGAATAAAATAGTTGGTAAAATAAGGCTAATGCTTACATTAAAACCTGTCATGTTGATTCCAGTTGGTGGGAGAAACTCTCAGTTTCATTGCATTCAAAACAATACAGAAAATACATTCTGTTTAGATACTTTTAGCTTCTTAAAAAAACAGAATTAAATCATACATCATACATTAATGTGTGGAATTGGTGGTTGACTTTAAATACTTTTAAATTTGACAAATACTTTATATTACTACGATTTTGTAGAGTTTTTAATATTCAGCCGCCGAATATCCGGTATTCGGCCTAAGACGTTGGGCCGAATATTCGGCTTCGGCCTAGTGGAAATGGCCGAATATTCAGTATTCGGCTAATTCGGCCAGATCACTATTCGTTACATCCCTAGTTTTAATGAATTTACTGGTCTGGAATTTTTGGCGAAAAAATTTAGCTGTTTCCATTTTTAATCTGTCAGACTGAATTTTGTAGATTTTCGTTTTCCTTTTTTAACACTGTAAAAGACACATAACTGTCCAATACAATAAAAATTAAGTTGTTAAGCCAGAAAAACCTCATTATTCAAGAGGAGGAGTACTTATTATATCTAATTTGTTTATTTCAGGTGTTAGTAACACTTTATTTATGTTTTAAAACAGTTTTTCTTTTACAAAAATAATTAATAAAAACATTTGCTTTATAAAAATAATCATGTGTTTCGATCCAAAAAATAATTTAAGATTTGTGTTCATTCTTTTCTTCACGTTGATGCTACTTATTATAGATAAATGTTGCATGCAGACAAAGGATGGAAAAAACAGAGAGACGAGGTTAAAAGGGTATCACGTTATCAAAATATTAAAGGCAAAGTTTTCCTTTCGTTGAAGGAGAATGCTATGATTCTCCATTTCGTAAAATGTAGAGTAACGTTTGACAATCATGAGAAAACTGAATTTTTTAAGAGGAAAGAAATCATACGATAAATTCGGATTTAGTTTATTTATCAACGGAAATGCAGGATTTCTCAGGTAAGAATCGTTTCAGTTACTGCTCATGCGCTATGCTGTTATTGATGGCCTTTGCACAGACGCAGTTGAAATGTAAAGCTGTAATAAAAAAAAGGTAAGAAATGTTTTAAGTTACACGGTTTTATTTAAAAAGAAACTAAAAAAAACTGCTTTATTTTTCTTTCTTCTTTCTTTCTGCGTATGGTCATTAACCTTTGCAGACCTAGTGTCTGCAAAGGTCCGACCCCAGTATCGGCATCCATTTCTTAAACTAGCACCACTGTCGGTGGATGCCATTGCCACTGAGAATTTGGACGCTTTGTTTCCTCTCGATGGCGGCACCTGAGCTCTCCTTGGATGCAAATTGCACTAGGTATTTAATTAAGATTAGAGTATCCAAGCCAAACGGATACTCAAGCGATCTTTAACCCGCCGCACAATCATGCGACATGGGCGCGTGAAAGTCCATCGATTTGGGCCAGGTTCGAACCTGCGATCTTGGGCGTACAAGACCTGCGCCATACCACTACGCCACCCTGTCGAAAAATACTTATAAATTAAACATTTTAAAAACTGAAAATAAGTTCAAATGCACTAAAAAGTAAAAAATAATATTTTGTAGGAACGTTTCTAAATCTACAATATGCTTCATTGTTTTTTTTTTTTCGAGAATTTTCCTTTATTCTATTTTATGCTTTGTTGTTTCTATGCATGAATGTCGTATGTTCTCAGCTGTGTATTTCACTGAAAATAAATCCTGGAGCCACCATAAAGAAATTATTACTGTTAAACATTTAGAACTTTACCAAACAATAGAATTCCATTCGTTTTAGACAAAGTTAATCTTGGGCTGTTTTCTTTAATCTAAGGCCTAATTTTGTTCCATGATACATTCCGAACAACCAAGGAAACCTTTATTCGGATAGCCTCTCATCACTAAAATAAATTAGCAACCCAGTGCACCGGAATCCTATAGTCCGACAAATCCAGAGACATGTGCATGAAAGTCATATCACTCTAAACTGGATCAAAGGCCACGCTGGGTATTTAAAGTGGATTATCGAACTCGATTTGGAGCTTTTTTTAGCGTTCGAAAATTTCTTTACGACCAGTTCTAAGTGCCAAAATACTACGGTGATAAATTTGGTGAATATCCGACGTAAGCTGTGAATTTGTATGAGGAAGACACTAACACACAGGCATTTAGTATTTTTCATTCATATAGAATGTTAAATTTTCTTTTTTGTTGTAGAAACTAAAGAGCCTTTTTGGAAAAGACGTTACATCATCACACTCCATGGCTTTGCCATTTACTTCCTTCTGAATGGTCACAGAATCAACTTGAGTGTCGCCATAGTAGCTATGGTGGATCATACAAGTCATGAAAATCAAACTATGGAGCAAATTTCAAATATATCGACAGAAAATATCAGGCAGCCCTGGCATGATCAAGTAGAGTAATATATTTGAAATTAATGATTTTATTGCTTTAAAAAAAAATTCTTTAATTACAATTAAATAAAAAATATTTCAAATTACACGGTTTTATTTAAAAAAATACGATGCGTCGCAGTTTCTTTTTTCGCCATGATTTGAGTACAGTAATACCTCGAGATACGAGTATAATTCGCTCTGTAACCTTGCTCGTATGTCAATTTGCTCGTATCTCAAAAGCAATTTGCTGCGCAGGCGCAGTAAACTGGGTGGGCCGTGGCGTCGCAGCTGGCGTTTTTCGTATCTCAAATATCGCTCGTATTTCAAAACAAAACTTTGCTGCTCGACAACGCTCGCATCTCAAATCACTCGTATGTCAATTTGCTCGTACTTCAAAGCAATTTGCTGCGCAGGCGCAGTAAACTGGGTGGGCCGTGGCGTCGCAGCTGGCCGTTCCTCGTATCTCAAATATTGCTCGTATTTCGAAACAAAACTTCGCCGCTCGACAACGCTCGTATCTCAAATCACTCGTATGTCAGGGCACTCGTATCTCGACGTACCGCTGCATTTTAAAATTTAAAACGTTGCATTATCCGAACAAATTCCAAACAAAGCTATAGTTGCCGTTTGACAAATAATAATTCTGATCATTTCCTCAGAGACAAAACTATTAATTTTTTTCCTAATTAACGTTATAATCAATTATAAAATGGATAGAATATTGTATTGTCATCGAAGATAAGCTTGTGTGCAAAGTTTGAAGATGATGTATGCAGTAATAGTGGTCGAAACTCGCGTAACGAACTTGCGTGATAAATCAAGTTAAATAAAACCGTGTAATAAAAGAAGTAATTTTACTCGTATATATTTCAGTAAGTTACCTGATGATTGCGGGAAAAATAATTCAGGTGTTGCCATTTCAGAAAATTATAGAAAAATTAAGAACTAATATGCAACGTTATTAATTAAAATATCAAAGTTTCGGTTCAAAAGTTTTCCTCAGAACTTAACAGAATAATCTTAAGCCTCAACATTTTCACTACGGGGATGGGCAAGAGTTGTTCCTGAGCCCTTTTGCTGCAATACTATTATTAACTTTCAGCACATATGTCTGCTATTATTTATTGGTTAGACGCGTTTTTGCTATATTTTTTAACGTAAAACATAATTTATGCCAATGTAGGAAGCAAATTATGAGAAAAATGTTTTTTGAATAGCTATACTGGTCTAATATAACAAAAAGGAAATATTATGTATACTGTTCTTTCATTCCCGTAGCAAAGGGGCTGACTGCAGGTAAGTGTTCACTTGAGAGAAAGCCTCGAGATTAGTTCCGAAGTGTTGACCGTTTGAGATCACTTACGCTCTCGAGACAGCTGTTGGAGACTGGACAGTCACTGCAGTCTCGAGATCAGGAAATTTTGTGTATACTTGACAGTTTACTCTCAAGTCTCAGTCAATTCTGTGACTTGGTTGATGGAGTTTAGCTTTATTTTTCTTACTTTTTTAAAAAATTGATTCACGCCAAATCCTGGATTTTCTAATTGTGCATAAAATTATGAAAAAACGGGAAGTGAAAAAAAAAAGGCGTGCTGGGTAAGAAAATGAGTGGCTCGACGAAATGTATTGGGAGCTGCTTCAACACTTGTGAACGAGCTGTGGTTGGAAGAGGCACAACGGTTTAAAAACTTCATCAGGATGTCTGCAGATCAATTTGAAGTGCTTTTAAATTTGGTAAAACACCAGATTGTAAAGCAAGATACAAAGTTAAGTGATGCAATCCAGTCCATGACATATTGATGGTCACACTTCGTTTTCTGGATTCAGGTAAGCACTTTCAAGCGAATATACAAATATTTTCTCTTAAACCCTACATTTTTTTTCGCATTCTACCTTGTACAATAGGAAGAATAGTTCCAGAAGTGTGTAAAGCCATCCATGATAATTTAAAGGAAGAATATTTAAGACTACGTCTAAATTTAAAAAATAACTTTCGTTACAGAAGTATAACAACAGGAACATTAAAAATTAAGGATTACATCTATAGATTATTAGTAATTAAACTTAATAATAATAAAATAATTTTTATTAAAAAAAACAGAACCGACTTCAAATTAATAAATTGCACTAAAAAGTGAAAAATAAATTCTTTAAGCAACATCGATGTGACTTTTAAACATAGTTTTAGAATAATAATAAAATTACACGTTAATTTAAAACACAAATGAGCAATAAAATGCAGACATATGTTTCGGGATTGCTTGGAATCCCTTTTTCAATGCGACAGGGAGCTTCTAGATGCAAAACATCCAAAACATCCAATGGCTTCATTTGGATGTTTTGCATCTAGAAGCTCCCTGTAGCATTGAAAAAGGGATTCCAAGCAATCCCGAAACATATGTCTGCATTTTATTGCTCATTTGTGCTTTAAATTAACGTGTAATTTTATTATTATTGTGTACTTGCACAAAGTTAAATTATTTTTATAGTTTTAGAAGTCGATGCAAAATTAGGATAGATAAAATCGTTTGTAATCATGAATCAATTACAAATATATATATTTTCCCAGAATTAGCAACAGTTCCAATATGAAGTAGCAAATGGTCTAATGGTTATTAGACTCATAACTTTGCACCGACTTCTAAAACTATGTTTAAAAGTCACATCGATGTTGTTTAAAGAATGAATTTATTTTTTACTTTTTAGCGCAATTTATTAATTTAAAGTCGGTTCTGTTTTTTTTATAAAAATTATTTTATTTTATTCTTTTTAGTGTAAATACATGTAAATACATTTTGTATATAAATACTCTGTTTTTAAAAAAATCCATATCAAAGGGTAAAACTTCTTTGAATGAATGGCACTAAAAATAAGCATTTGTATGATAAATTCCCTTTTGAAGTCGATTTTAGCAAACAAACTGATTGGATTAATTTTTGCAGCCTTCAGTCAAACTCTTGCTGTAATTCCTTTTAATATTATAGCCCATGACAACAAACATGTTTTTAACAATGACTTTTATATTTATTAATAGATTTCCCAACAAAGAAAAATCAAGCAAAGCCTTTCCAATTAAAATAAAAAATACTTCTTTTTCACGCGTAACGTTTTTTCTAAAAAACAAATGTAGTCAAATTGATTTACAATATTTGAGTTAGACGACCCTCTATCGATTAAAGAATAAATCATCAAAATCGGTTCATTTAGTCAAAAGTTATGGATGAAAAAACAAAAAAAAATACTACATTTATGCCCATAACTTTTTTTCTAATTATCAAATATGGTCAAACAAAGGTACAGGACCTATGGGAAACCACCCTCGATCGATTAAAAAAAGAATCATGAAAATCGGTGCACCCGGTGAGAAGGTATGAGTGGACAAAAAAAAAAAAACATACACACAGTATGAATGTATGACCTCCTTCCTTTGTGAAGTCGGTTAAAAATTACACTGTAAAAAAAACAGTTCAACGTTGCACCATAAATATGGTGAAAGCTGAAGGGCTGCTGATGATTGAACCAAAATCATGGTTAAGCAGAAGTGCGAAATCTAAAGTTACGCCTTTAACCATAATTTCGGTTCAACCTTGAACCAAAAAGTTGAACCCCGCACCCGGCCGGAAACAGAGAGCCGCCATCTTGTCAAGCTGTGACCTGAAGCATTTATTTTTCACAACAGTAAAAGGTAAGTAAACTTCGATGTATATATCTAATTTTTTGCTTGATATTTCTTGTTTTCTGTGTTTTTATCTCTTAATACGCACAAAATAGGTTGTAAAGCCTATTTCAAAAATGTTAATATCACATACCGATCCTGACACCTTTAGCGTTAAATTGACTAATTAACTTTATTCAAAATTTTAAACCAGTGTATATTTATTTAATTTTGCTTCAATATTAAACTATTTTTTTTACCTGATTTATCATTCACCCCCATATATTTTACTTTTGGTTCCCCTGATCTACATTTAAAGTTGCAACGTTGACTTGTTTATATTTTAAAAATTGCATCTATTATCGGGAATTTTACTCTAAACCATTCATTTTTTCATTTTTATTTCCAAGAATACTTTTCTACGGAGTTACCTTTCTAGCTCCACCTCTTAATTGTAATTTAATTGCCTGTTGCTGTCTTTTTAAGTTTATTAAACTTATTTGTTGTTCGACCCATTTTGCACAATTTTTACCCGTAGTTTTTATCAAAGGCGTAGCCGGTAGAGAGGGAGGGGAGGGGGCGAAGGTTCGAACCCATCTCCACTCCCGAAATTTTTTGAAGTTTCACATGCTATAAATGACAATTTGAATATTCTGATAAGAAAAGCTCATTTATATAAAATTCAGTTCTTATGTTTATTTCCGATCCCGTAGCCGAAGGGGTGAAAATTTCTAAAATTTTGCATGCTATAAATGAAAATTTGAAAATTAGTGAGTAAAAGATAGTCTGATAAGAAAAGACTCATTTATATAAATGTAGTTGGTTGAATTTTGCTTCCAAGGGGGCCCACAGCCAGGAAGTGGGGGAGGGGGAGGGTGATCCCTCCCGCCCTGAAATTTTTAAATGCTCTGAAGGATAATTTGAAAATCAAAAATATTCTGATAAAAAAAGCATTTTCATCCCCCCCCCCCCTTGAAAACCAATACAGGTTGTGGCTTGGATTTGTAATGATTTTTACTTCCTAATCATTCGAACTAGCTATTCCACCAAGAGCAGGTAAAACCAGTTTTGTATTCAAAACATGTCTACTATAGGAATTTTTTGAGAAATTGGGGTCAATTTTGCGTGATTTTTGAAATAGCAGTTTCGTTGCCTTTAACTTTAAATTAACTTTTTTTCCAAATTTTTCAACCTGTGCGTGTTTACTTTATTTTGCTTCAATATATGCTTGCTTATTACGTGATTTAATACTTCCCCCATGTATTTTACATTTTGCTCCGGCTCTACACTTACAGTTGTAACAATGATTTGTTTACGTACTGAAAATTGCACGTTTTCTTATTACATTTATTGCAACATTATTTTTTCTCCCGTTACTACCAAACCACTTTTCCGAGCTGTTACCTTTCTCTTTTCTGCTCTTTATATATGTATATATATTAATTAACTACTAACAGTGATGGATTTTAGACTACTTTTTACTTCCTGGTGTTCTCTCAAGAAATTATTCCTGTATCCGACCCTGACTACTGTTGTATTTTCAAAATCTTTCATTTTTCGACCACGACTGCCATTTTACAGAATTTTCACCCATAATTCCTTCTAAAATTTTGTCCCAATCATTCTAACAAAATTAAACAAATGAACCTATTTCAGTAATAGAGTTTTAGAAATTAGGGAAAAAGTTGCAATCGGATATTTCAGCTCTCCAAATGCAAAATAGATGCCTGCACTACACGGTTGACGTCAACAGAACATTGAATAGATGGCATACAAATCAGATACGCTGTATTGTCAGTTACTTTATATCTTTACAGGGTGAATGAAGTCTTAGACTCATCTGGGCGGTCTTAGCCTGAAGTGCCACGAACTACTGCACGTTTTAGCCTTGGAGTAACACCTGTCCCGGAACCCCTCCAATAATTTTTAATTATTTTTATTTGTGCATTTCATGGTTTTTCAATTTCACTTCCAGACATATGTTTTCAGTCATCTGTGTAGGCATATTTAATATTTTTGATGCTAAAGAGTGTTGAAATATATTTTTAAAAAAAGTTACATAATTCAAAAATTTAAAATGTTCGCTATCAATTAATTACACTTATACGCAAAATTTCAAACGCCATTTTTGTTAAAACTATCTGTTGACGAACATAAAAAAGTGTACATATATTTTCAAGGCCTTCCTTATGGGAGGAGGCTTAAAAATTTTAACAGTGACTTACATTGCAATTTTGAAGACTATAACAAAGTAACATAGTTACTTAAAAAATACAATTAGTTTTTGATACAGTGCATTGGGATGTTCATATATATAAATATATAAATAAATACATTTTTTTATGGAACATTGAATCAATTATTGAAACGCATGAATCTGTTCTTAGAATTAAATCAAATAATTAGCAAAAACGTAAGTTAAACTTACGTATTAAAAAACAGAAAATTCGCTTTGAAAATTAAAATTGGTAATAAGCTTGTTTCCTGTCTTACGCTTGAACATAATAAAATTATTTATGTTAAGGGTCACCATTGCAACATAAAATGGTGCAGTTCAAACTTCACTTTCATGCTACAACTCTGAGCTATGACAGTGGTTAGTAGAAAGTCCATCGTTATGGTTCAGAGTTGAACCAAGACACCAGTTAAAATAAAATCTATGGTTAAGGTTCAAGGTTGAACCATAATACTGGTTATAAAAAAAAATTGATTTTATGGTTCAAAGTTGAACCGTAATAACTAGTTAGAAAAAAATCCGTAATCATGGTTCAAAGTTAAACCGCAGTATTGGTTAGAAAAAACTCCGTAATAATGGTTCAAAGTTGAACCGTAATACTGGTTAGAAAAAATCCGTAATCATGGTTCAGTGCTGAACCACATTCATGGTGAAACTAGTAAACCATCATAATGGTTCAAATTAGTACCAACTGTTGGTTGCAGCTGCATTTCACCAACTTTTAGTGAAAGGTTGAACCAGAATTTTTTACAGTGTAGAATTATCAAATAAAAAGCCTTCAAACAATGACAGAAGACTGGTGACTAAATCCCGTGAGCAACAATAAACATATCCACTTGTGACTCATGCAGTGTCTCATACTCGCATCGGTTTGTCTCTGAGAGTGCTCTCAAACACATATACATTGGTGAACCTGGTCTCTCAAGTGGACACTTAGCTTAATGCAGGATGAATGCCAGGCTCGTCATTTCAAAGTTTTCTCGGGCCAGTGGTATAAATAAGTTGCATTTCTAAAAGTCGGGGGGGGGGGGGGTCAATTGACCCCACCTGATCGCCCAAATGGCGGGCCTGGCAAGTATGGAGCCGTGATAGCCTAGTGGTTAGGATGTCGGACTTCCACCTAGAAGGTCGCGTGTTCGATTCCCGATCCGCTGAAGACCCACCATGTACACTTGGAATCTGTGGACCCCACTACCTCGCCTAAGGGGCAGGCATCCCTGAGGTCTTGTGCTAACAGGGAAGTGATTGGAGGAGGAACGTACAAATGATAGACCCGATTTAAAAAAAATATTGTTTTGAAACTACTGCACACATTACAATAAGTAATACATGAATTTAAAGAATAATATACTATTTTTTTTTTTTTTTGCACCAAAGATCAACAGATGGCATCAAGTTGAAGATTGCTGTGATTGAAATCAAAACAAGGCGACAGTGACAGACAAGAGTTTGTGCGTATGCACGAGATTTTGCAGTTAAAACCCTGCCAGAACGTAAATAACGCCTTTGTGCAGCATTATGAACCAGCAATAGAGTGATGCTACAAAATGTATGGAACGAACAGGCTTACAGATTGGACGTATGCCGTGCAAAAAGAGGGTCACACATCGAGCATTTGTAGCTGAAAAAGAACGATAATAGCATTGCGTGGCAACACAGGAGAAAAAAGAGGAGGTGTAGAAAGCGGTTTATGACCGATGTTTGTCAAACAGTCTGATCAGGTCAGCACAAAGTCCCAAAGTTGCACTTTTCGTGTAATTTGATGAATGCACTTTTTTTGATGAATAGTAACAATGAGTCGTTTTACACAACCAAAAAAAAGAATGTCATAGTTCATCGTGACACTTTTGTAGCTGAAAAAGATCTTGGCTTACATTCTTTACAAGAATGTACATTCTTACATTCATGTATCACTTATTGTAATATGTGCAGTAGTTTCGAAAATATGATTTTTTTTAAATCGGGGCTAACCCTTCTGTATAGTAATGATAGTAATATGTGCTAAAAGTACATCAACTCGTTCCCGCCGGCGTGTACCACCTGTGGTCCGCACTAGACTGTATCATCGGGCGGCGCGTACGACCGGTGGTACGCAACCGATTGCGCTATTAGACGGTAGGTAACACCAATTATTGTAGGATTTTATTTTTAGTTAAGTAAGAAAGTTCGAGAAATTACGGCGTCTCAAGGGATTTCTTTGAGAACAACCGTTGGCGCGGTTTCCCTTTGCAGATAAGGCGGCCCGAGTCGAAAAGCGCGGCATCGAGCTTATCAAAATTCAAAGAAATAATTTCCATATAGCTGAAAATTAAAATAGTGAAAATTTAACGTATATTCATTAAAAACATTTATTTTCAATAATAATTATAATTAGTAACTTATTATAAACGTAACTTTTGTTCAATATTTTTTAATCATTAATTAATGAATAAGCGCCAATCGCGCGCCGCCAGATGAAGCGCAGCATGAATTCGACCGCCGCCTCACAGCGAAAAACATGGAAATCGGCCCCGGCGTGGACGTGTTAAATTTCTTATGTTTTTCCTGCAATCAAGGAGCCAAGAAGCTAATGTTAAGAGATCATATTTTGGGGGAAATTAGTATTGTATTTCTTGTGTGCTTTTAACTGCATAAAAACCAACTCTAAAATGTCATTTATAAGCAGTAAAGCTTAATACATCTCCCAAAATTGAAGTTGCTAAATTACAATATTCAAATTTAAAAAACCCTTACTGATTGGGCATTCCTTTTCCTTTCCAGCACCCCACGTATAACTGGAGTCCAAAAATTCAAGGCTGCATTTTAGGATCTGGATTTGTTGGATGCGTGTTGTTTTTGATAATTGGGGGAAAACTGGCTGAAACGTTTGGCCCAAGAGTAATGTTAATCATTGGTACATTAATTTCCTCATTCTGCACCACAGTGACTCCATTTGCAGCTTCTGTCAGCCCTTATTTTCTTATGTTTGTCCAATGTCTGCGAGGCATTGCGCAGGTTAGTTGCGAGAAAAAAAAAAACGTTATTATGCTTTATAAAAACAGCTCGGTTGAATTGACGCCAAATACTAATACAACTCCTAATACAGATGTTTTAATTATAGTCTGTGTAATTAGAATAGGTGCCTCAAGGTCGCGTTTCCTGCTTTGTCACCATGGCAACTGCGAGAAAGATAACAGAGCCACACTTTTTTTTTTTTGCACTGCAGCTAGGGCAATAGCATTACTACACCTCCGATTCAAGATATTAGAATAATTTCGAAAATGTAACAAGAAAGAATTTATTTTCCATTTATTTATATTTGGTATTAAGTAAATACAATTAAATTTCTCATAAATTAAATCTAGAATGTTTAGATAAGCTTTTAACATTTACAAAATATAAAATACAATAAATTAGGTATACAATAGCTTTCTGAAACACATCAAAATATTAGAATACTTTATCTGACGCAATTTTTTTTTGCCATTGAGAAATACATCTGATTTTAATCCGTCTACTATTATTATAACTAAAACAACAAACTTAGTTATCATGTTCGATAAGCTAACGTGGGGAAAAAGTTTCTAGGACGGAAGCCATGGCGATTAGAAGGGGAAAAGGTAGAGTTTTGTGACCTTGACACGCCGATTCTAATTACACAGACTATAACAACATTTGAATAGATAATCTTTCATGGTGAAGAAAAGAAACTGCAAAAATTTCTTCTTTGGAAAATATTAGAATCAATTTAAATTCAGAATGTTATTTATTTAAAAATATTTTTATCAATTTTAAGCGATTACACGAACGATTGTCTATTTATTCCATTTCATTTTTTATATTATTATTTCCTTTAACTTAATTATTCTGCTAAATTAATTTACTATATTTGTAAGTACTCGTATTTGCAATTCATGCTTGATGACTATCGTGTAAAGTTACTCATCAATGCCGGACCTATGGAACGTCAAGTTGGGGCCTGTGCCCCGGGAGGCAGCTTCTGGGGGCCCCGAATTCCTTACTTACCGTGCCCTTTCAAAACAAAATACAATAAAATAATATAGATATAATTGAAGGTAAAATAAAATAAATAAATAGGACTTTTAAGTTCAAAAATTAAGAGTACAAATTCTTTGAAAAACAGTTGATGCCATTACTATGGATTTAGCTCTAAAATTTCAATGATTTTCACGCAGACATTTATTTTAAAGAGAAATCCTATATATCTTCATGTTGCAGCTTCCAGTGTAATTTTACTAAGTAGGGTAGTTGAGCGTTTTTTTTTTTTTTTTTTGCCTGTGTGGTAATATTAGTTTAGGAAAGATCAGATTAGACATGAAAATAGATATCATTGCGTAGCTGGTTTATAAACAGATTATGCAGCAAACTGTCGGACTCAAAACGAATTTTTTTCAAAACAGTTAGGGGCAAAAGCATAAAACAAATGGTATATTTATAGTGAAGGCTGATAAAATATTATTAATAATTTTGGGAATTAGCTGTAAAAGTTACCGTAAGTTTGTGCTGGATGCTGAGAGTCACTATAAAGAGTGTTCCGAAGCTTAAGAGAGATCACTTCCGTAGTTGAGATACTTTACGAGTATAATATCCCTACTGCATGTGTTATAAATCTTGATTTATGTACATGTTACGGCGAATGTCCGAAATTGGAGAATGTCGACATTCGCCAGCCTGATAGATGATAAATGTCGACATTCACCGATCCCCGGTGATTGTCGACATTATCTATTTGGTGTATGTCGACATTCACCGGTGATCGTCGACATTTTCTATTTGGTGTGCGTCGACATTCACCGATCACCGGTAATTGTCGACATTATCTATTTGGTGTATGTCGACATTCACCGGTGATCTTCGACATTTTCTATTTGGTGTGCGTCGACATTCACCGGTGATTGTCGACATTTTCCGATTTTGGACATTCACCATAACATATATACTCTTGATCCATACGCATGAAGAATCCAGATGAAGTAGACTGAGTTTAAGGACATGTATTGTTGTGTGTTAAGGTCAACAGACTAGTTGGATGTACAAAATGTATATATGGATGTGTTATGATTGTGTCGTCTGTAGTTATGTCATTAACACGTTCGCTGCCGGTCACTTTAAGGACTAACCTTCACATTACGTAGTATCAGGAGACACACCTAACATACAATGCGGATTGAAGCAGATTTGAACAAAACCTTTTCTCTCGCGAACGGGTGGCTGGTTACTGAGACATCACTCACACCACGCTTAAGCCTCTAAACGCTTGTTGACGGTCACTTAGGAATGAATCTTAACTCAGTAAACCCACATGAAATGCCCACTGCAGCGGAGAGCAATTAAAAATGTGCAGCTTTTTTGGGCAAGCTTGTGGCTGGCTAACTGAGACAACACTTAACAAAACGCTGTGAACTGTCGCACGTGGTTGGCACTGTGGCAAGAGATTGACATCCCCCGCTGGAGCGTGGTCGGCAGCGAACGTGTGTATGCCTACATTAGACGGCGTCTACTACATAATATTATCTAAATTCATTACAAGGAGTTTTATAAATCAGGTCTTTGCAGTTTAGGTCACAACTACGGCAGCAATGGATAGTTTTCAGACCCGATTTTGCTTTGCGAAATTACATAATGCAGAATACTTTACACGAACATACTGTGGTTAGTCTTGAAAATGTATCGATATTTCCTGGAATTATATACAGTGAAACACCTGTGTAAGTTGACCACATGCGGTGCAGCACTTTAGTGGTCAACTTATAGAGGGTGGGGTAGAGGAGGAAGGACTAATTCCGTTTCTGACAAAAGTGTTCAACTTGGACAGGTGCTCAACTTACAAGGGTGGTCAACTTCACAGGTGTTACTGTACTAAATTTTAAGGAAACCCGTTTTGTTAGGAAGCAGCAGCCCCGTCTGCTTCCAACTGCTGTATCTAGTTTTGAAAAATATTGTATGAAATTATTACCATTACCAATGGATACTTTATTATTACATACAGTAAAACCTGTAAAGTTGACCACCTGTCTAAGTTGAGCACTTTTTTCAGGAAAGGAATGAGGTCTATATTTATCTAATATAGGGAAACTTGGTAGCTTGACCACCTAATTTGACCACTTATGTACTCCAAATGTGGGTAGGGCCATTAAAATAAAACCTTTGTAACTTGACCGCCTCCTAATTATTACTACAGTAGCCCCTCGTTATATCGCGCTTGTCGGGGGACAGCAAAAAAGCGCGATATATCCGAATGCGCGATATAACCGATGCCGTCAGAGCTCAAACTTAAACTTTTGGGAGACATAGAAAAAGCGCGATATATCCGAATGAGCGATATAACCGATGTCGTCAGAGCTCAAACTTAAACTTTTGGGAGACATAGAAAAAGCTCGATATATCCGAATGCGCGATATAACGAGTGCTGCACCGCAAGTGATCAACTTACAAGGGTTTCACTGCACTTCTAACTCTAATAGTTTTAAAATTATTTAATTTTGAACTCACAGCACAGACTATTTCGTAGCACTCATTCCTTCATTTTCTTTACAACACTGTTAAAAATTTCCGTAAGAAAATAGTTAAAAAAAACACTTATTTGATTGTTTTTTTACCATATTTAATTACAACAGCTGAATAACCATTAAAAAAATGGTACTGAAACCACTGATTGTGAAAAAAATCGTTTATTCTCTGTTTATCCTAAAGAACGTTTAACTAACCGTCATTTTCAAGCGCTCAATAAGAATCGGGCGTCCATCTTGGTAGCGAAACCTTACCGGTCGTACGTTGTTGTTGAAATATGAATAAAGGTTTATCACTTCAAAACTGCATGTGTGTTAAAAAAAAGTGGCTTAAGCAGTGGTTAGTAGATAGAAACACATACACACGTAAATCAAAAATTGGAGACATCGGATTCCCGGACTGTTTGAGAATGAGCGAACTCACAATTTGAGCTGCTGAAGCGTGTTTGTATTTTAATTTTTGCAGCAAATAAAATGGTTTTCGTCAATATACAGTAAATTTAGACCAAACATGACTTTAGATCTAATCAAAAACTGAAACCTCAATTTTAAGGCGGTTTGCCTCTTGGAAAAGAAGATTTATTGATAAATAAACGGCTGCTTCACGTGGCGTAGGTGGCCGAATGAGTAGAGCGCGAGATTGGTAGACCATACACCCGGGTTCGATTCCCGCACGTTTCGTTTACAGTTTCTACGCCTCGAAGATTCTACACCTCGAAATGGTTCAAAAACCCTAAAAATTTAGTTTTGTAACCATTTTTAAATGGTAATGATTAAACTTTGTGCAAAGTAATAGAAATAAAATTTCACGTTAAATTAAAGCACAAATGAGCATTAAAACGCAGACATATGTTTCGTTCTACTTCCACTTCACACTGCCTTTATTCTCATTGGTTTACAGTTAATTCTTAGGCTATATAAGCTTTGTTTTTGTTGTGTACTTTGTTTTGCTTTTTGTTTTGGTATTTTCTGTCCTTATTTTATTTCCATTTTATTCTTTGTATTTTATTTTATTTTTTTGCAATTTTCATGTATTTTCACATTTTTATGCACGCTGTTGTCTTTTTCTTTGTTTTTATTGATATTCCTTTTTACTTTCTGTACTTCCAACTACATTCGTTTGTTGCTCTCTTATTGTTGCCTTTAATACTACTTCTACTTCCACTTCACACTGCCTTTATTCTCATTGGTTTACAGTTAATTCTTAGGCTATATAAGCTTTGTTTTTGTTGTTCTGTCTGCTTCATTTGGATGTTTTGCATCTAGAAGCTCCCTGTCGCATTGAAAAAGGGATTCCAAGCGATCACGAAACATATGTCTGCGTTTTAATGCTCATTTGTGCTTTAATTTAACGTGAAATTTTATTTCCATTTTTAAATGGTTGTAAAAACGTAAACTTTTGTATTTACGGCTTTTTAACCAAGCTGATTGGAAATGGTTTAGATCCCGTAGAAATATAGAAATGTTCCAAACCGTAAATTTAACGATGAATTATATCTACAGACAGCTGCCGGTTATTTAACCGTAATTTCATGAAGAAATTTCTAACAGTGAAGCAACTTCAATTTTAGGGCGGTATGTTCCCATCAGTGACAGTCCTGTTCGCGAACTGGTATCCCAGGAAAGAACGTGGACTTCTATCGGGGCTTGCCCTCTCTGGATACATTCTTGGGCTGTTACTGGCAGGAATTTTCTCAAGTATAATGTGTGATAGCATCGGAGGTTGGCCTTCAGTTTTTTACTCCTTTGGTAAGTAAATTCACGAAATAATAACAGATAAGTGTGTGCGTATTTAAAAATGCTTCACAAGCTTATGTTCCAAAGCTCGGAAAATCTTGAAAATTTTACATGCCCTTCCGGGAATGTTTGTCCAAAAAATTACATGTCCGAAAAAAATGTTTACAGAAGTTTTTTTATTGCATATTAACGCCTTAACGGTTGGGTAATTTTCAAGAAACCGGAAATAAAAGAGCCTATTTTTTTATCCCTGAAAATTATAAAAAAATATGTGTATGAACAATATATATATTCATTTTAAATTTGTTTTTATTTTGGAATTTTAAACACTTCAACCCGTCATTTTCACGGGAGCGAGAAATAGAAGGCGAAACCTCAGCCCGTCACTTTCAAGGGAACGAGATGCAAGCGGTTAATAAAAAAAATCTTACAACATTAGTCATACAAAAAATTAAATTAACAGATTTATATCTGAATTAAGAATTATTTTAACGTCAATCTAAATCCTTAAAAAAATACATTACAAATAAATATTACATAATAAGTCGTTACAAGTCAAAACTTGCAAAATTTAAATTATTTTACCAATTTTATTGTTGACATGCATGTAAGTCAAGATGTCAATTTTGGGTCGGTAGGGATGCGGTGATTTTTCAATAACATTCGAACTAATAAGGTTTAAGAAAGAAATTTTTTATTAAAAAATTACATGCCCTACCGGGCATTGTAAGGGTAAAAAAATCACGCCCGATCGGAATTTTTGCATGCCCCGGGCATGTCGGGCAATATAATTTTCGAGCCCTGTTATGTTCAGTTTTAAGCAGATGTGTAGTGTCAGAGATCTATTCCTTCCTTGAAATTAAAGGTTCCTTCTTCTTCGGATACTTTTTCGTAAAATAGTTAATGAAATAGCAAAAAACTGACAATTTCGAGAAGAGTCGAATTTGTCACATTTCGCCACTTCCTTAAAAACGCACAATGTTTTTTTTGAGGGCGAAATGAAGCACTTATTTTTACACAAAACTAAAGTTTAAATGTAAGATTCGTCTTCTCAAGATCTATATTATATAATTTCAAATAACACATAAGAAAAGTTACATATAAGGTAAATGACTCGGTAGTGGACACTTTTCTCCACCAGACCCCTACCTGTTAGCTGAGGCCTTAGGATTGCTTACGCCCGGGGAGAGGTAGTGGGGTCTACGGATTTTACATGCACATATCCCCAAGTATACATGGTGGTCTTCAGTGGGTATCGAACGCGCGACCTTCCAGGTGGAAGTCCGACGTGCTAACCACTAGGCTACCACGGCCCTAATGACTCGGACACTGCTCTAGTAGTGGACGCTTAGGTCTTTAAGCTCCTAAAATATGCGAATGTAAGATTAAACGTAAATGAAATTGTCAGAACCTATACAGAACAATTCCTAGTTCTAGGTAATAGAAGTAAAGTTGGCGTGGAGCATCTATGCAAGTACATGGGTCATAATATTTAATAGCTGCCTCCACAACGGTCCCATTTGCTGCTCTTTACTAAAGCCGATCCATAAGAAGGTTAGGGATTTGGGGAAAATGTATGGGGAAAAAGCGTGACATCATTTACGAATGGTCCCTTAGTCATTTTTAAAAATATTTTTCAAAGTTAACAGCATAAAATAGATGATATTCATTTCTGTCTACTACTAATGCAAATACATGTCTTATAAACGTCCACTATAGATACAAATTAAGCGTTTAGTAAATGCGACTTAAAAATCCTAATTTTTCATCAAATGACATTTTATAGGTAGTTAATTCTTAGAGAAATAGTTGGAGATTAAGCTAAATATGCAAATATTGATGTAAATCCCTTGACAAAATTTTTCCACTTAAAAGAGAACGAAAATTTTCTTAACCGTGTCCACTACCGGGTCATTTACCTTAGATCTTGAGAAGGCGAATCTTACAGTTAAACTTTACTTTCGTGTAGAAATAACTGCTTTAGTTCGTCTTCAATTAAAACATTATGCGTTTTTTAGGAAATGGCGAAATGTGACAAATCCACTACCGGGTCATTTACCTTAAGTAGTAAAGTAAAAGACAAGTTTATCTCATTTTCTTGTCTCTGAAGTGACCCAGGGGTGTGAAATTCGTAGTATAATGTAACAATAAGTTACAATAAGATAAATGCCCAATTTTTAATCAACTTCTGAATTATTGGGGTTCAGTTCGATAACTCACTGCGGGATTCTACCCAACGTGGTTCTTTACCTATACCCCCACCTACCCTAAGGTTCAGCGAATTGATTTTAACGCCTAGAATTCTAGAAATCATTTTTTTCTGATGCAATTACTGTGGCGTAAATTCATAACAATAATAATAGCAGAATTTTGAACTTAGGCCGTGGTAGCCTAGTGGTCAGAGCATCGGACTTCCACCTGCAAGGTAGTGCGTTCGATACCCGCTGAAAACCCACCATGTATACTTGTGGATACGTGCATGTAAAATTCGTGGACCCCACTACCTCGCCCCGTACGTAAGCAACCCTAAGGCCTCGGCTAACAGGCTGGGGCCTGGTGGAGAAAAGTATTTTAAACTTCTGTTCCGTAAAAAAATCTTTAAAAAAAATGAAACATGCAATACGAATTGTCATTTGAATTGTACTAAATAATTTCATCTCAAAGTTTCTTTTGACTGGCTCTTACAAATTATAGAGGAGATATAAGTATTTATTACAAAATGTTCTTGGTGTTTTTAGGAGGACTTGGAATTTTTGTTTCAATACTTCAGGTGCTTTCTCTGAAGAACATGCCTAAAGACGATCCAAAAATATCCAGCGCAGAATTGAAATATATTTTAGAAAATCAGGAGAATAAACTAACAAAGAAGGTAATAAAATTTTGTCTTGATTTGTTTGAAGACAGGCCGACCGCAGTCAAATACCTTTTCTGTGACGGACAACATAATTATAACTAATTTCGGACATAATTATTCGTCATTTATAGTCTGTGAAATTAAAATCGGCGTGTCAAGGTCACACAACTCTACCGCAGTTGCGATGGTAACGAAGCAGGAAAGGAGACCTTGATGCGCCTATTTTAATTACAGAGACTATAGCTGATAAAACTTTGTCATTGCGAATTTAAGAGAATAAAGTAAATGATCATTCTCCAAGTTTTGCCGATGTCATTATTTTGTTCAGTTCTGTGAGCATCCAAATGCAAACATTATTATTACACAATAAAAGCTTGCTAGTTTTATTTCATAAATTGTTACTCAAGAAAAACTTGCTAGTTGTGATTTCATGGTGTAACTTCGATTTATAATAATTCTGCAAACATGAAATGTGCTGAATTATTACAAATACATATATTTTTGTTATTACACGGTTTTATTTAACTTGATTTGTCCCGGAAGTTTTTTACGCAGTTTTCGACCACTATTACTGCATAACAAATCTTCAAACTTTGCACACAAGCTTATCTCTCCCCCCCCCCCCCCCGATGACAATACAATATTCCGTCCATTTTCTAATTTATAATAACGTTAATTGGGAAAAATAATAATAATTTTGGCTCTGAGTAACTTACCAGAATTATTATTTGTCGAATGGCAACGATAGCATTGTTTGGAATGTTTGGATGATGCAACGATGTTTTGAATTTTAAAATACTCAAATCATGGCGATTTTTTTTAGTTTTTTTTTTTTTTCAAAATGAAACCGTGTAACTTAAAACATTTTAAGTATTTTGTTTTTTCTTTTTGCAGAGACCAGCGGTACCGTGGCGGAAAATGTTCTCTTCTATGCCAACATATGCTTTGTTTCTTGGCACCTTCGGCAAATATTGGCTTGGAATTCATTTCTTGTCAGTTCATCCAACATTTTTAGCTACCATTCTTCACTATCCCATGACTGAGGTAAATATATGTTTGTTGAAAACGTCACTCGGCAATAAATTTGTGAAAAAGATGCTTACTTTTCCGAAGTAATACGTGGAATAAGGCCGCGTTTACACCAGTCTTCTTCTAAGTTTTCCGTAAGTTGAGGCAATTTGCTGCCTTTTCTACGAAATACAGCAACTTTTTCTGTCTCCACTTGCGGAGAGACAAATCTTCCGCTAAATTTTGGTTTCTCGCAAAAGTTTCGATAAAGATCAAAGAAAGTTGACAATTAAAAATAAGATTTGTCCACTCGAGTTAAACAAATTAATGAGTTGATCATCAATGCATTGATCAACATCAGATCCTCATTGGGTTGTCACTATCCCAAGGGAGAACGCTCATTGGTCAACCTCAACACTCCGCACATCATAAAATCCCTCCGTGTTCAGAAAGCGGGCATTTTTATTCTGATTCTAGATACCCACCTCAAACTTCAATATGTCCGGACGTGGTAAAGGAGGCAAAGTCAAGTGAAAGAGCAATACTCGATCCAGCCGTGCGCGCTTTGCGCTAGCAACTTGTAGGAAACTAGTGGACAACTGATCCCCCTCCACGCACTCTGGACGTGACCGGTGGCCAATTCTTTGGCAACAGGTTTTCCGCTTGTTGCTCTAAACTTGAAGAGAGCAACTTTTAGCAACTCTACAAAAAATGCTCTATAATTTGAGAAAAGTTGACAAGTTTTAGTTTTCTACAAACAATGTTTCGTCAACATTTAGTTGTCAACTTTGATGTAAACGCGCCTTTATACAACTAAATCCTCATTTATTTTTTGCAGAATGGAACGCTGACTTCCTTGCCGTACATTCTTTCGATGTTCTGCAATGTGTCATCGAGCGTATTATCTTCGTATTTGAGTACAAAAAATTACTTAAGCGTTAGCAAACTTAGAAAAGCCTGGCATCTACTGGGTGAGTTTAAAAAACAAAGTTTGTTTGAGTTTATGGTCTGTGTAATTAAAATAGGCGCATCAAGGTCGCGTTTCCTGCTTTGTCACCATGGCAACTGCGTGAAAGATAACAGAGCCAGACTTTTTTCTTTTGCACTGCAGTTAAGGCAATTGCATTACTACACCTCCGATTCAAAATATTAGAATAATTGAGAAAAAGTAATTAGAAAGAATTAATTTTCCATTTATTTATTTTTGATACGAAGTAAATGCCCTTAAATTTCTTATAAATTAAATCTAGAATGTTTAGATAAGATTTTAACATTTACAGAATATAAAATAAATTAATTAGCTATACAATATCTTTCTGAAACACATCAAAATATTAGAATTATTTTTAGTTTGGTTCAAAATATTAGAATACTTTATCTGACGCAATCTATTTTTGACATTGAGAAATAAAACTGATTTCAATATGTCCATTATTATTATAACTAAAAAAAAAACTTACTTATCATGTTCGCCAAACCAAGTGGAGAAAAAGTTTCTAGCACGGAAACCACGGCGACTAAGGGGAAAAGATAGAGTTGTGTGACCTTGACTCGCCGATTCTAATTACACAGACTGTAACTAAAGTTCAAAAATTACTGAAAATGAACAATTTTTTCTAATATTTACTCCCCAATTAAGTTAAACATAATATTTTATGTACCAGGGGTAAATTTAAGCTGCCTATCTTAAATATTTTAAAAAGAAAAGCAATTTTATGTAACCATCTTTGGGAAGTGGTTCAGAAAACCCATTTTAAAGCTTATCGTGCCGGCGGACCCACGGCCTAAAAAGGCACCGCTTCTCTTAAATTTCAGATTTAAAATCGTCTAAGAAGCGGTCCTTTAATGGATGCCAAATTGGTGTTGTGTATGCTGGCTCCATCTGTTACCCAGTAAACAAGCAA
This sequence comes from Octonoba sinensis, assembly GCA_038502835.1. Taxonomy (NCBI): domain Eukaryota; kingdom Metazoa; phylum Arthropoda; class Arachnida; order Araneae; family Uloboridae; genus Octonoba; species Octonoba sinensis. The sequence goes on from CM076604.1 coordinate 16,369,180, forward strand.
GAAACTATTATGTTTTTGTGTAGAAAATTGGACAGTTTCAGCTGCGTCTGTGTGTAAACTTATTCAATTGTGAGGCTCTACACGTTTATTTATATATTATGAACGTATAACGCACCAACATTGACCATATTTTAAGTAATGGGCCTGTTTCGTTATTGTATTTTAATACTATGTAACTAATCATAAAAATAATTATCATTATTACTGTGATTATTTTATTAATTTGAATATCTAAATAATAATGGGGGAAAATTTGTAAAAGCTTTTTGTACTGATGCGTTTAATTTCATGTCTTCTTTTGTACCAAAATCCCGTTTATTTTTTCTGTTCTTCTTCATAATGTCCTTTCTCCCAAATGGAGGCAATTCAAGCAACGTCATTGGTCACGTGGCAGCGATGAAAGCAATGTAAACAAAGGAAACAGTACCATAGCTTTAGTGCGAGTTCGACAAATCTAATTAAAAACTAGGACTTAATAAAGTTCTTCTACACTACATAAAATTAACACTGAATAAAACACTATAACTATTGTAATAATTAATAAATTTCTTTCATAATTATTAAATTAAATGTAAATAGAGGGTGGTTATAATCAGAAAAAGCTGTGAAAATAGTCTAATTAATTTTAAGATAACTCATTTTGCCTTGTGAACTCCATGCAGAACTCAATCGAAAATCTTAGTAAACAAAGAGCGGATATCACGTGACAACGATGATCGCTCATAAGTACCTCTAGTGGTGAATTGCTTCCATTAGTGCGGAATTCCACCCGAGTCGACTAGTAAATTTTTAATAAAATCTGCTTTTGAGTTTGAAAATGTTAACATTGTAGCTGAAATCTAGCTCTTGTTTTGAGCCTTCTATATGCTTTTTATAGGTTGCGGGCTTTATTCGGTGTGCCTTGTAGCAATGATCGTAACAAACTGTGACAACACAGTGACAATTATTTGCACTGTTATTGGAATAGGTGTAATGGGATTTGCCAACAGCGGCGTTCTAATTGTTGCTATAGATATGACACCAACCTTTGCAGGTAAGTTCGGAGCAGTTTTCATGTAATTGCATAGAAGTAAAATTTGTGATCATAAGATGTGTTTTTCTTTTAATTTTTAACCGATTTCACAAAGGAAGGAGGTTATACATTCGTACTGCATGTATGTCTTTTTTTGTTTGTTTGTTTGTCCACTCATAACTTCGCGCCGGATGAACCGATTTTCATGATGTTTTATTTAATCGATCGAGGGCGGTTTCCCATAATCCCTGTACCTTTGTTTGACCATATTCGATAATTAGAAAAAAAGTTACGTGCAGAAATGTGGTCATTTCTTGTTTTTCATCCTGAATGAGCCGATTTTGATGATTTTTTCTGTAATCGATGGAGGGTCGTCTAACTCAAATATCGCACATCAATTTGACGACATTTGCTTTTTTTAGAAAAAACGTTATGGGTGACAAATAGGTACTTTTTTATTTAAATTGGAAAGCCTTGGTTTGATTTTTCTTTGTAGGTAAAATTGTTAATAAACCTGAAACTCATGGTTTAAAAAGTTTGTAGCCATTAAGCAACAATTTTAAGAAGAATTAGACTGAAGGCTTCTCTGAAGAAAAAATTAAATGCAATCAGTTTGTTTGCTCTAGTGACCTTTTAAAATCAATTTCAAAACGGAATTTATCATACAAACGGTTAGTTTTTAGTGCCATTCCCTCAAAGAAGGTTTCCCCTTTGATATGGATTTTTTAAAAATAGAGTATTTATATAAGAATGTATATGCACTTAGAAACAGTAAAATAAAATAATTTATTTTAAATAATAGAACCGGCTTCAAAATATAAATTGCGCTAAAAAGTGAAAAATAAATTAATTCTTTAAACAACTCTGATAAGACTTTTAAACATAATTTTTGAAGTCGGTGCAAAATTATGACAGTCTAATTATCACTACACCTTGCGTTATTTTACATTGAAACTGTTGCAAACTCTAGGCCATTTGTATTTATAATTAATCCATGGTTACAAAAGTAGTCATGAATCAAAATCCATCATAATTTTGCACCGACTTCAAAAATTATGTTTAAAAGTCGCATCGATGTTGTTTAAGGAATTTATTCATTTTTCACTTTTAATGCGCAATTTATGATTTGAAGTCGGTTCTATTTTTTTAAAATTATTTTATTATTTACTGATACATGATAATAAGAGATTGTCACAACTGAGTAGTAAGCAATTTACGTCATATTTCTCCTGCACAGACAATTGTTTTATCAACAATGGATGCTGCAATTTTTTCTCGCTCTTGCTACAGACCCGAAATTACAAAATTTTTCCGTAGGACTGAGGAAGGGGGGAAAGAAACAAAAGGTAAATACTCAATGCATATTTAGAGGTAAAGAAACAATAAAAGACACCCATATATACATATATAAATCCATTGTGTTTCTAAAAGTCGGGGGGATCCCCAAATGACGTTCCTGTTTTGCTTTAAATTCACGATGCATCAATATTTTGATCGGTCAGCGTGAGGACATAAGCTAAAATTTCATGATTTTGTTTACTTGTTATTAACGTGTTATACTACATTTTTAAGAATAACATAAAATTTTCCCCTTTGCTGTACGGAAAATCTATAACGCACTGAAATCAATTTATAAATAAAAGTCACACATTTTCAAGAATTACACAGGGTGGAAACACAGCCAGGAAGTCAGGTAAATTTATGTTCTGGAAAATATCAGGGGATAGTTTCCCGAAATAAAGTTTCCCGAAATATCAGAAGAAATTATAGTTTTCAATATACAAACCGGCAAGCGTCCGGAGCTTCGTTTGCGGAATTTCCTTTCGCTGCGCATGGGATTGCCAATTTTCCATTGGTTGAAAGAGCTCTTCCTCCGATTAAGCAAGGACAAAAAAGTCACCTTTTGTCTACGAGTTAAGAAGACAGTGCTATATTTGCGTAAAAAGACGCGTGTCAGCGTTGATGCTTCAGAGATTCCGCCATTTTTTTTTTTCGTGTTCCAAAATTCGGTCTAACACCGCTCTGCAGCGTGCCGACTTTAGGGTTCGGTACTGCGCATGATACTGCAGTGGCACAAGAAGGGGGGCACAGAGTTGAACTACTAATTCACTTTTTTTTTTTAATTTAACTATCGCAATTTTCACTTTTTTTGACATGAAATTAGATTTATGTTGGTCAGAAGTGACTTAAAAGTTCGCCGTCAGCAGTTTGCTTGAGATAAAGAGCAAGTTGCGGCGTAGGCGTCGCGTGAACTTTTTTGCACGAGCGACGCCATTGCGGGTACCGCTAGTTTATGCTATTTTTTGAGCGTCCGAAGTAGGCTGTAGAAACAATAACATTTTTCAAGGACGGTTCTCCTGGCGAAGGAGTCACTGTTCGAAATTTTAAAACTGATGTTCATTTTAATATGAAGACAAACCCTTAACCAAATTTTACAGATGGCATTTTGTACTGTAACTTATTCCTGATAAATTGGCATATTTCATGGGCCTATAGAGTAAATATAGCGTGCCACTAGTAGTAAGAGTGATGACAACGACTACTGCGGCCGCCATTTTTTACCACTGCGCCTGTGTATCGCCGGATTTTACCGCGCCTCTTGGCGATGTGCAGGCCGCTGGTAAAAACATGGCGGTGGGAGCATGCGCAGTAGCCGTTGTCATCAATCTTACTACTAGAGACACACTAAGTAAAAGTATTCAAATAAAGGGAGTGTTTCACTTTTCTTCTTCTTTTTGCCTGTGGACTATATAGCAAGCCGAACTGTATATTTTCGAAACCTATGCGTAGACTAGTACAATTTGTCTTCCAGAAATAAATAAAAACAAAAAAAGAAAATTTAATTTAAACAGGAATAAGTACACGTAATTGATATAGAAAACAAGCTTTAAATATGCTACAGGTTGAGTGCATTGTACTGAAACTATTTCAACTCAAGCAATGCAGTTCTACACATAGTGTACTTAAATCAAGCATATTATTAAATTTTAGATTAAAATAAAATTTTTGTAATGTAGTTACATATTTTATAGGTACTCTAAGCAGTATTAACACCACAATTGCATGTTTATCTGGATTTTTACTTCCTGTACTATGTGGCCTTTTAACGGATGAAGAGGTAAATATCTATTTTATAACATTATGACGATAAAGTTAAGATTATACTTCCCAATTCGTTTGGTTTAAATTTAATATCTTTCGAATACTTGTGTGGGGTATTTTATGATAAAGCGAAAACGAAAAATTGTTTACCAATACAGTTTGCTTGGATTACTAAAAGCAAACTTGTTGAAAACTGTTCTTCAAAAGTTAACAACAGAAAATGCGTTATTGTTACTTTTTCATTTACTGCATTAGTGAAAAACCCATATAGAGTCTTTCCAAAAGAATGAACCAATTTTATTTAGTTATAATAGAGGTTCAAATACTTATCTCAGTGGCAGCGGGATACAGTCTGTTAGCAAAATATAGCTTAACCTTTTAAAAGGCAATTTTTTATTGTATCGGCATGATAAAATATTTTTCAGATTTTGTTTTGTTTCAAAAAAGACATTCACAAAGGACAGTAAATAAGATAATCATGATTTTTTCTAACACTCCCTTTGAGGGAGGATAGTTATAATATTTGAATATTGATGCATGTGGTGGTAAATATATTTACCAGAGTATTTGGCAAGATTCTGCCAATCAGAAAGGGAAAAATAGCTTACTATAAACATCTATAATTTGACGAATTTGGCGGGAAGCATACTGCCCATCGCCTTAAAAACGGGTTAATGAAAATTGGTTCATTCTCTTTGAATTATTCATTCATGAAAAAAAAAATCTAGTTGTACACTGACGAATCGAATACTTAAAACTTGTGGTGGTTTGAATTTCGGAACCAGCGTATCATTACAAAAGTATCATTACAAAATCCAATCTTATTACGCATAACTAGTTTTGTGTAGACACATATTACAATCCTAAATATAAATTTTGAGACACATTGATCAAAAATTAGGCTGCGAAGAACATTTTAAACTTGCAAAAATCCATTAAATTTGGTTTCGAGAAAAATTCAAATGGTGACAAAGCGACATGTTGGAAAACGTGTTTGTCCACAAATTTCAAACAGCTGTAACTTCGTTAAAAATGGATGTAACAAGCAGTTTTTTGTACTCGATAGAGAAATATTTGAAGTACAGTTGATCTTTCTTTCCTAATCCGAACACGGTTAATACGAAAACACGGTTAAAACGAACAATTTGTTCGTTAAGTTTGGTTTACTTTTATTTACACTAATTATCTCACGAATATTACGAAGGCTAAAATCAAATTTCGGCTAAAACGAACAAAATTTCTGACCTATTCACGAACATTTTCTCGATTACACATAATTCATTCTTTTTTTTTTTTTGAAAATTGTTGGTTATTTTGAGTTATTGTAAGCCACCAAGTGCGTATTTCGAACCATACGTTGAATCCGTCTGGGTAGAGAATAAAGCTCATGCACGTCTCGGCTTTCGGACAGGTCAGTCTGCTCAGGGATCAAACGCTCTTATCTTCGAATCATTCTTAAATTGTAGTAATTATTCTTAAAATATAAACGTGCATTTCAAATACATTTTTTTACACAATTTTACTTATTCACGTTCGTTACAAATAACGGCCAATACGAACAAATCCGCAAATTTTTGGCATTTCGTATTAAGCGAGTTCAACTGTAATAGTAAAACTCTAAAAGTTAAATTTCGACGTTTTAGACGATTTTCTCCTATTTCAACGTCTACGGACTCCTTAAAGAAATTTCAGTAAAACGAAAGCTTTTCAAGTTAACGAATTTTTGGGAGAGTTTTCTTAGGAATGCCACTTTAAAGTATCAAGTCAACAAATATTTTTAAGAAGCTTTTGAATTTCAGCATATACAAAACTATAAAAAGAAAGAAAAGAAAAAGAATGCATTTTACCTATTAGTGTTAGTTTTCTTTTCTTTTCCTTAATTTTCCCAGTCTTTCTCTTTCTTTTAATTTTGGAATAACTAGTTGCGTTGATGAGTTACTTGTCTCTATGCCTTTTCATAGATAACTATCACGACTGCAATGAGTAAAATTAATTACGTCATAGAAATAAATATTATACACTGGTGTGCGAAACTTAAGCACCAATGTAGATTTTAAGCAGATAGCTATGAAATTGCAGAAAAACAGTTCTTGCAATGAACATGTAATTCAGTAGAAAGGTCATACGGAAGCAAATATCAGGAACAAAGCGTCAGAGGCAATGAGAGCGTACGCAAAACGTGTGCTGTCGGAGAGCGCACCTTAAGAGTACAATAAAAGGAAGGATGGAAATGCAATTAAAGACATTCGCTGTAGGTGAAAGTGAGTTTTTTCGTGAACTATGGCTAAAAGAAATCATCTGGACGACACACGTGGAAGGAGGATCGGAAAGTTTGAGGAATGTCGCAGTGTGATCAGCGTAGCTGAAGAGTTCGGAATCAACAAAAGCGTCGTTTCGCGCTCTTGGAAAGCCTTCCGAACCACAGGTATAGCTGTCAGAAAGGTTGTCGGTGGCCGCCCCAGTAAAACAACTGCAGGGGGATGGCCGATATATCGTCCTGCAGTCAAAAAGAACCCGGAACCAGTCAGCAAGCGCCATTGCTCAGCAACTGTGCACAGCAACGGGGCAGCAAGTGTCGTGGTTTACTGCGGCCAGGCGCCTTCACAAAGGTGGCCTATTCGCTCGTTGTCCTGAACGCTGAATCTCTTTGACAGCAGGTCATCCGCGCCGCCGTTTAGAGTGGTGCAAGGAGCACAAAAACTGGACCTTTCATCAGTGCAGTCATGTCCTCTTTACGGATGAGAGTAGTTTCAGTGCCACAAGCGGTTCTGGACGCCAGTTGATTTGGAGAGAGGTCGGGACACGGTGTCATTTCAGTAACATCGTGGAAAGAGACCGGTACGGTGATCCTAGAGTTCTCGTCTGGGGAGGCATTATGTTGATCGGGCGTACTGAGCTCCGCATTTTCAACAGAGGTTCTGTATCATGACATCGCTATTGTCAGGAGGTACTCCTTCCCCATGTGCATCTGTTCAGAGGTGCCATTGGACCAGACTTCATTTTTATGGATGACAATGCACGCCTACATCGGAAACAATCTGTTCAGCAGCTACTGGAAAGTTAAAAGATCACTCGATTGGATTGGCCAGCGTACTCCCGATTTAAATCCTATTGAACATGTGTGGGAGGCTTAAGAGAGACGCACTGCGGATCGATTATATCCTCCTGGGAACACCCAAGAACTGAAATGGATACTGATTGAGGTATGGGCACTCTTACCCCAAGAACTGGTGGGCAATCTGGTGCTGAGTATGGGGAGACGATGCGAAGCAATCATTGGAGCATGGCTAGGACATATCCCCATATTAAAAACATCTGCGTGCTATTCTTCCGCTTGGATCGACAATCGCGTGTAACGATATTATGAGTTCAGTTAAGCCTATTTTTGTTTGATTGTACATTGTATGAATTGTATTCATTTTTACGCAGTTATGCTTTCACCATCCTTTAAGTACAAAACTGCTCTCTCTCATTTCTAAATTTCATGTCTCTCAGATGATTTTTCGAGGAGTTATGGCAAAAAAACACCTGTTGCTTAAGTTTTGCACACCAGTGTATATATATATATATATATACTAGTAATCCCGACGGTCATACGAAATGACCGCTGTTCCAGATATTATAAATATACAATTCTCCCAGTAACCGGAAATGCACACACAAATTAAAGAGATATTTATCAGGTAGAAAGTTTAATGAATAAATAATAAACATATAATAATTTCGGAAAACAATATTCTTACTGAAAAAAGAAACCATCTAGGTTATAATAATCGGTAAAACAAAAATATTATTTACTATATAATCAAATTGTTTGTGAAAAAAATTTATTTAAATCCAGCATAATCATCTTCAAAACAATAGTTTAACGAAACTGGAAAAAGAGCGCTGCTATTTTAATATATATAAAAAAGCGCAGACGATAAATAAATTAAAACAAAGAAGGAAGGATTAAATTAAATTCGCGTTTACATTCCTGTTTAACGGAGATTGCAAATGTACCGATGCCTCACTCAAAATGCTAGAGAAATGTTTTGATTATTGTAGTTTTCATTATAGAAACAATTGTGTAGAAGGCAGCACGATGCAGTTTTCTAGGAGTAAGAAATTTGGAATAAGCTATCGGTGACAAACAGACACTTAAGCGGCTTATATATAAGATAACAGCAATAATAATAGAACACTAGTTTTTCAGATTTTGGACAGGAACTTTTAACTAGCATTGACTACTATTGCATTTGACTAAAGAACTAGAGAAATATCTAGAAAAGAGAAAAAGAGCGAATTCGTTAAACTTACAGACGTTTATTATAGAGAAGTTGCTGATGTTAAATTTAATGCTTTTGGTACAAGAATTATAAAGTGTAGTTAAAGACAAAGTTTTGACACCCGGATCTGGTCCATCAACGACATGAGGCATATTATTTTTCAGCTTAATTTTGTTAGATATTCTTTTTTATTTCTTTATTTATTTTAGAATTATTTTATTTTCCGTACTGTAAAATTAAAGTTACCTGAGTTTCAAGAAATATATATCAGCTGTTGAACGAGAAATTTAGCAGACGAGTTGAATATTTTAATAAGTTTGATACCAAAGTAGTGAAGGTAAATTTCAGTTACATTTACGTTGATTGGGATCAGCGTGATCCATTAAAAGGGATCGTTCTAAAAGAGCAATTCAATGCCTATGACCATAAGTTAAGAGAATTTTCTTTTTTTCACTGAACAGCAGCATTTCTATTTAAAAACTACTTCTGCACCTGATAGCCATAGTATATTAAGTCCATTTTTCGAGTTTTTGAGAAGTTAAAAAATAAATAATTTTAGCTCCATAAAACTAGACTTTTCCCTGCGAACCTTAGAATAAAGATGTCACATGGGACCTTTGAAAGTTCTGAGCCCTCATGTAGCTAGTGGCTTTGTCGTCGGTACTCTTTAGATCCATTAAGTAACTCACAAGAACTTAAAAAATGTACTTACGATATTATGCCTCTCAGGTACAGATTTAATTTTTTGCAGGTAAAAAATGTAATGTTATCATATTGAACTATATTGGAAGGTTTGACCCGAATCAAACCTCCCATAAAGAATTCAATTGAGTTCAACTTAATTTTTATCGGAACATTAAAACTTATGTACAAAAATTTCATAAGCTACTTAGTTTATATAATGTGCACAAGACGAAAAAGAAATACTCTTAACTTGTAAAATAAATTCCTTAAAGACCACATCGTGTTAACGCCCTTTTGGTGAAATCTTTTAGAGGTAGCCTCTGTCACGGTCTTACCTGAACCGAACATTAATTCATAGTCTGTGGTTGCCACTTCTCAGTCGACATTGTTTCATTTGTAGCAAGTTAAGATGCGCAGATTTTAAAATACTATGCTATGCTGAAAAAAATATATAAAACGTATGGTCATTAACCTTTGTGGACCTCGTGCATACCCCGGTAATCGGCATCCATTTTTCAAGTAGCCTCACTGTCGGTGGATGCCATTGACACTGAGAATTTGGAAGCTCAGTTTCCTCTAGATGGCGGCACCTGAGCTCTCCTTGGATGCGAACTTTCACTAGGTATTTAATTTAGCCGAGAGTATCCAAGTCAAACGGATACTCAAGGGATCTTTAACATGCCGCAAAATCATGCGACATGGGCGCAGACGATTTTCTGCATCGTGAAAATCCACCGACTTGGGGCAGGTTCGAACCTGCGATCTTGCGCGTACGAGAACTGCGCCTTACCACTACGCCACTCTATCGACATATTAAACTTGCAAGTAGAAGCTTCAGTTTCTAATTCTTTGATGGGATGAAAACTCATTATTTTTGCGTTATGAATTGATTTTCTTAATTCAAACATCATATTAAATTTTTGTATTTTTCTTTCAGCAAACAGTACAACAGTGGAACAAATTCTTCATCATGTCCATTGTCATAGTTATGAGTACAGCAATATTTTTTTGCATTTTTGGATCTGCAGAAATTCAAAGCTATAATTTTTCGGGCGAAGATGTGTCTTTCCCAAGAACGAAGAAGAAACGAAAAATGATTCAAACACTGCCGAAATGAAAGATACTGCTGAATTTTCCAGCCACTTGTGAAAGAGTTCAAATTATAAGAGTGCCACGCATAAAGTGCAAGAGTTCTTTCTATGTTATCAATTTCGAGCATCATTGTGGCATATATGGATTTTCTTTCATCATTGGATGTTGCAGAAGCTAATGTTAGTTTTCAATGAAATGATAAAAGAAATCAAACCTAATATTGAAGTTCCATAATACTCCCAAAAACTTGCGTTGTAATAAATGGAACGGTTACCTCATAAATGGAAACTTGTGCATACCAAAATACAAATTTAAAAAACAAACCCAGTTGTAAGCCTAAACTTGAAACTGAAATCTGGCCACACATCATTGAATGCGTTTATGTTCATCAGACTTTACTGCCATAAATAAAGTACTTTACTTTATACAAATACAAATACAAATACAAAAGTGACGACCAGCAACAGGCTCAGGGCCAGCTGGCTGGTCCTAGTCAATTCAGCAGTCCCCAATGAACATCAAGAGCTTTCTTAAAAGTTTTTACCCCACTGCAACTAACAGTGTCGCCTCCGGTAAACCATTCCAACCGCCTACAACCCTATTGAAGTAGTAGTTTTTCCTAATTTCAAGATAAGCCTGAGATTTGAAAAGCTTAAAACAATGACCTCTGGTTCTAACTTCAGCACATAGCTGCAGCCCATCAACATTTCCCGTTTTAATGAATTTAAATAACTGAATCATGTCCCCTCTGACTCTCCTTTGCTCAAGACTATACATATTGAGCCTTTTAAGCCTAACCTCATAATCTAAGTCTGAAAGACCACTTACCAATCTTGTAACCCTCCTTTGAATCCTTTCCAATAGGGTAATATCCTTTTTTAGATACGGAGAGCAAAACTGAACAGCATACTCCAAATGAGGTCTTACCAAACTTCTGTATAGTGGCAATACAACTTCCCTAGACCTGTTCGAAAGAGCCCAATTGATAAACCCAAGCATGATGTTAGCTTTGTTACTGTTAAAAGTTGGTTTTTAAGTATAGTGGTAGTACTAATGTAAAACATAGATTAGCATTTAATTAATTTTCCTAAATACAAAGCATTGTAAAAGAAAAACAATTGAATTAAAATATCTCATTACTTATTAATCCATTGCTGAAAGAAAGACATCATTAAATTTGTGAAAAAATACATAATTCAAAATTAAGAAGTCAAAATTTATTTAATCATAAATTTTTTCACTTTCTCAAAATTTCATTTTTTTACTTCTAGGTTAATTTATTTATATTTAAATTTGATGCATCTTATGACTTAAATAAAATGAATAAAAACAAGAACTGAATTGGCCATGATTTGAATAATTGATTCTAGATTGATCAATCCTTAAAAATAAAAAATACAACCTGTGGGCAGACGAGAATGAAGCACATGATCGTTGTCATCGTAAGTGTTCATCGGTGATTCATAGATTTAATTTCCATTTATACCACAACGTCTCTCTTCCATGAAATGAATATTAGTTCGGATAAGGAATAATTTCGCTATGGATGATCGTTGAAATACCGCAACTTTCAGCAAGTTGCGCGAGAATATTCGTTATTTTTTTTTCAGTTTTTTCGATCAGGTCCGTCAAAATGATGAATCACAAGATGCACTTTCAATAATTGTATCACCACTCGAGATGATGCGTTAACAGATCATACACTGGCTAATGAGTTCCATTTATGTATATATAAATATGGATTCCAAAAAAAATCGTATTTGTCTTATCAGACAATGTTGCTCATGGTTTTTTTTAAAAAGGTGAAATTCTTGACACAAAATCAAGGTATAAGATCATTGCAAAATTACTCTAGACTGATCACCTAACTATATGGTTTCCCCAGACAAGGAGACATAAAAATATGCCCCTCGCTGGGGAACCGCAGCATCAAGCGTCCTTCACAAGTGGTTTTAAGTTTCCAACTGACGAAAAAAATGCAAACGGCAAGGCATTCCACGACAGGAAGTTTACGCCGTAGAATATAGTACGTGTAAACAAATTGCTGTCATTTGAATTCTTCTGACCAAAAGACTAAAAACAAATTGTTAATTAAAATTGTAGGTGTTTTGAAATATTTGTAGTGCAAAAATTAATCCCGTAATTTAATGAAAATTATAAATATAAGCCCCCTTGAAAAAAAAATGGCATGACGCGCAAACCTACATTACAAGTGAGTGACAAGTTCAGTCACGGACAAACAGTCAAGCCACAGTTAAGCGTTTAAAATGAAATTAATATTATTCAAGGCTTGACTGAGGCGAATTTTGAATAATCAATAATTTATTATTTAAATAATTAAATGTAGCAAAAGAACAATAAATTGAACTTTTGTTACAGTTACTTACTATGCTACACTGCTGACTGGACTTGAAGTCATGACTAATCAATACTCCTAGATCAACAACTGCTTCTGCTTCCCGAATGACAGAACCTTGTAAATAATAGGTTGCATGTTTATTCCCATGACCAAAATGAAGCACTTGACATTTCCCAATATTAAAAGACATACCCCACTTAATTGCCCACCTAGAAATTTGATTCAAATCCTCTTGCAACTGATTGACTTGTTCCTCAGTGTCCACAATTCCCATGATTTTGACATCATCAGCAAAAATATTGATGTTCCCAGAAATACTCTGAGCAATATCATTAATAAAATAATAAATAATATTGGCCCTAAAACTGAACCTTGTGGAACCCCACTCAAAACATCAATCCACTGAGAATAATTGCCCTTCACTACTACTCTCTGTTTCCTCCCAGTCAGCCAATTTTTAACCCAAATTAAAGTTTTTCCACCAATACCAATATAAGCAAGTTTGCTAAGAAGAGCTTCATGCGGTACTTTATCAAACGCTTTCTGAAAGTCAATGTAAACAACATCTACGCACTTTTTATTATCTAATGCCATGGTAACCTTGTCATAGAAATGCAACAAATTAGTTGTACAGGACCTACCCTTTCTAAAACCATACTGAAAATCAGTCAACACTCCATTTGCCTCCAGGAAATTCACTATTTTGATTTTTATCAGAGTTTCAAAAATTTTACAAAGAACGGAAGTAAGACTCACAGGCCTATAATTTCCTGCCTTAGTTTTAGACCCTTTCTTGAAGAGTGGCGTTATGTTTGCCAGCTTCCAATTCACTGGCACAGTCCCCGAGTTGTATGAAGATATGAAAATAGTCAAGACAACATCCACTAATTCCTCTGCACATTCTACTAAGATTTTTGGATAAACATTATCAGGTCCTGGAGCCTTATTTGCTTTAATCTTTTTCAAATGAAACAACCACATCATCCCTAGAAAATACAAAATCCTCAAGCTGTGTATTAGCTTGCGTCTCGCTTATGTCAACTGTTGAGATACAGTTTCTGTTAAATACAGTGGAAAAAAAATTGTTTAGAATATCAGCAATATCTCCCATTTTGAATCAAGTTCCCGTTCTCATCCACTAGTGGGCCTAACTGAGTATTACGAGCTTTCCCTGAATTAGCATAAGCAAAAAATTTCTTAGGATTCCTTTCGATGTTATCTGCAAGCTTTTGCTCCAATTCCCTTTTCTTATTCCGTACCAAATACTTGAAAGTACGTCTAGCTTCACAATACAAAATCCTGTCAGCATGGCACCCAGTCTCTTTAAGTCGCCGAAAAGTGACTTGCTTATAATTGAGAGCTTCTTTCACCTCCCTAGAGAACCACATGGGCCAAATTTTTGTGAAATCCCCTTTCTTTCTAAAAGGAACATAATCCATCACTGTTTTCTCCAATTTCCCCTTAAACTCTTCCCACTGAAGATCAACTTCACTATTCTTTAACCCAGAAGAAAAAACCTCTTTCAAACCCTGCCTAAGTGCAACATAATCAACATTCCTGAAGTTAGGTACAAATCTGAAATGCTCACCTTTGTAAGCATCGAAGCTGGTCCAAAACCTAATAGTATTGTGATCACTATCTCCAATATGTTCCCCTATACTCAACCCCTGAACAGAACTTCCGACATCACAAAAAACTAGATCCAAAACAGCACCATGCCTAGTCCCCTGGGTAACAACTTGATCCAAAAAACAGTCCCCAATCACTTTCAGAAAATCTTCTTCCCTACCATTGCTAGTGTAAAAACTATTCCAGTCTATGCCCGGGAAATTGAAATCCCCCATTATGATGACCGAACTCTTACCAGACATGTCCCTAATAACACTATACATCTCCTCGTCTTGATCCTGACTAACATTAGGCGGTGTAAACATTTCCCAAATGTAACTTCTTTCCCTTATTGCTCAGCAACTCCACCCAGACCATTTCAATATCATTAGGCTTATTATTAATGACCAATTCATTGCAAATAAAAGTGTCCTTAATATAGAATAAAACCCCTCCACCTTTCTTACCCAGCCTGTCTTGCCTAAACAAATTGTATCCAGCAATGCTCACTAAATCCTTAGCATCATCAGTAACCCAAGTTTCCGTAATTCCAATAATATCCAACTCCTCACCTGCGATAACACTATTTAACTCGTCCATCTTATTCTTGATACTGCGAGCATTAGTATATAGAAACCTGAGCACGCCCATTTTGCTTGTCTTAAACATTTTATGATGCCCCAAATCACTACTATTAATGTTACTATTGCTTAATATTTTACCCTCATTTTTAAAACCTCTAGAACAGAAGTCAACACCATGACATTCTCCAATCCCCCCATCCAAAATTAGATTTTTGATTCTGAAGCTTCTAAAATCATATCGCTAACCTTAACTACACCCCTAGAACTAAGATGCAGACCATCCCTCGCAACCCAATCACGCTGACAAGAACTCCAAACGTCAATGAACCTGATTGAATGCTTTATGCAAAGTTTCTTTAAAAATCAGGTTCATGCTCCTAGCCCGCTGATTTAAACAGCCCCTATGCACCCCATAAATGGGAAGCAAACCAACTACCTGGACATCTGTCGAAAAGTTAGTTGCTTTATCCAACAGGTTCTCCCAATCCTTAACAAACTCCTCGTTTGTGCTGTTACCGACGTCGTTAGTCCCTACCCACAGAGTAACTGAATCTCCCTTCTTAAACATTCCCCTTTTCTCCCCAACCTTATTAACATCCTTCACCCGAGCCCCTGGTAAACAGCACCTAGCCACCCTGCGCCTCGTTCTCCCGACCACATTACCTATCCCGCGTTCCATAGAATCCCCTAAAATGACACCCTCTGTTTTTAGGTCTACAGTTCTACCTTTCCCCATACTAGATCCTTCTCCTGCAACCTCACTCTCCCCAATAAGCCCATCACAAGAAGTTTCCACCTCTTTTATTGAATTTTTACCCAAGTTATTTCTAACTAATTGGGCTTCCAATGCTACCACCTTGACACGTAACTCTAATAATTCAGCACATTTTGTGCAACTATAGTCCTGCTTTGTAGCTGTATTAGCGTTTCCCTCCAATTTACTAAACATCTCACACCTATCACAGCAAATCCACCAACTCCCATTACCATTTTTAATTTCCTTCATTAAACATATAACTCCCATAGCTAAATAAATCTAATGCAAACAATCAAAAAAGCAAAATAATACACAAATCAGCAAATTTAAGCCACTACTCTGATTAAAAACACAAATTACATAGAAAAATGCAAATAACTTGAATTTAAACACAAATAACTACAGTAAACAACAAAACCAGGCTGTTGCCCAAGCCTTACAAAATGTTCACAATCACCGCATGGTTAGGCTTAACTTAAAAAAATTGTATTACACCCCAAAAAAGCAAATAGAATGAGTTTCAGTCTCACAAAATTAAAACATACTAATTACGTAGTAAATTGCAACAAATATACAAGTAATTAAACAGAAAATATCCAAAAATACATAAAATATACTTAATTTCAGCAGGAACAGAAACACTGGCATGCAACACTTGGCCCCAGGTGGGCAAAAAAAAGCTTATATTGATACCGCATTTGAAGCATAATATTGATTTATGCTTCAAATGCGAGTATGCGCGAGCCCTGCAGGACCCAACGCAAGTTTCTTTCCTTTAAAATGTCAAATGAAGTTCCAAAAAAGCTAAATTGAGGCTACAAATTCGCACATACCATGGTTTTTAACTCAAATTTGAACTGCTTTTTCTCCGGCTTACGAAAAAAAAAACACCTTCTTAAAAATTTTAAGTTTGGTAGAGAAAGTTTTCCTCTATCTAATGAAAGTTGAACGAAGAAAATTCATTAAGTTCTTCCTCAGATATAATGATTCAAAAATGATCAAATTGGCCATTTTTGAAAACCGCTGCATGTTTAGGTAAACCTGAATCAAAACTTTACTTAATGAATCTTTTGAAATTTTCAGAATACGTCGACTAGTAGTTGACTTAGATATATGCAAAATTACAAGTGTAATAAGTTTGGTTACTGACGAGTTAGAGCAGTAAAAAATTTTAAAATGTTTTGTCACATTGAATTTTCAGCCAACTTTCACTCAACACAATAGAAAAGAACTTTCTTTGCGGTGTTTCAAAACGTTGCTCTATTAGATTAAGCAGAAAAAGTTGTCTGAGCAAAATAAATTTGTGCTTTTATTATGTCGCTCTCCAGGTACACCCAACATGGTTACTCGTTTCGTTCGTCAATGGCAGCCATTTTGTTTTTTAAACTTAGGCGCCCCTTGCTACATGATTTTTTACTTTCAAGGTCTAAAAATTTGGCTAACTTAGTTTTATACCTACCAGAAACTTCGTGCAAAATTTTATTAAAATCGGAGATGGTCGAGTGGGGACCACTGGTACAGTTGATATGGAATGACTGATATATGAAATTTTTAATTTTTAATCTCAATTTGCATTGATTTTGTTTACTATCCTTTAAAATCCCACTAAAAGATGCATTTTGCAAACATTTATAAATTTTGCTTAATGGGGTTTAAAAAAAACGAAAAAAAAGGAAACACTCAAAATTACTCAGCCACTATATGCTCTAGAACCACAAGTAATGTGTCAATCTTCCTCGATTAATATCTTCATTTGAATCATTGGAGCAACGTTTTATTAAGGGGTAGACAGGATGGCGTAGTGATAAGGCGCAAGTCATGTACGCCCAAGATCGCAGGTTCGAACCTGGCCCAAGTTGGTCGATTTTCAAGATGCAGAAAATTGTTTGCGCCCATGTCGCATGATTGTGCGGCATGTTAAAGATCCTTTGAGTATCCGTTTGGCTTGGATACTCTCGGCTAAATTAAATACCTTGTGCAATTCGCATCAAATGAGAGCTCAGGCGCCGCCATCTAGGAGAAACTGAGCGAACAAATTCTCAGTTGCAATGGCATCCACCAACAGTGGTGCTATTTGAAAAAATGGATGCCAATTACCGGGGTACGCACTAGGTCTGCAAAATTTAATGAACATAAGCAGCCCCGTTAGAAAGAAAGAAAAAGAAAAAACATTTCATTAAGGGGCCCTATTCCTATTAAACAGAATGCTAAGTTGTTGTTGATGATAATAATCCCCCTGACACAAGAAAGCCTAATACCAGGTGCAGAAGACCAATAATCCACTGGTTTAGGGTGATATGCAGCTTCATTTAAGAGCGAGGAACCACTAAGGGTTGAAGACTGACTTAAACTTAGATTTTTGTGGTTTCTTAATTTTGAACCAGATCCCAGATGAAAGACCGTCACCTGTAATTGGTACCCCCAGAGGTTTCGTTTCATTTGCAGGACTTCGGAGCCACGACCAATTTAACGTGCACCCTTTCTCTTTAGCGTACACGGCCCACAGGAACCAGCCGCGAGAAGGTGTCACCCCCCCCCCCTCCCCCAAACACCGATATAAGTCGATGTTGCTTCACTTTTGGTGTTATGTGTTAACCGAACTTCTACCCACTGATCCACTGCGATACTAATGCTAAGTTTTAATTTTCAAATAGAACGCCCTACATTTAACAACTGAAATGAGATCAACATGCTCAAATTAGTCTGCATATCAATTGTGATTGCATTCCGTTCATTAGAACGAAGGGAATTAATGAAAAAGGTTTTATAGACCGCTACTACATTGAAGTTACTACTTTTAAGGTCAATGTTTATAGGGGAGACCGGGGAGAGTCTGGACAGGGAGAGACTACGGACAGCACGTTTTACACCTAACCTATTGGCTTTCCCGCGCAAAAATAATTCTGTTCTGTTGGTAGTATTCTGCTATTATTGTCATATGCAAATGTTAGCCCGAAAAGTCAAAATACTTCAGTGAAGTGAAAAAAAGTGATTTGGCATTAGTAAGCTAAGCTTTCATTAAGAAAATTGGCAAGTTATATTTTTTCTTCGTATTTATCATGAAAGTGGGGTATTTAAGCTATTATCTATATGTGTTTAAACTGGCGTCACGTACACACCCCTTGTGTCAGATCACATTTTCTTCAAGAATGTTTCTTGGGGAGACTCAGGACATGTGTCCCGAGTCTCCCCTTGTATTCTGTTTGTACACTTCACGCATGCAGGATAGTCATGGACACTAATGAAAATCAAGAAAAGGAACAGGAGCTAGCACCCAAGCCGAAACGGACTTTAAAAAAAAAAAAAAAAAAAAAAAAACAATAGTTAAAAAAAGGAGACCCAACTGTGACACGAAAAGCTCGGATAGCGACATCGACATGCCCTCTGCATCATCTGATTGTGAACTTCGGAATATTCAGGAGACGAAGAACATCAAAAGGAAGTGCCAATTCAAGAAATCGTAGGAGAATATGTCGCAGTTAAATATGACGGCAGCGTCTTCTCGGGCGTGACTGTAAATGTGATAGATTAAAACCATGGAGGACTAGAGGTTAAAACTATGATAGAAAACGGTTTATTGTGGAAGTGACCCGTTCGTGATGACATCATTTTTTATAAATGGTCCTCAGTTTTTGGGCACCTTGAACCTCCTCAATAATTCAGCAAAACTCGTTAACTTTTCACCGTACCCGATTTATGTAAATATATTTCTTGAACTATTGCTCATTGTTACTTAAAACTTTCTTATTAAACACTTAATTCATGGGTCATTGGTCATATTCTTTTATTGTATACCCAGCTTTCATTGTTTATCTAGAAATAACTTGAGTGATAACTTCTTGAAACACGGATCTTCATACTTTCCCATGTCCCCAACATGGGGAGACCGCGGACAGTTTCCCTCTGTGCACTAAAATTCATACTGTCCCAATGCAGGGCGTCCTAGGTAATTTTAAAAAATCTCACGTAAACCTGAATCTTCAGGACAGAAGAAAACGCTTTCCGAAGATTTCTATCTGTATTGGCAGCTTAGAAAAAAAAATCGTGAAGAAAAATTGCCCGGTCTCCCCTAAGCAACGGAAATGAATCTAGCGGAATATAAGAAAATGATTTTTTACATTATTTAAGAAAAAAGACGTATTTTGAGGGTTGCATTTTATATTTGAATTTGCGGCACAAACATTTTCTATTTTATTTCACAACTAGCTGACATGCGCGGCGTTGCGCGGAATAATATTGCATCATGCAATGGCCAAGTGACACATGTCCGCAATTCTGTTGTAAATATATATATAAGGAAAAAATTTAGCTAAGAAATTCCAGTAGAAGATGGGCAACGGTCACTTAAAAATCCCATTTAAACATTAAAACTCCTTAAGAAACACAATTACATTAAAAACAGCAGTCTATACAAATTCCTTTTATTAGACTAAAAATAACAGACCATAAAAATCAAAATTGAAATGAACACAACAGTTCATAAAAATCACCATTGGAGTAAAGGCAACAGAAACAAAAAACCACATTTGCCCCAGGACAATAGCTCTAAAATAACGCCAAGCGTCCGCAAAAATCGCAATTACAATATAGACAACTCCACATCCCTCCAAAATCCCATCAGAATAAGAGCTGTATTCTCTTTAGAAATGCCCATCAGATGAAGAAAAATGGTCCCTGAATATCTCTGTTCGAATAAAGAAGTCAGCGACTTAAAATACCCATTAGCTTACAGACCTTTAAGAGCTGCTCTTCCTAAAATTACCCACAATCCAGCCTAATATCCCCAATAGAATAAGGACTCTAGTTCCTAAAAATCCCTCTTGCAAAATCGTCAAAACATTTTAATGAAATAGCACTTTTAGAATAGTCGACAAAAAACGAAAGAAAAGCAATATTTCCAAAGGCAAATAAACATGGGCATTTGAGTCAGAAATTTTTCAGTACTGAGCCAATACTGTGAAATATAAGTTCATAGAAGGAGATTAAATTCTGTCCAAATGGCACCAAATGGGTGGTACAAAAAGTAAATAAATGTTGTGAAATAAATCATTTGAGTAAAATATGGAATATATCAAAACCGCTACGTAAAAAAGTTAAAATAAAGTAGATCACCGAATTGTACTACAGTAATGGAAGCATAACGCAAATGCGCCAAGATCCTACAATGTAAACCGCGTATTGAATTAAATTAGAACAACGTTACTAATAAGGATTTTTGGAGCGGTTTGAAAAAGTTACGAAGCGTAAAATGAAAATTTGAGAGCAATTAATTGCACGGAGAAAAGGTTATCATGGCGAAATTTTAAATTTCATCAAAAGTCAGTGTCCTGTATTTTAGATATCCATTGAGAATAATCCAATAACACTATTTATTAACATTACACACATTAAAACACAGTAATTAAGACATTAATTGATAGATAGATGCATTGAGCAGCATTGAGCATTCGTACAAAAACATTGACGTTCTGTCTTGACATCCGGTTACAGTTAAGTTGCCTTAGCGAATACACCACAGTTTCCTCCCCCTTATTTGAGAAGTGACAGAATCTGGAATTTAGCAAGGTAAGTCTACAAGTCCAATCTGTTTGGCATTCGGCGGATTCTGGAAGACCTTCGGAGTGGTGCTGGCTGCGGTGTAGGTGTAGTCACAGGGATCTGCACAGGTGAAGAAGCTACTGCACTACGCTGAGAAAGAGAGGATGGAGAAGACGGAATAACATCTGATGAGTCTCCACTTGATGCCTCCTGGGTAGACGACTTAGGTGATGTATCAGCTAATGTAGCTGGAGGTGATGAGTCCTTATCCATTTCTGTACTCCTGGGTAGGTAAAATTGACAAGGGTCGTAGTGTTGATTTTCCATTGGAAAGTCGCCAGCTGGACGAATTTGATCTATATGGCGCCTTATCAAAACTCCATCAACCAATATAGTGTAATGCAGCTGTCCATCTCGTGATACGACGTTTCCGAAAATCCATTTATTATTTGGAGCATTGTAGTTCCTGATAGCAACTTTATCTCCATTTTCAAAAACTCGATCTCGAAAATAGATGTTATTTTTCCTTTGTTTGTCTTCAATTTCCTTCTTTAGCTCCGGCTTCACAAGATCAATTCTTGTACGTATTTCACGCTTGAGAAAAAGCATTGAGGGACTCTGACCAGTTGTACCATTCGGTGCCTTTCTATACTGAGTGAGAAATATCGCTAGTTTTTGTCTCAATGATCCTGGAAAATTCTTTAGTGCTCGCAAGGACTGTTTCAATGCAAACACATATCTCTCAGCCTGACCATTACTAGAAGGATTGAAGGGGGCACAGGTTTTGTGCCTTATACCGCAACTATTTACGAAGTTCTGGAACTCCTTTGCGGAAAATTGAGAGCCGTTGTCGCTGACTAACGTTATGGGGAGTCCGTAGCGTGAGAAACAGTCTCTCAAAACTTCGATGGTGTTGAAGGATGTTGTCGACCTCATAGGGTACACTTCCATCCATTTCGAATGAGCATCCACTATGACGAGAAACATCGAATCCAGAAACGGTCCTGCAAAATCAACATGTACCCGCTCCCATGGTTTGGTGAGGTATTCCCAATAGTGGACTTTTGATTTATTGGGATTAGTTTTGTATTTTGCGCATTCGAGACAGTCTCTTGCCATCCTTTCAATATCTTGGTCGATATGTTCCCAAAACACGAACGACCTGGCTATGGCCTTCATTTTCACCATTCCAATGTGACCGGAATGCAACTCTTCTAAGATCTGTCTTTGTAAGATCTTCGGAATACAGACCCTTTGTCCGTATAGAATACATCCAGACTCCAAGGTATAATTCTCCTTCCCCTTCACATTTGCTCCCAACTTTAAATCTTGCAACAGTGGACCTAATTTTTCATCAGTCATAGTTGCTTTAGCCAAACTCTTGGCTGTTACTGGAAGCGTCTCTATCTGAGAGATCTGAAACATGGAAATGTCATCTTGAACATCTAGTTCTTCTGATTTAAGAGCTAATCTTGACAAACAGTCTGCATTGCTATTTTCTTTACTCTTTCGATATTCTATATCAAATTGAAAAGATTGCAGATGGAGAGCATAGTGTAAAAGTCTTGTTGCTGACATGACAGGTAAGCCTTTCTTTGATCCAAAAATCTGTGTGAGAGGTTGGTGATCAGTCACTAAGATGAATCTTCGACCCGTGAGGTATAGATAGAACTTTTTCACACCCCAGGATATACCTAGAGCCTCCTTATCAATCTGTGAATACCTAAATTCCGTTTGCGTAAGAGTCTTCGAAGCAAAAGAAATAGGTCTTTCGGTTCCATCTGGTAATCTATGTGACAAAACAGCACCTAAACCAACAGGTGATGCGTCTGTTGCTAACACTAAAGGCAAGTTTGGATCATAATGCATCAGTACCCTATCTGAACAAATTTCATTTTTGATTGCATCAAAAGCTGATTGGCACTTTTTTGACCAATTCCATTGCACATCTTTTTTTGTCAAGTTGTACAGCGGGTAGGCTAAAGTAGAAAGTTTCTCGCAAAATTTTCCATAAAAATTTACGAGACCTAGAAAACTTTTAACATCTTGCACGTTTTTTGGGACGGGAGCATTCACAATAGCTTTCACTTTCTCATCTGTTTTCTGAATGCCAGAGGAGTTTATTTTGTGACCTAGAAAATTGATTTCATCCTTGAAGAATTCACTCTTTTTCAAATTGATTTTTAATCCGTTATCCTTACAAATTTGAAAAAATGTTTCTAACCTGGAAAAATGAGATTCGTCATCAAGTCCAGTCAGTCTAACATCATCCATAAAGGCCTTGATTCCTTCTAATCCAGAAAACAAACTGTCGACATACTTCTGCCAAATTGCTGGGGCACAGTTCAATCCATACATGAGGCGTTTGCAGGCGTACAAACCTTTGTGAGTATTGATAGTCAATAATTTCTTACTATCTTCATGTACCTTCATTTGGAGATAGGCACGGCTGAAATCAATTTTGGAAAATTGTGCACCTCCACTCAGAGAAGAAAAAACTTTCTCCAATCGTGGCAAGGGATGTTGCTGAACTATCAAATTTGGATTTAATGTAACCGAATAATCTGCACACAATCGTATGGAGCCATCCTTCTTGATTACTGGAACCACCGGAGTAGCCCATTCCGATGTATCAATTTTTTCGATGATGCCTTGCTTTTCTAGTCGATCTATTTCATCTTCCACCCTGCTTTTCAATGAAAAAGGAACGCTTCGGGATTTGATGAAAACAGGCTTAACGTTCGGTTTGAGTTCTAATTTACATTCAAAATTTTTAATTTCACCAAATTCTTCATTAAATATTTCTTTATATTTTTCCAGCAACAAAGTTAATCGGTTATCACGTTTTGTACTCACATTTTCCGATTTAATTGATTTTACAAAATTCCAATCAATTTTGAAAGAATATAGCCATTCTCGGCCAAAAATAGTGTCTAGATTTTCCTTAAGTATGAAAAGTTTAACCCTCCTTTTCTGGTTCTGATATCGTGCCTCAATTTCTACTTGTCCCAAAGGAGTAATGGTGTCCCCTGTATAGGATTTAAGAATAACTTTACATGGTGTAAGTGATTTTTTTGATATCTTCCGGAAATTTTGAATACTCATCGTAGAGATAGCAGCTCCGGTATCCAACTCCATTTTAATTGGGTAACCGTCAATTTTAACATCCAAAAGAATTGGCAATCTATTATCATTAGCCTTGCCCTTTAATTGCACAGTATAAAAAGGAAGTTGTTCTGACTCACCATGAGGTTCTTCATCAGTGACCATAATTTGCTTATTTTGTTTAGGGTTCTGCTTTTTACTGTCATGCTTAAATTTAAAGCAAATGCGCTGTAAATGTCCCTTCTTTTTGCAATAATTGCATATACTGTCCTTAAATTTACAATTAGAACTTGTGTGGTTGTCTTTTCCACAGCGGTAGCATTCTTGTTTTTTAACAACTTTGGCTTTATTTTGAAATTCTTTTGATGATTTTGAACTTTTTAGTGCATTAACTGAAATTATTTTCTCATTTCCAATTAAATCTTTAGCACCTTTGAAAGCTTTCTCCATCGCAAGAGCGATATTTAAGGTACGCTCCAAGTCAATGTCATCTTTTTCTTCAAAAATTCGATTTAGAATTTGACTATTTCTTAATCCACTGACGAACACATCGCGAAGCATTACATTAAGAACATCATCTGGATACGAACATGGCACAGCGAGTGTGCGTAACTCAGCCATAAAACACGAAATTGATTCATGATCCTGTTGTTTTCGATTGAGAAAAGCATGCCTTGCAGGAATAATCAATGGCTTTGGGTTCAGATGTTTACTTAAAATAATCCGTAGTTCGTCGAAACTCTTATTGGCAGGCTTAGTTGGCGCGATGAGACTTTTCAGCAATGTAAACAGCTTCGGCGACAAACACGAGATGAATGCTTTCCCTCTTCTCTCCTCGGGAATGTTTTGAACGTCTAAAAAGGCCGTAAATCTGTCAATGTAAGAATCCCATGACTCAGCAGATTCATCATATTTATCAAATTGAACGTTCACGCTCTTACTTGGATGATTCGGAACAGTTTCGTTTTTGCTACGATCTTTTAGCATTTCTATTAATGCATTATTTTGTTCTATCAACTTCTCAATAATGTCTTGCTGACTTCCCTCTGCCATTTTGCTGAATAATATTGAATTATTTCAACAATTCAAGAGGTATAGTAAAAGTTACAAGTCCTACCTTTACTGTCTAATGTGCGAACTGTAGCGATAGCATTAAAAAAACGTGAGTTCTTTGCCGTGAAGTATTCCTCGTAGCCAATGTCCTGTATTTTAGATATCCATTGAGAATAATCCAATAACACTATTTATTAACATTACACACATTAAAACACAGTAATTAAGACATTAATTGATAGATAGATGCATTGAGCAGCATTGAGCATTCGTACAAAAACATTGACGTTCTGTCTTGACATCCGGTTACAGTTAAGTTGCCTTAGCGAATACACCACAGTCAGCGATATCAAAAGTCTTCAAACCTAGTAAAAGTATGCGACTTAATCCAAAAATTTCATTCGTTTTACGTTAATCGGAAAAAATCTATTTGGCGACGACAGTACTCTTTGTTTTGGCGAAAATACTCAAATTGAGCGAATAAATCTATATAAATAAAACCGAAAGTTTGTGTGTGTGTCTGTCTATCTGTCTGTCTGTCTGTCGATCGCGTCCTGGCGAGATGGAACGGGCCAGAAGTACGAAATTTTGGTTACAGCTACCTTGGGTCAGGTCGTCGTGCACCTCAAAGCGTGTTTCCTAAAATTCGAATTTGTTCTTTTTTTATGCCAATTTTAAGCAAAACTTTATTTTCGGTTTATCTCATCGAAGAAACATCTCACGTTTTCTATTTTTGCAGCATATGAATGCCCGTAAAAAACTGCACTAGATGATTTTTTTTTGCTGTTCGCAGGACAAATAGAACATGCGCAATATTCATTTAAAGTAGTTCTCGAATTTTAAAACGAGGCTTACCTCTGAATTTATCTTCTCAATTTCCGTGTTTTCGCCAAAATAAATAGTACTTTTGTCGCCAACTTGATGATTTCTGTTAACGTAAGATTGAAAAAATGCTATTTTATCTTTATTCAGGCCGTTTTATAAGCGAAAAAATTTCCAAAAATTCATTTCATTTTTATACATCATTTGTCGATTATTAACTGCAGACCATTTTTAATTACCTTCAGATTGATTCTTTCTCCTTTTTTGGCGATTTAATATTATGGGACCAGTTCAACAATTTCATGAAACATATTATTTCTTATGGTAGAGTATCCGTTTTATCAACGAAATAAATTCTAAAAATTTCATTTTGACGCATATTTTGTGGATTATTTACTGAAGGGGATTTTCAATTACTTTATCTTTAGGTTTATTTTTCTTTCTTTTTTAGCGATTTAATATTAATTCCTTTGATAAAACTAGGTTGGAAGGTTTTATATTATTTTGCTCTTCGTAACTTTTCCAAACCGCGCCAATAATCCTTATCAGTAATATTGTTCTCATTTAATTCAATACGTGATTTACACTATGGGATCATGGCGTATTTCACGAAATGCTACCATACTACAGTGCCATTTGGGTGATCTTCTGCTTCATTTTAACTTTTTTACATAGCGGTTTTGATTGATTCCATATTTTACTCAAGTGATTTATTTCTAGCATTTACTTAATTTTTGTACTGTCTATTTGGCGTCGTTTGGACAGAATTTATTTATTTATTTCTATCAATTTAAATTTCACACGTCAGAATTGGTTTGGTATTGAACATTTTCTAATTTAAATGTGCATTTGCCTTTGGAAATATTGCTTTCCTTTCATTCGTTTTTATGCGAATTTTATGAAAGTGATATTTAATTGAATTTTCAGGAAATGTTTTGACGATTTTGTAAGTGGGATTTTTAGGAACCGGTGTCATTATTTTTGATGGGGAATTTAAGATGGACTTGTGGCGGTCGACGTGTGAGAACACGGAGGTGATGGTGGAGGAGGTTGTCTGCCGGAGGCAGGGCCAGAACCTCGGACCTTCTTGATGGAAAGCCAGTGCTTCCATGCTTTGCCAAAAGGTACCTAATGGCCAGGACAGAAGATAGCTTTTGAAGGTGTCAAATCGTACCGCCAGTGCTTCCATGCTTTGCCAAAAGGTACCTTTTGGCAAAGCACGGAAGCACTGGCTTACCATCAAGAAGGTCCGAGGTTCTATCCCTGCCTTCGGCAGGCATCCTCCACCATCACCTCCATGGCCTCTCTCGTCGACCGCCACATTTGGTGACCCGGCAGTTACACGCAACGAATGGAGACCCAATCACCCCATAGATGGCGCCACGAGAACACTTGCACTCATCCGCCCGACCGAGGCGCTCGATCACAAGCTCTCATCAGCTCCCGACCGCGGATACGAGCCTTCCAATCTCGCCAGAACGCCTGGCACTGGCGCACCCATCTATGGTTGGTATCGTTCACTCCTCACCTCTATACTATCGTTCACTGGAGGGGGAGTATATGTGGCGGTACGATTTGACACCTTCAAAAGCTATCTTCTGTCCTGGCCATTAGGTACCTTTTGGCAAAGCATGGAAGCACTGGCTTTCCATCAAGAAGGTCCGAGGTTCTGGCCCTGCCTCCGGCAGACAACCTCCTCCACCATCACCTCCGTGTTCTCACACGTCGACCGCCACAGACTGTTGGTAATTTTAGGAATAGTAAGCTCTTGAAGGTCAGTATTCTAATGGGTATTTTTAGTCACTGACGTCTTTATTCTGATGGAGATTTTTTGGGACTAATGTCCTTATTCTATTACGAATGCTTAGGAATTTTTGTCTATATTGAAACGGGGGGCTTTCACGAATTTTTTTTTATTGTAGCAGAAATACTCAGGGACAGTTGTTCTTCATCTGATGGACATTTTTGAACAGGATACAGCTCTTATTCTGATGGAAATTTTTGGATGTATTGTAGTAGATATTGTAATTGAGATTTTTACAGACTCTTGATATCATTCTCGCACAATTATGTGCCAAAATGATATAATATGCATGTTTTATATGCATGTGTGCATTTTAGTTACTGTTGCAATTACTCTAACGGCAATTTTATGAACTGTTGTTGGCATTTTAATGTGGATTTTTATGGACTATTATTCTTGGTCTAAAAGGAGTTTTTCTAGGCTGTTTGTTTTAATGCAATCGTGTTTTTTAGTGATTTTTACTGTTGAAATAAGGTTTTTAAGGCCTGTTGGCCATCTCCTACTCTTGGATTTTTTAAGAAAATTTTTCCTTACATATTTAGAACAGAATTTTGGACATGCGTCACTTAGCCTGCGAATGATGCAACATTATCCCGCGCAAAGCCGGGCATGTCAGCTAGTTCACAAATAATTTAAACCACGTTTTAAAATTCATAAACTACTTAAGGTAAATATTGCGCTGGTTCTATTTGTTCAACGAATTTCAGAAAGAGATCATCTTATGCAGTTATACAAAAAAACTACAGTTGTGCATCTTATGCAATTACACAAATTACGAAACGTAAAATAAAAAATTAAATTAAATAGTAACTACACGAGAAAAAAGTTTTCTCATCTTGGCGAGAAAAGTATATGTTTGCGATTTAATTCGAAAAGAATTTTCATTAGTTTTACTTTAACAGAAATCATTTATTTGGCGACAAAAGTAATATTTATTTCGTCGACGGCACGCAAATTGAGCAGATAAATTCAGAGGAAAGCCTTGTTTTAAAACTATTTTAAATGAATATTGCGCATGTTCTGTTTGTTCTACGAACTTCAGGAGGAGATCATCTTTTGCAGTTTTTTACGGGCATTAATATGCTGCAAAAATCTAAAATGTGAGACATTTCTTCGATGAGATAATCGCAAAATTAAGTTTTCCTTAAAATTGGAATAAAAGAAGAACAAATTCGAATTTTCGGAAAAACTCTTCGAGGTGCACGAGGACCTGACCCAAGGTACCTGTAACCAAAATTTCGTACTTCTCGATCGTTCCATCTGGGCAGGAGGCGAGCGATACATACAAACACACACACACAAACTCTCTGTTTTATTTATATAGATTAATGTCCTTTCAAGTTTGCTAAACTGAACCAAAACTCAGTGTCGCGACAGCCCTTTTGGTTGCTATGGCCGACTGTGCCCATTCCAGTTTTCGAGACCGAGGACCTTGGGATGCAGAAGCATATGTTCCGGTCAAGTGGGCTGCCTGACGCGAATTGTGTCCCAGTGTTCCTAAGCATGCTTGGTCCTCATTTTATCGACCCCACTGAAGGGATGAAAGGGAAATTTCAGTTTGCTAAGTGTAGTACAAAAACTACTGCATATTTTACGGCTGAAATGTTGGGTATAATTATAAAAGCTCATCTCAATTGAATTTCCATTAAAATATGGTTGAAGATCTTTTCTTTTTTTTTTTCATAAATTATTAAAATTAAATATTTTGAGCGTGAAAATCACTTTTATATTGCTTTGGGGTTTGCTCATATTTTACGTAATAAACAATTTTCCCCAAACCCATGGTAATGTAAACATTAAAGGCTTCTGCCTTTAATCGTTTTGCCATTATGAGACTTGTTTTCCCAAATTTAATTCTGAAACAGCCAGTGAACAGAACTGCACGAAAATTGGTGTACAAAGTTAAAGCTTGATTCTGAATAAAAATACATTAGAGCCTCGATTATCCGAGGTAATGTTGACCGTGGTTACCTCGGATAATCGAAAACTCGGATAACAAGGCCTCTGTCCAAATCGAGAGGTAAACGTGGGTAGACGGATAAAATGAATGAAAAGGTCGTCACAGATGGGTAAAAAGGCATTTACTGTACATATTATGAAATGGTGATTTTCCCTCACCTAAGTCTGAAGCCACTTTTTAAATTGTCTCTCTTTTATCGAGTCTCCAAAGACACATCAGTTTGCGTTTAGCATTCATCACGTAACCAATACAGTACGGTACAAACGAAGATAAACAAACAGTAAACGAACTGTTCACTAGCAAAATAAAAAGCAACTGACGTCAGTCATTGGCAGTCAGTGATGGCGTCATCAGCAAGGATGCCATTTGACCGCCTTAAAGGTAGAAAAAAATTTAAAAAATGACCCAAGAAAAATGTGTTTTTATCATAGACTAAGGTACCTCGGCTAACCCAGAACTCGGTTAATCAGGGTTAATCTAGACACACATTTCATGTTTCTCTAGAGTAAAAAGTATCCAAATACTCGGTCCGGATATGTCCGAAAAT
Source organism: Octonoba sinensis (assembly GCA_038502835.1). Taxonomy (NCBI): domain Eukaryota; kingdom Metazoa; phylum Arthropoda; class Arachnida; order Araneae; family Uloboridae; genus Octonoba; species Octonoba sinensis. The sequence continues at coordinate 16,399,475 of CM076604.1, forward strand.
GAACGGCGTTTTTCGGGAAAGAGATTTAACCAGGAATTTTCCTTGGTATTTTTACTCCCGTCTGACAGAATCTGAACGTTTTTGCACCTGCAGCTACTTTTACAGTTCATTATCTAGAGTGCAACCACTCTTTGGAAATATTTCAATAATTAAGATACCTTGGTGCTGATTCTTTCTTTTGCAAACAAAAACTATTCATTTTTAGCCTACTTTCCCGTAAAAGTAAAAAAAAGATAATAATAAAGCATGAAAGAAGGCTTAATGTATCGTGAATTTATCGTTAAAAATCAAGAAAAGTCAAAAATAAGTGAAGTAATTAAATAAAGATTGAAAAATAAAAAATTTGAAAGTAGGGTATTGAGATGGGGAAAAAGTGTGTCTGTCGGTCTGTCTGTCTGTCGGTCTGTCGGTCTGTCTGTCGGTCTGTCCCCCTCCCCCCCCTAATAACTTTTGAACGAATTGTCCGATTGGAAAAATTCTTTTTGCATTCAAAAGATCTCGGCGAGGACATCTCATTTCTATATTTTACTTTTTGATTTGAACAATTTTTTGTTCAATTTTGAACAGTTCCAAAAATTTTAAAATTAGCGCCTATGGACAAAATTGAAGCAAATTCTGTAAACTCTGGGCACAAGAGCCAAGTTCCTATTGCAAGCTTATTGAAAGGAGTTCTCGGCGTGAAATATTGATTTGAACAGTTTTTGTTCATTTTTGAACAGTTCAAAAAATTAACACAGAGCTTACGGGGAAATTTCAACCCTATATAAATCCTGATCTAACGGACTGATTTGCTTGGAACAAACTTTATCGGAAAGCTCTTATAACGTAGAACATGTAGAAATAGAAAGTTTATCCAGAACTTACGAGCCTATTTTGCTATGAAATTTTTTGATCGGGATTTTCAAGGATATTTCTCAGTGACTCAATGAGTGAAATAATGAATGAATGAATAAATGAAAGAGTGAAAGAATAAATCAATGAATAAATGAATGAGGAAAAGAATGAATGAATAAATTATTGAATAAATGAAAATATAAATAAATGAGTGAATAAATACATGAATGCGTAAATGAATGAATAAACACTTGAATGAGGTAACGAATGAATGAATAAATGCATGGCTGAAAGAATGAATGAGTGAGTGAATGAATATGTATTATCCGTTGAAAAAGGTATATTTTCAATAATTAGAACTAAAGATAAATAAGAAAGAGAGAGAAAGAGATAGCTAGATTATAAATTTGAATTTGGTGTAAACGGGAAAGTAGGCTCGTATAGTTCTAGACGGAACTTTTTGTTTAAAGCTTTAAACCTATTCTTCGTCACTAAACATGAAAACGACTTCCCACAAATGTCGTACTTGAATTAATAAACTAGTATGCTATTCAGCTACCATTGAATTAACAAAGGAAATTGAACCAGGTAAGTATCTAGAAATACATTTCTGTCTAGTTCTTGTCTCACTATAAAATATTTGCACAGTACTGTAAGAAAAACTTGGCGAGGGTTTCGCGTGTTTTTCAAGCAACTATGAAGGATGTCACATTTATTTGAAGAGTACACCGTTAAAAACGTTATTTACCGAATTGTAATGATCGTTCAATTTCGTCTCTAGAAGATCTGCAAACGCTGAGTAAATGGTTTCAATTACAGTAAAACCTCGCTACACCGCGCCTCAGTATACAGCGGAATCGGATATTCCGCAGTGACTATCATGTCCCCCGACGTTTAAACCACCCTTTATCTTTGACATTTAAAGGTGATTCCTTATTTACCTTTGTAAATAAAGCCAGCCCGAGCACACAAATATTCTAGCCAAAGAGCCCCCACCACACACACTAACATTTAAAGCCCTTCTCTAATAGGCCTGATGCACACCTTTTCGCTTATAACTTATCGCTCGATAGACTTTTCTCCACCAAAACCCTACCTGTTAGCCGAGGCCTTAGGATTGCTTACGCACGGGGAGAGGTAGTGGGGTCTACGGATTTTACATGCACATATCCCCAAGTATACATGGTGGTCTTCAGTGGGTATCGAACGCACGACCTTCCAGGTGGAAGTCCGACGTGCTAACCACTAGGCTACCACGGCCCTGTCGCTCGATAGACTGATTGCGCAATTGAAATGTGTGCTTCTTGTACTGCAATTACAGTTAATAAAATGGCAACGAAGAAGAAAAGAAAAAAATATGCTGTAGAAGAAACGTCACGAGTAATTGATTAAGTTAAAAATGATGCAACAAAAACGAGTGGCATAGTCATTCAGGCAGGTAAAAATAAAATCTTACCTTCATAGTCTCAGAGGTTTTTGAATTTCACATATGTTAAAATTTAGAACTAAGTGAGTTATAGGTATGTTTTTGTTTTGCTAAAAAAAAATTCCTGGCCCGAGATACAGGCCGCCAAAGATTCGAAAAATCTTTCAAATGCTCTATTTCTTGAACGGTGCAAGATGTTTTGATTGTGTTTTTTTTTTCTTTAAAGATAATTATATTCTGTTCAAGATAAAAGTTTAATTTTTAAAATATCTGTTCAACGTTTTTTTGCTGCAGGTTTCTGAAATTTTTTTAAAAAATCTTTTGTATTTTTTTTCTCAGAAAAGCCAATCTCAAAATTGTTTATTTTTTTACTGTTGGTTAATACCATTAAGTACCACATTCCCTGAAAAGGAGAGCTTCCACTTTTGCGTTTAACGGTTTTCAGAAACAATTTAAGATTTTGACGTATATTTTATCAGTTTTATTAATACATAGTCATTTATTGGTCTTATTAAGACAAAATTATATTAATTTAATTTTCTTAATAAATATTAGAAACATATCCCCCTTCCCACAAAAGAAATGTACCAGTAGACAAACAGGCCGACATACATTTCCCAATCTTATGACCCACGACTTTAAAATATTTATTTATTTCCTTTACTTTTTTTTAATGTAATTTTCTCATTTTTTCATAGCTACGGTTCAAATCTATTTGTTGTTAATTTTAATATATGTGTTATTCAGTAAAACATAGCTTTTTATATTTGATTTTCATATCTTGCTATTGATGTTAAGAAAAAAAAAAGGAACACTACTGGGGGGGGGGATCAATTTAGGATTCAATCACTTTGCCTTTTCCTTCCTTTTCTTTCATAAGGAAGTTAACAAAAATCAAGCACATGCACGAAACACCACTATTTGCTTTATCTATAACTTACGACATAATTTTGGGAAACTATGTTTTAGAACAAGTCCATATATAGTAAACTTTAATATGTTTTTGTTTGTAATATATTAGTGTTTTTTCCTTTTTTCTTTTTTAAAAAGATATTTGTAATATTTATCAGGCTGTACATAATTTAAAGCAGATGACTTTTTCAAAAAAAAAATCATTGATTTAACTCAATAGTTCTAACAAAAATAAAATCAAACAAAATTTTGAAGAATTTATTAGTAATTTGAGTTAGCATTATGACTTGTGAGGTATGGGGACAATAACGATGGGGACAATGGAACAGAATGTTGAGGATCTGCCTAATCAATTAAAACCAATCTTAACTGCTTTAAATAATTTGAAGAAGATAACTAAATAGCCGAAGCTGTTACAAGTATTCATGAAAAGCTAGAAAATAGCCTAAATCAGCAAGATAAAGTAACTATACAATACCTTTTCTTAAAAAATATGAACATGCATTGACACCTTTCTTTCTTTTTTTTAGTAAAAAGTTCCCCAAGTTTTTTAGTTCCCCAAAATATAAAATAAGAGGTTTAAGAGCCAATTAAATTTTGTTAAAGAAAACACTGAACTATGAAGTAATGGCTTGAAGTTCATAATTTGCTCACTTCCTTTTTGTGGAATTTAATTTGAAAAAAAATTGCAGGTTATGTCAACATTTGAGTGTTGGAAACTGCAACTGCTGTAAAAGAATTCATGGGTAATAAACAGTCAAAAATATTTCAGATGCTCATTTCAGAAGCAATTGGACTAACATTTGAAGTTTTCTACATTTGTATTTGTTCACATCAAGCTCAAAAAACAACCCTTGGGGTAGAAAAGACAGCCAAACTTGCTTTCTTTTTCAAATTACTTAATGGAAAATGGAATCAAGAAAATACCTAACTGTTTGTGTTATATAAAAATTAATTTAATTATTAATCAATTTGCCATTATGTATAAATGATATACATAAATAATTTTAATGGTTGGTATACATTTATTTACGTTACTTGCTAACAACATGGCGAATGTGCAGTAATTAGTTTTTCCTACACATGCATATTTTGTTGAAAGTACAATGTTTTGCATTTATTTTTCTAAATTTTTGGCATAAAGATACACTTTTCAATGTAAAATTCTTATTTTCACTTAAATAAATATTATATTCATTGCATTTTACTCAGAATGTCAATCTTAAGTTATGTTTATGTGTACGATAAGCAATCTGGTTTTAAATTTAAAGAAAAAAAACTTTTTTTTAATTAAAAAAAAGTCATGATTCTTTCGCTCTAATATTTATTAAGAATTAAATTCCATGTCAAAGAAAATGCAATTAATATAATTTTGACTTAATGAGACCAATATATGACTATGTTATTAAAAAGTCTGATAAAATATACAGCAAAATCTTAAATAGTTCCTAAAAACCGTTAAACGAAAAAGTGGAAGCTCTCCTTTTCAGGGAATTTAGTACTTAATAGTATTAAACAACAGTAAAAAAATAAAATTTTTGAGAATGGCTTTTTTGAGAAAAAAATATAAAAGATATTTTTAAAAAATTTCAGAACCCTGCAGCAAAAAAAAGTTGAACAGATATTTTAAAATTTAGCCTTTTATCTTGAACAGAATATAATTATCTTTCAAATAAAAAAAAACCGCATCAAAATATCTTACACCGTTCAAGAAATAGAGCACTTGAAAATTTTTGTCGAAAATCGCAAGTGAGAAATTGCGCCGGAGGGGCCATCTTTGGCGGCTTGTATCTCGGGAGCGGATTTTTTTTTTTTTTGCAAAACAAAAACATACCTATAACTCACTTAGCTCTAAATTTTAACATATGTGAAATTCAAAAACTTCTGAGACTGTGAAGGTACCCCCCTGCCTGAATCGACACGAATTGTACCGAGTATTGTTTGTATTATATGGTTCAGCTGTATAGTTTCACTATACCGCGGTTATGTTATAATGCGGGTGCCAAACATGTCCCCCGACCCCCGCATTTTAACGGGGTTTTACTGTATTTTTATTCGTCAGAAGGAACATTACTAAAAATATTTAGTTATGAATTTCATTTTCTCCCTGTTATTTTTTATTTATAAGTGAGCCTCAGACATTTTCCACCCAGGGATAATTGGAGACAGCTAAGAGTATCTTATTTCCACATCTCTTAAGGAGGAAAGTAACTAATATATTTTGATGTAAATAGTATTTTTGTGCGTATTTTACATAAATATAACGAACTACTGGATTTTATTTTGTAAGTTATTTCTCATTAAATGAACTCTGTGGTCTCAAGAATTGCTGAGCGGATCACACAGAGCTCGTGGGCCGCAGATTGAGGATTAGTGCTCCAGAACTTTTCAAGCTTTCAAGCGGTCTGCGTGCGCCAAGATTTTCTACTTGTATCAATCTCATGAGAAAGGAAATCTCTGTTTTCATTTACTCCATTGTTTCTCGTTTAAATGTAGACACACTGGGGTAAATGTAAACACGAGTTCATTCGCTAACAAATAACCATGAAGTGAATTTTTTGCATGCACTTACTCACAAGACGTATAGTATTATCTAGAACAGCGGTTCCCAAACTGTGGTACGCGCCGTCACTCCAGGTGGTCACGTGCAGGAGGATCGAATTTGCCCAATTAGATTTGGGAGAATTTTGGCTCAAAGTTAGATGAATTTCCGGTATTGTCAAAAAAGCATTGATGTTTTTAATTTCGCTCACAACCACTTATCTTTGGGAAACTGCTTTTTCCAATATGATATTTATTAAAAACAAATATTGATGCAAATTAAATGTCGTCCTAAATTTGAGGTTAAAACTAACTTTTACTGAATCAGATATCCCTTCGCTTGTTTCTGCCATGCAGCCAGCAACCTTCTCATAAATTTCATTATTTCATTTTCTTTTTACTTAAAGACGTATTTCTAATGTGTTTTGGAAGTACGTAATTAAAAAATATATTGTGTTCATTAATTATTTTCGGGGATTCCGTACCTCATAACTTCAGAATATAAAATATTACGCAAAAACCGATTATGTATTCGTAAATTACTACTCAAAGAATTTTACGTGTCAATATTGTGATCGTAGCGCATTTGCAGTCTGGATAATTATGACGTCATAAATAAAAATGAAGACCGTGCAAGAAAAAGCAATGTGTGTATTGTGGTTTTTCGAAACTAAATCAGTCATAACTACTCAACGTCGCTTCAGGCCCACGTGCAAGAAAGATTTCCCTTCGGATAATTCTATCAGAGGCTGGTTAACACAATTTCAGAAAACTGGTAGCGTTCTACACAGAAAGGGAACGGGAAGACCGAGCACTTCGCAGGAAAATGTTGATCGCATCCAAGAAACGTTTACTCGCAGTCCAGGAAAACCAACGAGACGAGCAGCTGTGAAGTTACATATGCAAGAACATTGTATACAAGACCCCTGTGCCCTCCCTTGAGGAACTGAAGAGCAGAATTGTTACTGCGATCCAAAATGTTTCCCCACAAATGCTGGAGAACACTTGGAAGGAAATCGAATTTCGTCTCGATGTGCTACGAGCCACGAAGGGCAGCCATGTGCAAATTCATTAATCTTTTTAATATCATTAATAAAATTCTTTGAGTTGCAATTTACGAATACGTAATCGGTTTTTGCGTAATATTTTTTATTCAAAAGTTATGAGGTAAGGAAACATTGACAATAATTATAGAACACCCTGTCTTTTATATGTTTCGTATTTTATTTTATATATACAATTTTGATAAACCCTCTTCCCTGCATTAATGACTATCAAAAATGATGTAATTCACAGTGGTACGCAATTGTTTGGCAAAAAAAAAAAATGGTGGTATTGAGAACCGTTGATCTAGAACAGTGATGGGGAAACTACGGCCCGCGGGCCAAGTCCGGCCCGCGGAAAGGTTTAATCCGGCCCGTTTAAGAGTGCCGTCGTGAGAATGTTTGAACGCGTTCTCACTTCGTAATGTGACGACCCACATAAAAACTACCTGCGGCGATATCCAAAACACAATAGTATTCTGGACAAATCCATCCGACCTAAACAGATGACTCATCTTTTATAAAAATTTAAGTCCAGATAATTTCCCAAATCTAATTAATTATGCAATGAAGATAATGACAATGTTCGGCTCATCTTATATATGCGAACAAATCTTTTCAACAATGAAGCTTAGGAAAACTTTTTAAGAAACAGAATTACAGATGAGCACCTTTCATCAGTTTTAAGAATCTCTGCTTCGCAAATGGAACCGGACTATGATGAAATTTTGATGAAACAGTCTCAATTTCATTTTTCTCATGCACCATCAACCAGTAATGACACCAGAAAATAAAGTGACAATACTTCACATCAAGAACTACACTAAATTCATTTTATATTTTGTGCTTATAATTTTTCTTACCTTTTGCTTTTTTAGCATTAAAATAATAAGTGTATGTAATAATATATGTATATGTTTATAGAACACATAAATTTTTTAACGACAGGGGTGGTACTGGCCCTCCCCAAAAAATCCTGAAACTAATTTGCGGAATCTTTAATGTTGAAACAAGGTTTTAAGCTATTATATGTATATATACGGTATTATTACTATTTGTAAAGAAAAGTTATATTCTGAATCGTCATTTGTCACATAAAAATGCAGGTACATCTTTTGTAAGAATTGAATAAATTTTTATGTATTCACAGATCTATTAATCTTTGACGAACATTCTGAATGCACTGTTAACTGCATAACTTCCATCTTACAGTTCCAAACAAAATACAGATAAAACCTATGAAAAATTTTTCATCGCATTTTGCAAATTAACTTAACATATTTCACAACATTTTCAAAAAACATAATTATAGCGCTAAAAAAAGTTAGAAATCCGGAATTCTGGACTTAAAAGCCTTAAAATATCCGGAGTTTCGGCCTACGGCCGGAAAAGTACCAGCCCTGGATTAAGCATTATTCTTTGGCCCGCTACGATTGTCTAGTTATTACAAATGGCCCGTCTTAAAAAAAGTTTCCCCACCACTGATCTAGAATGTTCAAAATTTTATCTCGCAGTTCAGAGGTAGGAACTATCTAAAGTTAAAACATTGAAATTCCGTTTTCAGTCATCCCAACGAACCCTACACGTTATGATCGGAGTTAAATTTAAATGCACTTAATGTTTAAATAATTTTCTAACACTAAAACTCACTTTTTAAAAGCATGCAAACTTTGTTTATTTTTACCATTATATGGGCTCTCGTGTAATTCCAGTTCTTTTTATTTTCTTTTGTTTAGGTTCAAATGTTTTTAGTATGTTCGGGAGCAGAGGAAGAAAATTCCAGGGCTCGAAAATCATAACTGCTGTCAGATCTGTGACTTCATTTAAATTTCTGATTTAAATTTGTGAGGGGAAAATAAAAATCTGAACTTATTCGTATGATGAATAGTGGATTGCATCTGTTCAAGCAACGATATTGATGGAATAGAAATTGATAATGCATGTGGTGGAACACTTGAAGATATTTTAGTGATAAAGTTGGATTTAAGGGAAAAACCTTTTTTTTTTTTTGTTGTATTTGGTCTAGAATAATGGTAGCGGAAGTTTTTCTTCCGACTTATTTATTTGGGTAAACGTTTTACAATTTTTCTCTGTGTATATGTAAGCATAAAAAGAAGGGTTCTTTAATTTTCTTTTTTTTTCTTTTTGTGATCAAATATAGATTTATAATATGAAGAAATTGGATCCCTTAAGAGAACAGTATTCCAACAATAGAAATTTTACGTATTGTTAGCAAATGCGACAAACAGAATTAAGAACTCAACAAATGTTATTCCTTTGTTGCAGCAATACCATAATTCTCCAACAGAGCGATTACAACGGTAAATTTTCACTTTTAAGTTAATGTGATTGCTTTAAGCTTGAATTTAACTTAGCATTTGTAAAATTTAAATATTTTACAAAATACTGCTGTTTTATGGAGTAAAAAGTAAGTAATAATGGAATTTTTACCTTTTGATAACTTTTGATTTAAAAAAAATGTGCCTAAATCTCATTTTTCGCCAGACATGGTGGTACTGCAAAGAAAGCGAATGGAGAAAGCCAGATAATGTGCAAAATGATTGAAAGTGACAGTGTTCTCTTGTTTTAGATTAATGTATGATTTTTTTTTTTTTTATAATTTCGAGTGATCCTGATTTTAGCAGGGAACCTAATTATAAATCTATGACGATAAACATTGTTATTTATTTAACTCCAATACGAGCAGAAACAAATAATGGCTGCTGACTGCTTTCATAAGCTATGAACAGTTTTAATAAATTCCAAAACTAAGAATTTATTCACTCGAAACATGTACATCTGCCGTTGAACTTTCTTAATACGAACACGGTTAGTACGAAATCACGGCTAAAACGAACATTTTGTCTACTAAGTTTGGTTTACTATTTATTTACACTAAATATCTCACGCATGTTACGAAGGCTAAAATCCAAATTTCGGCTAAGACGAACAAAATTTCTGACCTATTCACGAAAAATTTTCTCGATCGCATATAATTAATTTTTTTCACGATTGGTTATTTGGAGTCATTGTAAACCACTAAGTACGTATTTCAAATCATACGTTGGATCTTTCTGGGTAGAGAATAAAGCTCACGCACGTGTTGGCTTTCAGACAGGTCAGTCTGCTCAGGGTCCCATCTGTCTTCGAATCATTCTTATATAGTTGTAATTATTTTTAAAATATAAACATGCATTTCTAATACTTTTTGTACACAATTTTACTTATTCACGGTTGTTAAAAATAACGGCTAATACGAGCAAATTCCCGAATTTTCGGCATTTCGTATTAAGCGAGTTCAACTGTATTTTTATTTCTCGTTCTAGAGAAAAACATGTTCTAAATAAGCAAAAATCCGTGTAGTTGTCTATTATAACGGAGAAAAGCGCTAAAACATTTCACCAATTTGTGTATAATTACCCTTGAATATATTTGTATCTTTTGGCGACGTTTTTCGGTCGCTGTTATAATAGACAATTACCAAAATCTTTAAAAAACGCAAGGGTTGAAAAGTATATATATTTCTTCAGTTTTTGCAAAATCCAAGGGTTCTATACCAAAATATTGTTTAAAATTTCATGGTTATTATTTTGAATGATTTATGAGCTAACGATACTCATAATAACATAATACACAATAACTTTTTAATGATACGAGGGAGCTCCCGCCCCTGGTCGCTTTCACTACCCAAAATAATAATAAATATTGAATAATTCATTGCAGACTTTTTTTAAACTAATAAAAACTTTTTTTTTAACTAATCTGAAAAACCCACATGTTCTTCTATTGCTCAGTATTGTTCAACTTCGCGTCACAACATTTATTTTTCTTTTGCTAGATGTTTCTGTTCTCTCCGTGAACTTGATTTTGGTAAGGTTATTGCATTTGGAAAATTCGCATTTACTACTAAATACTCTTTCCAGTACATCAAATGATCCTGTCTCCTGGAAACGATCTTTATAATATCTCATTAATTTCAGTTCCTTGAGATTTGCTTATTTGTCTTTGTCCATTTTTGTTAGACTTATAATCTGCTAGTTTACTGATGCTTGACTGGTTGAATTCTTTCCTTCCCCTCAATTTATGCTCTACATTTGAGAAATAATACTCAAGGTATCCGCCTACGTTTAAAACTTCATTTTCCTTCAAAAAATCACATTAAAAAAAATTCGTTTTAGTAAAATATAACATTTTAGTATTTCAGAATTTTTTTGTTTTGTCTACGTCATTTCAAAGGAAAGTTATAGTAGTTTAAACTATCAAATTACACTGTTTCTTCCCACTTCTAACACGTGTTTTTCTCAGAACTGTTTTCGATGAAAACTGATACTTCAAATATGATTTCTTAAAATAACATCTAACAGTCCATAACATATTTGAATGAAATTCAGCAGAAATGTTTTTTATAGTATTTACTAGGGAATGACCTATAACACTGTGCAACAAATTTAAACTTTTTTTTTTGACCTTTAGATGAAAATATGTGATTTTATATAAACAAAAGGTGCTTGATTCAAATATCCAAACCAAAATGCTCCATCACGTAGGGGAAAGTTGGACAAAACCGTATCCCAAGGTGTTTTTTCTTTTTCCTAAGCAGTTAAATGAATAAAATTGCTTAAATTTCTATTTGAATGATAAATTAGTTCTTTAGTTACAGAAATAATTATTTTTCAATGCGGAAGAACAGTATTTTGGAGGATAAATAGATTTTTTTTTTTTTGGAAGTATAAAACCGGGTATGTTTAGGAACACTTAAACACGCTGTTGTCTTACTACTGAAATATTTATTTATAACAATAAATTGATACAATGGCCGTCCTATACTGAGAAACATAGGTGCGTTAAAAATATCTCTTCGGGAAATTGTATTTTGTTATTCTTTTTTCTGTGTAGACTTCTTAAAAGATGTCTTCTTTTTAATTAATTTCCCGAGGAGATATTTTAAAAAATACGAATGCATCACACGCCCATAGACTTAAGTGAGCTGAATTCGGAAATTGACTGACAAGCAGCCTTAATTTTTATGGGTGCAATTTTTATTCTAACAACATTTTAAATTTGTAAAAGCATTAATTTTTTCATTCAACCCAATTTTTAAAAAAAAGAAGAAAAAAATATTTTTTGGAATAAACTGACAAACACGATTTAATTTTTAAAAAATTATTTTTATTTTAAATGTTAATAATTTTAATTTTATATTTGTACTAAGTGGGATACTATAATATAGTAGCCTATATTCATACGAAGTCCCTCCTGAAAAGTAATAAAGATTTAATTTTACATCATTTATGAGCTGATTCTTTAAGATTTATATTTTACAAATTAAACTATTTATATTTCACACAGTAAAAAAACAGGTCGTCCAAACCGGGTACTACCCGGTTTTGTCCGACTGCCAAGGTCCTGGATTTACCCGACAACGCCATTAATCAGAAAAGACGGCTTAGCATATCTCAAACATGACGCACAACCTGGGTTATTAATTTAAAATAACTGCTGAAAAAGGTGTCAAATGTTGTACTTACCTAAAATAAATCTCTAAGCAATTAGAAACTACAAAGTGAAATCGGAGGTGTAAAAATAAAAACTTTTCCACTCGAATTTCTCGAATTCGAGTGGAAAAGTTTGTTTGTCAATGGCCAAACATCGGCATTGACAAACAAATAAACAACACTGCCTCTACTTTAACTTCAAATACCATGGTGGTTGTTTGCAACAAGTTTCAAGCGTTTTCCGACAAATAGCAATACTAATCAAGCAAAAACTGCTGGATCCCGGTTTTATCCACCTACCCGGTTTTATCCAACTTTCCCCTACCGTTTTTTCTGGAGACCCACCTCTCATATTTACACAATTTGGTAATAGAAGAATGTAAACGAGGCTTACTTCTTGAAAACTTAAACACTAAAATGATTTTTTTGACCATTTTCATCTAGGGATCACCCGTTGGGATGCCCTAATAACAGATTAGCAATATTCAATTCATATATTTCCATTCCATCGACCGCTGAAACGCTTTTCAGACATAGAGATATCCTGATGAAACCTTTCCCCATCTCATCATTAATTGCGCTAAGGTTTTTAGGAAAGAAGTCCATATGGGAGTCCAAAAAGTGTAGTTTTAATGACATATGGCAACCTATAATACAAAAGCATTTTATTATGTCACCAACATGATCTTCGTAGTTTTCAGTTTTCTCATTTCCAAGGAAACATAAGCACACCGATTTAAAGGCCAGCCACACTGTTCTTTCGGCTTCTGACTGTTTGTTTTTATACTCTTCATCATGAAAGGACTTCCTAAAATTGTAGGTCAATAATATTCCTTTCTTTTTCTTTTGCCTCATTTAATTTTTCGAATTTGTTCCCGAGATGCAAGAAAGCCACTCCTTCTCTGTCAGGAGCTTTTACAAATATTTCAATAAACCAAGTTTAATGTGCAATTGTGGAAAAGAGGCACATTGTAGATTTACAAGTCACTCATAATTCTGAAATTTCCTTTGTGTTTGCAGAATATGCTGCAGGAACTAATAGGAAAAAATACTTAGATGGAGGAGCACTGATAAACAAGCGCCACTCTGCTGAATTGTGCTCACGCACTAATGCTTGAAATAGTATATTCACATCACAGAACCATACTATTTCTTCTTTCTAATCAAAATAGTCTACAAAATTTCTTTGACGTAAATGACTCGAAACTTCCAGTAAGTAGATAAAGCTTTTGTAGCCAAAAATGTAGCTAAAGTAACCAAGTTCGTTAAAAAGGTCCCTAGAATGGCAACGATCTCAATGTCAATGAGAAAGATATAATTTATAATAAATTAAGTCGATAAATTACAAAAATATGCGCATTTATCCCAAAAATACGTAAAAGGCTAAAATGTGGAATTTTGGGAAAAATGATACGTGGTAGGCAAAAAATAATTGCGGATTCGTAATTTTCAGCCAAAAATACATAAGAAACAGAAACTTCAATTTCGAAGCATCAAAACTTTTTACTGAAAGTAAATAAAGCTAAGATTGTAGGTACCCTACAATCTTAGCTTAGATTGTATCTACCCTAGTCTAGAGTATAAGAAATGAAAATCATACAAAAATATTCAAGTAGACGCATTTTTGTAAAAATTGGAGCATTTTTTAAAAATGCTAAATTTTACTAAAATTTCTTATTTATTTTTTTTCAAATTTTGCAAAATATATTTATGCATTTGTTTTTAAAGTGCGTTTTCAATAATTATGATGTTAATTAAATCTAAAATAGAAAGGGTAAAATATTTTTGTCAATTAAAAAAACGTTTTACGAACGTAGTCGGATACCTTAAATGTAGAGTAAATGTATATCTCATTAAAATTCAGGGTGACAAAGTCAATCCCAAGCAATACTCTCCTGGAATGACTCTTAATTTTTCGTTGAAACCCGGAGCAACTCTCAAGTTGCTGTCACACCAAAAACGACGATGACATTTTGTCTCTGTCGTGATAGACTGTTGTTGTAATTATCAAATTAACAGCGATGACGTATCTCATTCATAACGCAATCAACAAATCACGAGCGTCTGAGGGAAAGTATCTTTTAATGACGCAATAAAAACGCCAATCAGTCAATACGCGGGTATGGTTAGTAAGTAATGTAGAACCAATGGAACGCCCGGAAAGGTGTCGTTGCTGTGGCCGATCGTTGTTGCGGTTTGTATGAAAACACATTTAATTCAAATGGACAGCTTTATAGAAAAAGTGGAAAACAATTTGGAATTTTAATAAATTTTAGAGAAACATGTTTATAAATGTTCATAAAGTGCTATATAACTTTCCTAAAAATAAAAAAGAACGTTGGTTTCAAAACTGAAAGGCATTGCTTGCCTTAACTTAAATTGCTGACATTTTTTTTTTGCTTATTTTGTACCGATTTCGACTACTATCTCCTTAAATATGCTATTGAAGCGAATTTATTGCTCATATAAAAAGCTTTGTAAACAACTAGAAAAAGAAAAAGGATTTAAATTTAAAAATAAATGTTGATGTAAAGACAGTTGTTTTAGCAGAGAATGTGTGTTTAAGGGGTTGAAAAATGACCGGTGAAGTAAAACGTTGAGCTAGATCTAGAACAACTTCATCGGAAAGATTTCAATCTCAGATATTGTGTAACAGTTCTTTATATTTCTCTATTGCATGTAAGTAAATAAAGACGTACGGCTTAAAAACAGGAAAGCGTTATTTTTCTTAACTTAAATTGCTAAAAACTATTTTCTTATTTTGTGTTGATTACTATCTAGTTAAATATTGTATTGAAGGGTATTTATTGCTCATGTTAAAAACACTTTGTACACAGCTAAAAATAGAAAAATGATTAAAGTTTTTTTAAATGTTGATGTATAGAGAGTTGTTTTAACAGAGAATGTGTTAAGGGGGAAATACGTGTAAAACGGCTTATTGAGAGCAATAGTCATGATTTTTTTTAACGTATAAAGAATAAATATATTTTATTGAGATTTTGAGGTTATTTTATAAATATATTGACGAACACACTCTGATGATCACAAACTCTGTAAGCTAGAGTGTACGCAAATTCGAAAAAAGTAGTTTCGCGAAAAACGCGTTTGAAAAAAAGAGTGGTACTGAAGGTAAATTTAAGGCAGTAATGAATCAATTTTTTTTATATTTATAGATACTAATACTTATAGAAATTTGTGTCCGAGGTCTCAATTGTTAAAAGAAATATAAGGTCATCTGCTAACGTTCTTTAATACTCTTCAGGTCATTCATGATTGACTACCTGCTCATCTGCTCCAAAAGGGGCGCTCGCTCAAATAATTATAACTTTTAAACGACTTGGAATTTGGCTTTGAAAATTTCAGGGTATAGTATTGAGTAGTTGTAGAATTGATTTATGAAAAAAAGATCTTTTTTGAGACCTTTACACGTATTTCCCCCTCTAAAGTGAAGAAAAATGACCCGGTGAAGTAAAATGTAGAGCTTGATCAAGAACAATTGCATCGGAAAGATTTTAGCCTTAGCCTACTTAATTTGTGTAACAGCTTTATATTTCTCTATGTGTGTATGTAAGTAAATAAAGACGCGATTGTTTTTTCTAATATCATGTACTGATTTGTAAGAGTAACCATTTTGATTTTAAGTCGAGTCCGGCATTTCTCCAACAGCAGTGAATTCCAACAATAAAAATTTGACTCATTGTTGTAAAACACAACGAACAACAATGTTTACTCCACTGATGTTATTTCTTTTTCGCAACAATGTCATAACTCTCCAACAGAGCGAACACTTTGCTAAATTTTCAATTTTAAGCCGATGAGATTACGCAAGTTTGAATTCCGCTTAAGCTTCCTTGAAATTCGAAATATTCA
Source organism: Octonoba sinensis (assembly GCA_038502835.1). Classification (NCBI taxonomy): domain Eukaryota; kingdom Metazoa; phylum Arthropoda; class Arachnida; order Araneae; family Uloboridae; genus Octonoba; species Octonoba sinensis. The sequence goes on from CM076604.1 coordinate 16,415,596, forward strand.
AGTATTTTGTGAATTTCTGCGCTAAACTTAATTAAAAAGTAAGTAAAAATATATTATCAACTCTCATAGACTAACAGAGCCTTTTGATCTCGAAGTAATTTCACATAAATGTCCTCATGTGTAAATTTGGAATTGGCTTTGAGAAAACGATTGGAGCGAACTAGATATTACGTGCTATGTAATTTATTATGTCAGATTTCTCGGATTTCAGATTTACTCCTAATGTTTTTTGTGCCTCTTTGGAGGAATCATGTTTTTCTAGATCCCCTAATTCTAAAATAATTAAGATATGGATTGGTATATTCAGTCCCAATCTATGCGAACCCAATTTTGGTAGTGAGCTGCTCTTATAAGCTATGGACACCTTTAATGAAGTACGATACAAAGATTTTTCTTCTACAAAACATGGATATCATTCTACATTTATCGTTCTATAGAATTTCAACAAAATCAAAATTTTCCAATGTCGAGCTATTTTTTATGTATTGATATTTTGTGGATAGAAATAATGTACTACAGTACCTACACTGTAAAACTGAAATAGATTGTCATCTTCGTATTTTATTGAATTAAAAGAGGTTGAGAACTCCTACTTGGTCCAGTTTCTACAAACTTCAAAGAGTTAATTGAACAACCTTACACACATCCTGAACTCTTTTTCATCTCATTACACAATAACAATAAAAAATTTTACAACGCTGAAAAATCGGAAAAATTACAGAAGTTCTGAATATTTTTTCTTGTTTTAAGAAGAAGTGGAAAAAATATTAATTAAAATCGAAATACACTTTTCCTTCAACTTTACACTGACGAATATTATAGATTGATTGGATGTACTGAAATGAAATAAATCAAAGCTAATATACTTATCCAAAAAAAAAAAATTATAAACTTTTTAATAAAATGGACATTGAATTTGTTCTCGTACTTCAATTCTATTTTTTAGTTTGGAACAATTTTTTTTTCTTTTTGTGAATGTAAAAATTGATGTCAGGAATTCTATGTTCCTTAAAAAATTCCCTTAATAAGTAATTCCTTTATAGAATCGTACAAGAAGTTATTTTTCTTTAAGGTATTTATTTTACGTTTTCAGCCATGACTTTTGACACCGAATCACTTTTATTGTTGATATTTAGTTCTGTATTTTCTTATCAAATGGAAAAACTACAATTATTTTTAAGAATTCTCCGATTTAAAATATTGACGTTTGAAAATTAAAAAAAAATGGATTGGTCTATCAGTTTGAGAGCATAAATTCATTATCATTTACATAAATGGGATAAGTTTTACTTTTTATTCACAATGATTTATTTTGTTTCTATATTAAGTGTGTTGTACTTTCAAAAGGTATGTTTGGAATAAATCAAAACTCAAGCTAAAAAAGAAAGTAAGATTCACAAATTGGATGTTGATACGTGGGAAAGTAAGCTAGTTTAGGTTGGAATGAACTTCTTCTTACATTATTTTATGTAGTAAAAGTGCTTTAAGTGATGAAAAATCATATGTGAAATTAGTTGAGAGATATATCTAACTGATGTTCTAACACGAATGATCGTACACTTACAGTTAATCTCGCTCAGTTTTGGAATATTTTGTGCTCATCTTGCGCAGATAACGCAGGAAAAAAAAGAATTGAAACTTATTTATTAAAAGAATTCTGTTTCAAGTAAGGATATTAAATTGATTATTATCATAATCAAACTGATTCGGTTTTATACGTTGTATATCTTTAGACAGTCTGATTTTATAAAGTATTTTTTTAATACAGTGCACTCTGAGAAATAGAATCGTCACTTTTGAGGACTTTTCTATCGTCAAGAAAATTTCGTCATTTATAACGAAACTTTCCTCGCGAGATCACATGACTTTAAAAAATTACTACAGAAATTTCGGCAATTTGACGAAAGGTTTACTCGGAGCATTTTTCACGAAGCCATTTTTCGTGAGATTTGAGCATGCCTTTCTGAGAGTGGGGTACCTCGAGATACAAGTGCCCTGACATACGAGTGATCTGAGATACGAGCGATGTCGAGCAGCGAAGTTTTGTTTTGAAATACGAGCGACATTTGAGATAAAAGGAACGGCCAGCTGCGACGCCACGGCCCACCCAGTTTACTGCGCCTGCGCAGTAAATTGCTTTCAGATACGAGCAAATTGACGTACGAGCAAGGTTATGGAACGAATTAAACTCGTATCTCGGGGAATCACTGCACTTAAATATTACTTCTGTGCAACCAAAACATAAGCGTGTGCACTGAATAGTCGGGGAGCACTTGACTTGGATACTAAAAGTCAGCACTAAAAAATTTACCTTTCAAATACAGTTCAACCATCAACCAAAGCAATCTGCCTGGCAGAGTGCCAAGAAGAACGCATTCATGTTCAAGGGAGGAACTGCTGGTATACGGAATGTGCCGTTTCTGATCTCGTTTGATTTTGTTTCTCATACTTGATTTCCTCCGAACTGATGCTTTATGCCAGTTTTATAAATTTAGTTGCTTTGAACAAACAGAGACGCAAACAGTCCGATTCGCATCACTCTCAAAAACGCCTGCTCAAATCTGGCGAAACTTTCGTCGTATTCGACGAAATGACTTCGTAAAAAGTGCCCCGAGTAAAATTTCGTCAAATTGACGAAATTTGTGTAGTAAATTTCTTAGGACACGTGATCATGCGAGGAAAGAATCGTTGAAAATGACGAAATTTTCCAGACGATTGAAGAATCGTCAAAAGTGAGAGCTCTATTTCTGAGAGTGATGGTAATGAACGCTCCTGCCAGAACGAACTTCCCTACAAATCGAATGTCCAAGTGTCAGAATTTCGGTTTCGAACTGTAAAGGCAAAAGCTTTACTTTAAAGAAAAAGGAAGATAATATAAACAGACACGTAATGTTCAGTAAATCAGTAAGTGTAAGAAATTATAAGTTTTTTTCCTTAATGTTTTTAAACTCTATGAACCATGAATTATTTTCCAGATAGGATATTGAATTGTAAGAATATTTTTTTTTCCTTTCAATACTTTCACATAAAATAGCCAGAAAATAATCTTTACTAAGACTGCTTATTAATTTCAAAATGTTTTTGTATTTTTTAGATGTCTTTCTTGATGAAAATCTTCAAGAAAAAGAGCAATGTGTGTGGAGACGAACAGGATTTGATTCGTTCTTCCATGCTCAAGAAAGTTGCTCAATTGCTACCGAACGTTGACGAAAAGATTCTCAGTACCTGTAATTTGAAAAGCGACTTTTTTAGTCAAATGATTAACCTTTCCCAAGAGGCTGACGACATTAGATCCAGTGAAGCATCTCGTAGAGTTGATGAGTTGACTTCTGGGTGATGATGATACAATGGAAAATCAACAGGTACCTGTTGAAGAGGACCCAGTGTCAGGGGACGATAAGCTGGTCCCAAATACGACTACGGTCCAAAAAAAAAAAAAAAAAAAAAAAAAAAAAAAAAAAAAAAAAAAAAAAAAAAAAAAAAAAAAAAAAAAAAAAAAAAAAAAAAAAAAAAAAAAAAAAAAAAAAAAAAAAAAAAAAAAAAAAAAAAAAAAAAAAAAAAAAAAAAAAAAAAAAAAAAAAAAAAAAAAAAAAAAAAAAAAAAAAAAAAAAAAAAAAAAAAAAAAAAAAAAAAAAAAAAAAAAAAAAAAAAAAAAAAAAAAAAAAAAAAAAAAAAAAAAAAAAAAAAAAAAAAAAAAAAAAAAAAAAAAAAAAAAAAAAAAAAAAAAAAAAAAAAAAAAAAAAAAAAAAAAAAAAAAAAAAAAAAAAAAAAAAAAAAAAAAAAAAAAAAAAAAAAAAAAAAAAAAAAAAAAAAAAAAAAAAAAAAAAAAAAAAAAAAAAAAAAAAAAAAAAAAAAAAAAAAAAAAAAAAAAAAAAAAACTTATGTGAGTCGTCTAGTTTCAAAACCAGATACATGCACTTTTTCTCTCCAAATATCTTACAAGTAAAAATTATTTTTGTGTTAAAATTTCAGCGAGTTAAAAGCCTATCCCAATGCTCTTAGCTAGAAAAACCTTGATTCTCTAACGTTTAGAGCATTTTGAATTTCTTAAATATATTTGATATTTTATATTGAGTTTTTTGAGGCCCGCCGTAAAAAAATCAGTTTTTGGATGTAGCTGGTTTTGAAACTAGACGACTCATGTACCACATCATTACAATAAAAAAATACTGTTTTAGATGACTCACCTTGGCAATTTCCCCTGGACTGATGTTATCAGCTGCCATTTTATCAAGATCAAATACATCATATATGAGCTGGGAGTTGATTCTGAAAAAGATTTTCATATGAAAGGGTCAGGATTACAACATTTATAATGACATTTTGTATATTAGAGGACTTTGAGATTTCATAATTTACCCTGCACATAGTTGCCGGGGACATTATGAAATCTCAAACTCAAGCTATAACTGTTCCGGGAATTTGGGTCTGGTCAGACAATCCTTAGAAGCCCCGGAGGTTCGTTTCCTTACAGACAGCCCATAAAAGTCCCAGAAGTTCAGAGAGACGCGAAATTTTGATGTGAAAAAATAACACCAGGAACTGAATAAACCTCGCAAATAAATAAATAAAATTTTAAATTCGTAAAATAAACAGAACAGCAGGGTGAGTGATCACTGTTCTTCTTTTCCGTCTTTTCCGACCTGTACAAGGTCTAGTTGTGCACCTCTCCTTTTGGTTGCAATCGGATGTTCCAAAAGGGGTCCTTTATGCGATTTCCTATCTATTTCATGAAAATTTTCAGCCGATTTTCGTATCAAGGCGTTTTTTTACGAAGGGATCCCTCAGACGAACTCCATAGTTAAGCATATTGGCTCTCATTTGGCGACAACTAGAAAATATGTCGCCAAAATTTGGATCCAAAATCGAGAAACTAACACTAGTGTCGATTTGGCGATTTGTGCGAGATTTGGCGACTTGCCCATATAGCTCATATGTTATAGTATTAGTGAGGTTTGACGGCATTTAGTGGATATTTCGCCAAATTTTTAGCGAAAATAGAGAAGATAAAGACGATTCAATTGTCAATTTGACGATTTATACGAGATTTGGCAACTTGCCCATAGACTTCACATGATAAAGCATTTGTGAGGACTATATAAACTATAAAACTAACTTTCCATATCGGTTCTCAAGCAAGGGTTTGATGAATTTCAAACATTCTTCTACTGACCCTAAAGTGGCGTTTACGTATCATTCTAATTAAGTTTAAACATTTCGCTTAGTTATTGTTTGCATATTATCAGATTTCAGACTCCAATAAATACATTAATTTTGCTTTATTCTGAAAGTGGAATTATCTTTATTTCTCTGCTTTAATGGTGTAGGAAAGCAAACATGATGAAAATAAAAATTTATTAAAAAGTAATAATAATGAATTTAAGAATTGCATTTATGTAACTTTTTGAGGCACATATAATACGCACATATTTTAGTTGCTAAAAAGAAATATTAAATGGGCGTACAAGGAATTCCTGTGGCGCACAAATCAGAATATTATTTACTGTTGTTTGGAGCTTTTCAAAAAGTAAACAATAACTAAGAGAAAATAGCTGATGCATAAATGAGTTTTACAATTATGTTACACAATCGGCAAACAATCAACTGACTGAAACATTTTTGATCTAAGGATCAGATACCTACGACATTGCGTAATGAAATAAAGAGCACTAAGCTGAAATAGGGAGAGAAAAATAATGATTTAATCGATGACTTGGAAAATAAAAATGTTAAAAAAGTATAGACCACTTAAAATACTACAAAAAACTGACATAATATCTGAAATTCTTACCTAATAAGAACCATGATTTGCACTTGATTGCCGTCAGGCAATGGCTCCTTTTTCAAAGACATTACAAGAGGACCTGAGCTCTTACTTTTGGTCACAAAATTCATGTGATCCTGAAGAAGAAAAACAATAAATACGTACTTAGCAAAAAAAACAAAATCTTATTATAAAGTTTTCGCACCCATTTTTATTAAGTTTATGATAAGTTATCCATAATTGAGGGGCATGGTGCAAAAATCGGGTAAGTCCAAATTTTTCAAAAATAGTTTTTTAGTGTTTATCCTTCCATTGAATGAGGATGTTCCGATTGGTGCAAGAAGCAGGCACGTAAGTGAGGTCGTCCCCCTTTTGTGTGACAAATAGCGGTGAAAGACAACAACGTTTGCCAATAGGGACTCTTTCTTCCGCTGCTGCAAAAACCAGGCTCAATCTTAGAGGAGGTATAGGGTAGAGAGAGCAAGCCCATTCAATCCCCAACTCAAAGCCGCTCCAGAGTAAATCAGCTGTTTTGCGAATCTCGCCGAACGGCATTTCAGTTACGGGGCGCAATCGCTGTTTGGATTTATATTCTCTTAGAATCACGTATATTTAATTTTGCGAAGTCTTGAAGATTAACTCTTCTGAATGAGAGCTCTTCATTCATCTGACAGTCACAAAATTACTTTAAATAAGAAATTTACCAAGTTGTGTAACGATTCAAATGTTCCTGTTCCGGCTGATTTGCCTCTTGTTAATAGGAATGCGGTTGTAAATCTTTCGAAATTTTCTTTGAATAGTAATGAAATTAATGCTTTGAAATGTAATAACAATTTTGCTTTGGCTAAAAAGCCTTCTTTTTCTGAACTTATTGCTCCGGTTGAAAAAGTTTTCAAATTTAGTGCGTTAACTTCCACTCAAAAAGAGTCAGTTCGGCATCTTATTGCTTCCAATGTTGATTTCAATTCAAAAGTTCCTAATATTGGTTTTACCCATTCTGTGAAACGCTGTGTCAATAATTTAGTTTCAAATTCTGATTTGGTCATTACCAAAGCTGACAAGGGTGGTCAGATTGTTGTTCTTAATAAATCATCTTATGTTGAAAAAACTGATGATTTAATTGCTTCTGGTCCTTATTCTGAAATTTATAAAGATCCTAGCGACAAGGAGTTAAAAGCTATTTCTTCTGCTGTTAAGTCTGTTCATTCTATTCCTTTGATTGCTAAACGGTCTGTGATTCCTTCTGTTGCTAATTGTGCGCGTTTCTATGCTTTACCGAAGGTACACAAGGCAGGTATTCCTTTCAGACCAATTGTTTCCAATATTGGCACTGCTTCATATAAACTTTCCAAGTATTTAGTTTCTGTGTTTTCTCCACTTAGGAGTCGGAATGTTTTCACTGTTAAAAATTCCACCGATTTTGTTAAGAAACTTCATAACTTCGTTCCGAATAATTCGGTTATGGCCTCTTTTGATGTTAATTCTTTGTTTACTAATGTTCCTGTTGATGGCGCTTTGACTTGCCTCAGGAAAAGGCTTTCTGAATTCCATTTTACTTCTGTGGAAATTGAAGAATTAGTTTTTCTTACTCGTGTGTGCTTGCAACAGAACACTTTTGTATTTAAGGGTAAATTCTATGCTATGGTAGATGGCCTGGCCATGGGAAGTCCTCTTAGTCCTATTTTAAGTGATTTCTATATGCATTATTTTGAGGAAAAACTATTCCAAAAATTGCAATTTCAATTTTATGTTCGTTATGTGGATGATTGTTTTGTCCTAACGGACAGTAATTTGTTAGGTATTGATGATGCTCTTTCGATTATGAACTCCATTGATTCTAATATCCAGTTTTCTTGTGAGAAATAACTTAATAGTAGCCTCGCGTTTCTTGATGTTTTGATTTCTAGGAGTGAGTCTGATTTCACAACTTCTGTCTATCGTAAACCTTTCGCTGTTTCTTTACCTCCTCACAGACTATCGTCTCATCCTCCCAACCAAAAATATTCGGCTTTTAATGCTCTTGTCCATCGTGCTATTAATATTTGCTCTTCTCCTGAGCTTCCCAAGATTGAACTCAACTATCTGAAAGCTGTAGCTGTTGATAGAGGATTTTCTCACTCTTTAATTGATTCTATTCATAACAAACTTTCTAAAAAAACTTCTGGTCCCAATCATGTGGTTTCTAGAAAGAATTTGGTTGTGTTACCATTCTTTCATTCTATAAGTTTTCGTATTGCTAAAATCCTAAAAAGGTTTCAATTTCAAGTTGTTTTTGCTCCTAGCAACAAACTTCCCTTCTCTTCTCTTAAAGATCCTGTTGATCAACTTAATACTTGGGGTATTTACCAAATTAGTTGCCGTTGCGGCCTTTCTTACATTGGACAAACAAAACGTGCTCTGAAAATTCGGTTAAATGAGCATAAAGGTTATGTACGAAAGCAAGAGCTGAATAAGTCTAGCATTGCTCAGCATTGTTGGAATTCCAACCACTCTTTTGATTTCAATTCTGGGAAAATTATTCAAAAATGTTCTTCCCCTTTAGAACTTGACTTTTGGGAAGCTTATCATATTAACAGGAATAGTTCTAATTTGGTTAATGATTCTTCCTCAACTCCTTATTTTTCACAGGTCTGGCATAAGTTCCTTTAATTTGTTGTTCTTTCTTGGTTTTCTTGTTAGTTTTCCTTTTTTGTGTCAATTTTTTTTCTCTCTCCCCCCCTCCCCCTCTTGCATGTGTACTTTGTTTTGCTTTTTGTTTTGGTATTTTCTGTACTTATTTTATTTCCATTTTATTCTTTGTATTTTATTTTATTTTTTTGCAATTTTCATGTATTTTCACATTTTTATGCACGCTGTTGTCTTTTTTGCTTTCTTTTTATTGATATTCCTTTTTACTTTCTGTACTTCCAACTGCATTCGTTTGTTGCTCTCTTATTGGTGCCTTTCCTACTACTTCTACTTCCACTTCCCACTGCCTTTATTCTCATTGGTTTACAGTTAATTCTTAGGCTATATAACCTTGGTTTTTGTTGTTCTGTCTGCTTCATTTGGATGTTTTGCATCTAGAAGCTCCCTGTCGCATTGAAAAAGGGATTCCAAGCAATCCCGAAACATATGTCTGCGTTTTAATGCTCATTTGTGCTTTAATTTAACGTGAAATTTTATTTCTCTTCTGAATGTGTTCGCTGTTAAATGAAATTTATAGAAGTTGCGCAAAACCTTTCAGCACATAAAAATTCTGTGTTATCTTCGGATAGATAATTTTATGTATAAATAATAAAATTTTTTTAGAGAGGTTATTTCATTAAAAAATATTTGTTTGTACCCATTACAAGGAGCAAAATTTATTGTATAATAAATTCATAAGACTTAGAGACAGAAAAAGGTGTTTTTTTTTTTGCTACCTAAATACAAGCTTTAAAAAAAAAAAATTACTCTTTTTCGGTACAGTACGGCAAAAAAGAACTAAACAGTACAAATAAAAAGTATCAGATGCATATATACATAGGGTGAGCAGAAAAAAAAACTTACTTAACATTTTCTTTTTAAATCATGATACCGCGGAAAATTTGCGACTTGGGGAAACTAAAATGAGGTAAAATAAATAAATAAAATCTGTTTACATTTTCCAGTCGCGCAAATGCTCTAAAGTTTGCCGAAAGTTGGAAAAAACCGATTAAAAATAAATAAAATTATACTTACAAGTGTTACTAATGGCATAAAAAAAATTGTTTTTAAGCATTGAAGAACTTAATAAAGGGGAGGAGTAGAACTTGTTAGCAAGACGAAAGGAATTTCATTAATCATGAAATTTATCTTCATACTGAATAAAACATATTTATATTAATTCTATAAATGAAACATACATCGACTATCTAAATTTAAATCAAGGAATAAAAAAAAGAAAGAAAGAAATAAATAAAAAATATAAAATACTTTTCTTATCTTCATCTTTTACATAATAATAAATGCCTACGCATTCGATTTCAGTATTTTGTATATTGCACATTTGGCGAGAAATAAATTCGCCAAGTACAATTCGAAAACTTAATAAGAAATATGCTTAAAAAAGAATAAAAATAGCTTAAAGAAAGAGATAAATTAGTCAGATAGTATTTCTGCATTACTATAATGTATTTTACATTTTAAAATTTGCTTTATACGAATAAAAAATTAGCATTTCTATGTAAAATCTGTGAACAGCACATGTCCGATGAACAATTGTTTTATTTTTTTTAAGGAAAACAATGAATAAAACTGCAAGTTTTTTATTTTGAAAGGTTGTAGGATTCCCGGTGACATGTCTCTGAGTGCATACATAAGCACAACAAGATGTAACCATTTTTAAATGAATTTATTAACCACGATTCGTGATGCTAAAGCTAGGCTTCCGTAGAAATAACAGGAACGGGAGACACTGGCAAAACTCGTTTGCCTAAAGTCACGTGACTTTTACTTTGGATCGGGAGCTGTAGGGTTGCGCGCTCTCTACCACCAATTTCTCCTCTAAGGGCTCAATAGTATTTATGTTTCTTTCAGAGTTCAAATTATTAAACCATTCGACATAATTCATGTGTGTTGTTTCTTTAAAACCCTTATGGTGAACTTACATTGTGTTTTCCCAACTCTGATTTCGTTCTCCTGAAAAATTTGAGCTTTTGGACATAGCCGGTTCTTGCACCATAACCCTCAATTAATTTCAAACTAAAGTCGTCAATATGTCTAACAGAACAATTTAATATTGACCATAACAACCAAATGGATCATTCGAATTAAGTTTTTTACAGCATAAAATGTTGGTCCAATACTAGTTTTGTAAAATCTTACAAAACCAAAGGACGAAAAATTGAATTTTTTTTTTTTTTTTTTCGGTCAATAAGAAATTCGTGCAATGCTTTTAAAAATAATTTTTTAAAGTTCAACATTTTAAATTTATTTAAAGAAACTGAATAAAAATCCTTTGTGTGCTATTTTTGAACAAAAGAAAGACATTGGATGAAAAGACTTATACTCTGATTGCAATTTTTTATGCACCGAATATATTACCTATTATTACTATTACTTTTTATACGAATAGTTGTTAGTACAATTTCGTTTTATACGAAACAATATTATTCAATAAATATTGTTTCGTATAAAGCGAAAATCCTTATCAAAAACTTAATAGAGGAATGTGTTATAAATTTTTGTAGATCAAGAACTTTTGTACTAGACCAAAAATGGCGAGCCTATAGAACGCGTCCAAGTAGGCAGCAGGTGACAGGTACTTTAGTAATACCCCTCAGTGGCATATAAAATTAGTTTTATTCACTTAAATTCACTTGAAAAACATCAATAAAAAAGAAAAGAGAGCAGAAAGTAAGATTTTATGATTAGCAAACATTACAAGATCAAATTTAAGATATTATAACGCCCCGCCCCACTCTCTCATCATTATTTCTTCCCTCTCAGCTTGATTCTAGAAATTATACTCTCTGCGCTTGCCTAAAAAAGGGGGATTTCTATAACTTATGCTAAGTAATGAGTTTAAGTAAAAAGTTCTAAATTATTTCCATTCCAAATGAACAAAGTTCGCCAACTGTCGTTCATTTTAAAGAAAGAAAAAAAAAAAAACATGCTTTTTAAATATTTCGCAATCTAAACCCATTGTAAAGAACGTTATTATAAAAAAAAGAAAGAAAATGGTTAATTTGAAAATACTTATTTGCTTTCGATTATAGTCTCTTTTTGTTGAGGTTTTTTCTTAGTTAATGCGCAAGTATTTTATTTTTTTCGGTAAGCAAGTATTTAACAACAAAATTATCATTAATGGTCTCGTACTTCTAGAAAATGTATCATACTTAATAAGGATACTTTTATGATGTTAAATGAGTAGAATTCCTTTTTCCCCTTTTTTAGCCTACTTTCCGTAAAAGTAAAAAAAAATAATAATAAAGCATGAAAGAAGGCTTAATGTATCGTGAAAATATCGTTAAAAATCAAGAAAAGTCAAAAATAAGTGAAGTAATTAAATAAAGATTGAAAAATAAAAAAATTGAAAGTAGGGTATTGAGATGGGGAAAAAGTGTGTCTGTCGGTCTGTCGGTCTGTCTGTCTGTCGGTCTGTCTGTCGGTCTGTCTGTCGGTCGGTCTGTCGGTCGGTCTGTCGGTCTGTCTGTCGGTCTGTCTGTCGGTCTGTCTGTCTGTCGGTCTGTCGGTCTGTCCCCCCCTAATAACTTTTGAACGAATTGTCCGATTGGAAAAATTCTTTTTGCATTCGAAAGATCTCGGCGAGGACATCTCATTTCTATGTTTCACTTTTTGATTTGAACAATTTTTTGTTCAATTTTGAACAGTTCAAAAAATTTTAACATTAGCGCCTATGGACAAAATTGAAGCAAATTCTGTAAACTCTGGGCACAAGAGCCAAGTTCCTATTGAAAGCTTATTGAAAGGAGTTCTCGGCGTGAAATATTGATTTGAACAGTTTTTGTTCATTTTTGAACAGTTCAAAAAATTAACACAGAGCTTACGGGGAAATTTCAACCCTATATAAATCCTGATCTAACGGACCGATTTGCTTGGAACAAACTTTATCGGAAAGCTCTTATAACGTAGAACATGTAGAAATAGAAAGTTTATCCAGAACGTACGAGCCTATTTTGCTATGAAATTTTTTGATCGGGATTTTCAAGGATATTTCTCAGTGACTCAATGAGTGAAATAATGAATGAATGAATAAATGAAAGAGTGAAAGAATAAATCAATGAATAAATGAATGAGGAAAAGAATGAATGAATAAATTATTGAATAAATGAAAATATAAATAAATGAGTGAATAAATACATGAATGCGTAAATGAATGAATAAACACTTGAATGAGGTAACGAATGAATGAATAAATGCATGGCTGAATAAATGAAAGAATGAATGAGTGAGTGAATGAATATGTATTATCCGTTGAAAAAGGTATATTTTCAATAATTAGAACTAAAGATAAATAATAAAGAGAGAGAAAGAGATAGCTAGATTATAAATTTGAATTTGGTGTATACGGGAAAGTAGGCTCGTATAGTTCTAGACGGAACTTCTTGTTTAATATAGACTCACGGTTCCGATTGAGCTACTGGCCTCGTTGCCCTATTAGTGGTAGCACCGGTTTTCTTGGAACCACTGATTACTGCATATTTTTGCAAAATAATTTTAACTTTTAATGGAGAAGTTGCATGATTTCTAAATCTTCGTGAAATTGAAAAAAGTTGAAAAAATATATCGAACGGTACCATTCGGAACCCGGAGAACGAAGTGGAAGTATTTTAAAATAAATTTTAAAAGTGCTGTGACGTCACATCCAGCGCAAACGCGGTAGAAAGGATGTGACGTCAATCGACACGAGTTGAAAATGGGAAGCTCTACGCACGGGCAAATTTTGCCGGAATGCATGTTAACCGCTTTAAAATATCCTTAAAAATGATTTAAAGAATCAGAATCCAAGAAATATGCATACAGATGCTGCATAGAACTATGTTGTTCAAATTCGAGTAATAAGAGGCATGAAAAAAAAAAAACTCTTTTCGCTGTTTCTTTACCTCCTCATAGACTATCGTCTCATCCTCCCAACCAAAAATATTCGGCTTTTAATGCTCTTGTCCATCGTGCTATTAATATTTTCTCTTCTCCTGAGCTTCTCAAAATTGAACTCAACTATCTGAAAGCTGTAGCTGTGAATAGAGGATTTTCTCACTTTTTAATTGATTCTATACATAACAAACTTTCTAAAAAAAACTTCTGGTCCCAATCATGTGGTTTGAAGAAAGAATTTGGTAGTGTTACCATTCTTTCATTCTGTCTTTCTGATTTTGGGAAGCTTATCATATTAAGGGGACACGGGACCTTGAAATCATCAAATTTTCGAAATTTTTTTTTTTCATTGAAAGTATGAAGAAAATAATTGTCTATCTTGTGGTGTAAAAATTTTTTCGATACGATTATTTTTAACGATTTTATGACGTTTTTTCGAAAAAGTGGGCGGGGCTTGAGAGTGAGAGTTTTGACACTTTCACAGCTGTCAAGTTTGTTTACCTTCTGATTCTCTCGTATTTTTCCGAATTTTCCCCTCAGATTTTTGAATTTAATATTAAAAATATTTTAATTATTATATTTGAACAGTTTGGCAACACTGCGTTAACTTTGACCGTGTTTCTTTGAACATTTTCGCATTTGTTTATGTTTATTTTTTGCCTAGTTTGCTATCATTTTCGAACTCGCATTAAATACTCCTTTTGTTGATTTTTTTTTTCTCGTTATATTGTTACATTTCGTTTTTTTATTGTTACATCATTGTTTTTTGCTGTTATCTTATCGTATTTTCGTTTTCCTTTTGTTTTTACTGTTGTTTTCAAAAATTTATTTTGGAAACTCAAACTATGGATTCCATCAATTCACGATGGCACAAGCCGAGGCCACACTCAACTAAGAGACGAAAAAGTGCCATAGCAAATGCAAAAAAAAACGATGGAATAAAACAGCTGTTGCTTCTACAGTTTCAGCTGATGATACTGGGATATCTGACCTGAATGATTCCAGGACTGAAAAAATTAAAACTTTTCTCTGATATCTCAAACACTTTTGATGTGCCTTCATCTACCGCAACTTTATTTTATGATGAAATGTGGTCCCCTCTGCTAAAAGAACTCAAATGTTCTTCCTGTGAATCTCATAGTTTGAATGTAAAGAAAACAAACACAGAATATGGTTTTGCTCCAAAACTAAACATTTTCTGCGACTCCTGCAAAAAAGAGTATAGTAGTGTATTCTCCAGTCCACGTGAAGAAAACAGTAAAAAATTTGCAGTAAATAAAGAAGCTGTTTCTGCTTTTCTCAGCTTTGGAAAAGGACATGCCGCACTGGAGAAATTTTCGGGACATATGGGCCTCAACGCAATGGACCGAAAGACATTCGATTCATATGTCTCACATTTGGCGGAGGAAAATGTAGCTTTTAAGGCTGATGTTTTGCAAAAATGCCGCGAAAAGGTGAGGGAGGAACATAAAAAAATTAGTGAAAGCGAGGAAAATCCTGAAGAAGTTATTAACATTGGGGTGTCGTTCGATGGAACCTGGCAGAAGCGTGGCCATAGCTCCTTGTATGGCATTGGCTGTGTCATTGACATTATGACTGGCATTGTGCTGGACTTTGAAATTGTTTCAAAATACTGTCACCTATGTGAAGTAACAAAAAAGGAACTTGATGAGAGTTCGCCAGAATATCAAATATGGCATGAAGCACACAAGACATCTGGTTTATGTGAGAAAAATTATGATGGCTCATCGAACGCGATGGAAATGTATGCAGCAGAAATTTTGTGGCGTCGATCCATTAAAGTATGCAATATGCGTTATACGGTTCTGCTTTCTGATGGCGATTCAAAAACCTTTTCACATTTGAAGCAATTGTATGTATATGAAAGTTATGAAATTGAAAAAGAAGAGTGTGTAAACCACGTTGCAAAGAGACTTGGTACAGCGCTTCGAAATAAAGTGAAAGAACACAAAGTTAGAGGAGAAACATTGGGAGGCAAGCGTAAAGGACATCTTACTGATGCATTGATATCAAGGCTCACAAATTATTATCGAAAAGCGATAACTTCTAATGCTATTGATATCGATGCAATGAAAACCTCCATTTTTGCTTCACTTTACCATTGCTCATCGACAGATACCAAGCCCAAGCATTTCAAATGTCCACAAGGTGAAAGTTCTTGGTGCTTTTACAACCGAGATCTCTTGATCAAAAAGCTCCGAGTCATTCCAAAATGAAAGCTCCTCTCAATGATGAAATAGTCTCCAAAATCTTGCCTGTTTATCAGAGATTAGCTTGTGATGATTTGTTGAAGCGCTGTACCTCTGGGAAAACCCAAAATGCAAATGAAAGTTTGCAAAGTGTTATCTGGCAGCTGTGCTCGAAAGATGTGTTTGCGTCAAAACGACGATTAGATATAGCAGCGACAAATGCCATAAGCCAATACAACATGGGAAGTGTTGCAGCCGCGTGCTTAAAAAATGATGCAGCCTATTTGAAAGTTGCAGAGAAAATTGATATTCGTCGCATCAATCAGAGTGTCAGACGACAGTCTTGTGTGTATAAGAAGGCTGCCAAAGAAAAGAAATACAGTAAAAAAAATGCTGATAAAAAAATTTAAAAAACTGAAGGGGAAACATATAGTGCTGGGGCATTCTAATGCATGGAACATTTATATCTTTGAGCATTTCTGGAAAATATATTGCTTGTTTGTAAGCAGTGTAATGACAAAAAGAGTGTTATTCAGAACTTTTTACAAGCTTATAATTTTATTGAAACACACAATGGAATTCCTTCGCTAAATGTTCAATAAGAATTCTGTAATTTCTTTTTACTGATAATAATACAATAGTTACATACAAAAAACATATAAATAATGTTGTTATGTGCTTTTTAAGGATGCTATCAAACTCTAAGTAATATTTAGGGCCATTTGCCCAAAATTAAATTTTTTTTCTCGATAAAACTTTGTACCCTTTTTTTCGCTACTTTAAAACCTGCACCTGCATTTCTTAATAATTTATCTAATATTTTTTTCGCTGTTTCATATAAGAATTTTAAATAAATTTTGGCACTACTTTTTGTGAAGCTATCCTTAAAAACAATTGTTAGAAGCTAATATCCTAGACACGTAATCAAATTTGCCGAAATGTTTGAGAATTGCTTTTTCATAGTAAAAATAAAGAATTATGCACCTGTTCTGATAATAATATAATAGTATTGACTATAAGAAGCATGTAAATAATATTATTATGCGTTTTAAGGATATCTTTACTCTTCGAGCCATATTTAGTACATTTATACAAAAAAATGCCTTTTTCTCCGTAATTTTTTTTTTGGTATTTTCCAACTTTAACTTGAAGGCCGCGTCTGAATTTTTGAGTAATCAACCTAAAACTTTTTGCATAGTTTTATATGACTATTAGAATTATTTATTCGCATTACTTTTTATGAAACATGTATTATAATTTTTTTAATACTGGTTTCATTGTAGCGAGAACCAACGAATTTTGAAAAAATATGGTCGAAACTAAAAAAAAAAAAAAATTCCCAGAAACTATTAAAATTAAACTGTTACAGTTTGCCAATAAGGGTTTACATTGTCATTATGTGTCCCCATGCAAATTTTTGTGCTGTTTGGTTGAAATTCCAGACGCGAGGCTCAATTTTTATGTTTTTCATATTTTTCATATTTCGCTATAATTTTGCAGTTTTTTTAGTCAAAATTATTTCTAATGAGCTTAAAATTTAAAATTTAGCATAAATACACAAAAGTAATTGTAAAAAAAGTCTAAGTAAAGTATAAAATTTAAAAAAATAAAATTTCATTTTAAAGGTCCCGTGTCCCCTTAACAGGAATAGTTCTAATTTGGTTAATGATTCTTCCTCAACTCCTTATTTTTCACAGGTCTGGCATAAGTTCCTTTAATTTGTTGTTCTTTCCTGGTTTTCTTGCTAGTTTTCTTTTTTTGTGTCTATTTTGTAATTTTTTCTCCCCCCTCCCCCTCCTTTACATGTGTACTTTGTTTTGCTTTTTGTTTTGGTATTTCCTGTACTTAATTTATTTCCATTTTATTCTTTGTATTTTATTTTATTATTTTTGCAATTTTCATGTATTTTCACAGGTCTGGCACAAGTTCCTTTAATTTGTTGTTCTTTCTTGTTTTTCTTGTTAGTTTTCCTTGTTTGTGTCTATTTTTAATTTTTTTCTCCCCTCCTTTACATGTGTACTCTGTTTTGCTTTTTGTTTTGGTATTTCTGTACTTATTTTATTTCCATTTTACTCTTTGTATTTTATAATATTATTTTTGCAATTTTCACGTATTTTTACATTTTTATGCATGTTGTCGTCTTTTTTGCTTTGTTTTTATTGATATTCCTTTTTACTTCCTGAACTTTCAACTGGAGTCGTTTGTTGCTCTCTTATTGGTGTTGAAAAAGGGATTCCAAGCAATCCCGAAACATATGTCTGCGTTTTAATGCTCATTTGTGCTTTAAATTAACGTGAAATTTTATTTCTATTACTGTTTACTTGCACAAAGTTAAATTATTATTATCTTTTTTGTTCTTTACAAGCCACGAGCCGAGTAGTATTCCTTACTCCTCAATCACTTATAATCTTAGTGTAATTTGATTTTTTTGATTCGAGGTACTAACAAAAATAAATAAAATATAAAAAATACGTATTTCAGGTATTCCTTAATCCTCAATCACTCATAATCTTGGTTTAATTTGATTTTTTGGATTCGAGGTACTAACAAAAATGAATAAATAAAATTAAAATAAAACACGTATTTTATGTTTGATTTCTTTCTTTCCTCGTCTTTTTCAGGATATCATTTTATTCATCATCTATCACTTTTCAACTTTTTTATTTTTTGGATTCGAGAAGACAGCAACAACAAAAATAAATAAATAGGTGCAAATAAGAATAAATATAAACGCAATAAAATAAAACACTCGCATTTCAGGGTTTTAAAATTTTAAGGAAAATTACAAACACAGAGGTTGAACGATAGTTGTCTACAGTCTGCGCTGTGATATACAGGGTTAAAATTAACTTTATTTTTGTGAGGATAGGGTCATAATTTCAGGGGGTGGGGGGGGGGGGGGTGCTTAAATTGCTACTCTTTTAAAGAAGGAATTCAGAGTTCTTTAATTTGCGCCCTTAGTTTTGAAGCAAAGAAGTTTTTTTAACAGTTTACGAAATAATAGTAACTTAAAATGCAAAATAATGCCTCTTTTTTAAAAATAATAAAGTTCTTAATTAGTGTACTTATTCCATCAACATGAATGTTAGATATACTTATAATAGGAAATATCTTGAACTGTGCCTCTAATAAAATTTCAGCTTTAAGTAAATCCTTTTTCTAAACTTCAGTAGTTTATTTACTTCTGTAAGGGCTCGGTAGTATCAAAGTTTGTCGAGAATTTTTAGCAGGTGTGTACTTGAATATAGTCCAGTCTGATTTTGTGTCACAGCAGACGAAACGGTGAATCAAAGGGCCATGGTATTAATGATCACCTTTAATGTTACGAAAAATAGCCTAAAATTGTGCTTAGCACTTCAAGCTCCAAAATTTTCCGATGGAGAGTTTCCATCTTCCCATCGAAGATAGTTTTAAATAACGTCTTTTTGGGCTTCAGTTTGAACAGAATTGCGGTGGAGAGTCCCGAACCTCTATTAATAATTCAAATTTTGCTGTTATTTTTCTTAGAAATGCACTAAATCGAATGAAAAAACTTTGAATAAAAAAAAAAAGTGAAGCATGGAAATGAGGTTTTAATTCTGAGATCTTTCGAACGGATTCTTCATTCGCCTCGCCCCTTACTACCACAAAAAGAATAGGGCGTTCAAAGAACAGGCAGGCACACATATCCTCATTTCATAACAATACTTTCAGTATTTTTAATTGTCAATATTTATTAAATTATTTAATTAACTTTTGATATACATTAGTCTTCATGATTTTTTAAAAATAACTTTTATGGGAGAGTCGGCTGAAAAAGAAAACATTGTAGGCAAGGGATAGGGGAAGAATTAAGTAAAAGTAAAGTAATAGGTTTGGGTGTTTACAAACAATATAGCACACACAATTTTTGGAGAAATTAAGACGGTACTTTTGGGGCAATATGAATAGTACTGAATTTATCTTTTGTTTAATAAATTATTGACGTTGAATTAATAAAACTTAGATACTGAATAAAAATTTATTTTCTTTACATAAAGAAGAGTGCTGCAAAGGGGAGCATTTAGGAGTTGATTCCATTTATCCTTGCTTAAAGAACATTCCTAAATGATGTCACGCTTCAAGGGGGGGGAGGCAGAAATTTTGACAAACTGTGACAAGGAAAGGGGGGGGGGGGTGTCACAAGAAGTCTGTCATCATGCTTATGCATCATAGCTTGTCATGTGACAAAGGGGAGGGGAGGGGTATGTTGAAGTGGGACATTTTGTGACAAAGGTGGGAGGGGTACAAATATATGGAAAAAAAAGTGACATCCTTTATGGACGGTCCCTTATTCGCTTTTCAACAGTCTCAAAAAGTTGGCAGAATGATGGAAAACATGAATATTGATCCAAGTCGACAAAACTAAATTTTAGTTAAAATATTAATTAAACAGATTTTTTAAATCATAAGATTTTTAAGTATTTGCTGACTTTTTTCTTCCTTCCATTCTTTTATTTATTTATTTATATTTTTTAACACATTTGGGACTATTGCACTTGTGGTTAAAATGGTTTTTCTTCTTTTGGCTTGATTCTTTTTATTACAGTGCTAGTAAAAATAATCGTCAGTTTTAAAAAATCGGCAGAATATTGGAAAATTAATATAATAAACATTGTATATTGATCCAAGTGGACACAGCTAAATTATTTTTAAAATATTAATTAAACAGATTTTTAACATCAAAAGGCTTTTAAGTATTTTCTGATTTTTTTTCTTCCTTCCTTCCCCTTTATTAACAAATTTAGGATTATAGTGCTTGTGGTTGAAATGTTGAACTTTTTTTTTTTGTCTTGATTCCATTTATTAGTGCCAGTAAAAATCGGGATGTTATCGTAAAAATAAAAAACTAGGGAGAAAATCCAACTTTGATAAATTGTCAGTTGCCCCTTAAAAAATATGCTGAACTCTATCGTGAAAATTACTATAATCTAAATTATTCAGTTTTAAAAGGAATCGACTTATGTAATGCATAGTTAAAAATAAGTAAAAATATAACTATTCTCAAGCTTAGAAAGGTTGGAAGAAGTGAGGGTGAAATACCATAGCTACAAATTTACATGCGAATGCGGTAGAAACCCTAGACATAGACGGGTAGAAATCAGCAAGTTTTCCCTTGCGGAGGGAAGCGTGTCGATTGACGTCAAACCAGTGAGGGAGCGTTTTTTGATCACGTGTCATTGTTTACGTTTTTCTCTGCTTTTAAATCGAATTTTAAGACTGTTTAAAAATTTTTAACATTTTTTAAAGTTTGTATTCGCACTCTGTATAATAATATCTTTCAGAAAAATATAAATTCAAGCCATTTTAGAAACCCATGCAACTTCTCCATTCTTAGACTAATACTCCTACTCTACCTTAAAAATAGTTGTGAAGATTTTTAAGCAAACCCAGATCTATTTAGGTTTTTTAACATTTAGTACTCGAAATGAAACCGAACGATGTGTTTTACCACGTGCGTTCCGTACGGAATTAACCGATACTGGTTTAAGTACAATAATCTGATACACAAAACAAAACTGGAACTTTACCTCACGGAAGAAGTGCTTTCTGTACAGTAAGGCCGGATTATCACCATAGGCATACTCCGGTATATCAAATTTCGGGAAAATAAAATGTCCATCCGCATCAAGAAGAGGCTCGTGATTCATACCATCCAGCCAGTAACCACATCCAGGAGGAATAACTACCAATGGATAAGGTCCTCCTTTCTTTACCATCTGATTTAAAAGAGAAAAAAGAGCATTATTTTAAATCTATACAAATATACAACTTCTTTATAGCAATAATGAGTAAGGAAATTTTATTAAAGACGGAGAGTCTGTCTCTCTTCACATATCGCTTATAGAATTGAACAATGCAAAAAATCTGCAAAATGAACATTTTTCCAGAGAGGCGTTTGAACTTTTTACAATTTGTTTTATTTAAATACCTTATTTGTTTCAATGATTATTATAATCGATTTTGTTCGGAAAATAGTTATTGTTCTAGTTTTCTCTCACATGATGGGTGTTAATGATGCCAAAAAAATTAGAAATAACTATAAGAAATAATTATGACAGTTTTGTATCAAAAGAATACATTGGCCTCGAACCTTAATTTTTGAACTTTTACTTACAGCAGTATTCCCTATATAAAGAGCGCAAAAATCTGAAAATTTTGATATAAAAACCAAAAAAACGAATTTTTGCAGATATGACGCTGTTTATTTCTATAAGCGATATAGTAACTGATAGTTTATAGCAGCAATAATGAATTCATAACATTTTGAGAAAGAAACAAAATGTAAAAATGACCGTACTATATTCACGACTCTTTAACGTTCAGAGTAACTGATGCAAAGCATTGGATATCCTGCTATAATGTCATAAACAAATGTTTCATAAAGATATATGTTAAATGCAATGCTAACTGTAGCGAAAGCATTAGTCTTTAGATCGTTTTAACAAGTACCAAGTTAGAGGAAAATTTTAATATCATTAAATAAAAAGAAAAAAAAACTGAACACAATACGTAGGAACCATTGCGTTCTTTATTCTAAAAGGCACTTATATTTGCTTAATCTAATGAAATGCATCAAATTAATGTAACAAGATTATCTTGAATGTTTGTTTTATCAGGAACTTTCCTAATTATACAGCTTCAAAAGGAAACTAAACATTAAACACAAATTGACAGATAGTATCTTAATGGTTTTTAAAGAACGTTACTGTTTATGATTTTTAATTAATTAATTTTTATATGTTTTTTTAACTCTGAAAAGGAAAAAATAATATAAAATTTTTATTTTCCTTAAATTGGCGTTAATTAATAATAACTTTACAGGAGTAATTTCCTTCTTCTTATGTGGAGTCAAGAAATATTATTTGACTTAGTTAAGGAAAGTTATGTACTTTTTGTAGTTACAATTATAGTTTACATAATTACGTGTGAAATAGCTCATTAAGTACATAGCAGCAGGAGAGAGAGCTAAATGGGTTTGAAGGGAAAATAAAGCTTCTAACTCTGTTAACTACTTCATTGGAATAATACTCATTAATACTGATCATTAACTGATAGGTGAGATTCAAAGGAGCTAGAAGGAAAAATGGAAAAAAGAAAAGGCAAAAACTTACATCACGAAGAAACTTGATTTCATTTTTTCTTTTCAATCTGATCTGTTTCCAAAGCAAACAAAATAACAATAAATATATATTATTAACTTGGCATATGCATAAAGGTGCACGAATATACAAATGAACACATATAATAAGTTTATCAAAATTGGTTTATGAAAGAAGCTTGATATAGCAAGGGATTATCCAAAAGGTTTTTACTTGGTGTTATCCTTTTTATTTAACTTGTGTCTTTTTAATTATTATAAAAACAAAGTGGTAAATTACTGACATCATACCCAGGTCTGAAGTTGACTATGTCGAACCAATTAAGTGTGCTAAATTTACGTTGTTTGTCTCCCGTTTCCGATGCTTCTGGTGTGAATGTACTATCAAAGTCAAATGGATTTCCGAGACATGAGTTATAACATATTCGAGAGACATAGAAAGAATGTTTATAACTTGTTTTTTCGACGATCTTTCTCGAATATATATTAGTTTAATTTTTATTGTGTTCAAGGATGAGTAAAGGTCATCTATCGCAGTTCGCTTTCAACTAGTGTTGGACAAAGCGTAAAACTTAAGGAAACAGTTTAGGTTTAATTAGCCATTAAACGCTTTAAAAAACGGAACGTATGCAAAAAACAGACGATTCTGATGCTGAATTTTTTTAAATAAGCTTGTTAAAATGTCTTACACGTAAGGAATAACTTTACCTTATTAAATACTTTGTTTAGTAGTTTACCAACTGCAAGCAATGCTTTTAATTTGTTTTCGTGCTTTTTTTATTTTATTAAATACTAGCTGACATGCCCGGCGTTGCGCGGAATAATATTGCATCATTTGCAGGCCAGGTGAAACATATCCAAAATTCTCTTGTAGATATATAACGAAAAATTTTCTTAAAAAATCCAAGTAGAACATAGGCAACAATCCTTAAAAATCCCATTTAAATAGTAAAACTCATTAAAAATCACGATTGCATTAAAAACAACAGCCTCGAAAAATTCCTTTTAGACCAAAAATAACAGCCCATAAAAATCCACATAAAATGCCAATAACAGCTTATAAAAATTGCCAACAGAGTAAGGGCAACATTAACATACACATATTCACCAGGATAATTGTTCCAAAAGGATATCAAGAGTCCGCAAAAAATCGCAATTACAATATAGATAACATTACATCTAAAAATTACGATTAGAAGAAGAGCAGTATTCCTTTTTAAAATACCATCAAAGAACAACGGTCCCAGAACATTTCTGCTACAATAAAGAAAATTTTCCTCATAAAGCCGCCCCCCCCCCCCCATTTGCACTATTCCGAAAAAATATCCATCAGAATAAAGACGTCTGTGATTAAAAATACACATTAAACTGCAGACCTAAGCTGACGTTCCTAAAATCAAGTCAACAACGGTCCATCTTAAATTCCCCATCAAAATAAGGACACCCCTTCCTAAAAAAAAAAAAAAAAAAAAAAAAAAAAAAAAAAAAAAAAAAAAAAAAAAAAAAAAAAAAAAAAAAAAAAAAAAAAAAAAAAAAAAAAAAAAAAAAAAAAAAAAAAAAAAAAAAAAAAAAAAAAAAAAAAAAAAAAAAAAAAAAAAAAAAAAAAAAAAAAAAAAAAAAAAAAAAAAAAAAAAAAAAAAAAAAAAAAAAAAAAAAAAAAAAAAAAAAAAAAAAAAAAAAAAAAAAAAAAAAAAAAAAAAAAAAAAAAAAAAAAAAAAAAAAAAAAAAAAAAAAAAAAAAAAAAAAAAAAAAAAAAAAAAAAAAAAAAAAAAAAAAAAAAAAAAAAAAAAAAAAAAAAAAAAAAAAAAAAAAAAAAAAAAAAAAAAAAAAAAAAAAAAAAAAAAAAAAAAAAAAAAAAAAAAAAAAAAAAAAAAAAAAAAAAAAAAAAAAAAAAAAAAAAAAAATTGTTCCAAGCAAAATCGGTCCTTTAGATCCGGGTTTATGTAGGATTGAAATTTTTCCCCGTAGGGGCTATGTTATTTTTTTTTTTTTTTTTTTGAGTTGTTCAAAAATGAGCAAAAATTGTTCAAATAAAAAAATTATTTGCGCCGAGAGCTTCTTTCCATAAGATTGTTCATAAGAACTTAAATCATATGCCTAGAGTTTATATAATTTGCTTCCTTTTTCCCACAGGCGCTAATGTTAAAATTTTTTGAACTGTTCAAAATTGAACGAAAAAATATTCCAATCAAAAGGTAAAATTTGGAAATGATCTCGCCGAGATCTTTCGAATGCAAAAAGACTTTTCGAATCGGTCAATTCGTTCAAAAGTTATTAGGGAGGACAGACAGACCGACAGACACACTTTTCCCCATCTCAAAACCCTTTCAAATTCTTTATTTTTCAATCATTCTTTAACTACTTAACTTATTTTTTACTTTTCTTGGTTTCTAATGATATTTTCACGATACATAAAACCTTCTTTCATGCTTTATTATTAATATTTTTTTTTTACTTTTACGGGAAAGTAGGCGCTAAAAAACGCCGTTTAGTGAATGATTTAGGACATAAATGCAACAGATCTTGTAAATAATAGTGTGTATGGCCTTGGAAACACGACTTATTTCACAACACTGGATCAAACGCATGACATATGTGAGAATGATTCACGGGCGGTATTTCAATGTTTGGTTTTGTATGCATCCAAATACAGATCATCTGAATGAAATGAATATTAATTCGCCAAAATCGAAAGAAAAAAGTAGTTTTTATTTTATGAATATGACTCATTTACGTTCAAGATCTTTTTTTTTTTTTTAAATGTGAAATAACGATTGTGTCAAGTGAAGATTATCAAGGGAAAATGAACTACTGAAAAGCACTTGATAAAAGTAATTTTTGAAAGGATGTATGCTTTATGTGTGAAAATGTACTTATCATAATTCCATGAAATTAAAGAATTTGCGTCATTAAGAGTAAGCTGCTATAACGTAGTAGGTGAAGACAATTCCGAAAGCTTTCGTTTTGGTTTATCATTGATGAATTTGTATTTGCTAGCTCTTTTTCTTCTACAGCGCAGTTTCTTCGCTATGAAATCGAAATGATTTGCTCTGGATTAGCAGGAAGATTTCAAAAAATTCATGATTTTCAAATTTTGAAATGGGAGTCGTGTTTTTGGAACATTTGGGTCGAGCGCACCAGTATTTATGTGTCTACTGCGAAAGTTATATTACTAATCATCACCACCTCAGGGCGACAAGTTTCATAAGCAGCAATGGCGCAGCCTATTTGTTCTGCAAAGTGGTGAATGTGGTCCACGTACCTGCCAAGAAACGTTCCTTGCTGCCTGGTCCCTATGTGATCCGTGACGTGTTCTGCAAAAAGTGTAAACGGAAAATCGGGTGGTTCTACGAGGAGTCTCTGGAGCGAGGACAGATGTTTAAAGAAGGAAAAACTGTTCTAGAAATGGATTTCATAAGCGAAAATTCTGATTTTGAAAGTGAATGATTGATTTTAACATGTACCATTACCAATTTACAATTTAAGGTGAAACTCAATGTTTACCTTAGATATTGTATATAATCTTAAGTGTAATTAAATTATTTTTTATGGGAATTGCCGAAATGACAGGTAAAAACTCTTGCACAGGAAACTTAAGCTTTCATAGTTAAACCAGAAGAAATTTCGATAAAAGTGTAAGTATGGGATGCATTGGCGCTTGGCGATATCTTTACTTTTCACCTTGGCGATAGTAGAGAAACATCGCTTGCTTATGAAATTGAAGTATTTATACTTTAATTTTATATTTTAAGGGACGGTTTTACTTTGTTATACAGTTTCTTTATCTCGGGGGTTTTATTACATTTTAATATGACTTTCATTCTCAATTAATCGAGTGCTTTACTTAATTAGTGGATTTTTTTCATTTTAATGGAGTTTTAAATTTCGTTTAATGGCTTATTTTATTTTGTTGGCGAATAAATTAAGTAAGTAGAAAATCCTAAGAGATATACAATTAAAGAGTAGTCTTTTCCTATACTCAATATATTATTGAATTCATTTTTCTGTTAATATTAATAGCATGGATGATGCCTGTATAGAAATAGCTAGGAAGTCTGCTACATAGACACATCCCTCCAGGGATAAAGTGGATGGACATTTAAGAATAAATAATCGGTACTTTTCAGTTTCAGGGAACTGGCGATGATTAAATTTCTTTTCGCCATATCAATTACGCCAATAATGAAGCCATGATGCTTAGTTGAAAAATATTTAAAAATCGCCAACGGCAACTTAAAATAATATATGGTAGTTTGATTTAGCGAAAAAAAAATTAACCATCACCAATAAAAAATTCGTTGGGCTTCAGTGTTCCCAATATTTTCATTTGTTTATTTATACATTTATTTATTTAATTTACATTCATAAACTTAAAAAGAAAGTGATGAGGTATTTTTGAGGGGAGGCAAAAAAGTGTCTATTTTTATCGTAACATAGTGCATATACGACATTTATTTATTGATAAATAAATATTTTATAAGTATTTTTTTTAAATCAAATATGTATATATATATATTTAATAATTTAACTTCAAAAGAAGCAGTAAATTATATGATTTCTTTTGAAACCAGTGATCTAGAGCAGCCAGTTTTTCGAGAAGCTCCGCTCCGTAATCCGAATAATTTTCACACATTACATTATTTATCTCACTGGAGCACAGCAATTTTTTTAGCGCTGACTCTGCTCCGGCTCCGAGCAAAATCGTTGCTCCAAGCTCCTACTCCACTCTTTGCTCCAGATTCCTGATTAAAACTATTCGGAGCTCGGAGCGGAGCAACTCATAGAGACAACGTCAGATCCCTGATTAAGGAGCACGGAGCGGAGCAATTCAAACTGCTTCAGATCCCTGATTAGGAGCACGGAGCGGAGCAACTTGAACAGGCAGCTTAAATCACTGATTAAAACTATTCGGAGCACGGACCGGAGAAACTAATACAGACTGCTCCAGATCCCTAATTTAAACCATTCAGAACATGGAGCAGAGCAGCTGAAACAAACTGCTGTAGATCTCTGATAACATTAAACTGAAACTATTCGGAGCACGGAGCGGAGCACTCAAACAAACTGCTCCCTGGTTATTGTTGCTTTATCTTCCCCTCCCCTTGGCGCTTCAGGAGCGAGGATAAACCTGCGATTCTTGGTGTACCCAATGGTCTTCAGGAAAGCTCGGGGTCTTCTATAACGCGGAAGTACCGAAAATTACAAATTGCAATTTCAGGAAATGCTGGTAAATATCATATTTCATTCAACTTTATTGCAATGAATATCATATAATACCAAACAGTCAAATCTTGGTACATTTATAATGCTTAATGAGAAAGTACGTTCAATTTTTATCACTTGTGAGAACGTGTTTAGGAGGGTTAAATTTGAATATCTGACAAAGAATTTTAAGCTTAACGTCACAGGGCCTTACACAGGAATAATATCCAGAGGGGGCACCAAGGGAGTAGCTAGTGGGTCTCCTTCGTGAAACTTTTCATGATAGAACTCTCATAAAAGTTATGATTTTTATTATCTCTTACACCCAATTTATCTAAAGTTCAGAAAAAATAAGAAAAATTATTTAATACGATAATTAAAAAAAAATTTTTTGGAGGGTCCACGTGCCTCCTTTGTCTCCTCCCCCTAAAATCCGCTAATGTTCACTTTAAGCTTACGGAAAAGCTTAACATGCAAAAGCATTGTTTATTCGTTTTTCTGGGGACTGACGTAAAACAACTTCTAAATGAAAACATGCATAATCGAAATTTTGATCATTACAAATTTAGTCATACCAGTACAAATTGCTGAGAAAGTAATATTTTAAATTTTATTTTATCGTTAACGAGTAAGACGGGACATTAAAACAATGCTCTTTTTACTGAAATCTATAAAAAACAGGAATAATAGTATTTTATATCTTCCGGTATTAAATTGCCTTACATTTTGAAAAATTCAGGCCTACCAGTTCGCAATTTTTCCGCAGGGTTATGGCTTGAAAAAAACATCATTAGTTTTTCGGCCGACTCGATTGCGTATCATCCGTGTGTTGTTTTTCCCCTGAAGTTATACTTACGAAAAAAAACTGATTTACCGTACTGCGGCGTGATTGAAAGTGAAATAGGGAAAGCCGAAAATATGCATTTTTTTTTTTTTTTTTAATTAATTGTAGCACCGCCAAAGAGTTGATAATTGGGGAGACTGAAAATGGTTTTTAAAAAAATGACAAAAAAAAAAAAAACTCGTTTAATATCTTCCGGTCTCGCATGTGCTCAAAAATTTCAGTCCCTCCAATTCGCAGTTTTTCTGCGGACCTGTGTATGTTGTTTTTTCCATCGAAATCAGAATTACGCTACAAAAACCGATTTACAGTGCTTGCACCTTGACTGAAACGGGCTAGAATCGAGTGGGCCGAAAAAAAATAAACTTTTTTTTTTTTTTCAAATCGTAATATTGCAGAAAAGTAGCGTTCTCTTCGGAGAAAATATTTATTATAATAATGAGAAACAATAAAATTCCGATACATAAAAAATCGCCAAAATTATCTGGTAGTGAAGTACTATTTCGAAAAGTGTTACCGCTCAAGATAACTTACTGTTAAAAAATAATTTAAAGAAAGGCGAAAGAGAACAAAACAAATAAATATCGTGCTGTCACCCAAGATAGCTGCAAAATTAATTTTCAGAAAACAGGCTGAAGAAAAGCCTAACCAAGATGTTGCCAAATCTTATATCTAAATTAGGGCAGACTTGCAAGAGATAAGATTGTTCCTGCATTATCCTCAATTTTTCTTTTTCTGTAATTTACACAATAGTCTTTGAGACTGAAACTGGAATGTACCAACTTATTGTTAGTAAAAACAAAATTCAAAATCCCTAAATACACCTTTTTCGTTTGCTTGTTTGATTTTTTTTTTTTTTTTTTTTTTTTTATTCATTTTTTTTTATTATTATTGCCTCGAATACAAAATAAATAAATAAATAAATAAAATAAAAAATAAATCCGAATTCTTAAGTGATAGAGGGTAAAAAGAACTCTGTCTTTTTTATTCTACCGAAAAAAAACAATTTTAGTTTTCTCGACTTAATTTATTAAGTTATATAAACGACATTTGGACATATTATTCGCAGTTCAAGGATAACACAAAGTGATGCGGCAAGTTACAAAAGAATATAAATGAGAAAACGGAGACTTTTTAGTAAAACACGCTTAGCAAAGTCAAAACAACTTCAACATCGTTGTTAACCCCCCAATTAATTCAGAACACCTCATTGTGTCGTGAAAATACTAGTTTTTGATTATGTACGTCGTATTTATAATATGTTACTCAAAATTATATCGGTTATTATAAGCGAAAACGGTTGGATTCGTCAATATTTCCGACAAACAACATACAATGTACAATGGCAAAACTATTAAGTAATTTATCTTCCTAAATGCTTTATTGATTGGTGAAGATAATGGAGTTTTCGACTTTTTCTGTTGACTTTTAAAAGTTTATGTTACTACTTTACCCTCAAAATTCTTTTCACGATCATCGTTACATATACATCAACCAGAAATCAATAAGTAGTATAATTTAATCGCTGAAACTTGCTAAGGATGCGACATGGTTGACGATGATGGATTAAAAATTCTTTTAAGGACAGCTCACGCACTAGACAGTGAACTGCCGTTTTGAATAACAACAGAGTGATCCGTCACCGGTCTCGTGAAACGACAAAAGTATTTACCATTTTGGAAAAAAATCGAACACATTGCTCGAAAGGATTTTCTGAGATTTTTGAATGATTTTAATATTTGAGAAGTTATTCTATTGACAATTTTTGTGTCAGAAATATTCTTCACATTCATTTTTGAACCATTACTAGATTTATTTATAATCTAGTAATATCGGTTATTTTTGTGAAGTTATAATAGTAACAAGAGTTATGTGAGTTGAAGAATGGCTTTGCGAAGTACAGAAGGTAATACTTGTGTATTTATACATTTTCTGTAAGTTAAATGTTGTGTACTGATGAAAAGTTTTATACCCGCTGCCAAAGTAAAAGAGAAATTGCGATATTCTTTTTCGATTAGCAGCGAGCATGAGGGACACTGCTCTGCAGAAAATACCAGAAAAAATACTAAAAGCTATTCATGTGCCAAAAAACAAATCGAAAAATACTCAAGATGTTTGTCAAAAATATAAAAATAAAGACAAATATATTTCGGTAGTTGAAAATGTTTCAAATTTTATAGAAAACGAAGCTTAGAACGATTTCCACTCTAAAAATACTCTTGTTTGTTTTGAAAATTATCAATCAAAAGAGATAAGTTAAGGAAATGAAGTGTAGATCAATCAAAAATTTCTACACAATAACTAGAAGAATTTTTAAAAAATGGACCAAATTCTTTCTGTATTGTATGTTAGTTGAACGGCAAAAGTTCATGTTTTAGGAAATAACGGTTGGTAAAGATTGTGACGCATATGAAGCTTCAAGCAACACACTAATATTAAAAACAATTCAAAATATTTTGTAAAAATATTATGAAATTTCAGGCAAATGTGAATTTATTTCTTTATTTTCTTAAGAAATAGTCTGTGAGCAAACATTTTACAAGTACTCAAGTAGAAGTAAAGATTGTGAAGCATATTTGCAAATTAAATCACGTATTCTTATTCTACCAGTCTTAACCATGGCTTGTGCTTACTAATAGAGTAAAGGTATCTAAAAATTTCCTCATGTTTGAAGTAATGCGGAAAGAAAAAGCAGAAATTATGCAAATTACATAAAGATTGCTCAAGACGGATCTTATTGATCAATCCATATGCAAAAGAGGAAAAAAATGCAAGTAGAAAACCTCTCACGTTGTACCTCGAGTCCTCAGTTTCATTTGAAACCAACCAATGAGGATTTCGAGAAATCTTTCAAGCGTTTATTCAGAGCTTCTACAATCATTGGGATAACTTATCAGCAGCCTTCGAATAAGTGCTGTCTCCTTAAAAACTTAAGGGACACTACGATAATGACATTGAACGCAATTTCGTACATCATCAGCATGTTGTTTGTAAAATCAACAGGAGTACGTGCACCGATTTTGTACACATATTACGCCTACTTCACCTTAGGTATGTGGATAAAATGTGTATTATTTGTAAAGCGAGAAAAAACATTCTCTGCTGCTCTGAAAATGTTCTCTTTGCACCGCAACCTTGTAATTAATACGCAGAAACACATGAAAGGTATGAAAATACAATTTGTAGCTTTCTTGATTTCATTCATTTTCATGGCAGTTCTTCTAACCATTCTTTACTGTATGATAATTACGGACACATTGATTTTCGAGACATTTGGCTACAAAACCACTCTGCGGTCTGCACCACTAGCGAATGTTGTCAGAATAGCCACCACTGTTACTAGCCTAGACAGTTCAGCAACTATCGCTGTTGCGTTGATGCTCTGTTGCAACTTATACGTAGTATCGCGAAGTATGCTCGCATCCTACGGCCACAGGATCCTAGACACAACAAAGACTGCGTTCATCTCAAAAATAATGGTCATTTGGGAAATTTCCACTTACAAAAAACTGACCCAAATGCTGAAAGAACTCGATTTTTGCGTATCCGACTGTGCCCTATTGCTGTACGCAGCGGCAGTAACTTGTTTCTTCAACACTCTAACCATGTTTTGTTCCGGTGAAATGCTGAAATGCAATGTAACGCTGTTATTGCAAGTAACATTTTCTTTCTGTATGGCAATCATCATCTTTTTCTCTCTGACGTACTGGGGGACTCTGGCCAATCAAGAGCACGATTCCTTGAAGGTCACTTTGATGGAAAGTGGTGAAGATGTTTTCTCTAAGTACGATGACATGCAACTTTTGATTACCTTCAAGGCTTTGATTCAGGTTGTGAATAGCATAACAGTTTGTTTTAGCGGTGGGGAGATGTTTCTCATCAATAAGGGGCTAATACTCACAACAGCGGGAGCAATGGTTACATACGGTGTCATATTGTTTCAGTAATGAACTGTTTTGTAAAAGAAAGTAACTTTCTTTTATAAAACATCTTCCTTTCTAAAAGAAAGTAACTTTTATAAAAGAAAGTCATTTGAGAAATTTCCCACTTACAAAAAACTGGCACAAATCTTAAAAGAAATCGATTTTTGCGTATCCGACTGTACCCTATTGCTGTACGCAGCGGCAGAAACTTGTTTCTTCAACACTCTAACCATGTTTTGTTCCGGTGAAATGATGAAATGCAATGTAACGCTGTTGTTACAAGTAACATTTTTTTTTCTTTATGGAAACCATCATCCTTTTCTTTCTGACGTACTGGGGACTCGGGCCAACCAGGAGCACGATTCCTTGAAGGTCACTCTGATGGAAAGTGGTGAAGATGTTTTCTCTAAGTACGATGACATGCAACTTTTGATTACCTTCAAGGCTTTGATTCAGGTTGTGAATAGCATAACAGTTTGTTTCAGTGGGGATGAGATGTTTCTCATCAATAAGGGGTTAATGCTAACAACCGCGGGAGTAATGGTTACCTACGGTGTCATATTATTTCAGTAATGAACTGTTTTATAAAAGAAAGTAACTTTTCTTACTATTCCAACTTGCAAACATGGGTGTTACAATTTTTTCATGTGTTTATGTTCTTGTGTTTATGCTGCTTGTTTGTGTACATTGTTGCAGTTGTAGATGATTTCTAAAATTAACCAGGTTTGATAAGGACAATTTAAAGAGCAACCTTTAAAAAAAATGACTAATTAAGGGGAGTCGGCCCCATGAGACCATTTTTTTTCTCCATGCGGATTTTATTTACGATTTTTGTCTCATGTCATGTTATATAAGTTCATAAGAAATTTAAAGTTGAAAAAAAACTGGATTTCCTAAACATAATTTGAAAATTTTATTTCTTAAAACGAAATTTAGCGTATTTTAAATATGCATCTTCTTTTTCAAAAATTGGCGTAAATTCTCAAAAATTTTTCTATTGATTCATTACTCATGAAGCAAAACTTTTATGCTTTGAATTTTTTATAAGTCAATTACTTTTTCAGAAAAAAAGTAAAAACTGAAGTAACGCGAAAAAAAACAATGAAAAATTCAAAAACCCCACAAAAGATTTTTTTAAGTACGTAAGTTATCAGAGAAGTAAAGCATAAATTTGCTATGTATAGTTTCAGGAACATGTGGGAAAAAATCCACATTATAGATCCAAATTTAAAAAAGCCTTCGCATTTTAATTGAGATGAAATGCGCAAAAAACAAAGTCAGAGAAAACAGCATTTTACGTTTTCGGCTTGCAAAAACTTAAATCCTTTCTTTATCAAAATTTCAAGCAAGGAACTATTTTCTTCAGTCACAGTCACGATGAAAGTGCTTCTTCTCGCTTATTTTATTTAAAAAAATAAATATGCAGCTTATATTCAGCACAGTTTCGGTTTCGGAATGAAAAGGTGGCGAATCACACCGTAATAAAATAAAGTATATAAATATTACTTCAACTTTTCTGAAACTTTCAGGCAACATTTTTAAAGATTTATTTTACTACTTAAGCTAATAAAAAAAATTTCATTTTTTTTTTTTTTTTTTTTGACATTTTTAGGTGCTGACTCCCCTTAACAACACATACACACCACGCACTTAAAAGAAACTTAAAAGTGAACTGAGTGAAACTTAAAAGAAATGAAATAGAATTTTTCATATCTTTTGCGTGTATCACTCTTTAATTTAGTTCCATACACATGGCCACGTTTGCTATAAAAATGACACACAAAAAGGTTGAGCAATATATTAAGGTATCAAAATGGAATCGAAGTTCAGAAAAGCAGCGAAAGTTAAATTAATTGTAGTTTAACAAATATATTTTAAATTAATAGATCAGTTTCAAACAACTTTTTTAATACATTACACACACTTACTTCAGACTTTTATGTTGAAGTAAAATTGCATTCTTTTGCGAAATCTGATTCGATTCTTTTTCTGTTATTATAGGGTACTTATCTCCTTAGTCTATTAGTAGTCATCTCTTAACCCTCTAATTCCCAACTCTGCCTCAAGGCGAACGACGATAACAAAACTTGGGCATTCGAGTGTTAACTCTCGCAAGTTTAGATCAGGGTTTCTCAACGTGAGCCATCTGGCCTTCTTGGGGGGCCACAGAAAAAATTTACGGGGCCACAGGAGAGAATATGAAAATAAGGGAGCCATGAACCATGTAATGAGAATCATGACTAACTTATTTCAAGTTTCTAAAATGTTTCCACATTTAGTTAAAATAATCCTTTTATCAAATTTTTCAGAGGTCTATAAACGACACAAAATTGCATAACTTAATTTTTAAAAAAACCTTAGTTCAAGAAACAACGCAAAACACGAAACTTGTTACGTGACTTGGTTTTCAAGAGAGGAGAAAAAAAGCAAAATGAGTTTCAATTTGTTTCATACTTTCCTCAATGTTTTTCCTGTATCTTTAGTTTTGCTGCAATACACTTTATGAATTTCAGAATTGAATGGTGCGTTCCAACTTTAGCGTTCTTTGCTGCAAAAGCTGTTTTAATCCTTTAACTGTCAAGTTATTTTGATGATTTGGGTACATAGATTGTCAATTTTTTTATGGCAAAAATCAAATGCTTAGTACAAAATAAAAAACACTTGGTTGTTAAAAATTGATATTTTGAATTACATACATAAAAATTTTAAGGTTTTGTAGCCACTGCATGTTTGCGTGAGGCGACTGCCCCTCAGCGTGGCAGTGGTAAAGTTCACTTCTAATGGAGCTTTATTTACTAAAAATTTAAAATAATAATTAATTTAATTATCTAAAAAATAAATAAATAAACTGAATACCTATTAGTAGTTCAGTAATTCAGTTTTGTGTGGTACGACTGGAAACACTTTTCCAAGCACAAACCAACTACACAATCAGAACACCAGAATCGTATTTCCTTCGTTATCTTTTTTCCAGTTTGTATCCTCTTTATATCAACAAGCTTTGCACAATTTTGTAAGCTCAATTCAGCGCAAATTAACTTTCCCTAAGATAGATTCGGGTTTGACAAAGAGATGAAGCCGAAATAAATTTTTCCCAATACATATTCGGGTATAACAATACGATGCACGCAAAAAAAAAAAAAAAAAAACAGAGTAGTACTCACGCGTGAGATTTTGGAAGACCAGTCCTGTGCCCGAGATAATCTCGTGCATGACAGTTAAAAGGTTAAGTAAGAGCATAAAAAAAGGCCTAAAATCAAGTAAAATATTCAACAAATCAAAATTAACAAAGTCAATAAATACTTTAAAACAAAAACAAAAAAAACAAAAAACAAAAAAAATGAGAGAGCAGACTCATTAGATGGGGGAAATGCATGTCGGTCAGCCCTCACCCCTCCTGATTCTAATGATTTCGGGAGGAACAAGCCGACCTCAGGGAGATCAACATATCTCATTCTCATGCTTCACTTCTTGCTTCGAAGAATTTTTTGTTCAATTTTGAGCAGTTAAGAGAAACAGCATTCGGCTTAGTGAGGTGATTCTTTATTAATCTTGGTTTAATAGCGAGATTGGCTATGGATTTTTCTCATCAAAAAGCACTTCTGATGTAGAACGTGTATATAAAGGGAGCTTTTTTTAGATTAATTTTTTTTCTGGGTTATTTTTGAAGAAATGAAAAATGTTCGAAATTAACAACTACGGGAAATATTAATTTTTTTCCTTAAATCACACTTTCCCTACAAAAATAAAATGTCCGAGAAAAATAATGAAAAATATTTGCAGATGCTGAATGCATTTTTTTCCCGTAAGTTTTCAAGAAACTTAAAGTATATTATTTGCAATTAATCAATAAGTTCTAAAAGAGAAATTTTAACGCTTCTGGTTATTCATGGGTATGGTGAAAGTGTAAAGGTCGAGACTAGCGGTTGCCACTCGCCATTGGCGACTATAAATTTTTATTTGGCAACCACAAAATGTTATGTCAGTCGCCAAAACTGGCGGCTAGAAAAGGTTTGTAATTTATTAATATTTCTTTAAAAATAGGTCTTTGTGTAATTTTGTGACAAAGTGTAGTTTGGGGTGTCCAGTGCTAACCACGGCCATACTGACTGAACCTTTTCGGTTATCTCAGACTACCCCCCAGTATGAGGGGGTGAGACCATGGCGCTGTCCTCCTTCGCACTTCCCACAAACTCTCTGACAAACTGACAACCAGGACCAGCCATAAGGGGCTGGGCTGGCAGAGCTTTGCCGACCTGCTTTACCGACCCGGGGCCATAGTCATGCTACAAAGCAAGCTTTACGTCACCCGAATCGGATAATGCTATTTTAGTCGCCTCTTACGACACGCATAACTACGTCGGCGCTATTCTACGCCGGCCACCGCACGGCGGTGTAGTTTGGGGTATATGTATGTGAATGTCTGTATGCAAAATGAAGCCGCGGTTGGGGAGGGGGGGGGGGCGATCAGTGTGAAACATGGTTCAAAGTAGCGACCAACAGTTTCAAAGTCGCGCCTAACTTTTTTTGGTTCACCGACCACTGGCCGCCATCAAATTTTTTTTAGTCTCGATCATTTTGAAAGTGGTTGTAAAAAATCTTTTCCATTTAGAAAAAATACAAGTTGGAGTTCGTGACTCAGTATGGCCATGGCCTGCCCGCCAGGGTGCATGGCTGTAGTATAAAGAATCCAAGCGGGCCATGTACAGTAATCCACGGATCTAAAAAGTCATTATTCAGAATGTGCTGCCATCTAGGAAAGAAAAATATGTATCACCCCCATGCCAAACAAAAACAAAAAGTTAACGTTTGATAAGGGTAAACTGCAGATAAATATGCCGCGAAACAATTCAAGATATCAAACCAGAGATAAGATTTAGGTTTGACAGTGAGAACTCCTTTCCTTTAAGGTTTTCATTTACTTTTCCTCGGGTTTGAGTGGGTGTCGAGCGGTGCCACCTCTTACTAGAACTGTGGACATTAGGGGTCTATTTCTTCGATTTCGTCATTTGGGGGGTTCGGGAGGTGTCAATTGCCCCTCCTCCTAGCTTTGAGAATATGAGATTGGGAATGCATGCATTTTGAAAAATTTTTAATGTAAACTCGCAGGTTTAATATATTCTTTGTCTTGATTTTTGTGTTTATACTCGTATTTGTACATTTATAATCAAGGCCCAGTGGCTGAGTGTTAACCTTCCATGCTACCGCCACTGGTCCGGGGTTCATTTCCCAGGCCAGGTGGGAGCTAAACACTGGGGGTTCCGCGTCAGGCCGACCACTTAACCGGAACATTTTGCTTCTGCACTACAGGGCCCTCGGTCTCGAAAACTGGGATGGGCACTGTAGGCCATGGCCCCCAATGGGCTGCCGTGCCACTGAGTTTAATTATAATTGAAGAAGAACACAAGAATAGTATTTGTAGAATTATGAAATGAAGACTCTACAACACAATGAGGATACTACCTTTTAGTTCATATTGCTCCAAAAGCGTATTCTTTCTAGTTTTGGAACGAGAATTTATTTTCATTTTTAATATTAACATTTAATCAAAAAAACTCTAAATTAGGTAATTAGAAATTATTTTCAGTATTTACTCGGGTCGTACGAAAATATACACATACGTATTACAAAGATGTAATCCGATCTCTGATTATAAGCTGGTCATTAGTACTTAACCATTATTAAATACTGAAGTAATGCCATTGCAAACAACTGCAATGCTTTCAAATTTTCAAAAACATAATTTTCCTTTTTTTAGTCGCTATAGAATAAGTCCTTTGTAATTAATTTTAATATTAGATGGATAACTAATATGTGAGACTTCTTATTCAAAAGGCAAAACGAAAGCTTTTTTTTTTAAGTTCATATTTTGTATACAAAATGTCACTCTCCATTAAATGCTGAAATACAGAAAGCATCTCTTTTTACTGCTCTGACAAATAAAGGAAGAATATGACAATCGGAAATTTCCATCGATTTTTATATAATACTATTTATTCTTTGTTTTATACTCTATTCGCTAAAAGCAATCTTAGATTATATTCTTATTTATTTTCTTTTTTTCTTTTTTTTTTTTTTTCATTTTTATTTATTTTGCAGTTAAAGCGAAGCAATGCAATATGGAATCTAAAACAAGAAGTTCCGACTAGAACTATATGAGCCTACTTTTCCCGTATAGCACCAACTTCAAATTTATTGATCCTAGCTCTCTTTCTCTCTCTCTCTCTAGCTCTCTCTAGCTCTCTCTCTCTCTCTCATTTAGCTTTAGTTCTTAATTACTTCAAATATATTTTTTTCAAGGGATGATTCATTCATTCATTCCTTTACTCATTCATGCATTTATTCACTCATTTATTTATTTTTTATTTGTTCACTCATTTATTCATTCATTCATTCAGAAATATCCTTAACAATCCCGATCAAAAACTTTCATAGGAAAATAGGCTCGTTCAATTCTAGTTGAACTTGGTATCGGTACATGTTCCACCTCATAACATCTTTCCGATAAAGTTTGTTCCAAGCAAATCCGCCTGATAGATCAGGATTTACATAGAATTGAAATTTCCCCGTAGGCAATATGTTATTTATTTTTTTTAACTGTTCAAAAATGAACAAAAATTGTCCAAATAAAAAAATATTTACACCGAGAGTTTCTCACATTGAGCTGGTCCATATGATCTTACTTACAGAGTTTACATAATTTGCTTCATAATTATTCATAAGTTATTTCTTTAACTGTTCATCCTTGAACGAAAGATTATTCAAATCAAAAAGTAAAATATGGAAATGAGATGTCCTCGCCGAAATCTTTCGAATGCAAAAAAAAAAATCTTTCAAATCGGACAATTCCCTCAAAAGTTATTTGGGGTGGGAGGATAGACAGAGCGACAGACACGGATTTTCCCCCCATCTCAAAACCCTACTTTCATTTATTTTATTTTTAATTCTTGATTTAACTACTTCACTTAGTTTGGATTTTCTACTTCACTCCTTTACTCTGTTAGCACGTGGCCTTAGGGCTGCCCTCCCCCGGGCACGGGTAAGTGAAGTTCGACGACAGCTCGTGACCGACCGGAGGTAGATTAGCTGGGCGTCAGCCCAGCCTTCCTACATTGCTGTGTGGACCTGGCCTTCCTTGATACCCCTATGCTTGAAGAGTATCATTGAAAGGTTGTGGTTCCCTACTTAGTTTGGACTATTCCTTATTTTTAGCGATATTTTTACTACACATTAAGCCTTCTTCCATACTTTATTATTATATATATATATTTTACCTTTTACGGGAAAGTAGGTTAAAAAAGGTAAAAAAAAATTAAAAAATTATAGTGCAAATATGGAATAAAATAATTATGTAAACGTACTTAAAGCACATTATCAATTGCATTCGAAACGGCATAAAGAGTTCTAGAGTAAAACCATGTCAGAAATACTACAGCATTTGTGCGAAACGGGAAATCGGGATACGAACCCGCGACCTGCCTGTTGGAAAATCTTCAGACACAAAATAATTTAGTAAATAAATGCCTCTTGCCACTTATGTGACAAAAAATATATTATTTCGCAACTAAAAAAAGAAAGAAAAAATACAAGCTCGCGTTTGTGGCTCTCTGGCCTGCCCGCCGGGGCTCGCCACACAGCATTGGCGTTCCCCGGCGGGCAGACGCTTTCCGAACCACAACACCAGCTTGCACGCCAGTAGTAGCTGAAAATTACTAATATATGTTTTTTTAGATGCGGTATTGTTCAGTATATGCTGCCATCTGGAAAGAAAAATTTGCATCAAAACACACACAGTATCTGGAGTAGAAAAAAAAAAGAACGCTTGATAATGCGCTGGAATCGAAAGGCTGCTGATAAATGCCTTGGGAAGCGATTCGGGACACCGGAAATTACGTATGGATCAGAGAACGCGCTTAGTGATAAAACTTGGATTTTCTTTCACTTTTGGAGCCATTCATAAATGATGTCAAACTTTTTTTAGCCTACTTTCCCGTAAAAGTTAAAAAAAATAATAATAAAGCATGAAAGAAGGCTTAATGTATCGTGAAAATATCGTTAGAAATCAAGAAAAGTCAAAAATAAGTTAAGTAATTAAATAAAGATTGAAAAATAAAAAATTTGAAAGTAGGGTTTTGAGATGGGGGAAAAAGTGTGTCGGTCGGTCTGTCCCCCCCCCCCCCCTAATAACTTTTGAACGAATTGTCCGATTGGAAAAATTCTTTTTGCATTCGAAAGATCTCGGCGAGGACATCTCATTTTCATATTTTACTTTTTGATTTGAACATTTTTTTGTTCAATTTTGAACAGTTCAAAAAATTTTAACATTAGCGCCTATGGATGAAAATAAAGTAAATGATGTAAACTCTGGTTACAAGATATAAGTTCCCATGAACAAGCTCACTGGAAGAAGTTCTTGGCGTGAAATATTGATTTGAACAATTTTTGTTCATTTTTGAACAGTTCAAAGAAAATTAACATACCGCCTACGGAGAAATTTCAATCCTATATAATTCCCGATCTAACGGACCGATTTGCTTGGAACAAACTTTATCGGAAAGCTGTTATGACGTAGAACATTTACAAATAGAAAGTTAATCGAGAACTAACGAGCTTATTTTCCTATGAAATTTTTTGATCGGGATTTTCAAGAATATTTTTTAATTAATGAATGATTAAATGAATAAGCAAAAGAATGAATGAATAAATGAGTGAATAAATACATGAATGACTTAATAAATAATGATTGAATGAATATGTATTAACCGTTGAAAAAGGTATATTTGAAGCAATTAAGAACTAAAGCTAAACGAGAAAGACAGAGAGAGAGAGATAGCTAGATTATAAATTTGAATTCGGTGTATACGGGAAAGTAGGCTCGTATAGTTCTAGACGGAACTTCTTGTTTTTTCAATATATTTGAGATAAGCGAGGGGACTTGATAACCGACTCATACATATTTGATTTTCAAAGAGCTGGGACTTTAGAAAAACGACCTTATATTATAGAAAATTTAATTTTTTTTTTTTTTTTTTTTTATAATTTGATTTTAAAGATTCATTGACTACATTTTGCTTCGAAAACACCGATGCTGATGAAGGTTGAAATCTACTTCTAGTTAAAAGTTTAAAAGGTAATCTTCTAAATTTTTTTTTATAATTTGACCACAAAATGTTATGTCGGTCGCCAAAACTGGCGACTAGAAAAGGTTTGTAATTTATTATTATTTCCTTTAAAAATAGGGCTTTGGGGCCGTTCATAAATGACGTCACGCTTTTTCCCCATATATTTGAACCCCCCTCCCCTCTTTGTCACGCGTCACGCTATGTTGCATAATGCATGACATCACACTTCTTGTTACCCCCTCCCCTCCCCTTGTCACACTTTGTCACAATTTCACGAACCCCCTCCCCCCCCTCGAAGTGTGACATCATTTATGAATGATCCTTTTGTGCAATTTTGTGACAAAGTGTGGTTTGAGGTATATGTATGCAAAATAAAGCCGCGGTTGGGAAGAGAGGGATCAGTTTGAAACACGGTTCAAAGTGGCGACCAACAGTTTCAAAGTGGCGACTAACGTTTATGGGTTAACCGGACACTCGCAACCATTAACTTTTTTTAGTCTCAAGCATTACCTTATACGCAGGGTTGACCTAAAATCGATGTCAGACTGTATTACATAGGTATATGCACTTGCAATGTCGCATTTCAGAAACAAAAGCTTTTAAGCTATAGATCACGTTTTTAATTTTATTTTTGAACTTTTAATGACATTTGTGAGCGTAACAATAACAATGATTACGTGTGTACTTAATTTGTATAAAAGAGGTTAAGGCTTACAACAAAAAAGATAACTAGTATGCATGTAATAGTAAAAAAATAGTAATTGTTCTGAAAAAAATAACCTTTGCTATTTTATTTTAAAAGTGTAACTGCTCTAAGAAGATTACCTTTTAAACTTTTAACTAGAAGTAGATTTCAACCTTCATCAGCATCGGTGTTTTCGAAGCAAAATGTAGTCAATGAATCTTTAAAATCAAATTATAAAAAAAAAAAAAAAAAAAAAAAAAATTTAAAATTTTTTGATATTAAACTTTTTTACAGAAACTAAAATGTGTGATGTCACATTTCTTGTTACACCCTCCCCTCCCTTTATCACAAACTGCCACAATTTCCCGAATATCCCATTCTCGCTGCGTGACGTCATTTATGAATGACCCCGTAGAATTTAGAAGTGTCAAACATCAGAACCGAATGTTCAGTACGAATGTGTCGTTTGGGGGGGGGGGGCAGCGAATTTCATTTGCTGATTTTAAATGTTTTTTAGATGCCAAAACGCGTGATGTCACACCCCTTGTTGGCCCTCAAATCCCCTTCTCATAAACTGTCACGATTTCTCGAACCACCCTTCCCCTCGAAGCGTGACGTCATTTATGAATGACCTCTCGACGCTGGATAAGGGATCATTCATAAATGATGTCACTCTTCGACGGGGAGAGGGGGTTCGTGAAATTGAGACAAAGTGTGACAAGGGGAGGGGGTAACAAACAGAGTGATATCCTGCTTATGCAAGAATAGTGTGACATGTGACAAAGGGGGGAGGGGGTTCGTTGAAGTGTGATTTTTTGAAAAAAGGGGGAGGGGGGTCAAATATGTTGGGAAAATGCGTGACATCATTTATGAACGGTCCCTAAAGTATTTCGCCGTATTGCGGGGCTCTGAAACGTCTACAGTGACTCTAATAAGCATCACTACTCAAAATTTACGGTTGGTTTTTAGGTCAGTTTGGGGGCCGTTCATAAATGATGTCACGCTTTTTTCCCACATATTTGACCCCCTCCCCCTTTGCCACAATATGTCACACTTCAGCGAACCCCCTCCCCCCCTTTTGTCACATGTCACGCTATGTTGGATAATGCATGATGTCACACTTCTGGTTACCCACTCCCCTCTCCTTGCCACACTTTGTCACAATTTCCCGAAACCCCCCCCCCCCTCGAAGCGTGACATCATTTATGAATGATCCCTTGAAAGGAAAAGGAGCGATACTTGAGCAAATATTATTTAGGACGGGCCGTGGTAGAATAGTGATTAGAATGTCGGAATTCGAATCGGAAGCTAGCGTGTTCGATACGCGCTGAAGAACGACCATGTACACTTGGGGATACGTGCATGTAAAATCCGTGGGCCACACCACCTCGCCCAAGGGGCAGGGCATCCCTAAGGCCTAGTGCCAACAGGGAAGGAGGTTGGTGAAGAAAAGTATGGTTTAGAACGGCAGAACTGCATGATCCGCAGTTTGTGAGAATGTATCGGGAAAAACTGCTGCTGTGTTACTGAATAAGTGTGTTTCCCAATCCGCAGATCTCTGAGAACC
Organism: Octonoba sinensis; assembly: GCA_038502835.1. NCBI lineage: Eukaryota > Metazoa > Arthropoda > Arachnida > Araneae > Uloboridae > Octonoba > Octonoba sinensis. Next base: position 16,459,590 of record CM076604.1, read on the forward strand.
ATTTAAGCCTGCACCAAAAAGACGAGTTTTGCGGAAAAAATCGATATTTTTTAAATTTTATATTTAAAAAGAATAAGTATTCAAGATTTCAAAAATGTTTGGTTTTTGTTTCTACGATACATAGAAACGAAGTTACATGCAATTAAGTTAACCAGAAGTCTCATCGCAAGCACATAAAAGTGGAATTTAAAATGCGTTTTCTGAAAAACTACTTTTTTCGATATTTTTGTTCACGGCAGATCTCATAACTCGAAACGTTTTATACCCATTACTGTGATTTTTTAAAGTATTGTTTCACACATTGCTATCTGTGTTTTGAACTAAAATCTAAGCTCTATGTCTGTATTTAAAAAAATTACAGGCATTTATTTGTGAAATATTGTGTTTTTTTCGGTGAAAAACGTATGAATTTCTACAAAACTGCTATATTTTTCTAAATTTTGGACCCATTATAAAACTTTTAGTTCAGAACACAGTTAAGTAAAGTAGAAACATATATTATTATGGATTTTAAAATATATCGAGTTAAAGTGAGTATAGAGTGTTTGGCGTAAGCTGTAAAATTCGCCTATTTTTTGCTAAAATTTCCCAATTTTTCAAAATTTTATAAAAATATAGCTATTATTTTGTTTGTTTTCTTAATTTTAATTACTTTTTAACTTAAAAAAATATGAATTTATTAATTATTTCATTGCTTTAAAAAAAAAAGCCTCCGAACGTAGGCAGACCCCTTAACTCTGAGAACATAAAAGTGAATTACCACACACCACATTATTGCATACATCTTCTCAACTGTAACCAAATTCAAAAGTGATTGAAGGCAACAATTGTTCAAACTACTGTTATTAATTTAGAAACTATTACAATTAACAATATTACAAACATGCACTAAAGGGTTATTTACAGAATTTAGGTTACATTTCGTCACAAAAAGTAAGAAATATTTTAATTTTAAATTTTCTGTTAGTGAAATAAAGAATGCAAAGTGTTGCAGCGGACCACCACCAAGGCACTCACGGACCACTGGTTAGGAAACCGTATTGTATAAAAAGTCGTTCGTTGAATTAATGAGCAATAGTTTTTTCTTATCAAAATTATCCGCAACGACCTGAAGTTAATCTGGTTCTACCCGCAGCCCTAGGTGTAGTAAGCGAGCGCAACCAAAAATTACGGAAAAGGTAATTCGTTCTGAATACCACGTATAAATACAAAGAAAAAATAATTAATTGTAATTTTTGAGGAAGTTAAAAGGTTCAAAATTCATTATTTGTAAGGTTATTACTGGCAAATTATTTTTAAATTAAAAAAAAAAAACAAGGAAACAAAAAAAAAAAAAAAAAAAAACAATATCTTAACGAAAAATGCCATTTTGTTATTAAAAAGTAGAATTTGCTAATCGATTTTCGAAAATAACCTTCCTCACTACCTGTTAAGAGCTTCATGATCTAACCAAAATTTAAAACCTCAAGTCTCTCCTCTTTCCTTGAAATTTAATAAAAAAATGACAGATAGGTTACAGTTAAAATAAATATATAGGTATATTTTTTGTGAAATAAAGCTTCTTTATTCAAGTATAAACAGTCTAATTAAAAAGAAGTTTCATAATTCAGGACTGCAAGACTAACAGCCTTATTCATCAACCGACGCAAACCACTGTCAAACACTTGAACCGCTGATTTGAGCGTTGTGATTTGTTGAGGAAGCCTTTGATCTGTAGTCCGAAGGTTCAAATCGGCTGGTGAATAAGGCCATTAATCGTTTCTAAAAAAAACATCAGCAGGAAATGGATTAAAACCAATCTTTTGATCTGTATTTTTAAAATTACTTTTACTGATTTTTTAAATCCGATACGAAGTTTCCTTTCTTTCACAGATAAGTTCCTAAAGAGTACACGTACAAAAAACACTTATCCATCGCGTAAACACAAAATTAGGTGTCCTTCATGCCATGATTCATTTAAGGCTTGATGGTTTCATTCAAGAACAACCAGCTACATTGTGGTCATTTTGTAGCATAAAAATAAAGGTCCGGTTCAAAAAAATCACGTTATTAATAGGTTAAATATTTCATTCAATCAATATTTTCCATTACTTCATAAATAACAATTGCTTTACGGAAAATAAATCACATCGATCTCCCAAATGAATAGGTCCTTTCCATCTACTGTATTTAAAATCCATTCACTTATTCATCTATCCATCCTTTCCACAAAGGTAGTATTTAATGGCAAAATCAATAATAATATTATTAGCTGATTGTTGGGGTTTCAATATTGAATGTTTTTGTCGTTGATCATAGCAGCGAAAAATGATCCCCACTCGTTTTCAATTTATCGGAAAAGATCATAGCCTAAAACATGTTGGAAAAACTAATTAAATACTTGGTTAAATATTATATTTTTATAATTTCAAAAGCACAAAACAACCTTCTAAACGCAAATATTGCTTTGCTTGGTCATTAATATTTGGTCATGATCCTGATTGTCCTTTTAAATAATTTAGTTTTCTTGTTAAAAAAATGGCGCCTTTTTTTGACGATGTATTTTAATCGAAAATTATTCTCCATTTAAGTTGGTAAACATGTCATCGTACTTGTGAACATCTTAATTGGTGAGCTTCAATTTATTCATCAAACAAGCAAGAAATGTTGTCAATTCTAAAGATGTCACGCTAGCAGCAAAGCAAATATCGTCTTCATTATCATTACAATATAGCTGTAAAATATCTACTGATGAGGACATACGTTTCTTTTTTCTCAAACATATTCGAATGAAGAAGCTTATCAAAAAACGCGTCAATATTATTTTTTTACTTGTATTAATAGTTGTCTACGCTTTGCTAAATGTATTTTAAGAGACTGATGTAGGAAAAATGGAAATGAAGCTAAATTGCATTTAAAAGCCTTTTAGAAATGACGTTTGATCTTTTTTTCAGACCATTGTGCTAAATGCTTTGCGAGTTAATGCAACCAGAATCATTTCTGTTGAAAGAAAAGCAAATTTGGAAGAAGCGCACTATTTGCGATATTTTATGGCAAATTTTTGATTGTTTCACTTCGCTTTAGCGAAGGGATGCTTTTCTGCTAGAAATGCGTCATAGTCATATAGCGCCATGACCGTTCAAGAAATGGAGGAAGTACTTGGAATAGACGTGGGGAAAAGATTTAACTTCAGAAATGGCAAAAGGATTTACAATGTTATTTCTCGAGGTGCTCTGAGTGGATATCTTGAACCCGAAAATAGATTCGAAAGTGCTTTTAAGCTTATATTCAAAGCTGCTGCTGCTGTTGGCGTCGTATACAAAGCACCTACATCAAAATCTTCTGGTTCCTGGCAAGTGTGGACCATCTTACGGATCGCATTGAGTTTTGTATCTTACATCATTAGTATAATGTACGCAAAATCTATGGGTTTGCGTATACAGTTATTATATACATTTTATGCCTTCCTTACTTTGTCAAATTTGATAAAAATTACTCTGCTTGTAAAGAAAGGCAGAATTTTTACTGCCACATCCAAGATGTTTATCCTTCACAGACGTTTCGTTTTTGACTCTGACGCACACGCAAAAAGCATCAGAAAACAAGTGGCAGTTTGGGCAGTCTGGGTCGTTGTTATAAGCGTCATTTTAATCGGCTTCTTTTGCTCTGTGTTGTCTGAAGATTCACATTTTCGATTTTTTAACCAGGAAGTCACTTCCGGAATTTTTGCTCTTACGCATGTAACCCGCGTATTCTTCTCAATTGCTACTGTAGATTCTGCTGCTACGACAGTTGTTGCCGTGATGATCTGTAGCAATCTGTACACAGCTTCGAAAAATATTCTGCAATTTTTCACTCAGAGACTACAGTCCAAGATAACTGGAATGCATTTCTCAAAAATCTCTGTAGTTGACGAAATTTCCACGTACACCAAGATATTGAAAAGCGTCAAAGAAATTGACTCGAGCGTGTCCTTCTGTTGTCTTCTTCTTTATGCAGTATCAGTGACTAGTTTCTTCGCAACTCTGAGCTTGTTGTTTTCTGATCAAGTTGGTGACGGCAGTGTGGTGACATTGGTTGTATCGATCTATACTTTGGTGCTGGCTCTAGTAATCTTCGGTTTTCTGACTTCTACTGGAAATAAAGCAAACTCAGAGTATGATGCTTTGAAAATGGTACTGATGCAATGCAGTGAGGCTGTATTTTCCAAGGACATTGACATACAGGAAATGGTAGCATTCATGGGGTTTCTGGAAACTCTAAACAGCACGAAAACATGTTTTACTGGAGGCGAAATGTTTACAATCACAAAAGGTCTCATTTTGACTACTGCTGGAGCAATGGTTACTTACGGAGTTTTAATATTTCAATAGTTTTTACGTATAAAGTAAATCAGTTCATTACCAAAGCCTTGTTCCAAGAAGATTTATCAAAGCCTTAAATTGGGCTCACTGAAAACCGACTAATAATGATCTGAAGAGGAAGTTGCTTCTCAAAGGTTTTGGTCAAGCAAAGTTGACTTACAAGATTCTACAATGACAAAACAATTGAAACACTAAGAAATGGATCATCATCCACACATCAATCCTAAAACAAACTTTTCCACTCTGAAAAAATAAGGTTTTTTTAAGAAAACCCTACGTCAGCTGTCATAGTTTTGACCAAACTCATGTATCAGTCTTTAAATGCAAGTTATTTGATAAAACAAAAGATATCGCAAGATATATATTATTCCGACAAAAATACGCCAGTTTTTTGTGGCATGAAGAGAAAAAAAAATCAACTTTCTACTTTGCTGCCAGTTAGTCTTTTTTTTTTCCATATGGACAGACATTGTTGATCTGTACCATTCTCCTTGTTATTAACATTACTATAATGCATAAATATAACAAATAAGTTAAAAATGTCTTGAAATATACTTATGTATCTTTTTCTTTATCTATTTTTTTACTTTTTATTTTTTTCAAATGATTCAAAATCTGTAGAAATTATGAACTGAAGAACTTCGTCACGTATTAGCAAGAAGTTCCGTCTTGAACTAGACGAGCCTACTTTCCCGTATACACCAATATCAATGAATGAATCAATAACAGCATTTAAATAATTTCCTTTCCTTTACATTTTGGTTTAAACATTTGATTAAACTAGTACAACGTCGGTGCAGTTACCTCCCTATTTGCTTACGAAAGCCGCACCTATCACTCGCGGACGATTTGATGCCGCAAAGGAATAATGCTGCGAATACTAAGGAGTTTTTTTCTGTAAAACTAGTATAGTGTAAGTTATTCTTAGCAATTTCAGGTTGTGGGGGTTGACTAGGGAGTGGGGGTAACAAAATACATAGACGAAATATATTATACAAAGTGTAAACGGATTTCAGACGGGCATTAGAAATAAAATAACGCATGGGCACGAGCAAATTTTTCGGTAACTTCCGTTTGTGTCAGGCATGAGCAAATTTTCCGGTATCTTTCGAAAATGTCAGGCATGTGTAGATTTTCCGATAACTTTCGCCCGTGTCAGGCATGGGCAAAATTTCCGGTAACTTTCGAAAATGTCAAGCATGGACAAAGTTTCCGGTAACTTTCGAAAATGTCAGACATGTGTAGATTTTCCGGTAACTTTCGCCGTGTCAGGCATGGGCAAAATGTCCGGTAACTTTCGAAAATGTCAAGCATGGACAAAGTTTCCGGTAACTTTCGAAAATGTCAGACATTTGTAGATTTTCCGGTAACTTTCGCCGTGTCAGGCATGGGCAAAATGTCCGGTAACTTTCGAAAATGTCAAGCATGGACAAAGTTTCCGGTAACTTTCGAAAATGTCAGACATGTGTAGATTTTCCGGTAACTTTCGCCGTGTCAGGCATGGGCAAAATGTCCGGTAACTTTCGAAAATGTCAAGCATGGACAAAGTTTCCGGTAACTTTCGAAAATGTCAGACATGTGTAGATTTTCCGGTAACTTTCGCCGTGTCAGACATGGGCAAATTTTCCGGTAACTTTCGAAAATGTCAAGCATGGACAAAGTTTCCGGTAACTTTCGAAAATGTCAGACATGTGTAGATTTTCCGGTAACTTTCGCCGTGTCGGACACGGGCAAATGCGTTAACACGTTGACTACCAGCGCTGTTTGTAGTTTATGGATCTCCAGACGATAATTTAATTTAATTACAACATGTTGTACAAAACATTTTATTAGGTAAAAAATTACTAACTTTCTATAAAGGTATAGAAAAATGAAAAAAGTCGGATGAAAAAGTCCAAATTAGTGCGGAATTGGGTCAACCAGTTTTACTACAGCTGCTATATGTGTAATGTCACAAAAGAAACTTCGCCTAGAGCTCGTTCAGGTTTTTGTACCATCCAAAACAGACGAAATATTGATCTTATTATACTAGATATTAAACTCTTTAATAAACACATAGTATAATACTCTTTAATAAACATTTGTTCTTCTTTTTTTTTTAACTTTCTCATGATTAATAAAGTCTGGAAATTAATTCCAGACTTTATTAATCATAAGAAAGTTAATAAAAAGAAGAACAAATGTTCTATAAGACACTTTGTAATAGGAAAGAGTAGTTTGAAGAGTAAAGCTAACATTTTAGTCTGTATCATGCTTCTTAATATTTGTTTTCAAACATTATTCGAACTATTTCCTATAGAAAAGATTTTGAGTGACATTATGCGAGTTGTATGGCTTAAAAGTATGAAATGATCATTAAATATTCCATCTAATAAGAAAAAATATTCAAAACACTAAAATATTTATGATGTTTTCATTCATGACTCTTTCTTTACGCTCATGCATTATTAGTGATTTTATGTTGTTATTATCAAAATGGCTGATTTAGAATTCAGATATCTTTTGCGGATTTACCTGTAAACAATCAAACAGTTTCAAGCGCACTTCTAAAAGCACATTTTGAATTTAGCATATGGCATGTGACTGCGTCACAGTTAGCTTAAAAACATGATGAATCTTTTTCTTTTAATCAAATCTAAAAAAGTTTGAACTAAAATAGTGTAACTAATTACAGCACGAGTTTGTTTATAAGCTCATATAACAGAGTTCACTGTGTTTTCATTTAGTAAGCTCAAATGATAAATGATGATACATTGATTCTAAATCAATAAATATTCAATCAGAAAATCTCAATGAGTTAAATCAGTACTCATAATACACGGGTAAAAAAATCATTCGTGCAAATTTGCGAATATTTTTACTTTCGATTTCAAAGCAAATGACGTGTTGTATTCCAAAAAATGTCCTCCAAAATGTCATTTTAAGTATTGTCTTATACCCCTATGTATCAATTTCGAATATTTTGTTTTTTGTTTCCCCCGAGGTCCGATCATCGAAATATATATTCTGGCTACGACCGAGTTTGTTTTGACAGGTTTTCTCGTGGCATCTGTATGTGCTTATGTATGTATATGTTGCGGTGAATGTTCGAAGTCGTAAAATGGGGGTCGAAATTCACCAAATAGAGAATGTCGAAATTCACTAAATAGAGAATGTCGAAATTCACCAAATAGAAAATGTCGAAATTCACCATCTATCAGACTGAAGAATGTCGACATTCTCAAATTTCGGAAATTCACCGTAACATATACACAGTATTGTCATAAATGATACTCGGTGATTTATCTTGAATATTCAAAGATGTAGGGAACATAATAAGGCATGATTAAAGAAGTGAAACTCCCGGGGTAATAATATTTCCAAAGATATTCTCAAGATCATTCCCATAAAGCATAGTTTTTGAAGAAACTCTCCTAAAATTAAGTTATTTTGATATCCAAACATTACACATAAGGGCTGATTACAGATGTGAAATTTTTGGTAATAATATTTCTGAAGATATTCTCAAGAATATTCCCATAAAGCATATTTTTCGAAAATACTCTTCTAAAATTAAGTTAATCTGATATCCCTACAAAACACATAGTAAGGCCATAAAGAACATAATAAGGCCTGATCACAGATGTGAAATTCCCGGTAATAATCATTCCGAAGGTATTCTCAAGAGTATTCACATAAGGGATATTTTAAGAAAATACTCTGCTAAAATTAAGTTGTATCCATGTCCCAACAATTCACACTTCGGATGTCAATGAGTAACCTCAAAATAAAATAAAACACAAAAAAAAAAAAAAAAAATCAGGGTAAGCATTAAATTAATGTATTATCTTTGAAAAAGCTGTTTCTAAGTTTTTTCTGAAAGCAAAAGTGACTATTCAAGCAATTAAAATCAAGCATCTACATTTTTTTTTCAAGAACACTCAGAGTTGCTCTTAAACAAGTTTGAGTGTGCAAAACTGTTCTCAGAAACTAACAATATCATAACTTAATCTGGTATCATGCGATTAGTTGATACTACATTGAATTTATATTTACACTTTTGTCCCCCCCCCCTCACCCCCCAACCTGAAAAGCATTTTGAGCTGACAGGTCGTAACTTAACTTGAACTTTTAAGTTAATAATACCGTAACTTAAAAGCTCAAGTTAAAATTAATGACTAATAAAACATTCATAACACGCAAAAGCAAGATTCCTCCCCCGGTGGGAAAGACGTTTTCGATGTGTATGAATATTGGAGGGAAAAAATAGAACTATGCTTAAAAAAAGAAACACGATTGAGCAATGGCAAATAATGATACTTCTCCGATTATAAATAGATTCGGTTTATTTTTTGATCCAAGGTTAGAAACATAACGAATTCTCGGAATTTTGTCTGCTATATGAATAATTTATTACGTGATAGTATACCAAATTTGGAATTTACTGTCACAATAACAAATTAGAATGTTTTTTTCGAGAGTTTCATTTCACGACTTGTTGAATTTTGATTGGATCATCGCTTTGCCAGACGTCACTCTCTGCGTGATATTCTACATCAGAAAGAGGATAATTTACATTCAAATATAAACCATTTTGCTCCTTGCTATTGTCAAGTCTGACCTAGCTGCGAACTTATTTTTTGACTGAAGAATTTGAAACTTCGAAGAGGTGAGTACTTTTATTAATAATTTCTATTCTGCAGATTTACTGTGAAGATTTCATCGGGGTTTCTACTGAGAATTATAATTTGAGGCTTTCCTAGAGTATTATCAGGGTCGCCCGAAAAGATGAAAACAAGCGAAGAGGAATATTCCCCAGTATCTTATCTCCCAGTGAAATTTGTTCTAATTTATCGAAAATGTCAAAATTGCAGTCGACTCACGTTATAACGATATATCGCTATCGTGTCACTTCAAACCATCAACGATTGTTTGATGGTTTTTTTCTAATTTATCACTACGTTCACTCTCAGAAATAGAAGTCTCACTTTCGAAGATTCTTCAATCGTCAAGACAAATTTCGTCATTTACAACGATTCTTTCCTAGCGCGATCACGTGGCTCAATTAGTTATATAAGGATTCAATTCTGACATATTCAAAAGTTTCGTCAATTTGTCGAAAGGTTTACTCGGAACATTTTTCACGAAGCCATTTCGTCAAATGCGAGATTTGGGCATGCGTTCCCGAGAGTTCTAATTTATCAAAAGTTTCAAAATTGCAGTCGACTCACGTTATAAGGATATCGACTCCCTTCAAATACGAATGTCTTTAAATCATCAGCGACTATTTAAAAAAAAACAACCATAGTGCTTATTAAAATCACTTAGCTAATGGTGTTAGATATTTGAGCTAACCTATCTGTATGACGAGTTCGAAAGAGCAAAGTCCCTTAAAACTAGGGTTCCCATAGCTTTTGGATCCAAACAAACCAGGGTAAATTCGCTCCAGCTCGTTAGTATTTAATTTCAGTATTTATAACTCAAACTGGTTTTCCTATCATTAACTAGCTGTTGAGGCCATTATGTTCAAGAAGGCGATAAGAAAACAATTAGAAATGAACTATTATAGCCTACCACATGATTTTACTAACTATTAAAAATTTCTAATTGAATAAGTTAAAGTTTTTCAATGTAATTTATCTTAATTAAAACTTGACAAATTAGAACTATATTAAAAAGGAAACTGTTTTTAAATAAATTAGAGAACATTGTACACTCTATGATTAATGGATCTGCTATGGAGTTTGGCACCCGTTAGATATCAATAATTTTATCGCTTCCATCGACTACTCCGAAGGTCGTTTGTTCAATCGAACTTGGCCCTTTTCCCACAATTATGTTTTCGAGGGAGACCACACAAAAACTTCCTAGGGTTAAAACATTTGAAATTGTAATAATTTATTGGCCTTTCAATGCTTAACAAGCAGCTATCTATCAAATAGTTTATTTTTTCCAGTGATGCCCCTAGACTTCTTAAATTACTGGTCCTGGAACCCAGGACTTTCAAATTTACGGGTCCCTTATTCCAAAAAGCGGGTCCCTATCCCAAAATAAGCATATCACGGTTTTAAAGATATCGGGGGTGGTAGCGGTGAAGATTTGCATTTCCTGAACTTTGAAAAAAATTCCTGAACCTTGATTCTTTTTAATAGGTACTCTACTGTCAGGCATAACAGATGACAGGTGATTTATCAGGTTGTACTTTATCAAAAATACCTGGATCAGACAGAAATGGATAAAAGTACTATAAAATATAGGACAACAAAAAAATGGTTTAAAAAATCGTGTACTATTTTAATAAAATGTGGATTTTTTTTTTTAAATCCCCACTCGCTCTTCATGCAAGAAAAACTGAAATTAAAATACGGGTCAAAGACGCGCAAAAAATGTTTTTGCTTATCGATTTTCTATATATTTTGCTCAATTATTTTTTTCCCCCGAGATCAAAATTACGCGTCCCGGTTGACGTGTAATAGTTTTTTTATCGCATCCCAACCTCCGATTTTTCCGTATTTGACGTGTTCGCGACATCACTGTTTTCTTTGAACATTTTTATTGTAACTTATCGAAAGTGATTTATCACCGTAATATAATTTTTGTAATAACATAAATTTATTATTACGTGCTAATTATAGTTGTAATAGACTGCGAAGGCAAAAAAACAGATATGCAAGCTTTGTTTTTACAGCTAGTTATATCTTTTTAGTATTCAATTTCAACTCTTAAAGCACAATATTATTTTTAAAAATATATTCAAATTCTTACTTTTTAATGTTCTGCTTAAGGCCACAAACGACGTTAATTTTACACTTGATGTCGCTTAGCATTGAAGTTTTCAATTGACGAATGCACAGGTAACTGCAATGTCATTAAAAATCATTTTTAAACAAAGTATTAAATTTTTTAAAAAAATTTAATGCATAAATTGAAATATATAAAACTGTGGAATCGAAACCATAAAATTCGTAGAGTCAGCAAGATAGGAAATAGATACTGAATAAAGGTCACTTGACTATTATTAGGGTTGCTAGTTTGTGGCGGGTAAAAGAGCCCGAAATTCGCGGACATTCGCAGCAAATTTCGCGAAATGTTCACAAAACACAAACATAATAAAATATAGCATATCTGCAATGAAAGTCGTTCTCCATCCTCAAACATTGGGATATTGTTAAAAATAGAGGAATAATTAACTTCATTAATAACATTTAAATATTTGTATTGACTAGAATAAATATTCAGAATGATTTTAAACTTTTTGAGGCTGGTTGCCGAAGTCTATGTTTATTGTTACTGCTTCCAAAAAAAAAAAATTTTGGATTTTTTTCTTGGCATAAATTTAGAGCCTTTTTAGACGTTGGATACTCACATATTTTATCTTTGCTTTCTGAAATTCCGAAAACTAGGACACTTCGCAAGTAAATAATTAAAAAAACGAAAAAGAAAAATTCGCGGGTTTTAGGGAAAAGCTTTAAAATCGCGAAAACCATCGCGGGAATTCACGGCGCTACAAACTTGCCAACCCTAACTATTATCAACTAACACTTGAGTACATTTACTCCTAAGTTTAAAATTATACATTAAAAATAAAATCTTAACTCCATTCCCTTCTTTATAAGTTTTGGCGTAGAATGTAGTCATTGAGTCCCTTGCTTCTTTTAAGAAAGCCTCTTTGGAGAAAAGTATAAGAAGGAAGCGTTTAATCACAAAAGTATAAGAATGAAGCCTTTAATCACAATCATTCTACAGATTTGGAACAAATTTCATCTTGGGAAGTTTTTCTTTGGGTTTTCAGAATAATATAACATTTCAGAAAGTTAGACAATTTTTTCGTGTCGTACCAGCAAAATTAGACAAAAAAAAACCACTCGGAATGGAATTAAATAAAAAAAAACTTTCGAATTTTTTATTGCAACCAGCGCTTTTAGACGAAGTGTTTGCTATAATTTATGCGTTCTGCAAAAGTCTCGACTGCTTGATTCTGCTAGTTCTCTCTGCAGTAAAAAATAAAGCAAATCGCAACTTCAATCGTTGTCAATATTATTTCTCAGAATGTCTAAACAGGGATCGTTTTCCTTGTTTTAAATCCATTTTTGAAACTGGACAGTACAAAAGCGATATAGAGGTGGGGGACACTCTTTCTTCCCTTCAGAGAATCTGAAAGCGGATTTTCATGGGGGGGAAATGCAAAAAACAGAAAGCATTGGAGCCGGTTCAAAAATTAAGAGACCTTTCAAAGGGGCGGAAATCGGACTCCTGCCTACAAGGGCCCCGTTACACTCAGGAGTAGCGTACCCATTCTTCCCCGTCACGAGCGAGGACTCGACAACAACAACAACAACCGCGTAACAAACTTCCGCGACAAATCAAGTTAAATAAAACCATGTAACAAGCAAACAATTATGACGACTTTTATAGATACATTACCTGTTTCTCTTCAAATATATAAGTTCTCTCCCCCCCCCCCTCTTTATTTTGTACCTTTTTATGCTGGTCCAATCACATAAGAGGCTGCGACGAAATCTTTGCAGCCTCCTCTATGCGCACATCCCTAAATCAACATTAGTCAATTCAATTACCCTTGCTTTGGCTATCTTTCACTCATTGACTGTCACTTGTGCCCTCATAAATAAATATTTTCACCCAGAGAGCCGTGATTGTTGATTGCACTATGACGTATGTGGAACAAAAAATCTGGCTCTATTGTTGTTTCTAATGATTGGTTGGTGTCGTGTCCCCGCACGAAGCGAGGAAGAATGTGTGCGCAGCTCCTGAGTCTAACGGGGCCCTTGTAGGCAGGAGTCCGACTTCCGCCCCTTTGAGAGGTCTCTTAATTTTTTGAACCAGATCCCAGAGAGAGACCGTCACCTGGGATTGGCACCCCCAGAGGTATCGTTTCACTTGGAAGGCGTTGAAGCCACGACCTATTTAACGTGCACCAGCTCCCTTTAGCGTACACGGCACTATAGGAACCAGCCACGAGAGGTGTCACCCTCCCAAACACTGACCTCAGTCGATGTTGCTTCCCTTTCGGTGCTCTGCGGGAACCGAGCTTCTACCGATTGGTCCACTACGTTACTGTTGTTTCTAATGCCACTTGGAAATAATCCGAACTCCCCTTCGCAAAAGCAACCAGGAATTAAGGCAGTAAGGAGCGCCTTCCGTTTATAGATGAGCAACACGACTGTGGAAGTACGTCTTTGCTCATTATGTACTTGGCTAATACACCACAAATACGCCAACTTCCTTTTTAGAAGTAAGGGTGAAGGGAAGGAAAATTTTCCCCCCTCCGGCACTCTCGGAATTGCCTCGGGACTTCAGGGTCCACGAATTTTACATGCACGTATCCCAAAGTGTACATGGTGAGTCTTCAGCGGCTCGGGTATCGAACGCGAGATCCTCTGATCCGAAGCTCGACATCCTAAACGCTAGGCTACCACATCCCTTAACCCTTTTCTACTGACGGTGCTTATGAGTACCACTCTCTTTACAATTCCGTCCGGTAAATATTTTTACGAATATCCTGACGGTTCTTCGCCGGAACATTCTTTTAATTCTACTTTTTCAGGATACACTTCATCCAGGGTTCTATTAAAAGTATTTTAGCGAGGTAAGAAGATAGTTTCGAAACCGATGGGATTTTTTGATCAGCCATTTTGTTCAGATTGCTTAACTTTTCCGTTATTTGCTCCAAAGAAAATGTAAAACTCAAGAAAAAAGTCTCTGATTTTTGTTAAGTGTGTTAATTAACAACTTAGAAAACGATTTGACCAGATGTTTTAAGTGGAACATCTGGTCAAATTAGCATGAGTGTATGTAATTTATTTCACAATTGTATTCTGTGGCTCTGATGGTATAAAGTAGAGTGGACCAAAAAGAAACTATTTCCTATTTTTCTTGATGTGTAGCGTGGAAAATGTGCCAGTGGTGGAACAAAATGCACATAAAAATTTGAAGTGCTTGGGATAATCCTTCATTTGCCTCAAAAGTGTAGAATTTCTGCTTTTCAATGTTTGATGTTTATACACAGTTTCTCGCCGTATATTTTTGTCCTAAATTGTTATGCATTTGCGGCAATTAAGTCCTACACATTTCAAATTTTTTAGAACTTAGTGACACCTATAACACCTTTTCCGCAAAAATAGAAAAACATTTGAAGGGTCGACTGGAAAAACGACATTAGTCACAAACTACTTTTTGAACTTTGCTTTATTTTTTTATTATAAATTATGAATTATAAATGAAATCAATTTATGTATTATAAATTTGAATTTGGGTGTTACGGAAAAGTAGGTTCGTAAGGTTAAAATTAACATTTATGTTATAAAATAATTAAACAAGACATAAAGCAAATTTCAAAAAGTAGTATGTGACTTAGGTCATTTTTCCAGTCGACCCTTCATTTTTGCTTACAAATGATGTTAAAACAAGAAATTCCGTCTAGAACTACTTTCCTGCCTACTTTCCCGTATACACCAACTTCAAATTTATAATCTAGCAATATCCCTCTCTTTCTCGTTTAGCTTTATATCTTAACCAATTCAAATATACCTTTTTCAGCGGTTTATACCAATTAATTCACTTATTCCTGTATTTATTCATTCATTTATTCATTCATTCATTCATTCATTCATTCGGAAATATCCTCAGAAATCCAGATTAATACGCTTCGTGGGAAAGTAGGATCATTTAGTTCTGTATAAACTTCCTATCTGTACATATTCTACGTCATAAGAATATGTACAGATAGGACGTAGCTATCTCTTTCTTATTTATCTTTAGTTCTAATTATTGAAAATATACCTTTTTCAACGGATAATACATATTCATTCACTCGCTCATTCATTCTTTCATTTATTCAGTCATGCATTTATTCATTCATTCGTTACCTCATTCAAGTGTTTATTCATTCATTTATGCATTCATGTATTTATTCACTCATTTATTTATATTTTCATTTATTCAATAATTTATTCATTCATTCTTTTCCTCATTCATTTATTCATTGATTTATTCTTTCACTCTTTCATTTATTCATTCATTCATTATTTCACTCATTGAGTCACTGAGAAATATCCTTGAAAATCCCTATCAAAAAATTTCATAGCAAAATAGGCTCGTAAGTTCTGGATAAACTTTCTATTTCTACATGTTCTACGTCATAAGAGCTTTCCGATAAAGTTTGTTGCAAGCAAATTTCTCTGTTAGATCAGGATTTATATAGGATTTAAATTTACCCGTAAGCCCCTAATGTTAAATTTTTTGAACTGTTCAAATTGAACGAAAATTGTTCAAATCAAAAAACTTCCAGCCGAGAGCTCTTTTAATAAGCTTGTCTGAAGGAGCTTGGGTCGTATGTACAGGGTTTATGCAATTTGCTTTACATTTCTCCAATAGCGCTAATGTTAAAATTTTTTGAATCGTTCAAAATTGAACAAAAAAAATCGTTCGATTAAAAAAGTACAACATTTGAAAGAGATGGCCTCGCCGAGATCTTTCGAATGAAAAAAAAATTTCGAATTGAAAAATTCCCTCAAACGTTATTAGGGGGACAGACCGACAGACACACATTTTCTAAATCTCAAGACCCGACTTTCAATTTTTTAATCTTTAATTACTTAACTAATTTTTGAGGTTGCTTTATTTTTAACGAGTTTTACGATACATTAAGCCGTCTTTCATATACATATATATATATATTTATTTCTACGGGAAACTAGGCTAAAAAAGCACTTGGGGACCGTTCATAAATAATGACACGCTTTTTTCCCACATATATGATCCCCCTTCCGCTTTTGTGACAAAATGTCACATTTCAGCGGACCCCTCCCCTTTGTCACATGTCACGCTACGTTGAATAAGCATGATGTCACACTTCTTGTTAACCCCTCCCCTTGTCACACTTTGTCACAATTTCACGAACCACCTCCCCCTCGAAACAGGACATTATTTATGAATAATCCCCTACACACTTCTAATATTTTGTGGTGCACTAGTGCCACCAAAGAATTAAGCAAGGGACCGTTCCTAAATGATGTCACGCTTTTTTTTCCCATATATTTGAACCCCCTCCCCCCTTTGTCACAAAATGTCACACTTCAACATATATCCCTCCCCCTTTGTCACACGTCCCGCTATGTTGAATAAGCATGATGTCAAACTTCTTGTTAACCCCTCCCCTTGTCACACTTTGTCACAATTTCACGAACTACTTCCCCCTCGAAACATGACATTATTTATGAATACTAACCTACACACTTCTAATATTTTGTGGTGCACTAGTGCCACCAAAGAATTAAGTAAGTGACCGTTCATAAATGATGTCACGCTTTTTTTCCCCATATATTTGAACCCCCTCCCCCTTTGTCACAAAATGTCACACTTCAACATATATCCCTCCCCCCTTTGTCACACGTCCCGCTATGTTGAATAAGCATGATGTCACACTTCTTGTTAACCCCTCCCCTTGTCACACTTTGTCACAATTTCACGAACCACCTCCCCCTCGAAACATGACATTATTTATGAATGATCCCCTACACACTTCTAATATTTTGTGGTGCACTAGTGCCACCAAAGAATTAAGCAAGGGACCGTTCCTAAATGATGTCACGCTTTTTTTTCCCATATATTTGAACCCCCTCCCCCCTTTGTCACAAAATGTCACACTTCAACATATATCCCTCCCCCTTTGTCACACGTCCCGCTATGTTGAATAAGCATGATGTCAAACTTCTTGTTAACCCCTCCCCTTGTCACACTTTGTCACAATTTCACGAACTACTTCCCCCTCGAAACATGACATTATTTATGAATACTAACCTACACACTTCTAATATTTTGTGGTGCACTAGTGCCACCAAAGAATTAAGTAAGTGACCGTTCATAAATGATGTCACGCTTTTTTTCCCCATATATTTGAACCCCCTCCCCCTTTGTCACAAAATGTCACACTTCAACATATATCCCTCCCCCCTTTGTCACACGTCCCGCTATGTTGAATAAGCATGATGTCACACTTCTTGTTAACCCCTCCCCTTGTCACACTTTGTCACAATTTCACGAACCACCTCCCCCTCGAAACATGACATTATTTATGAATGATCCCCTACACACTTCTAATATTTTGTGGTGCACTAGTGCCACCAAAGAATTAAGCAAGGGACCGTTCATAAATGATGTCACGCTTTTTTTTCCCATATATTTGAACCCCCTCCCCCCTTTGTCACAAAATGTCACACTTCAACATATATCCCTCCCCCCTTTGTCACACGTCCCGCTATGTTGAATAAGCATGATGTCACACTTCTTGTTAACCCCTCCCCTTGTCACACTTTGTCACAATTTCACGAACCACCTCCCCCTCGAAACATGACATTATTTATGAATGATCCCCTACACACTTCTAATATTTTGTGGTGCACTAGTGCCACCAAAGAATTAAGCAAGGGACCGTTCATAAATGATGTCACGCTTTTTTTTCCCATATATTTGAACCCCCTCCCCCCTTTGTCACACGTCCCGCTATGTTGAATAAGCATGATGTCACACTTCTTGTTAACCCCTCCCCTTGTCACACTTTGTCACAATTTCACGAACCACCTCCCCCTCGAAACATGACATTATTTATGAATGATCCCCTACACACTTCTAATATTTTGTGGTGCACTAGTGCCACCAAAGAATTAAGCAAGGGACCGTTCATAAATGATGTCACGCTTTTTTTCCCATATATTTTAACCCCCTCCCCCCTTTGTCACACGTCCCGCTATGTAGAATAAGCATGATGTCACACTTTTTGTTACCCCCTCCCCTCCCCTTGTCACAGTTTATCCCAATTTCACGAACCCCCCCGTCGAAGCGTGGCATCATTTATGAATGATCCCCATCGAAAATTTTTAAAAACGTGTTTTTTTTCGGCCCACCCTACCATAGCAACAAGCCATAGCAACGATTTACTGCTATATGAACAACAGTGTTGAATTTTGTAGTTTAAGCTCACTGTGTAAAACCAACTTTAGGACAACATGCGTATCTTTATGGAATTGTGGAAATAATTAACTTAACCCCTTAAAGCCCGAATTTATTTCTGAAGAAGAGGAACTAGTAGTGGAAGTTATTCTTTGCAATTTAAGGTTGTGGGGAGTGACCAGGGCGCGATTTACATTTTGAATCATTATAGGCACAACTCATGTTTGGGGGCTCCTCACGCAACAAAAATTTCTTATACATATCATTCAGTATGTGTTTGTAAAACTTGGGGGCCTCCAAAGCGCAAAAACTAATTTGTTTTTCAAATGTCAAAGAGTCACACTAACATTTGGGAGCCCCCAACGTGCAAAATGATTTTGTTTTTAAATTACAAAATGTTTGCATAAACACTGGGGGCCACCAAAGTGCAAAATCTATTTTGTTTTTCAAATTTCAGATTGTCAGACCAAAATATGGGGGCCCCCAAAGTGAAAATTCCTTGTGGTTTTAAAATAATTTAATAATATAAATTTTCTGTGAAGCAACAGAACACTAACAGTTTGTTTTTGAAAAATGCCATTTTTTTAATATTTTTCTAAAAAATTTTATATTACAAAAAGAATAATAATAATAACCAAAATTAGGGAGGCCCCATCAAAGTGGGGGCTCTAGGCCCGGGCCTAATGGTAAATAAGGCCCTGGGAGTGACTAGGGAACGGGGGGGAGGGTAAAAGTTACATAAACAAAATATATTACACAAAGTGTAAACGGATCTCAGACCGGCATTAGAACTAAAATAACACACGGGCATGGACAAACTTTCCGGTAACTTCGCCCGTGTCAGACACGGGCCAATGCGTTAAGTGGTTAATTATTTATTTTTTTCCTTTTGTTTTGCAGAAGCGCTCCCTTGCTGACTGAAAGGAAAAGATCTAATAAACTATGCCGTCGAAAAGATTACATCACATGAAGCGACGTGACTCAGAAGGCGATAGTGCACCTCCTACTAAGCATCGATCCGGAATCGTTGCAGATTTTAGGCATCAATTCCTCGCCTCGCGCAAGTTGGAGGAAACAGCTGACCTGGCAAGATCGAGTCCTGAATTATACCACCCTTCGGAAAAGCAATCGAGGACCTCCTGCAGCAAATCCACCGAAGATGTATCCCAGAAGGCACCAGGACGTAAACTGCTCAACCTGTTTGAATATCATCGTCATCAACCCGTGGAATATCATTACCCCGATGACGACCGCCCAGAATGCATTGAAGAAACCACCATTATCTTTTCGGATCAGCCTGAAACAGTGTACAGGCTGAGAAAGATGAGCCAGGGCACTTCTTCGGCGGAGAATCACCGAGAAATCGTGGCCGAAATTCGCGCCAAGTGGCAAATTTTCAAAGTCCTTTTCTTCATGTTGCACGGCATGAGTTTCGGCATGATTGCGCTCCAGTACATTGTATATGATAATGAGGAAATTATAAAACGCCTTTTGGACTAACGTCCTCTGTGGTTTTTATCGGTTGAAGGGCTTACATTGGTGACGGTTTTCCAAACTGAATTTATGAGTCACAGGTACATCATGCTGGCGATACCACATACAAAATACAGAAATCGCAGAAAAATAAATTTCTCTTGGCAAGCTTAGCAAGATAAGTCCTTTAACGGATAAGTATCATTTGATTCCTAAAATTTCTACCATTCTTAATGTAACTAGAAAAATTCAACGCTAATATAAACGATTCAGTATGTTTCAATTAGGCAATAGAAAGCAAAAAAAAAAAAAAAAGAAAAAGAAGTGTGACAAAAATTAATTATTAACATTAACTAAAAATACAAGCAAAAATAAAGAGGCATACTCTCTGATTACTTTTTTGCATAACCACCATATCCATTTAAGTATAAGTATCTGAACACAGGACAAACTTGCTAAACTCTTAGTAAAAAAATACGTTGTTGCTAGTTTGAGCCAATTATGGGCTAAAACTCAAGGTTCGCATCCCATTGAATATTGAGTTATCAGACAAGTGTTCCTTCGATATCGGAAAAAGGAATTCGTAGTCACTGAGCGCCAAATCTGGGCTGAAAAGAAGGTTAGTTCCAAACTTCCTATTTCGCGAGACTCAAGATTTGATGCAAAAGTGCAAGCAGACAATCTGGAGTAATCCCGCATGCAGCCCAGATTTAGCACCCCAAGGACTACGAATTCCTTTTTCCAACATTGAAGGAACACTTCGAATGTTCATTTCAGACAGAAAGCAACACATAAGTGGACAATGGGCAGAGGCGCGAATGTTTTCAAGCCTAGTTAAACAAATTAGTCTCATGTTCAGATCCATGCCTGAATATATTTAGTAAACATATAATAATCAACCAAATTAAGGACGCTTTTTGAAAATTGTAAATTGATTCATAAGATTTTTTTTCTTTTTTCACTTAGATACAATTCTCTTAGATTAAGGTTTCTTATATATTACTATTCATTCAATTGTAAAAATGCTTATGAAATTGTAGTTACAATACGAGAGGGTATAAAAGTTGCAGTTTAAATGATATTCACATTACGCATAGCATTTTTCTATGATGTCTTGTGCCACAGGTTACGCAGAAATCTTCTTGTATTATGGAATATGAATATAACACGCGAAGCTGTGTAAAGTTACGCTTTAAACGATTAAGATATTTTCATAAACTAGTACTTTTTTGTGATCTCTTGTACTACTGAAATCTGGTCGCATTTTGTATTATGAATAAACAATAGAAGCTTTAGTTATGGTGAAATTTCTCATTTATTTGTTTCCAAGGAACTAGAAGAGCAGCAAAAAATTGAATTGCAGCATATTTTTGAGAAAATAATTTACAGCTATAACAACTTACTAGTTTGGAGTAATTTTCTTAACACTAAGTTTTTATGTCATTTAACATAACTATTAACAGGGGTCGCGCCAAAGAAAATTCAGGTCCGTAGCAGACCCTTCGCAAAATTCAAGTTAATCAAAACGGACCCTTTACTTAACTCCAGTTAAGCAGAAAGGACCCTTCACTAAACTCCAGTTAAGCAGAACGGACCCTTCACTAAACTCCAGTTAAGCAGAACGGACCCTTCACTAAACTCCAGTTAAGCAGAACGGACCCTTCACTAAACTCCAGTTAAGCAGAACGGACCCTTCACTAAACTCCAGTTAATCAGAAGAGACCCTTTAACACGTTGACTGCCAATCTACGAGATAACTCGTGGTAGGTGAACTGGTTGAGAGACCAAATTACAAGTTGTCTCGTTATTGCCGACTTTTTTTCATTTTACAATACATTTATAGAAAGTCAGTAATTTTTTACTTAATAAACTGTTTTGCACAATACGTTGTAATTAAATTTAACTATCGTTTGGAGATTCATAAACTAAAAACTGCGCTGGCAGCCAGGGTGTCGTTAGTCAACGAGTTAAGAAATTCCAGTCAATTAAAATCGACCCTTTAGTTCCCCCCCCCCCCCCCGAAAATTCCGAGGTTCCGATTCGTATTACTTACAGCATTACTTATTAAATAAGCGGCAAAAAAATTAAAAAAAAATTGTCACTGTATGTCCCTTGAATTTTTAGAAAGTTATTTAATTTTTCACAAGAATCTTTTGAAAATTCACAAAAACCAGGCCATGTTGAAAATGCTGGATCGACCCCTGCATTATTATTGTTATTTATTTATTTATTTATTTTTAACAGCTGAAAAGCCTGATATATACATTTTTCTATCAACTCAAAGAGCAAAAAAATATTTTATCGATCGATTAGTTTGTTAAATATATAGTGCAGGAGCTTATTTTGAATGCTAAAAACTCTTACCAAAAGAGCTGTTTGATTCGCCCCCCCCCCTTTTTTATATACTTATTACAGGGGTCGCCAGAGGGCATTCAAGTAAGTTTCCGGACCCTTCACAAAATTCAAGTTAACCTTTTAACTGTCAAGTTATTTTGATGATTTGGGTACATAAATTGTAATTTTTTTATTGCAAAAGTCAAATGTTTAGTACAAAATAAAATCTACTTAGAAGTTAAAAATTGATATTTTGAATTACGTGCATAAAAATTTTAAGGTTTTGCAGCCACTGCATATCGGCTTCCACTCAGCGGGGCAGTGGTAAAGCTCACTCCGAGTGGAGCATTATTTTCTAAAAATTAAAAAATAATACTTAATTTGATTATCAAAAAAAATATATATGTGAATACTTATTAGTAATTCGTGTTAATTAAGTTTCGTGTGGTATAACTGGAAACACTTTTCCTAACCAACTCCACAATCAGTATACCAGAATCGCGTTCGATACCCACTGAAGACCATCATGTATACTTGGGGATATGTGCATGTAAAATCCGAAGACCCTACTACCTCTCCCCGTGCGTAAGCAATCCTAAGACCTCGGCTAACAGGTAGTGGTCTGGGGGAGAAAAGGATACCAGAATCGTGTTTCCTTCCTTATCTTTTCCCCCATTTGTATCCTTTTTTGATCAACAAACTTTGCACAGTCAGTGGGCTCAAATCAGAGCAAATTAACTTTCTCCTGAGATAGATTCAGGTTTGACAAGGAGATGAAGCCGAAATAAACTTGTCCCGGTATATATTAGGGTATAACAATACGATGCACTCAAAAAAAAAACCCGAGTAATACTCGGGCGTGGCATTTTGGAACACCAGTGCTGTGCCCGAGATAATCTCGGATGTGACACTTTGGAACACCAGTGCTGTGCCCGTGATAATCTCGGGCATGTCAGTTAAAAGGTTAATCAAAACAGACGCTTCACAACATTCCGAGGTACCAAATCGTACTTTTCATATCATTATGTACCAAAAAAAATAAAAAATTTCATCACTCTGTGTTTAAATTTTCGCAAAATTATTTGATTTTTCACAAAAATGTTTTTAAAATCCGCAAAAACCAGGCCCAGTTAAAATTGCTGGATCGACCCCTGATTACTACTCTAAAACATTTAAATTGTTTTCCTCTCATTGTAAAAACATAAAAATATAATTGATTTCACGCAAAGTGAGTTGCATCATGCATCATTTTTTTCGTTAGTCTACCTGTAATATTTTCGTTTGTCAAATTTAATATTTTTCAGCCCTTTTACCTTTATCTTTTTTGGATATAATGAATACCAACAAGCATTGTACGTTTCAAAAAAAAGTTTTCGGAATGCCGCACGCATTTGGGAGAAAGGAAATTATAAAGAAGAATAGAAAAAATGAAACGTGTGTTGGGTACAAAAGAAGGCATGTAATCGAACATATCAAGTCCACTGGAAAAACGACCTAAGTCACATACTACTTGATGAACTTTGCTTTAGGTTTTATTATAAATTATGTACTATAAATGATTACAAATTAAGTATTCTAAATATATGTATTATAAATTTGAATTTGGGTGTTGCGGAAAAGTAGGCTCGTATAGTTAAAACGAGCATTTAAGTTATAAAATAATTGAATAAAACATAAAGCGAATTTCAAAAAGTAGTGCGTGACTTATGTCGTTTTTCCAGTGAACCCTTCAAAAAGCTGCTACAATTTTCTCTCACTATTATTAAGATGTTTAAAATACTCAGAATAATGATGATAATTGTTTTTTATTAGTAGTACACATCGCATTAAAATACAATAACGAAACAGTTCCATTACTTAAAATATAGTTACCGTCGGTTGGCTAGGCTCTACACATTCATAGTACGACTGAATGCGTAGAGCCTAACGATTGAATAAGTTAGCACACAGACGCAGCTAAAACTGTTCAATTTGCTACACAATAAAAGCAGAAGAGTTTGTTGTTTGTCTAATTCATAGCGCCAGCATAGACAACATCCATTTGGCATGATCCATTAAAGCACCTCTTTTTTAGATGATTTTAAATCTCAAATTTAAGAGAAGTGGTACATTTTTGGACCGTACGTCTATTTTTCGTCATTATCCGGAACGATAAGCTTTAAAATGAAGGGTAAATCATGGAAGTTGATAAAAAAATGAAGAAGATATCACGGAGCGACAGAAAAACCGGCTAGAGAAATAATATATACAGATAATTTTGATATTGTTCATGCGCTTAATAATAGTAAAAACATGCCAGAAAGTAAAACAAAAATTAATACAAAAGGTATTTAAAGAAAATGAGAAAGGAAGATTGAGCAAAGTTAAAAAGTGAAATCTACCTGACTAAACAGAAAGGAAATTCTAATTAGTTTATACTTCAAGATTTTTCCTGGAATTTACATGTGCAACATGTAACAATCAGAAAATTATAAAAGAATACGTAATGTGTATAAAACTTACAACTCTGGGATTAAGGGTCTTTCATAAATGATGGTCACGCTTCGAGGGGGAGGGAGGTTCCAGAAATTGTCACAGTTTGTGACAAAGGCAAGGGGTAGCAGGAAGTGTGACATTACACATTTTCGTTTATATAAAAAAAACTTGAAATCAGGAAATTAAATTTATTTTTGAAGGTTTTTTTTTTCTTTTTTTTAATTTTCATAGTTTGAGTCGACAGGTCTGTGAATTTCTTTCACAGATTGATTTTAAAGATTCATTGATCATTTTGTACCTTAAATACCAATGCTGATTAAGGTTTAAATTTACTTCTTGTGTTTGTGTTTCTAATTCCACTTGGGCACATAGAGCAACCAGGAATTAAGGCAGTAAGGAGCGCCTTCCGTTTTTACAGATGAGCACCACAACGGTGGAAGTACGACTTGGCTCAGTATGTATCTGGAGGACACCAGAGGGTGGCGCCAGGAATACGCAACCTTCCTTTTTTGACCTAAGAGGGAAGGGAAATTCTTCACCCTCCGGTATCCTCGGAACTGCAGGTTCCACGGATTTTACATGCACGTATCCCCAAGTGTGCATGGTGGGTCTTCAGCGGGTCGGGTGTCGAACAACTACTCTTCCGGTTGGAAGCCCGACATTTTGACCACTAGGCTACAACGGCCTCTTACTTCTTGTTAAATGTTTAAAATAAAATTTTCTCAGGCGTTTGCACTCTTAAGATAAAGTTGCGTGGGTCGTTTTTTCAGAATTCGAACAATTAATATATTTTACTGTCCTATGCTAATTATCTTTTGTGTTTTAAGGTATACACAGTTGAAGTTTTTTTTTTTCTTAATTTTGATTTTAAAATTCCAATTTTTCTACAGTTGACCAGTGGTGTGAGTTTAATGGCATTTTAGGGGGAAAAAATCGTATCAAACTAAATACTAACTACCTAATTAAGATTTAATGACTTAATTAGCATAATTTTTGATATCTTAAAATGTAATTTATTTAGACATACAATTCTAGTTGGAAATGATAGCTAATATCATTCTTCGTGTTTTGTGCGTCAATCAAGATGCTGGAGAGTATAGATTTTTTTATGCAAATACTTCTCACTACTAATGGATAAAAAATCATGATTTTTTCTGAAATTTGGATTTTTGAAAATTCATTTAAAATTAATTTCTTAATTTAAAATTCTGAAGGAAGCAGAACACACCCACTGTTTCATATAGATTCTAGTGGCACAAAAATAATTGTGATAGATTAATTCATTGTTGAGTTCTCTTGTTTTAAGTGAAGCGTCACGTAGCTGAAACATGATTCTTCAGAAATTTATTTCAAAGTTAAGGAAACGTGGATTTTTACATATTAGTTCTTCCAGAAAAATCCTAGTTACTAGAGAACTATTCCAAATATTAGCAAGATCTGGGTATTGTTTGAAAGGTAAAAGATTGGAGAACAATTTGAAGTAATACATTTTCTTTCGATATTTTGGTCGATTTTGGTGATTTCAAGTACACCTTAAATTTAACCGCACTTTATTAAGCACACATGTAATCATTATCATTATTATGCTCCCAAATATCATTACAAGTTTAAAAATAAAATTAGAAACATGGATCTATAACGCAGTGCTGTGTTTCTGAACTGCAAGTATATACGAGTATGCTTATGTAATACTAGCGGTACCCGCACGGCTATGCCCGTGTTAAAAAATGAAAAGACCAGTCGATTCGCCATTATATATATAGCTATAACTTTTTTAAGTGTAAATTATGTTATTTTATTAAAATGCTTTCCACACCATTAAAAATTAGCCGCCCATGGCAATCAACCGGCGATCCTACACATTTAAGCACTGTTTTTTACAAAACACACAGCAAAAAATAGAAAAACGAAAGAAAGAAACGAAACAAAACGAAAAAGAAAACATTTAAAAGAAAACGCATTTGTTTGTCTAGTTCAAGTACTCACACAAAAAAGACGATTACAATCCATTAGAATAGTTTTAATTAATACATTTTTAGTATAATTTGTTTTTATCTATTATTCATTGAGAGCAAAACATAAAGACGAAATTTTGTAGCTTGCAGAAACTAACAGCAGGAAGAAAAGCTTTGAAAGCGGAAAAACCTTTCATCTGAACCCAAATAGGCAAATAACATGTTTGCTAATTCACTGGAGAAAAAAAATTAAATAAATAAAAATATAACAAAAATCGCTATAAAGGATAACATTTCTTCAAAAAACCCTTGCGCAGTATTTTAATTCGTTTTAAAAAAAAGAATAATAAAAATTCAAAAATATATAAATAATTTAATTAATTAATTAATTAAAAATCGGCTGCTCCACAAAATGATAAAAACCTTAAGAAATAAATATTGATTCGTTAAAAAAGAAAAGGATCATAAGCCAGTCGGCATGGTAACAATTCAAATAAAATTAAAGTTAATTACCGTGAAAAAATAATTTCGAACTACAGAGATAAACGCATATAACTTCTTTTCCAGTTAATTTAGAGGCTTCGAATTTTAGCACAAAGCACAAAACTCATTCTGGGACAGTATTTTACGCGCGTTTCAACGGTATCAAGCTCGAAACGATGCGATAATTCCTTCCCATAGAAAACGATTATTTTATGAAAGTTTTGGCTATAAAGTGGAATAAAAAAAGAACAAATTCGAATTTCAGAAAAACCTCTCCGAGGTGCACACCCCCATGTTCCAAACTAATTTCGTGCCAAATTTCATGGAAATCCGCCGGATGGTCTGGGCCCCACGCCGGACACAGACAGACAGACACACACACACACATACTTGCTGCTTTATTATTAGTAGAGATATCGTGACATGTGACAAAAAGGGGTAGGGGTATGATGAAGAGGGACATTTTGTGACAAAGGGAGAGAGGGAGTCAAATATATTTTTAAAAATGTGACATCATTTCAGGCACTTGGAAGCAAAGGGGTGTAAGTGACAAAAATGAAAATTTTGAGATAGCTAGTGCAAATGATAAATAAAACACCCTTCTGTTTTGTGGGAAAGAGATTTTAGTGCTAGCTTTGACAGATACTGCAAAAAAACGCGGTTAAAAAAAAATGACTAAATAAAAGCTGCATTCCGTTTGGTGGCAAAGGGAAGCAAGTGCACTTACATCCGTTTGCCTCTCAATAAAATTATTTGATTTTCCGGTTAGTTTAAATACGCGATGCAGACGCTCTATTTACGAAACTTAAAGAGGAGAAGAAGAAAAAAAATAGGAAAAGAATTCCGAATTGTTGAATAATAATTATAAAAACAAGGGTTAAATCGTCTGAAGATTTTATTTTTGTCATGTTTTGTTTTCCGCAAATGGCAATTTGTCTAATGGCAATGATTTTTAGTTTGTCGATAAATATAGTTATTCGAAATTTATATAATGCAGTTTTTAATGGATTTTATATCACTAACAAGAACAGCAAGATAAGACAAATTGTGCGCAAAAATTGCATACTCCGTGTGTCATAAAAACAAGAAACTCTACTTCATTATTCTCCTATGCATTAACCCCTTGAAGCACGTTTTTTTTTTTTTCAGAAAGACTGGCAAAAAGGTTCGCGTTTTTTTTTTTTTTTTTTCTTTGACAAAAAATGAATATATAGGTATAGTATAAATTGTTTCTGGAACTTTCAGTTGTAGGGGGTGGACTAGAGAGCGGAGGCTGGGGTAAAAGTTATATAAAAAAATATTATACAAAGTGCAAACGGATCTCAGAGGGGCATTAAAAATAAAATAACGTTAGATACAAGATCGCCCGTGTGAGACTCGGGCATGTGCAAGTTTGCTGGTAACTTTCGCCCGAGTCAGACACGGGCAAATGCGTTAAGTGGTTAACCCGCTGACTGCTTATCCTGCGATTTCTAAGTGTAACGTAAATGTAGAGAAAATTGGTCATCCCGTGATCTCCCCGGGCGTGAGCGTTTTACGTATATTTGAAATATTAACAGACTGTTTCATTGTTTAAATGTCAGGAATGCAATTTCTGAAGTATTTAGACTTGAATTAAGTTTTTATTCCAGAGATGGCTTTAGTTGCATAAAGCTTTCGAATTTTGTGCCTGAAATTGATGTTTCAGAGCATCTGTTCCTCTGATCCAAAAAACTGAAACATCCAACTGAAGAATTACAGATACGTGTTTCGAGGTTACAAGGAGCCAGGGTTTGTTCGATTTTTCCCTAACCCGAAAAAACCCAGTTGAAAAAACCCAAGTGGTTTTTTTTTTTCAAAATTGTCACTTAAAATTATATTTTATCTGAGTAAACTAATAAAAATACTGATTTAGACCAAATATAATACTACATACTTTCATAATACATACATTATATGTCATGGGTATAAGATTTTGAGGTTTAGCTCAAAGAAAAAACCTACCTGAAAAACCCAAAGGTGGGTTTATCAAACTTCATGCTTAAAATTGAACTCCACTTATGTAAACAGAAAAAAATACTAACTTAAACCAAATATTTTTTATCACGACTGAAAATTGTCCTTCATAATCAAAATAAAATTTCTTTCTCACAAAATAATTCTCTATTTAAAAAAGTATAGAAACAAATGCCTCCCCACACCACTCCCCCCAAAAGAAAGAAAAAATCAGAATTTCACTCAAAATTATAGATAGGTTTTAAGAGAAACTCAAAAGTGGCAGCAGACATATGCACCTTGGGCTGAATAAGAGAAGAAAAAAAACCATACATCTCTATGTCTAAGTATTATTAATAACTAGTTATGTATTATTATATAACCAGTGTATATTATACAGTATACACTGGTATTAGCCAGTGTGAATATTTATCAATTTTAAAGAAATAAAATTGAAGGGGTATATACACACTCAGATAGAATGTGACTAACATTTATTTTGTTGCATAAGCAAAATTTTCTTCACATATGTTTAGCAAAATAATTAATAATTGAATCAGTCATGAGACAAGGATAGTTTGGCATCATTCATCAAAATATTAAAGTCTGAAGCATAAAATTTCATTCAATACCATACAAAATTCCAAATTAAACATTTTACTTCTAATGGACTTGTTTTTGTATGTTTACTTTTTTCTTTTGATATAGATAGATAGGAACTTGCTCCATATTTTAAAAAAGGTGAAAGAAAAATGCTGGTCAAGGACGCGCAAAAATATTTTTGCCTATCAATTTTTTATATATTTGACTTGATTTTTTTTTTCCCCGATGAAAATTGATAAAAATTATGTGTCTCGAGGGACGCGTAATTTTTTTTTGAGTTTACACCTCCGGTTTTTGCGTATTGACGCTCTATAGCGCGTCCACGGCTTCCCTGTACGTTAGAGATTGCAGTAATTTTGAATTTTGAAAGTAATTAGCTTAAACTCTTTTAAACATAGAATAATTGCAATTAAGTAGACTTAAAAACAGCTTGTTTTTTAACTTTGATGAGATTTTATTGAACACTAAAAATGGAATAGACAAGTGGCTAAATAATTGCCTTTTAAAAAGTTAATTTATAATTGTAAAGGACAGAATAGAAAAATTAAATGACAATTATTTTATTTTTTCAAAAAAAATTTATTAAAACATAAGACGTTATTAAAAGAAATACATAATATTTATTGTTTTTTATTTTAATTAATACCATAATGTGTAGGCAACCTCCTTACAAACAAAAATAAAAAAAATCTCAAATTTTCGAAAAAACTATAAAAAATAAAACCCGAAAAAGTATATTTCTGAAAAAACCCGGGCTTTTTCCAACCCTGCAAGGAGCCCCTTTTTCAATGCAAAAGAGTGAGCACCAAGATGAAACACATCCAACACGTGTTTCGAGGATACAAGGAACCCCTTTTTCAATGCAAAAGAGAACTTCTAGATGTAAAACATCCAACTGAAGCTTCAGTTCGACGTCTTTCACCTGGAAGCTCACTCTTTTGCATTGAGAAGGAGGTTCCTTGTTGCCTCGAAACACATGTGTGCAATTCTTGCAAATTTTGTGCTTAGTTTCACGTTGATTTTTAATTTTTACATAGTCTTTCAAAGGTTTACATTTCATTTTACACACGTGTTGCGTATAATTTGGTGGATGAATCGTCACTAAATTGCGCGAGTAGCACTTTACAAACAAAAAAATTAAAATGAACACATAAATGAGTATCGAAATATTTTTTTAATAATACGCAGGTTCAAAAAATAATAATAAATGATGAGCCTGCGAATGATTTAACGGCGAACCCTGAAAATTGAGCCTGATCCGTGACAAAAAATTAGTTTCCCACAAAACTGATTTGTTTTTACTCCAAAAATCCCATCAATATTCTTTCGCAATGGTTTCACCCGTTATTGTGACAGGATCAAAAATTTCGAAATTCTCATATTCAAACCTTTTTAATTCCATAAATATGAGTAATTATTTTTTTTTCTTTCCTTTTAGATGAAGATACAAAAGACAAAAGCATAGATATTTGAAATGATTTCTCTTACTGCTTCCAACCAATTTTGCTAAAAATTTCACGTTAAGGCAATATTTTTATATCACGTTATTATTTTATGAATAGAAGGGCCCCTAAAGGAGGTGATCTTTAATATCGTTGCTCTAATTCAATACTGAGACATCTTTAAAATGAAACATCTCCAAGTAAGTGCCTTATTTGGTAATTAAATTCCACTTATACTGCTTGAAACAACAGCGCGAAATTAATATGATATGTCCAAACTTCATATTCATCGGCACTTGTTCTGAGTTGCAACGAGGAAAATAAATGTTTTAATGTGATTATTTCAAAACATCGTTTTAACATGTCTTAGTATTAAACTAGGGCAGCGATATATATATGTCTCATTGTTATTTGTACTTTAATTTATTTATCGTTTATCACACAAAGGTAAAATTCTTATTTATTATTTTTAAGTATATGTTGGTTGCCTCTTTTTTGTTCATGAGTTTAGCATAAACTTTATGTTTTGACTTGGAACAGCTATTTATGAATCATTACCATTAGACTGCTTTTTTTGGAAAAGCTCAGAATGAATGAAAAAAGGATTTCAAATTTTATTGCTAGTGTAACGATTACCCGTCGCCATTGGAGGCAGGCTGGCTTTATGCTTTCGATCCGTTCTTTTAATGACAATGGAAAAAAAAAAAACGTTGGAACCCCGAACGTGAATTACAGCCCCGAGGCAGGGGCACAGTGGACCCGTTTTGTGAGTCCGAACAACTTTTTTTTTTTAGTCAAAATGTACCACAGATATTGTTGTAAAAAATTAGGAGATTAAAGCTAAGGTGCACAGCTTTTTTTACTTTTTATTTAAAAAAATCAAGTGCATAAGTAGTTCACTGTGCTCTTGTCTTCGCTATATATATACCCCTATATATTTGAGAGGGCGTCGAAGTCGGAGTCTTTAAAATTCCGGATTCGGAGATTTTTCAAACCGACGTTGCAGCCCTGTTAAAAAGTTATGAATGCGTCTATTTGAGATCGTTTTTGACCCTGTTTTTCGCTAATTTAGTTTTGGACTTTCAAATTTTCACTTCATCAATTTCAGGCAGAAAATTAATAAAATGTACATAATTTCTAACATTTATTAAAATGTAGAATTGTTTATTGTTTTAATTTATTTTTTATTAAATTTTGTTGAGATAATTTTAGCATGTGTGATCCCTCGTTATATTGAAATTTCTGCAGTTATTTATCATTGTTAGTTTATTTTGTTTTCATAAATGTTATTTAATTTATGTTAACAAAAATGTAATATTATAGCATTACCGATTTTAGTAATTCTTTTTTTTACTCGAAAGAGTGTGGCCTTAAATTTGCTTTTGCCTAATTCGTTAGTTAGAAAAAAGTTATGGGTGGAAATTCAGTAATTTTTTTGTAAGCTCATCCATAACTTTTCGCTAAATGATCCAATTTTAATGAATTCTTTTATTATTACTTATTATTATTATTATTTATTTTGATCGAAAAGGGGCCGTTTAACTTAGGCATCGTACATCGATTTGCCTATATGTGTTCCGTAGAAGGAACGATGTGGTTGAAGAATAAGTAGTCTCTCTTTTTTTTTAGTTGGAAAAGGCTTTCTTTGATATTTCTTTATCGAGTAAATAATTATATATTAAACTCACGGTTAAAAAGAATTTGTTGAAATAATTCAGTTATATAAAAAGCAATTATAATAGGAATTTTGAATGAAGGTTTCGATGAAACAAAAATGAAATTCATTTCACAAAATTCCTTTTTTGCTAAAATCACGCCATGAACGACGTTTTTCTCTTTCAGCGTGAATTGTATTAATATATTGGGCAAGGTAGTGCGTAGATTCAAACTGAAATTATCATAGAAATGATTAGTTTTCAGTGCCAGTCACTGAAAGTATGTATGCTTTTTGATATTTAATAAAAAATTAGTACTTAAATTAAAAATGTATTTTACCCTAAAGCATTGTAATTAAATAGTTTTTGGGAAAAAATAAAGAACCGACTTCAAAGCAGAAAAATTATGAATTGCACTAATTATTAATTATATTATTCATATTATTGCTACTTTTAAACATGATTTTTAAAGGAGGGGCAAAATTATGAAGATTAATATAATTTATAACTATTTAGTCAATTATAAATATGAATCTAAAGAAACCAGAGTTTTCAGAAAGACCTACTTTAAGTTACACATTAATGTAATGATGAATGTATCTTAAAATTTCGCGACGATAATGAAAAGAAGAAAACCATTTTTAAAGCGCCAAATATTCTTAAACTCCTAATCAATGTAATATTTGCATATTTACGGCTAAAAAAGTGATGCGAGAAATGTTATGAATTATTGGGAGTTAGTTCCTTTTCGCGTCAACAGGAGATGTCCCGGCGACAGGAATCCAGTTTCGCCAAAGTAGCCAAAACGGAGCTGGGGGTGACCCCGAAACCGAATACATCATCACTCCCCGGAAGAAAAGTGACACAATTAAAAAATGGCAACCTGTTGTAAAACGGGTTTTATTTTTTCTCTCTACTCTTTATTCATCAATCGCAAGTGACGTATAGTAATTCGTAACTATGAGTCACTTTCCGATTGAAGAATATGATGTACGTTTGAATAATAATTACGCGTTTCGTTGAAAATCTTAATTTTATTTCATTTAAGTACATACATAATCATTACTAGCGGTGACCGCAAGGCGATGCCCGTGCTAAGAGACGTCGCCTGCGGTGAAGTTGAAGAAGAGCACCGCCCTCCCACCATGGCAACGACTCTATGGGATCATTCATAAATGATGTCACGCTTCAAGGGGGGGAGGGGGGTTCGTGAAATTGTGACAAAATGTGACAAGGGGAGGGGGTAACAAGAAGTGTGACATCATGCGTTTTGCAACATAGCGTGAGATGTGACAAAGGGGGGAGGGAGTTCGGCTGAAGTGACAAAGGAGGTGAGGGGCGGTCCACTGAAGTGTGACATATTGTGACAAAAGGGAGAGGGGGTCAAATATACGGGGGAAAAGCGTGACACCATTTATGAACGGCCCCTATGCGCTTTTACCTACATAGATTTTATCTGTGAAAACAAAATTGAAGCTAATTGCCTTGATGAATAATTTTTAAAAACATGTTGCAATTAACATAGAAGCTTGAAACGAATATCGTCTCGTGCAGAAAAAAAAACTTTTTCGAATGATATATGATATTAAACTGTGCAAGATTTTTTTTTTTTTTCACCCACCACAGGGCAATTTCTGTAAATTATGCTTAAGAAATTCATTCAAAAAAAAACTAATTAAAATGTTCAAAAATCCTTTCTTATCGGACATCTGCTCCCCGTGTAGAATCTACCTCCCACATTTTAAGTTTATAGCAATTTTTGCTGGATGCGTAGTGCCATTTATAGATGACTTTCCTCTTTTTCTCCTTTACGTTCTATTTATTTCATGATTTTCAAGCAAAACTACTGTTGTAATAAATTTTATAAAGCTCAGAATTTTTCCTAATTAGGTGCTGAATTTGAAAGCAATATTTTCAAAAATTACTAGGGAAATTATTTGCCTACATTTAGCTTTCCTGATACTTGTCAAATGATTATTTCTGCTTATAAGTGCTTCTAAGGTTGAAATCTTCAGTACTTAAGCAGTAATTCTTATTACTCTGCTTTAACTGAAATTCAAAATCGTGGAAAACGAAACAACAAACAAAACAGCACGCTTTAAGGCTCGAAACGTAGCGATCTCTAGCGATTACAAGCGGACCAGCATTCGATATATAAAAAGGCAAAAACAAAACGGTTAAGAACCATTTTTGTATTTCTTATTGCTTTAAAACTATTATTTTCTTATTGCAGTATTTCTTTTCCCTGTGGTCATATAACATATGTTCTAAGTCTCAATGGCAAACTTCTATAATAGCATTTCCCAACCGGTGGTTCGTGAATCCCCAGGGTTTCGCGCGGGGGAAAAAGGGGGTTCTTGAAAAAAATTTGGTAACTGCGGAATTTTTTACCGCTAACGTAAAAGAAAAACGAAATAAAAAATTTACATACAAGTTAGGAAATAGTACAAAAATGATTACTGTTACTTTTTTTTAATAAATTGTTTACTAGACAATGCAGAAAAATAGCGGACTGGCAAAGGAAGCCTAGGTATAAAATTTGAAATATACCAACTTCTACTTTTGCCCGATTTCTAAAATTTGGATCACAAATTGGAACCGAAAGATATTTATGGATTTATTTTAAATTTTAGAACGTATCTTCCTCCTACCATTTCCCACTTTTTCCTCTCAAGCACGGAGAACGAGTCAGAAATATGAAAATTAACTACATGAAACGAATCATTTTGCATTATTTTTGGTTTATTTCTCATTATACAGATATAAAAGTAGAGCCAGAAGATATTTATTCATTAGTTTTAAATTTGGACTTATATTCACTCCACTTTATTCCAACTTTTTAGAAATAATCGCAATTATAAATTTAAAAATATGCAAATTTAAATTTTCCTTTAAATTTCCAAAACTTTACCGATTTTTGTATATTTCAACCGGAAAGTGGAACCGAACGGGAAAATTTTTTTTTCAGAATAGATATATTGCCCTAAT
The DNA here is from genome assembly GCA_038502835.1 of Octonoba sinensis. NCBI lineage: Eukaryota > Metazoa > Arthropoda > Arachnida > Araneae > Uloboridae > Octonoba > Octonoba sinensis. Next base: position 16,495,262 of record CM076604.1, read on the forward strand.
AATAATTTCAAAGAGAAAAATTATTAAAAAAAGTATATAATAAAACAATATCTGCAGCTGTATTTTAGTTTTAATTTAAACTTGGCTGTTTTACAATAAGTGTGTTTTCATTTCCTGTTTTGAAGTATTCTAGTACGTGGAGACTAAATGCACTGGCAAATTTTATTGTTTTGTCACCAGTTACAGAAGAAGGTTCGCCATTTTCTTTCGGATTTTAGAAGGGGTTCGCAAGGGAAAAAGGTTGGGGAACACTGTTCTATTGGAACGAACTCTATGTAGATCTGAACAGAGCAACCAGGAGTCAATCCACCATTTTTAACAGGGCCCTGTTTCTGTGAATTTTAAAAAGATTATTGGGGGAAAAATCAAATAAGTTTGTGAAATTTAAACATGTAGTGATAAAAAAAATTATTATTGGTCACACATTTAAAAAAAATATACTGAGAAAAGTACGAATTGGTAGCTATAAATTTTGTGAAGGGTTCGAAAAAGGACCCGAATTTCTTTTGGCGTGACTCTTTAGTAAATATAACTATAATATCTGTATGCAAATATTCACAACCCCAAAAATGTCATTATTTATTTTCTTGTTTTCCAGAAGTATTGCTCTGTTAACAAAACAAAGATGTCAGATATGCAGTCGAAGATATTAGAACAAACGGAGCCATCTGAGTCGGAAAATAAGACTCCAGAACCTCCCCTTTTTTCCTTTAAGTCCCTCGCCGAAACCCATGCGTTTTTTCAAAAACGCCGCGCTGAGAACAAATTGGGGAAATCAAATCTCCCAACATCGAGTGCTGAACTAATCCGCAGATTGAAAGTGAGATCAAAGAACGCGTCCTACAAAGAAGCAATTCGCAGGTTGCGCAGCATAATTGAGCATCATCAACCCACGATTCGACGAACCGATGTTGAACACTCGAAGTCCTCTGAATCCTCTGAAGAAGCAACCCTCTTCATCTCTTTGGATGGTCCCGAGTCTCACCGCGGTTGCTGGCGAAAGAACCAGAAATCTTTAATGTCAGTGAGACAGCAGATCAACGATATTCGCGCCAAGTGGCAGATCTTCGAATTCGTTTTCCTGACGTTGCATGGCATCAGTTTCTGCCTCATTGTGCTTCAGTACTGTTTGGGATGAAGCTTCGGAAGGAAGACCAGTATAAGAAAAAATTAAGTTTAACAAATTAAACCAAAAAAAATTAATTTAACGTCAGGTAGCAATATATTACGCAAAGTACATAATATGATCAAAGAAAAATAAGATGCCCAGAAAAGAAAAGATGCCCAAAAAGAAAAAACAGCGGAAACAATTATTAGAATGTTTTCAAATAGCTTTGTGTGATATTGCCTCGTAGTTTGTGCGTTCAGTGCGTTGCCCAATGCATCACTGTAAGATGAGGAGTTGCATTCTACAACTATTGTTAAAGATTTTTTGCATTATTGTTCATTTATTTCTGATCACTTTTGTTGCGCTCCTCAATGGTGCAACAGATCTTCCACTAATGATAAAACCTCCAACACTAATGAGGCCGTTTCAGCTGTCTTTCTTATTTTTCTTTGACTATATTATATTAGGGTTTTAGGCACTTTTTAAATTGAAATTTATTCACATCTTTCGGTGCCCCGAGCACCTTAAAAAGGGTTAAAAATTAGTTATTTTGTGCGTGTGTGTGTTCTTATTATTTAGTTATTTTTGGCGTGTCGTAGGAATGTTGCGTGGTATTTTATGAGCCATTTTGTTGTTGAAATCTATTCGTATCTTCCGATGGCCTAAGCTTCCCAAAACATGTGAAAATTCACATATTCATGATATTTGAATTGTGAATTAATTTAAAGTATTCGTAAATTTGGTACAACATTAAGACCTACCCTTCTTTCCCTGTAAAGTCTACTCTTTATCTCGAATTTATTCATAGTTTTTAAGTTTTCAGAAATCGGTTTTTGGCACATATTTACGAAGTACCTTGGGACATCGGAGGAAATTAATTAAAATTCAAACAAATTGCATTCATGCTGATATGTTTAAAAGACCACTTAGACCCACCTCGTAGAAGCCTCTTAATATGGTGCTAGAAGCATCTAGAATAGAATAGAGAAGAATAGAACTTATCTGAGGATATTTTAGTATTTTATACGATATTATGCTTTTCTGTGAACTAATATTTTTGTGTGATGTTTGGTATTAGTGATGGAAAAAATAGAATGTGCTGACTTTTTTGGATTATGAATAAACAATAAAAATATTGTTTGTTGTTAAATTTCTTATTTATTTCACAACAACTGAAAAAATGTCACAGAAGAAAGCAGTTCCTTTAGATATCTTTGAGATCATCGTTAATTTTTCAGCATTTAATTTTGATACCTAAAAGAAATATTTGCAAATGCTACAAGCAAATCTGTAATTAATTTTATAATTGAAAATAATATCTGACTTCAACTGGATTTTTAGGGCCGGCATCCGGACCGTTTATAAATGATGTCACACTTTTTTCAATACATTTGTCCCCCTCCCCTTTGTCACAAAGTGTCACACTTCAGTATACCCTTCCCCCCCCCCCCTTTGTCACATGTCACGCTATATTATCCCATTGAAGCCGCTTGGTACAAAATTGTACCAAGCGGAATTATTTTTGTAACTCGTTACTAAATGGCGCTAGCAGTCCAATAACTGTTTGTTTCAAATAGTAATGAGTCACAGAAAAGAAGAAAAATATAGTTACTGCATTCTTTTTGAAAACGTGCGTCGTAGTAGGCTTAAGATTTGAGCGAATGATCAATCCATCGCCATGCCACATCCTTCAAGAAGTAAAAGGTAAGTTTCTCGTATATTATTATAATTTTAAAAATATTTAAAGATAGATTCGAAATTGCAACAGTCTGCTTGATATAATAGTGCTTTTAAAAGTTATTTTTATCTTTGTTCCTTTTCGTAAGGTGACTTTTTTTTTCAATGGTAGAAAATTGTACCAATCGGCGAATACGTAGTCTCAATCGTACTTAGGACAACCGGAACAGTGTTTGACCAAATGCTTGTATAAAAAAAAATATCTATGTACAGATTATAATGTGTTTAAAATTTTTCTCAATTTAGATAATAAAGTTTATATTTCGAGCAATATAATCAAAACAATGATAGTTTTTTCAACCTCCTTGAAATTCAAAATATTGCTGCATATTATATAAATACGCATGATGCAGGTCTTTGAGTGCATAAATAGCTTTTACATATTTGTTTATTATTATCAAATGGGTTATTGTATGTTACTTATAGCTTCGATATTTATATGATGGCCTATATTTATATATAAGTTTCACATATTCATTTATTGTTCCGTGAATGAACGATTGCATAATTTACGAGATAATAGGTTTATTTTTGAAACAGTATTTCTTAAAATTTTATTTTTGTTCTAAGCATGGAATAGTAATTTTTCCATGCAGCTTTTTTTTAATTTTTTTTTTTTTTCAGTTTAACAGTACTTGAAATAGTTTTTTTTTAAATAATTGCATAATTGTTCTAAGTAATAATAAAATAAGTATGTCATGTAGTTTTTTTTTTCTTTTTCAGTTTAACAGTTAATGAAGCGCTGGACATAATTTTTAGCCCTGATAGTGACGATGATGAACCTGCGTCATTTAGTGTAGTAATTGAACCACCCTTGGAGGATCCTAAAGCTGATACAGATCAAGATACAGATAAGAGCGATGATGAAGTCGAAGGCAATTTGGACCATTTGCCGCGTCGAATACTTGCAACTTCTTGCAATATCGACAAAAGTGACGAAGATGACTTGGACGAGCAAATGATGGAAGGAACTCGGCCTCCAGAACATTTGTCCGAACCTCCTGTAAAGAAAGCGCGGTTTAAGAAATTACAAAGAGAAACAAGATCGCTTGATGAAAGTACTTCAAAAACAGATGAACAAATGAAGAGAGATGGCGGGATAAAAATAAAAATGAAAAAAGAAAAGGATATCTTAAAATGGTCTGAGGATGAAAAAATGGTTGGAAGCAAAATAAAACAATTTTTGCCTGCTATGAAAAATGCACAGCAGCAAAATATAAAATCACCTCTCCAAAGTTTACAAAAGTTTCTGACAAATGAACTCATTGACCATATTGTCAAACAGAGTTTGTTGTACGCCACCCAAAAAAACTATCGCACCGACTCACTGACGAAGGAAAATATTTTTGCCTTCATTGGTATTTTATTAGTATCTGGATACAACAAATTACCTTATAGGCGACTCTATTGGGCTCTAGCATCTGATGTACACAACGATTTAATTTCAAAATCATTGAGAAGAGATACTTTTGATGCAATTATGCGATCAATACATTTTGCAAACAACATGGAAATGACCGATGATAAATTATATAAAGTTCGCCCCCTTTTTGAGCATTTTAACACATCGTGCAAAGATCTAGACATCTCAGAGTATGTCAGTGTAGATGAGACTATCGTCCCTTATTACGGACATCATGGACTAAAACAGTTCATAAGAGGAAAACCGATTCGTTTCGGCTATAAGCTGTGGGTGCTATCCTCCTCAGATGGAATTCTATTTCCTGCAGAACCATACTGTGGCGCATCGACGAACTTGCCAACTACTGGTTTAGGCCAGGGAGCTGACGTAGTACTTGGATTGCTAGACAAATGCAAAGTTCCAGAAGGAACTGATGTCGTCATGGATAACTTTTTTACTGGTATTCCCTTACTCAAAGAACTTTCAAAAAGGGGAATTGCTGCTACTGGTACATTGAGAGAAAACAGACAAATGAATGCTCCTTTGACTTCAAAAAAGCAAATGAAAAACAAACCAAGAGGACAGTATGAATATACTTGCAACGAGGACATTGTTGTTGTGAAATGGCATGATAATACCGCTGTAACAGTGCCTCAACAGTTGAAAACGTATAACAAGCACATGGGAGGGGTAGACCTCTTTGATCAATCCGTTGCAAATTACCGCATTAGAATCCGTTCAAAGAAATGGTGGTGGTCTCTTTTTTCATGGGTAATAGGTGCTAGTGTGGTAAATGCATGGCGTCTGTATAGAAATCTTGGCAATGATATTTCATTGCTCGATTTTACGCGACAATGCGCACAAGAACTGTTAGGAAGCTATGGTACACTACCTAGTGGCCCTGGTAAGCCTCTGACAATCACTCATAAGGCTAAAAACGAACAAAGATTTGATGAAAAAAATCATTGGATTGTGAAGTCTGAACAAAAACACGCCCGTTGTAAAAACTGCAGTGGAAGAACAGGTTACAAGTGCGAGAAGTGTAACCAACCACTGCATCCTGAATGCCACAAAAGTTATGTTGATTCAAATGCCTAAAAGTACTTTTTTTAATATAACTACATGTTTTACAATTTTTTAACTTTAGATTTCATCATGTTTCACATAATTGTATTTTGCAAACTTAAGTTTATAATTAGTAATTTGAATAAAGATAATTGTAATTAAAAAACTCTTATGTGAGTGTAAATAATATTTTACAGTTATATTTATTTATAATCTTTGTCTTTTTCATCAAAACTATAATTGCAGAATTTTGCAAAAAAAAAGTGCTTTTGGACTATGCAAACGCCGGTTGGTACAAATATCTACCATTAAAAAAAAAATAGTACATACAACGGGAAAAATAAAATTCGTGTATCATACACTTAGTAGACGTAGAATGAATAGATACTAATAAAATTATAAAAATTTATTGATTTCTTCGAAGTCGGCTTTGATGGGTTATATTAGCATGGTTTAATTGCTGATATAAAATAGGCTTAATTTGCTGAATTTAAATGTTTTTATAAAAATCAAAATGTACGATGTCACACTTCTTGCTCCCCCTCCCCTCTCCTTGTCACAAACTGTCACACTTTCTTGAACCTCCCCTCCCCACTTGAAGCTTGACATCATTTATGAATGACCCCATCTTGGCGTCGTGGTACAGCGCGGGACTCGTACGCTCCAGGTCATAGGATCGAGCCTTTCAGTGTCGGTGGATTTTCAAGATGCAGAAAACCGTCTGCGCCTGTCGTATGATTATGCTGCACGTAAAAGATCCCTTGAGTTTACATTTGACTTGGATGCTCTCGGTTAAATTAAATTCCTAGTGCAAGTTGCATCAATTAGAGCTCAGGTGCCGCCATCTAGGGGAAACTAAGCGTCAAAATTCTCAGAGTGGTAATGGCATCCGCCGACAGTAATGCTACTTAAAAGAACGGATGCCAATATTTGGGAAAGTTAGTAGGTCCGCAAAGGTTAGTACCCATGCGCAGCCCCATTAGGAAAAAAAACTGGATTTTAAAAATCTGATAAAATTTTCAAATTTCTTCAATAACTTCGGACATTTATTAAGATCATTAATGCTCGAGATAATTAATATTTTCTTTACTTTATAATTAAAACTAGGGAACTCGCTTCTCTGCTGATGGATACTCATCCACCCCCAATTCTTCTTTAAGATCCAGCTTTCTCTCGTTGAATTGCTTTAACTTTCTGAATAGCATGACACATGGTTGAAATACATTCTTTGAGATTTTACGAATACGCTAATGCTGATCAACTCCCGATCACTGATCCTCGATTTTCTTTCGTGATCCTGCTTTCTCTAGTTTGATTTCTGTAACTTTCAAAATAGTGTAGCATAGGGCTCGAAAAATCTTAAAAATTTTACATGACCAACCGGGCATCTTTATCTAAAAAATACATGCCCGAACAAAATTTTTACATTGCCAGAAGTTGCTTTATTGCATATTAATAAAAACATTTAAATTTGTCGTATATCATTATTCAGACAAAAAGTTAAATTAACAGCTTCATATCTGAATCAAAAATTATTGCAACGCTAATCTATATCATTAAAAAATCACGTTACAAATAAATATTATATAAGTGGTTGCAAGTCAAAATTCGCAAAACTTAAACTGTATTTCCACTTTTATTGTTGACATACATGTCCGTCAACATGTCAATTTTAAGCTCCGGTAAGGATGCGGTGATTTTTCAATTAAATACGAAATAGCACAAATTTTAGAAAGAAATATTTGATTAAAAACTTGCATGCCCCACCGGGCACGTAAGGGTAGGAAATTCATACCCGATCGGAATTTTTACATGCCCCAGGCATGTCGGGAAATATAATTTTCGAGCCCTAGCACATAATAACAATACCTTGCTATGGAACAGTTCTACCACGAAGTTCTGACCCGGGGACGCTTCTGCGCATGACAGAAAAGGACGAATCCATTCGAGTTTTAGGGAAGTTCGTTTTGCCGGTGCGTTTATTTAGTGCGAGAATCAGAATGTTTGCTTATATATTTGTTGAAAGCAACCAAATTTTTAAACTAGCAACTGGCATCAGTTCGGAAGAAGTCACGTATGCTAAACGAACAAAAACGAAAATAGAAAACAACGCATTCCTTATATCAGCGGTTTTTCCCTTGACCCTGAATGGATTACTCTTGAGACCCTGCCAGTCAGAGGGCTCTTTTTGCGGCAGAACTGTATTTTACACAAACAAGCATGAAAAATATAGCATCGGTAAGAATAAAATAAGAGTAAATTTTAAAAAGGTTATAATTACTTCTAATAATCATTACTAGCTCTTATTTTTGAAGTGAAGTTAATAATTTGCAGACATTTAATTGAAACAGTCATTAACAATACAAAATTAAAATGACCAGACAGTTGAAAACATTCAGAGTGTTTTGAGTTTTAAGCATTGCAAACGTGAAGTGAAATCATAGAAAATAATAAATAGAAACAATATTTTCAGCTAAGGTCAAAATTTTGTAGCTCCATCGCAAAAAATCTAAAAGCTCATTGAATTTATTCTTACACATTTCCTGGAGAAATTTATAGACTCACTGCAGAGTTTTCGTAATTTTAAACATAAGTCATCAGTCTGATACGAAAACCCGTGTTTTACTTATTTGGTCATGTTGTTAATATCCAATATTTATATTTTCCAATAAAAAATTCATCCGTTCTTGCATTTAAGGGACCATCAACAAATTGAAAAAGGAGAATAACGTTTTGGATGATATTGCACAGTAAAAAATAATTTGGAACCTTTGATACTAACTCAAAAGCTCTATAAATTTTGAGTTTCACAACTGAAAAGTTTATATAACTTTTGAGTTGACACTTCAAACTCAAAAGTTCTACAAACTTTTTTCCTCACAAATCAAATTTCCTGAGCAAGCGTATTTCACTTAAAAACACTAACTGGGGAACATCAAAGTATCAATACTCCATAAGTAATTAGAGCACCAGTTGTTGTCATGATGAGGCTCTTATTTATCGCAAACATTTCTCCCCCAGTAAAACATATCTTGATGCAATTCACATTTTCCATCAGAATCTTAAATGCTATCATCACTTGCATACTCACTCGCCTTCTGAAAATATTCTTTTCACATGCGATCAACACTATCTTTAAATTATCATGTTCGGTACTAGCCAGAGTACCACATAACGTTACAGAAAAGAAGATCATTACAGCCAACACAAAGGCTAGCAGAAATTGACTAAATATGGCCACGCTTCCTATGACCATTTGTCCGGAGAAAGTTATATTCAAAGTATTGAAAACACACGTAATGGACGCAGCATAAAGCAAAAGGGCACAACAGGAGAAACAGGCATCCAGTTCTTTGGAATTGCGCACTATTTTCTTATACATGGATATTTCCCAAACGATCATGCCCTTGGTGAAAGTCATCGTTTTCGTTTTTAAGAGAAAATCTTGCCCGAATGATGCTAAGATAGTTTTTGAGGATACATAATAATTGCACAGTAACATGACGGCAACCGTGACTGTGGCACACGATTCGACGGTGGAAATACTGAGGCACATTCTCACTACATGCACCAGAGCTACGCTATAGAATGGACGTTCGTCAACTAAGAGCTGCAAATCGCTGTTTATGGGAATCATAATAATGTAATAACTAATCAAAATAACGCTTAGGGAAATAATAAACAGGACAAATATCAAAATCTGGAGCTTTATGCTTTTTATTTGCTTACTATGATTGATAACAAGCTTTTTGTGAAGGTAGAACATGTCGGTTGTAGTCGAAAAAATCTTCTGCCGTTTCATAAGCAGAACAACTTTTATCGATAAGCCCAGAGTCAAATATATATAAAAAGTATACAAGATTAATTTCCGTAAATTCATCACTCTCACATATAGAATGCTTATGGTATACGAAGCAATGACGAAGATTAACAATATAGAGTCCCAGTAGCTAATAAGAAAGAATCTTTTATTTTGAGAATTTTTGTAAGTGATGCCAAATATCGAAGAAATTTTCAAGATAAGACCGAACACTTGCTCAAAACGTTCATCGCTTTGTTCGTAAAAAGAAATTACGTTCGTAAACATCTTTGGAACTTTTTCCAGCTGCATTTTTTTTTTTTTTTTTTTTTACTGAACAGATTTTACGTTTTCGCTGAGTTTTTTACTAAAATAATTCATTAAATTCTCCACTGAAGGTACAGAAAGCAGTATTTATAACCTCATTCTTACTTAGATTTTTACATGTTTTGCTGAGTTTTTTGCTAAAATTGTACATAAAATTCTCCACTGAATGTGTAGAAATCAATATTTACTATCTCAATATCACCATAGGAATCTCAATATTTTAAAGATCATAGCTACTTTAAACAATATTGAGTAATATGCGTCAATGTACTTGCATAAATTCTGAATCATTTCTTACTGAAATAAATGCGTAACGATTCATAAGCTTTCACAACTTGATACTGAAATTACAAAGTTATCACAAATATAAATAATTACCAAAGATAAATAGATTGAACAGATTCAGATATTATTCGCTAAATACACGCTTCATTCATAATTCAAGAGCTGGTATAAAGGATTTTCAATTGAAATGTAAAAAGTTCGTTTAGGCTTTGAAACAAATTATTGCTAATATGACTCTAATTCATACAAAAATTATACTTTGTAGTAGTATAGACAATGTCAATACTCTTAATTAACTACTAAAGAAATAAACGAATATCGTAATAAAGTGTGAAATGTTTTCTTCAGATTTGCAACCACTTATTTCTTGCATAAATTTTATATATAGACATATTTTTAAAAGTTATAAATAGTTGTAAGCAATTGGAAGCATTGTCCACCAATCTTGAAATTTAAAAAATATAACTTAATTGTAAAAATTGCAAGCTTTTTTGCGTACACTTCACAAAAGTATTTTACTCCGCATATAATTACTTAGTATTTAATTAATCACTTTGGTTCTAATAAGTTGTCAATAAAATAACTCGTTATCATTACATTGTTTGTAATTGGCTAAACAAAAAGTAAATGATGTTACCAATTTCTGAAAACTAAAAAAGTTTATACCTTTTAAAACATTCGCTATTTTAAGGATCGAGTCATTGAATTTTTCCTGTAACTTTCTCTTCAGCCACAAGTTTCCAAGGATTTCACCGAAACTACGAATTCAAAAATGAAGAACTAATTAAGAACCAGTTTAAAAATTCCTTTGTATTCATGTTGACAGCACGTTTCAAATTCAAGAAGTCGTTGAGTTCAACTTCAAAACTGCATCAAGACACGAAAGTAAATCTACTTTGCAGAGTTAATTGAATTTTGTTTGGCCGTGATTCAAGACGATGAAAGCAAAATTACAAAGCCCCGTCTAGTGAATTATTAATTCTTCAACAGCATAATAGCAGCAAGATTTTTGAAATCCCCTTTCTTACATTGTTCATAAATAAAAATCAAGTCCAAATTCAATCAGTTGAAGGAAATGCATGTTTCTAAGGTACATATATCACCTAATCAATAATAGGTCATTAAAATGCATCAACGAAGGAATGAAACTGTCAAGAGCAAGTAGAGCTTTGTGTGTTTAACTTCGACTTTTATTGATTTTGCATCCATTGTGGGTCTACAGGTAGTAATAATTATCTTAAAATGCTTTATGAATAATAAAAGAAATATAAGTGAATAAGAAGGCCGTATAAACAGGTTTCCATGGGAAGATTGATATTTTATAAAACAAGAGCAATTTAAGTCATGTTTTCTAACAAAACATCGATCATTGAGTAAAAAAGAGATTTTCTTTCAAGTGTATGTATTATATAAGCATATAAATGATACACATACAGGAGCGTACTGACAGGTGGACGAATGTGAACGGTCCCCCCCCCCCCCAGAAGGAATCTGGAATCCGGTATCCTACAGGTTTTTAAATATCCGGAATCCGATATGGCCACTGCACAAAAGATCCGGTTATCCAGTATTTCAAATCTGATTTTGACGTGAATACGTCTTTAAATTTGCTACCATACGGGAGCAATCCAAAAAAATCTAATAACAAAATCGGGGGATACAGTTTGGCGTTGTAGTTTCGAATCTATCTTCTACATCCAAAATTAAATAATACCACTGGATAGCTAAAGGATCAAAGAATTCATTACGATAAGCGAGAAGAGTGAGGCATCGCGGGGGGTAAAGAGGGAAGCGCTGCCATTTTGAGGTTATTTTGCTGCTTATCGAAATTTGCAATATAGCTTTTGAGTCGTAGAGGCTACGATGTTCGTTTAAGCTTTAATCATCAGCTGTCGTCAAAATCTATCAATTATATTTAAAACATTAGTTTAAAGTAGTGACAGTGAATATAATAAGGTGTTAGAGTTTAAATAAATATCAAAAATATATAGATACTGTCGGCTTACACGCGTCGAAAGGCCAAAACTATAAAGTTATTAATTAATAAAGTTATATTGTAACACAATAATTATTTGTTTCCTTGCTTTTATTCTATATTCATAACTAAAAATATTTTATTTAAAGTATATAACCCGTTACATAAACGCATTCACGTACAACACACGGCCGTGTGCATCACACAGCCATACCCCACATTTTTTTTAAATTTAAATAATTAGCATGATTTGGAACTCTATGTAAATTTCGAACTTATATACGCATTTGCAGGCTGTGGGACGTTCATAAATATAGTACCCGCTGAAGACCCACCATGTACACCTAGGGATACGTGCATGTAAAATCCGTGGACCCCACTACCTCGCCCCGTGCGCAAGCAATCCTAAGGCCTCGGCTAACAGGTAGGGGTCTGGTAGAGAAAAGTATGGAATTTACAGCTTTCATACAACACAGCAAAATATTCGGTACGGATGCGTCAGAAAACGGTAAAATCACTTTCCAATGTATCCTTAATCCTAAAATTCGTTACAACATCCCCCCCCCCCCCCCCACGACACACACAAAGTTAATCCAGGGTGTGCTACTGCACACATACATGCATGCGTGTCGGTATGTGGCTAACTTTTCGCAAAAGTCGCTAGAGGCTAAAATTGCCTCTGCCTGATCCCCCCCCCCTCCCCACCCCGCTCCCTCGCCCAAAGAACGGGTAAAAACAGAGTTTATTAGGTTTTTCATTTAACCTATTTATGCTTACTGTTCCATTTTTGGAACAGCAGTTGAGTGAGAGTTTTCCATCAAGCAAGGCAAGCAAGCACGTTGTTCTCAATGCCACAAAAACACCACATTTCAATGTGAAAAATGTAATGTTGCATTACATGTGAAGTGTTCATCTGATTATCATACTGAATAACCACCACATTCAATAACAATCATATTTAACATTTAGTAACAAATACAGCAATGGTTTTGCCTAGTGTTCCAAGAATGGAACACCATATTACGCATACATGGCATGAAATTTAAGGAATTCAGTAAATTGTTGTTTTTACATTTTTCTACCTCACATATACGAAATTCAAACTTTCAATCTCCGGCATAAACGGGTTAAAAAACCAAGTTCCTCTGGACATTACTATTCCAAAAAAAGAACAGATTTTAAAAAGCGTCAAAAATGTGCAACAGAAAATCTTCAGCTATTCAAATTTCAAAGAAAAAACATTTTCAATAAAGCACACAAAAAAAAGCTATTTTCTTCATATTTTTTACTTAGAGTAATTGCATACAGCATACAGTCAAAACTCACGTAGTTTTTTTTAACCAGTTAGATTTTTTAAAAGTTTTATCATTTATCTAAATCAGTGGTTCCCAGCCTTTTTGTTCCTTGCGAACTTGTAGTCGTAAGTAACGGGTAACAAAACTATAAAATTTTCTAGCACATTTATTTTCCATCTTACACAATAGTTCATAACAAAAAATGAAAATATAATTGCAAAAAATCTAAATTTAAATAAAAACTAAAAAACAAGGCACTAAACATCACGAAAAATATTTTCCCGATGGGCGAAAAAGTTGTGGAATGCCTTGCGTGTAAAATTTTGAATCAGTAAATGAGTCGTCTAGCTTCAAAACCAGCTACATCCAAAAAATGAAATTTTCCACGGCGGGCGGAAAACCAATATCTAAGAAATTCGAATTTCTCGCTGAGAGCATTGGGATAGACTTTTAACTTGCTGAAGATTTTATACAAAAATAATTTTTCCTTTGAAGATATTTGGATGGAAAAAAGGAAGAGCTGACAAGCGTGGTCGATGGGGGGGATCTGGTTTTGTAACAAACCGGCACATTTCAAACCCCCTTTTTAACATGATATAGCTGCTTTAGAAACTTAAAAAATTAACACCGTATGAAGTTTACTTTAGACTATTAAAAAGTGTAAAAAAGTTGAAATCGAAAAAAAGTGGATGTATCTGGTTTTGAATCGAGACGACTCAAATATCGTTTGATTTCACTTTCGGGTTGAAATATGCAAAATTCCCAAAAGTTGAAACAAAGTAAAAACAACAAAGTACGAAAAAAGTGAGTACAACACTGAAATAAATGAATAAATATTTTCCAGCTCCACTTTGGGGTCTGTACATGAGAAATTAGCCGAAAATAATGTAAAATTTTACATTTTAGAGAATTTTCATATTTCCGACTTTTTTTTATCTCCCCAGCGAGGAAAAAGGGAAGTGTAGAGGAAGGGTAGGAAATGGTAAGAGAAACCGATATTCAAAATTCAAAATAAATCAACGAATATCTTTCGATACCATTTTGAGTCAAATTACCGAAGAATAAATGCATTTCAAATTTAGAAATAAATGTATTTCGAATTTTGTATGTAAGCTTCCTATGCCGGTCCATACGTTTTACGCATTGTCAGAAAAACTATTTTAAACCAGTGGCCGGTAAACCGAAAAAAGTTAGTCGCCACTTTGAACCATGTTTCAAACTGATCACCCCCCCCCCCCCCCCTTTCCTCAACCGCGGCTTCATTTTGCATACAAGCATTCGCATACATATACCTCAAACTACACTTCGTCACAAAATTACACAAAGCCCTATTTTGAAAGAAATAATAATAAATTACAAACCTTTTCTAGTCGCCAGTTTTGACGACCGACATAACATTTTGTGGTCGCCAAATAAAAATTTATAGTCGCCAATAGCGAGTGGCGACGTTCGTCTCGACCTTTACCCTACCCCCTTCTAATAAGCATGTAAATTTGTTATTTTGTTTTTCTTTTACGTTAGCAATTAAAAATTCCGCAATTGCAATATTTTCCGGTTGGAACCACCGGTTGGAAAACGCTGATCTAAATGAACCCACAAATAGATCTAATTGAGGCAGTTTACGTTCAGAATAAGGAGAGTTTAGCATTAGAACGTATCTATTTGCAGTACATTGAATACGCATATGACAATACACCTCAATATTTTAACGTAAACGAGAATTTCCTGATATGATTCTAGCAGTCAAAATAATATTCTGAAAACAGCTAAGAAAGTAAATTACAAATCTAATAAAAAATTAAAAATGCTACTTCAATCTTAAACCGATCAACAATAGAGTAACTAGTAGTTGCGTAATTGCACCGTATAATCCTAAATAGTACTACCCACCCGAATATTATCCGTAATTTGATTATTGATAGTATCGTAAATTTAAAAAAATTGTAGTTGTTTTTAAAAATATTCTATTTCTGTTTGTCTGATAGCTTAAGCATCTCTAAAATACTCTCCCACCCCCCAACCCCCCCCCTCAAAAGAAGAGAAGTCTAAAGTAACGTAGCAAGAATGTATGTAGAGGTGATGATATGGTCAAAATAAAATTCACAGCGTCCTAATCGCAACTGTAATAGAAAACACAATGTTAAAATCCTCTAAAGACTTGCAAAATTATTTTTAAACCTATATTTTGGATGGAGGGAGTGCGGGAAGTATTCGGGATTATACACTGTATATAAACAGGGATGCTGCCCCTTTCCCTTACAGGAACAATAACGCACCCTCTCCTCACGGTCAGAAACCCTTGAAAACCACTCTAAAAATTTGAATGACACAGGCTGATATGGCCCCTTCCCCTCGTGTGCACCCTTGACATTAAACCAGCTCAACAAATAAAATAAAAAAATACCTAGTTTTCGTCAAGACATTGGATTTCAACTATATCGGTCTAAAATGTCAGAAGTTTTTAGCTTAGAGATACAGAACTCGCTTAATACGAAATGCCAAAAATTCGCGAATTTGTTCGTATGAGTCGTTATTCACAACAACCGTGAATATGTAAAATTGTGTAAAGAAAACTATTAGAAATGCATTTTGAAAATAACTACTACTATTTATAAAATAAATAGTGAAAACAAATGATTCATTTTCACTAATACACGCTTTTAAATCTTACTAGTACATTGAGAAAAAGTGAACTTACCTTTTAAAATTTAACAATTTTAGACAAAATCCTTAATAATTAGTTGTTTTTTAAGTACATTGAATCTTATCATATGCGTACTTGGTGGTTTACAATGACTCAAAATAACCAACAATTTTTTTTTTAAAAATAATTACATAGCAATCGAGAAAATGCTTTTGTGAATAGGTCAGAAATTTTGTTCATCTTAGCCGAAATTTGTGCTTTAGCCTGAATATGCGTGAGATATTTAGTACAATTAAATAGTAAACCAAACTTGATGAACAAAATGTTCGTTTTAGCCGGGATTTCGTATTAATCGTGTTCGTATTAAGAAAGTTCAACTGTATTTTGTGTAAACATAATGTAAAGTATCATACAAACTAAAACATCATGCTTAACTAGTAATTTTGAACCTATAAATGAATTGGAGAATTTCACGCACATAAGGACTACTTTTAAAATGTATAACATTTTCATGCAGAACGAAAAGACTGTACTGAACAAAATCTCTTGGAACATTTAAATGAACCATAAAAATCCCGTAAGCACAAGTTTGGCTTGAAATGAAAAAGCATCTGAAGCAAATTGAACACATCATTTAAAATATTTTATAAAATGTATCAAAAAAAATATAATCGTCTTACCTTGAATTCAAGTTAATATTTCTTCTCTGTGAAAAAAGTTGCTGGTCTTTACACTACTTGTTAAACTCATATAACATTGACACCATTTAGTTTCTAATTCGTATACTTGGTCACGTCATATAACAACTTAGCCGGACAAAGTTACACATATTTCGAGCAGCAACTCTAGTTTTGAAGATTACTAAAAAGCTGCCATCTTGCCCCCTGTTTCATGACTATATTACACGCAATACACAGAAGATAAATACACACAATACAGACCATTTCAGGCACAGACATTTTCGTGTTTACTATATCAAAGACAAATCCAGTACCGGAAAGATTGTTCGTTTGTTAACGACCGTTTCAAGTCTCATAAATATTCGAGTTTATTTGCTATTCTCAAGGATATGCCTCAAACTCTCGTCTAATTTGACAGATAAAACAAACAGTACAACAGATTTATTATACAAAACAGGAAATACACCCAGGGGAAAGTCGGAATCGAACCGACGCCTCTTCACTGCGCGCAGACAGGTACCGGAACCAACCGGAAAGATTATACAGCAGGGAAAGAACAAGAAGTTCCGTCTAGAACTATACGAGCCTACTTTCCCGTATACACCAAATTCAAATTTATAATCTAGCTATCTCTTTCTCTCTCTTTCTTATTTATCTTTAGTTCTAATTATTGAAAATATACCTTTTTCAACGGATAATACATATTCATTCACTCACTCATTCATTCTTTCATTTATTCAGCCATGCATTTATTCATTCATTCGTTACCTCATTCAAGTGTTTATTCATTCATTTACGCATTCATGTATTTATTCACTCATTTATTTATATTTTCATTTATTCAATAATTTATTCATTCATTCTTTTCCTCATTCATTTATTCATTGATTTATTCTTTCACTCTTTCATTTATTCATTCATTCATTATTTCACTCATTGAGTCACTGAGAAATATCCTTGAAAATCCCGATCAAAAAATTTCATAGCAAAATAGGCTCGTAAGTTCTGGATAAACTTTCTATTTCTACATGTTCTACGTTATAAGAGCTTTCCGATAAAGTTTGTTCCAAGCAAATCGGTCCGTTAGATCAGGATTTATATAGGGTTGAAATTTCCCCGTAAGCTCTGTGTTAATTTTTTGAACTGTTCAAAAATGAACAAAAACTGTTCAAATCAATATTTCACGCCGAGAACTCCTTTCAATAAGCTTGCAATAGGAACTTGGCTCTTGTGCCCAGAGTTTACAGAATTTGCTTCAATTTTGTCCATAGGCGCTAATGTTAAAATTTTTTTGAACTGTTCAAAATTGAACAAAAAATTGTTCAAATCAAAAAGTAAAATATAGAAATGAGATGTCCTCGCCGAGATCTTTCGAATGCAAAAAGAATTTTTCCAATCGGACAATTCGTTCAAAAGTTATTAGGGGGGGGGACAGACCGACAGACACACTTTTTCCCCATCTCAATACCCTACTTTCAAATTTTTTATTTTTCAATCTTTATTTAATTACTTCACTTATTTTTGACTTTTCTTGATTTTTAACGGTATTTTCACGATACCCATTAAACCTTCTTTCATGCTTTATTATTATTTTTTTTTTACTTTTACGGGAAAGTAGGCTAAAAAAGGGCTAAGTTATTTCATTTCATTTGGCGCCAATTTTTATAAGAGTCATGGACGCTCAGCCTCTCCTCTCCATGATTAAGCTATTTCAAACGAAACTTTTATACTAATTAACGTCCAATTAACGAAAAACTTTCTTTCCTTCTGTTTCTCACAAAGCACTTAACACTAGACGACAGATCTCTAGTGCACTTTTCAGGCTTTTGTGACCGAGCACGATGTGTCCTCATAAATCTGTGGTTAATTTATGGTTTTAAGTGGGATCCGAACCACTAGGACATGATCCGAAGAAAATCAATAACGATTGAACATCTATGTCCTTGCCGGGACTTGAACCTGGAAGGAAAGTGCTCTATCCCCTACACTTTAAAAAAAATCTCCTGAAAATAATGGAAAAAGTACGGCAGCAGAGTTGCCGGAAATATTCCGTTTCTGATAATATTTTCCCGAGAATTGACAGAAGTTCCATTTCATTTTTCTCTGTTAATCTAAATCAGGTTGTGAAAATACAGCAACCGTAAAACGGAAAAGTTCCGTTCTCGTATTTTCAGGACGTGATATTTCCGTTTTTGGAAGGAAAAACCATGTTTTGAAGCACTGCGGAAATCTTCCGTTAAAATCAGTCAAAAAACACTCAGAAAATTCTGTTTTTTTTTTTTTTTTTAACAGTAACTAAAAACTCTTTTCATTTTCTTTTTTTAAAAATCTTGCCATGCCTACTGTTTCCATTCAATAGTAAAGAAATATACAAAGCAATGGTACAACTTAAATAACGCAACCTTTGGCACAGAATGGTAAAAAATTATCACGCGAAAAAAATAGTTACATTTCAAAGTTTAAAATAATTGAATTTGACAGATTTTTAACCAGGGTCGTCACTCAGAGGGGTCAGGAGGGGATCGCCCTCCCCATGGCTTAAAAAATATAATGCAGTCATATATTTGTGTGTGAATTTTGTGTTTTTTTAACAATGTAATATATATTGAATTTATAACATTTGCCCTCCCTCCGGCCCCTGAAGAAATTTGAAATGGCAGGCCTGTTTTTCATTAAAACTAGGGGACACCCGCCTCCTGCTTGCTATCGCTAGCCGACCCCCGAAAGTGCAAGCAGTTCTATTTGGATCGCTCCGCAAACCGAGCTCGTTGCGCTCGCTCATCAGATAGTACATATTTTTAGTACTATCAGTGTTGAAGATGCTTCGTCAACACTGTCGCCTAGACCGCAATAAACGCTTTCCCTTTTGCGTGAAGTATAATTTTGGAATATTAAGGACACAATACCTAGCTCCGTTATTTTAATAACGGAGCTGGGTACTAGGTGAGAATAAAAAGTGTATCCCACGAAGCATGGTTACCTGCCAACGTATGGATACCCACCATTAAAATTCTATATGAAGTTGCAAAATAATATGCCCACTCGCAAATTTGAAGTAAAGCGAATCGTATCCTTAGGACAAAATTGCGTATAAAAGGAACGTAAGAATTTTTATTTATTTTTATGACTCTTGGCGACGACAGGAAGAATTTAAATACTCAACCCTTTATTGCATATTTTAAGATTTGTGTAAAGACGTTTTCATATTCGGCGACAAAGAAATCGCTTTAAAACTTAAAAAATGTAATGTTTTCCGTGGCGAAAAAAAAAAAAAAAATAAGAATGCATAAGAAAAAGTTAGTTCCAAGAGTCTCAGATATTGAAACATTCCCAAAACTGATGCCACTCCAGATATTTAACTGTAGAAGCAGTTTAAAGAATTCAAATTAAAACAAAAAAAGCATAAAAATCGTGTCAGTTGTGAAGATCATGCCATTGGTTAAACTTAAAACGCGAGCACCGCTGATGCAATCTCGCGTCTGATTAGCTGCCGTTATTAGCCGCTACGATTTTATTGGTTCTTCGACACCATCATTATATTTTTATATATCACTAGCGGTACCCGCACGGCGTTGCCCGGGCTGAATATTTAAAACGTCGCCTACGGCGCTGTTCTTTCTAAGAGTATAAAAAACGTCACCTGCCGCGATGTACTTGATAAGAACGCAAAAAACGTCGCTTGCGGCGCT
The DNA here is from genome assembly GCA_038502835.1 of Octonoba sinensis. NCBI lineage: Eukaryota > Metazoa > Arthropoda > Arachnida > Araneae > Uloboridae > Octonoba > Octonoba sinensis. The sequence continues at coordinate 16,515,268 of CM076604.1, forward strand.
GTCCTTGCTAAGAGTTTAAAAAATATCACCTGCGGCATAAATCCTGCAGTGTGTGAAAAACGTCTTGTGTGTAATTAAACTACGACTAATTAAAAACGTCAAATTTCAGCGTGTCGTCATTCGCCACATTATTTGATATCTATAATAAACTAAACGTCCGTTAAACTTTTCCAGGCGATATTTATTTAAATGATATTGCTAAATCAAGGAATTCGTTAAATCGGGGAGACAGAACTTTTATCAAGTTCAATCTCGAATTTGAAACCTATTGCTAATTTAAGAAGAACGTTAAATCGAAAATATACTTTGTTAGTTTGATATGCTTTATTCGTAGTTGAAGAAACTGCTAATTATTATTTTTGGATCAAGGTAAGCCTTAAGAAATCGAACTAAAAAGCTTATAACTGACGTTCTTATTGACTTAGAAACTTCGAACAAATTTCATCTTGTGCAGAAAAATCAGCGCTTTCGATCGATATATTACATTAATATATGCAGGGTCTTTTTCACCCCCATATTGGAGAATTTGTGTAGAAATTTGCGTAAAATTGAAATAAAAAAAGAACTACCGGTAGGATTTTTTTTAACGGGGCTATGATTCGTCCTCTTGAATCACTCTGTCCCTAGATGAAAACCGCATTAAAATCCGTTGCGTAGTTTAAAAGATCTCAGCGTACAGACACGGGAAGCGACTTTGTTTTATACTCTTTTAAGATTAAAAAAAAGCAGATGATAGCAGCAAAAGTAAAAATAATTTTAAGAATGATCGATTGATTTGAAAGTCTTTAATAAACCTTTGGCTTTAAAAATGGGCGCACATTAATTGGAGTATTGAGGCTCTAAGGAACGATAAAGGTCCACGTTTTCTCATAAGCTTCAAAAATTTACAAAAAATTTCTCTTTTCTTTATAATAAGATTCAAACCATCTGAAAATGGATATGACACAGGAAAAATCGAGAACTTCTTCGTTTGCATTCCAAAACTACTTTTCGGTTTTCAGTCCAAGGAAAATTCAAAAAAAAAAAAAAAAGCTTCTCTGTAAGCCTTTACCAAAATTTATGCGATTCGCATTCACGAGAAAAATACTGAATTTCGAAGCTCGTACGCTCGCTAGATTATATCACCATTTCTTAAATATCGGGTTTACTGTAAATTCAAAATTGTAATAGCTGAAAAAACATATTTCTTAAGAAGTTTTAATAGATTTAACTTATTTAGCTCCTAAATTCCTTATTATTATAATAAAGATGTCGCAACGAGTGTCAAATAAAGAAGTTCATCAAAACCAAAGTAAGTACTTTTAGCATATTTTCATTCCAATCAACTAATGAAGATATCGCGCAACCAAAACTTACACAGTCTAATTATTGTGCTATTGGTGCTTTTACTACAATAGAATAATAGGATTTATTTCAAATGCTTTATATTATTGGTGGAATAGCGTATCGTTTGTAGATATTTCTCTGGTTTTGCGAAGACGATCAAACGGAATTCTTGTCAAGTAATGTTTTAAAACAAATTCTAAAATAATCACCAAGCTTGGGAAATATTTGGCGATAAAAATAATAGGTGACGGCGGTAGAGCTAACTAATACAGGTTCGACATTTGGGCATTGGGTCAATTGACCCCCACCCCTCCCTCTGACTTTTAGAAATACATTGAATTTATACATGTACATATGAATTTTGTTGTTTTTTACCTATAACCTCTTCAAAACCTTGAACTAAGCACAAACAGTTTTGACGCAATCTTTTGGTTCTCTGATTTAAAAAATGATTACAAAACAAAATAACTAAAAAAAATTTCTAATAATAATTAATCCCTTTTTTCCATGTTTAAAACGAAGTAAACTACCTATTGATTAATTTCAAAAACAATTGGGTGTCTTAGATTTCAAATTGCACAAACAATAGTTAACAAACAGTATTTTAAAATTTACCCAATCGGGTACAGAAAGTCACAAGAGAACCCCCCCCCCCCCCCCCAAGAAAATATTGAGATTACGGGTAGGTACTTCTCCGTTTCGCGGGAGGAGGGGGATCACCTGGCGATGGTTAAATTTTTTTCGCCAGATCAAACTTCTATACCATTTGGGTTGCCGTTGGCGATGTTTAAATATTTTTCGCTAAAACAAACTCCACACGCAAAATAAATTTATTTGGCATAATTGATTTGGCGAAAAAAATTTAACCGTCGCCAGCTTCCCCGAAACGGAAAAGTATTAACGGGCTTGAACTAATTACATTAAATGAACTAATTAACATCGTATATGACAAGCTAAATTTGACCTGATAAGATTCCAATTTCATTCGTTATGATCGAAACTTTGAGAGTCCTGGTGATTACAAAATCTCTCAGTTTTAAAATTCAAAAATATATTGGTGTTCTTTTCATGAATATCTATAATCGCAAAAGATTTGAGAATTAAAATTTTCAGTATTTTTCTGTGTCAACGATCTTTTGTATTGTTTTCCTTTTCCCTGATGGGTTTCTAGAGAATAAATGATATGGAAGCATAATCCACTGGGGCATAATGTAACGACAAACTAAAAAGATAAAACTATTAGTATTAACGTACCATCTCAACCAAATTTGGCTCATTTTGCATGTTTATCATATTATTATTACTATTATCAGCAATTTTGTATTGTCCTGTCAAAGAAATGTAAAAGAAACGTCCGAAAGTCATTTTTACTGCCAAATTGTCTCCCAGATATGGCTTTGTTCTGGGGAATTTTGCTAATCTAATCCAGCAGAAAATGACTTTTTTTTTTTTTTTTTCAGTTTCAAAAGAAGCAGCATTTTTTTTTTTTCCTTTTTAGCCTACTTTCCCGTAAAAGTAAAAAAAAATAATAATAAAGCATGAAAGAAGGCTTAATGTATCGTGAAAATATCGTTAAAAATCAAGAAAAGTCAAAAATAAGTGAAGTAATTAAATAAAGATTGAAAAATAAAAAATTTTAAAGTAGGGTATTGAGATGGGGAAAAAGTGTGGCTGTCGGTCTGTCGGTCTGTCTGTCTGTCGGTCTGTCTGTCGGTCTGTCTGTCGGTCTGTCGGTCTGTCCCCCCCCCCTAATAACTTTTGAACGAATTGTCCGATCGGAAAAATTCTTTTTGCATTCGAAAGATCTCGGCGAGGACATCTCATTTCTATATTTTACTTTTTGATTTGAACAATTTTTTGTTCAATTTTGAACAGTTCAAAAAATTTTAACATTAGCGCCTATGGACAAAATTGAAGCAAATTCTGTAAACTCTGGGCACAAGAGCCAAGTTCCTATTGCAAGCTTATTGAAAGGAGTTCTCGGCGTGAAATATTGATTTGAACAGTTTTTGTTCATTTTTGAACAGTTCAAAAAATTAACACAGAGCTTACGGGGAAATTTCAACCCTATATAAATCCTGATCTAACGGACCGATTTGCTTGGAACAAACTTTATCGGAAAGCTCTTATAACGTAGAACATGTAGAAATAGAAAGTTTATCCAGAACTTACGAGCCTATTTTGCTATGAAATTTTTTGATCGGGATTTTCAAGGATATTTCTCAGTGACTCAATGAGTGAAATAATGAATGAATGAATAAATGAAAGAGTGAAAGAATAAATCAATGAATAAATGAATGAGGAAAATAATGAATGAATAAATTATTGAATAAATGAAAATATAAATAAATGAGTGAATAAATACATGAATGCGTAAATGAATGAATTAACACTTGAATGAGGTAACGAATGAATGAATAAATGCATGGCTGAATAAATGAAAGAATGAATGAGTGAGTGAATGAATATGTATTATCCGTTGAAAAAGGTATATTTTCAATAATTAGAACTAAAGATAAATAAGAAAGAGAGAGAAAGAGATAGCTAGATTATAAATTTGAATTTGGTGTATACGGGAAAGTAGGCTCGTATAGTTCTAGACGGAACTTCTTGTTTCAGTTTTAAAAAAATCTGCGCTGACTTGTTGGGGGCAGTGGGAATGCTTTTTATTGAGATGCGCTGGCAGAAAAGTAACACAGTTAAAAATTTCCGAAGGAAAATAGTAAAATAACCATTTATTTGATTAAATAAAAATAATTTAACTTTGTGCAAGTAAACAATAATAATAAAATTACACGTTAATTTAAAGCACAAATGAGCAATAAAATGCAGACATATGTTTCGGGATTGCTTTTAATCCCTTTTTCAATGCGACAGGGAGCTTCTAGATGCAAAACATCCAAATGAAGCAGACAGAACAACAAAAACAAAGCTTATATAGCCTAAGAATTATCTGTAAACCAATGAGAATAAAGGCAGCGTGAAGTGGAAGTAGAAGTAGCAGGAAGACACCAATAAGAGAGCTTCCTGCTACTTCTACTTCCACTTCACGCTGCCTTTATTCCCATTGGTTTACAGATAATTCTTAGGCTATATAAGCTTTGTTTTTGTTGTTCTGTCTGCTTCATTTGGATGTTTTGCATCTAGAAGCTCCCTGTCGCATTGAAAAAGGGATTCCAAGCAATCCCGAAACATATGTCTGCATTTTATTGCTCATTTGTGCTTTAAATTAACGTGTAATTTTATTATTATCATTTATTTGATTGTTATTTTACCATATTTAATTACAACAGTTGAATGACCATTAAAAAGATGGTACTCAAACCGCTGATTGCGAAAAAAATCGTGTATTCTCTGTTTATCATAAAGAACGTTTAACTAACCGTCATTTTCAAGCTCTCAAAAGGAATCGGGAGTCCGTCTTGGTTGCGAAACCTTACCGGTCGTACGTTGTTTTAAAATAGGAATACGGATTTATCAGTTAAAATCTGCATGTGTATATAGAAAAGAAGAAAAAAAAGTGGCTTAAGCAGTGGATACTAAATAGAAACACACGTAAATCAAAAATTAGAGACATCGGATTCCCAAACTTTTTGCGAATGAGCGAACCCATAATTTGAGCTGTTGAAGCTTGTTTGAAGCTTGTTTGTATTTTAATTTTTGCAGCAAATAAAATGATTTTCGTCAATATACAGTAAATTTAAACCAAAAATAAATTTGGATCCAATCAAAAACTGAAATCTCAATTTTAAGGCTGTTTGCCTGTTGGAAAAGAAGATTTATTGATAAATAAACGTCCGCTTTACGTGGTGTAGATGGCCGAGTGGATAGAGAGCAAGACTAGTACACCACACATTCGGGGTTCGAGCCCTGCAAGCTTCGTTTATGGTTTCTACGCCTCGAAATGGTTCAAAAACTGAAAATTTTGTTTTGAAACCATTTTTAAATGGTTATAAAACCGTAAACTTTTGTATTTACGGCTTTTTAACCAAGTTAATTGGAAATGGTTAGGTCCCGTAAAGATAGAAAAATGTTCCAAACCGTAAATTTAACGGTGAATTAGATGGACAGACTGCTGCCGGTCATTTAACCGTAATTTCATGATGAAATTTCTAACAGTGAAGGGAAGATTTCGATAATTGGGAGATCTTTTTGATTTGTTGCCTAAATGATTAGCGCTAAAGCCTTGGCGCGCTTTTTTTTTTCTCTCTTAGCAAAAGAACACATTTTTTTAAAAAAAATAGCTACTTGAGTAGCCAGAAGGATAGCTTATTGACAAAATTTGGTGACCACTCCAAAATTTTAATTATCGAAATATCATTTACGGTCAGGAAGTGGGGTTAACTGGGATTTGGGTGAATCATTATCAAATATTAGCACTTGTTATTTTTCCATTTCGGAGAGCTGGCGATGGTTAATTTTTCTTTTCGCCAAATCAGTTACGCCAATGATAAAGTCATGATGGCTTACTTCAAAAATATTTCAACATCGCCAACGGCAATCCAAAATGGTACAGTATTTTGATTTGGCGAAAAAAAATTAACCATCGCCATTCTCCCACCCGTCCCTCCCGAAACGGAAAAGTACCAAAATCTCAATGAAATAGGATTCAATCCATTGTCAATCGAGTATGATGCATTTAGCAAAGTGAATTCATTCAAAATATCATGTATGATTTTGCTAGTGCAAAAGCGCATAAGTTTAATTTCTTCATTGTCTTTTTTTTTTAGCATTTTTTTTCCTCCAACGGGGCTGCATATGGTTATTAACCTTTTTGCAGACTTAGTGTATTCCCCGAAAATCCTCATTTTTTCGTTCAAGTAGCACCACTGCCGGTGGATGCGATTACCACGATTAGAATTTTGACGCTCAGTTTCCCCTAGATGGCGGCACCTGGGCTCTTATTGATGCAGATTGCACTAGGAATTTAATTTGGCCGAGAGCATGCAAGTCAAATGTCTACTCAATGGATCGTTTACATGCCGCATAATCATATGACACGGGCGCAGACAATTTTCTGCATGTTTAAAATCCACCGAATTGAGCGTACGAGGCCTGCCCCTTACCACGACGCCACCCTGACGATAATATTATATACTATTTAATAAATGTTAATGCAGAACAAGACTAAGCGTATAAATTGTTTAATTAAAAAATTAGACATAATATTTTCTTTTCACGTTATATAGCAGACGCTGTGCGTTTATTTGTCCTTAGGTGCCTACACTCCAGATCTACACTTCAGCAGGTTAATAAAATTAGTACTGGATAGTACAAATACTCGTGAATCAAAATACTGGACATATCCAAATTGCTTTCGAACAAGAAAATCTTGGCATCCTTGGCATCTTCAAAAGTAAAATAAAATAATTTTTATAAAAAAAACAGAACCGACTTCAAATTAAAAATTACGCTAAAAAGTAAAAAATAATTTCATTCTTTAAGCAACATCGATGTGACTTTTAAACAGTTTTAGAAGTCGGTGCAAAATTAGGATAGATAAAATATTTTGTAATCATGAATCAATTACAAATATATATATTTCCGCCGAATTAGCAAGAGTTCCAATATGAAGTAGCAAATGGTATAATGGTAATTAGACCCATAATTTTGCACCGACTTCTAAAACTATGTTTAAAAGTCACATCGATGTTGTTTAAGGAATGAAATTATTTTTTACTTTTTAGCGCAATTTTTAATTTGAAGTCGGTTCTGTTTTTTCTATAAAAATTATTTTATTTTATTCTTTTTAGTGTAAATACATTTTGTATATAAATACTCTATTTTTTAAGAAATCCATATCAAAGGGCAAAACTTCTTTAAATTAATGACACTAAAAACTAAACATTTGCATGATAAATTCCCTTTTGAAGTCTATTTTAGCAAACAAACTGATTGGATTAATTTTTGCCACAGAGAAGCCTTCAGTCAAACTCTTGCTGTAATTTCTTTTAATATTTATAGCCCATGACAACAAACATGTTTTTAACAATGCTTTTATATTTATTAATAGATTTCCCAACAAAGAAAAATCAAGACAAGCCTTTCCAATTAAAATAAAAAATACTTATTTTTCACTCGTAACGTTTTTTCTAAAAAACAAATGTTGGCAAATTGATTTGCAATATTTGAGTTGGACGACCCTCTATCTATTAAAGAAAAAACCATCAAAATCGGTTCATTTAGTCAAAAGTTATGGATGAAAAGACAAATAAAATACTACATTTCTGCCCATTACTTTTGTTCTAATTATCGAACATGGTCAAACGAAAGTACGGGACCTATGGGAAACCACCCCTGATTGATTGAAAAAAAAAATCATGAAAATCGGTTCATCCGGTGCGAAGTTATGAGTGGACAAACAAACAAAAAAAAAACGACATACATACATACAATACGAATGTATAACTTCCTTCCTTTGTGAAGTCGGTTAATAAATACGAAATAATTATCAAACCGAATGTTTTCATATTTACTCATCTATGCTAATATTTGCTTTTCAGGCGACGAGTTTATAATTTTAGATAACGTCGACAGAGAAACCCCACGTGGTATGACTACAAAGCTGGTTACCAAAGAGGTAAGTAGACAGTTTTCGAGAAATTATCTGAGCAGGGAAACATGTTTCGACCTGTGATTATTTATTTTAACCAAACGTAACTGTAAAGAATGTCTTTAACACTAAAGCTACCGACAGTTCTTGTATACCTATTCCTACCGCGCTCGGTCAAATTGACCGGTAATTTAAAAAGTTATCGATTTTAGTATCCAATGCAGATAATGGTTGATTTATTGCTAAATGTATTTAAAATGAAGAATTTTCATGAAATTTTGTCCAAAGAAACGCGTGCCCTACTTGAGGCTACTCAAATCGATGAGGTACATTGCTCGCTCGAGGAGTGAAACTGTTCGGGCGTGGTGTTTGGCTCTTCGAATGGGTTTTTTTTTTTTTTTTTTTTTTGTAGGACCACGTGAACGCTCGTTTTTGCTAGTCATGGTTCCACCATCAGCGCCATTATGTGCGGTTTCAATCTTCGAAGTTTCACTCTTACGAGCGAGCAGTGTTTAACTGTAAAGTATTGTCTCATATCGATGGTCGGTCATAGTAGGACACATGATACACATTTCTTGGAAAAGAGAAAAAATAACTAGAAGTACAGTGAAAAAAATAGTATATGCATATTCTAAGAATTGTCATATAGTTCGATAACGGTATTATAACATTTAAAGTGTGCAATTTTTGTAAAAGTTTGAAAACGGTCAATTTGACCAGTACTGGTAGGTTTAGTGTTAAAGTTACAGGTACGGCGAACCGGACCTGTATATAGCGTTTCAATTTAAAAAAATATATATATATTGTTTCGATTAGTGTTTCGATCCCCAAAAAATCTAGTTTCGATGAGTGTGCCAGTTAAATTCCGGTTTTTTTTTCTTTTCAGCTGTTCTGTGAGTCACTTCATTTTCTCTTTTTGAAAATCATCTTTAAAGGTCATCCACTTTCACGAGGTGGCCGTTAGTCTTGAAAGTTTTTCTTCCTTTCATTTTCCTTTCCCTTAATATCTTTCTTTCTCCCCTTTCTTTTGTTAAACATTGTTTTCAATGAATGAAATATATGAGTGAATAAAAACAATTTAACATGAACCTATAGGGAATGCAACACAAATGCTTACTTCGGGTCACTTGCTGGCACGCATGCCATAGGCAGAGGCGTAGCTAAGGTTTTCAGCGCCAGGGGGCAACTGAAGATTTTGAGCCCCCCCCCTGTGTCCCTGGCGGCCTAGGGGTGCCCCTAAAGGGAATTTAAAAACTTGCATACTTCCTAAATGATAAATAGCTTTAAAAAGCAGCCGTTTTAACTTTCATTTTCATTAGCGACCATTCACTTATAAGGGAAAAATGGGACACTTTGGCTTCGCAAAATTATTTGTCTGATTTCCCACGCACTCCAGTTCTACATTGTTCATTCCCGATATGATTTGCGGTGCCCCCACTTTTTGTCGAACATACTCACACCTCTTCAGCTTAAATAATTTTTTTTTCTGCATTTAAAAATAAAATTAATTAACATTAAATTGGCGCCACTTGACGCTGCGCCTGGAGACAGCCCCCACCAAGCTACGCCTCTGGCCATAGGTTAGCCATTTGTGCTCAATGGAGGCAATTCAAGTAAAGAGGCTATAAGGAAAGAGATGACATTGGGCCCATGTTCTCCTCTCGGCGGTAAAAGAATTGCCTTTCTTGCATGGGGGAGTCGTTCTTCCGGGGGTCTCAATCAGTCCCTGCCATTAAGCTAATTATCCCCTCTAGTAAAAAAAGGTTACTAGACAGGAGCCAGGACTCTGCGTTTAAAGTTAAATCTCCGTTTCAGATCTTTTTTTTAACTTGATTATTTTTGTGCTTACATGATCGCAAACTATGCGTGCTATAAAATTTATTTCTACCCTTTAAAATGTATATGGCTAGTGAAAAGTGAAATAACGTTTCTTCTTTGCACTAAATATATAGATGTAATATATATTCAGATAGACAGCTATATTTATAGTCCCCAATTAAGTTTGTTGATTTTATATACTTATAATTATTTTTAAATATATAAATATTTTTCTTATATATATATATATATATATATATATATAAGTGGCGTAGGAAGGGGAGGGTTCTGAAACACTTCCCGTTTTCTGAAGGAGTTATTGAGGGAGCTCGGTCAGGCGCGTAGGAAAGGGGGGGGGGGGTTCTCAGGGGGCTTGAGCCCCTCCCATTAGAAATCATACTACAAAACTTTCGGTTATTTTGGGAAAACTATTAATTTATTTTAATGATCTATAAAAATATTCATTTATTAGTGATTTTTTGTGATTAATATTAATAATAATGAGTAAATACTAATTACTTTTTAATTGTTGATTGGTTTTTCTTGGAAATAATTGTAAGAAATTGGAAAGAAAATTGTTTGAGCCACTCCCATGATTTTTAAACTGCTACGCTCTTGGGCTCGGTCAAATTTCAAGTGTGCTATGCTCGTGATCGTGATATACATTAAGATATTCATATGCTGATAAATGTAATGACAAGTATCTAATCAACAAATTTACATTATTTAAAAAGCTGGATAACGATGAGATTGAGCATAAAGTAAGTCACAGTGATCGTGTTTTTTTTAATTCAGTAATTGACTTTCAGTTGATTGTGATTCAGTAATACACTGACTAAACTAATGGAGTGAAGTCATTTTCTCTAAATTAATTTTCAGTATTAAACATGACGTTAATCCACCTATACAAAAGTTTTCTACTATTCCTACAGTTATTGTACATCAAAACCAGATGTACTCTTCTCCACCAAACCCCTACCTGTTAGCCGAGGCCTTAGGATTGCTTACGCACGGGGAGATGTAGTGGGGTCTACGGATTTTACATGCACATATCCCCAAGTATACATGGTGGTCTTCAGTGGGTATCGAACGCGCGACCTTCCAGGCAGAAGTCCGACGTGCTAACCACTGGGCTACCACGGCCCTAAACCAGATGTACTTTGTTGAATAATTGATATCTGTTCATATCCAGCAAATATATATTAATTACATAAGATGCAATCGCTAAAAAATTGCCTAAGACGGGTACACATTTATTTAACATAAGTTTATGTTATGAGCGAAAACTCCGATGAGAAATTTCTTTTGCATTGACATATTTTATAAATACAAGTAGATTTGGAACGACTAAGTAAAGCTTAATTAATATTTAACTCATTTAATAATCACACGAACATAATCCTTCACTAATTTGGGTGATCGATCGTGTGATACGATTGTGATCGATATGCATATCATGTCTGTCGTAATTTTTTAATTATGAATTCTTAAAGCTGCGAATAGTGTTGAATGCACAACTGTTTAATAATGATGATTTCTGTTAATTCAGCACAGTTTGCATGTTAATTTAAAAAAGAAAAGAACCTCAAAAATCATTCATCAGAGTGTTTGGACATTCACTCTCCGATAAATTATTTACAGCGCCAACTACTTCCGCCAAAACACAGCCAAGGAACTTCTCTTTTTCTCCCATCAGAAGTTTGGAAGAAGATGGTAGATTCCGAACAGTAAAACATTAATTAATACAACTAATATGCGTTTTTGACACATAAAAATGGTATGAAATTGAAGCCTGTGTTTTCCTCCTTTGGAACATGGCGCTAAAATTTTGCTGAAAAACCGTGCTTCCGTGAAATACGCGTTTTTGTAAACCCCTCTCGTTTCCCCTGTGTTAAGTCTACGAGAAGTTCCCCAACAAGCCCTAAGGTGGGTAAAAGTCGGCTTTTCTTTATCCCTGCATATGTCGCGTCTCTCCTTATAGCGTCTCTAAATTCAAGCAACGTCATTGGTCACGTGGCAGCAATTAAAGCAATGTAAACAAAGGAAGCCGTAGCATCGCTTTTTAGGGGGAGAGTTCGACAAATCTAATTAACACTAAATACAACATTATAACTATTGTAATATTTAATAAATTTGTTTTCTAATGATTAAATTAAACGTAAATACTGGGTTATAATCAGAAAAAGCTGTGAAAATAGTCTAATTAATTTTAAGATAACTCATTTTGCGTAGTGAATTCCACGTAGAACTCAATTGCAAATCTTAATAAACAAAGAGCAGATATCACGTGACAACGATGATCGCTCATGATTCCCTCTAGCGGTGAATTGCCTCCATTGCTATTATACTATAAATAGAAACTAAGAGGGTGCCAGTCACCAAAAAAAAACATTAAATTCCTTTAAGTTTGTACATGTCATTCTCTATCTTTTATAGTATACTAGCTGATCCCCCGCAGAGCATCTACGGAGTATAAATTCAACAATCAAACCTGAGAATGATCGTTCGATATCAACAAACTAAGGTGTTGCCACTCCAAAGAATCGGAAATTAAAAATTGAGTTATAAATTTAAATACTTTTTAAGAAATAAATTTGTCAAAGGTCTGTTAGTTACTATAATAAACACAAATATTATGTTACTATTCTATGCTAATCATTACACAAAATTTTAACTATCGTTTCACCATAATTTGTTTTTTGCATGATGTCAGTATCGTATCGTAACACAAAATTTAATCGCAATTGATCCACGTTAAGTGAAATATATATATGTATATATATATACAGTAGAGCCCCGGTTATCCGAAAAGCTCGGGACCGTAACGTTTTCGGTTAATCGAGGATACCATAGAAAATTTCGGATAAGCGAGAATTATAGGCAAAGGCCATGTTTAAAACCACATGTTCCCCCTTGCGAAAAAACTTCTTCCAACTGCTTATAGAACTTCTATAAGACTATTATAGAACTTCTTCTATAATAGTCTTATAGAAGTTTATATTACTTCTTCCAACTGCAGAATATTATATACTTCTTCCAATTTATAGAACTTCTTCCAACTGCAGAATAGAATGAATTGCCAAGCAGATTAACCGGTTCTGAGCTTGAATGTCATAAAGTTGTTGCAATAAATTCTATACAAAATATTAATATTTTACGTTTATGTCATTTAGTATTATACATGTTATCATGTACTGACAATATTTTTGATAGTTATGGAAAAAACGGCCCATTTGCCCTTTATGAAAAAAGAACTTTAAAAAAACGGGATAAACGGGATTCGAATAACCGGGGTCTACTGTATATGGATGCTCATATACGTTTTATAATGTATGCTCATGTACGTACTTTGAATGTTCTCATCACCATTAATTATTTTTACATTGTAAGTTTTCATTCGTCAAAAAAGAATTACTTTTCTTAATTCACAAGTGTCATTTTTTATATCTATATTGCTAAGCTTTTAAATGAGGGAATTTAAGCCACTGAAAATTTCCGTCACGTCAATCTGTAATAAAATTTTAATGTATCTTAGTTTTGTTTGAAGGTGGCAATTTCTTAGGGATCTCCCTGAAAATTTATTCTAAGAAAAAGAAAAGTTATAAAGTGTTTATTCCTTATTCTTATAATATTCAATAACAATAGGTTTTCGTGGGGATGGGGAGAAACTGCTGCCATAGCCCTCAAATAGCCCCCCTCCCCGTTCCGCACCTGCTGGAGGGCTGCCTTACCCGCCTCTCCACACTCCCCAGTGATTTTTCCTTCTTCACAAGGCCGTAGCCAGAAATTTTTTTGGGGGGAGGGCCTTGACATTGAAACCCTTATGTTGAGGAAAGTTTCAGGGAGGATTATATGCTACATTGCGAAAAATTTTAGGGTTTCGGGGGGGGGGGCGGGCCCGTCCCCCCCCCCCTCTGGATACGGCTTGGGCTTCTTCAAATTTTTTTTTCATCCCCGGGGATTAATTGGTTAAACATATTAGAATGAAACATCTAAAGTTTTAAAATTAAAAATCACTGAATGAGTTAATAGAACTGCTACCGAATTTCACTCAATTTGATGTACTGCAATAATCTCCTTGCAATTTTCAATTTCTTCCAGGTTTTCTGTGAAACTGCGTATTTCTCACAAGTAGGGCCACATCTTGAGTATAGCCCTTGTTGTCCTGCTGTCTTGGCGCTCATAAGGGCCACAATCCAAAATTATATCCTAGGGGAAGCACTTGATGTAAGAACGGGTTTTTCCGAATCAAATTAGAATAGGTTCTCCTGGTTTACACTGACAGCAACAGCAAACCAAACTGTACGGCAGCTTTTTTTCCTCTTTTTGCTCACTCCTCACTGTTCTTTTCGTGTTTACTCATAGGCATTTTTTATTGAGATCCGCAAAAATAACTTTCCCTAGGTCATGGGTTTGTTGGCTGCGCTTGATGTCTGGGGAAAGGGAAACGGCCGGGCTTTTGATGTTAAGCCGGCAATACATAATCTAGACCGAAAATCCCTTATATAAACCGGCCGAAATCCGCCATTTCGGATCAAGACTCTGCGTGGTTTTCCTTTATGGCAAGCAAACGGTTTTGGCGATGTTCCCTCTATCTGGCATTTGAATTTTCTCCAATTTGGCGGACATTTGAAAAAATGTGAATAATATCAACCTTCACACTGGCAACCCTAGCTTTTCAAACAATGAAAAATCTTTATCCAAAATTTGCCTATGCGTCTACTCGTTATATATGGTTTAGCTTAAAACCTAAAACAAGAGGGACAACAGGGTATTTCATTTTTGTTGCTGTCGTTGTAAAATCAACATTATCAACTTCCTCGTTTCAACAATGGAACTTTTACACCATTGCGACAGAAACCATATGGGGCCGCGGTTAACAGCCCTTTTGCTAATGGAAAAATGAAATTGCTTATGAAATTAACTGTGAGGATTTATGCATTCGAGGTGTGATCATAGCGCAGTCCAAACGATGATTTGTGTGAAAATAGTTTGTAATAGTAGAATGAAAAGTGCTGATAAGTCAACACGACAGCGTGTCAATTGAATTATATAGAGATATTGGAGGGGGCTGAAAGTCTACAGAATATTTCGTAGCTGTCGCAATGGGCCTGGATAAGGCAACCATATATACTGGTGCGAATTGACTCATCAGGAATTTTGAATCAGCTTTTTCATTGTTAAATAGCTAGGGGCTACTAGCGTGCCTCAAGTAGTAAGAGTGATGACAACGGCTACTACGCATGCTCCCCGCCGTCATATTTTTACCACAGCTCCTGCGCATCGCCAAGAGGCGCTGTAAAAGCGGCGATGCGCAGGCGCGTTGGTAAAAAGTTAAAGCTGGTAAAATCCGTTGTCGTCACTCTTATTAATAGAGGCTACCAGAGAGGAAGTTTCTGGTATTGTGTCGCATTTCAAAATCTCGCCAAAAATTGAGGAAGTTCCAGTTTCAGAAAGAACGAAACATCGCCAAAAGGCGATACATGCCAGGAAGAGGATAACCACGCTGAAGGTGCGCACTGATCCGAAATGGCAAATGAGTCGCCTTGTCTATATACGGACGCCCCGCGTTAAATGGCAGATCAATAATTTCATGTGTACTGATTCTGTTTAAATTTGTATAGGATGTGAGATGCCAATTTATACTGGTGCTTCTTGGAGTGGCCGTGCTCATCGGGCTGCCTTTTCATATCTTATCCATGGCTGACCTTGAGGACGAATTCGATGACATTCGAGAAAGAGAGGCCACCTCATTCTGTGATGCAGCCACGCAGACGGAAAAGACATGGGCGGAAGAAACTTGTGGGGACGGAGTCTCGGATTCAGAGAAATCAAGCACGAAGGACCTCGACGGGTAAAATAATGATCAAAGTGAAAGGGACGATCGACCGTTAGTTTTGATTTTGCAACTCAAGAGACAGAAGCAGAATAAAGGTGGACTAATTAAGCATTTGTCTTATTTATTCCAAAGTTATTGTCATTTTTTCGCTGAAGCCAAAAAGACGCTGTATTGAGGGGACTACAGTTGATGCTCGATTTTAGGAACTATTTTGGGACCCCAAAAAATATTCGTAAAATCAAAAGCATTATTTCAATAAAAGACTTTTCGGGGCTGGTAAACTGTTCGTTAAATCGTAACTAACTAACTAACTCCCTGGCATTACAGCCCATGATGGACTATGGCCTCTCTAACAATTTTCCTCCAAAGCCCCCTGTCTTTCGCTTTTTCCTTCCAGTTTCGGACATTTAGATTTTTCAGGGCTTTCTCCACCTCGTCTATCCATCTTTTAACCGCCCTTCCTCTTTTCCTCTGGCCCTGGCACTGTCCCTTGAAAATCTTCTTAGTGCCTCTGTTCTCCTCCATTCTCACAGGTGTCCCAGCCATTGTATTCTTTTTGTTTTTACATAATTAATTATATCTTTTCCTTTAAATAATCTTTCAATTTCGAAAGTTCGTTAATCGTAAGTATTCGTAAATTAAAGTAAAGGCTCGTAAAAACGAGCGTCAGCTGCATGAGCTTCAGAGTGCTTTCGATCCAAATACGGCAGAGACCAAAAACTTGTTTTTCCATATCTGCGCAAGCGCAGAGCCATAGTTTTTCCTTCAAAAATATCCTCTGCTCTTGCGCAGATGAGAAAAGACAAGTTTTTTGTCTTTGTCGCATTTGATATGAAAGCCCCCCAACTCTGCTCGCTATTATTAACTGTCTTATTCACCTTCTGATTTGAACTTTCGAAGTGCCAGATCAAAGGCTTCTTCAACCAATCAGATTGCTGAAATCAGTGGTTCGAGTGCTTGATTGAGGTTCCCATCAACTGGTGAATAAGACGGGGAGTCATGAGCGATCATCGATGTCACATGATATCCGCTCTTTGTTTACTAAGATTTTTAATTGAGTTCTACGTGGAGTTCACTACGCCAAATTAGTTATCTTAAAATTAATTAGACTATTTTCACAGCTTTTTCTTATTATAACCCAGTATTTACATTTAATTTAATCATTATAAAAGAAATTTATCAATTATTACAAGAGTTATAGTGTTGTATTTAGTGTTAATTTTATGTATTGTAGAAGACATTTATTTAGACCTAGTTTTTAATTAGATTTGTCGAACTCGATGTAAAGCGATGCTACCGCTTCCCTTGTTTACATTGCTTTCTTCGGTGCCACGTGACCAATGACGCTACTGGAATTGCCTCCATTGGTGAATAAGGCTCTAAGACATTTGTCAATGGTTTGGCGTATGAACGCGGCGCATCCAACCACGCTTAAAAACGCGAATAAAACCGTGGCGTCCAAGAATGTGTCGCAATAATGTACCACATTCTTAACTGCGCACAAGAACGAGTTCAGATGCGAGGCGTTCATTTGGAATTCCCTACAGAATGGCTTATGGAATTTCAAAGACAACAACGTTCCACGTGTTAATCTAATATTCTAAACACAATAAAATGTAATGCATTAAAGAAAAATCATTAAGAAATGAATTACAATAATAAACACATAATAATTTTTGAGATTGAGGATACAAAACCCGGACAAATAGCTTTTATTGTAGAAGCAACAGCCAATTTGAGTCGCCCAATCACCCCACCTTGATGCGCGGTTAAGAACGCGTATGTAAAATGCATTATTTCTCGGTGCGCGAAAATGAACGCGCATCTGAATGACATTCTTAACCATTCTTGAGCGCGCTCCAAAATTGCGTTTACAAGCACACTCTTGAACGCGCATCCGAATGGCTCGCCGGCTGGAATGCGGTTAAGAACGTATGTGTAAAGGGCCCTTCAGAAGTAATTATTTCCCATAAAAATAATCAAACCATCAAAAAACTAAACTTTGGTTTATTTCCGTATTTAAATCTGGCATGCATATAAGTAAGGAAGTTGGTTACATCCTTTCGTTTTCCGCTTATTCCAATTCCCCTGAAAGCGATTGAGATCGTGATATTCTGATAAAACAGTTCCACAAATAAAATAAATTCTGGAGAAAAAATACAGCATTTATGATTTGTTTCAAAAGCTAATATTGTTTCCATTCGAAAAGACTACTAAAACAAATGGTATGTTGCTTTTAGCTTTTGAGCTTTCAAATGTGTTAATGTTTTGTGCATTTTAATGTTGCTTTAATTTTTTTTCTCTTTGTAGTAGAACTAGTCATGGTGCATTCAGACTAAGTTTGGCGAAGATATTTTGCGTCTGTCGTAATGGTCTGTTGCTATGGTTATGAAATTGACAGCGTGGAATTAGTAGCATCATAGCGCTATCAACAAATCACGGCCCTTTTATGGCGCAATAAAAAATGCCAATCACGTAATATGAGGGCGTGATTTTTGGATTATTAAAATATGTAGAACCAATGACGCGAGCTGAAATTTTTCGTTGCGTGTGAAACGTTTCTTTTGCTTTTAGTGTGAATGTACCATAACGTTTTAAAAAGAATATATTTTTTAAATTTACTAAGAATGTATCTACAGACTTAATGTATCTACATACTTTGTATTTTTAGTATTGTATATGTAATAGAGCTCGTTTGTGTGCATGTTTGTCGGTTCGCTATACAAAGACAAACCAACTGCCGGATTGTGCCATAAAATTTGACGTAAAATTCAATCATTCCCTGCGAAAATTCAAATTTCGAGGGGGGGGGTGGTCTTCTTAAGAATTAACAAGGAAGGTATGCTATGTAAATTCTCGGTAAATGCAAATAAATGCTATAGAAGTTGTTTCTCGGCCAGCACAGACCAATGCACAGAAAGTAAATTTTCAGTAAATAAATGAATTCTGAAAAAGTTGTTTCTCTGCCAGCACTGTATCAATACACAGAAAATAAATTCTTAGTAACTGTAAATGAGTTCTGTAGAAGTTGTTTCTCTGCCAGCCCATGCCAATGCACGGAAAGTAAATTCTCAGTAAATGTAAATGAATTCTGTAGAAGTTTGTTTCCCAGTCAGCACAGTGTCAATGCACAGAAAACAACTTTTCCTCGGTAACAAGGAAATTCTTTTTCAAGAAATTCGGGATGACTAGTAGTTTCGCATTCAATTTTTCATTCAATGCGATTCACTTTCCATTTGTTCCCGAGATAGATATGAGGAGTTTTTTTGACAAGCCTTTTGTACGTTAGTGGTCATTCACGATGTCAGAGGGGGCAAATAAAATGTGACAGTTTGTGACAAGGGGAGGGAGTAGCTAGAGGTGTGACATCACACATTTTGGTTAAAATAAATACAGTTAAAATCAGGAGATTAAATATATATACCTATATATATATATATATATATATATATATAGGATGCGAGGA
This sequence comes from Octonoba sinensis, assembly GCA_038502835.1. Classification (NCBI taxonomy): domain Eukaryota; kingdom Metazoa; phylum Arthropoda; class Arachnida; order Araneae; family Uloboridae; genus Octonoba; species Octonoba sinensis. The sequence continues at coordinate 16,534,270 of CM076604.1, forward strand.
GACATCGACGGCAGCGCCATCAGGCGGAAAGTAACGGAAGCGAGTAGTTTAATGTGAGACTCCGTCCTGAGTGGACGTGCAAGCGCTGTGTGTGCTTGAGTGTGGTGATGCTCTCAGTTGAAGTTTTTCTGTAAATAGTGATTTGTACATAGATAAGTGTAAATAGAGTAATTTTTTATATCTTTCATGGTAAGTCAGTATTTAATTAGCTCCTAAACCAGAACAAAAGCCTATATATATAACTACATACATATATATATATATATATATATATATATATATTGTATTCTTATTAATTTATTTATATCGAAAACATCTATACTGATTAAGGATTAACTTAATTTCTAGTTAAAATTCTAGCTAAAAGTTTAAATTTAAAAGAAAATCTTGTTGGGCATTTTACTTTTTTAAAACGGACGTGGGCCATTTTTACAGAATTCAATTAATATTTTTTACTATTGTATACTAATTACGTTTTTTGTACGTAAACAACCTCATTTTAACATTAAAAAAAATAATAATTTGAAACTCTCAAAAGCAAATTTTCGGTTAGCGTAAATTCTGTAGAAGTTGTTTCTGTGCCAGCAGTGTCAATGCACAGAAAACAACTTGTCTTCAGCACAAAATTTAATAGCCATTTACATAGCATAAAAAAGTGCAGTTGCCATAATGAAAAAAAAAGGTTGTATAAAAACTTGCATGTATATTATGTTATGTATGTATACATATGCATGAAAAGGAAGTGGCACAATCAAAATTTTCTCTTGAGGCTTTGTTTGGTACTTACATTTATACATTGTACCTGTGTAAGTTGACCACTTGTGATGCTGCACTTTAGTGCTCAACTTATAGAGGGTGCAGATTTTTTTTTTTTTTTTTTTTCATTTCTTACACTATGCGTTTATTCATTTGTAACTAATTCAAATATAACTTCATGTGTTAACGTTACCTTAAAATCAGTAATTGGCTTTTTTCACAATTATCTAAATTCTAAAATATCATTCGATATATAAATGACTTACAATGTAAAATTAAAGCACTTAATTAAAATAAAGATAAATATGTTATTAATTAGGTAAGTTACTTATTTGATGGTAAAGATTCCCTAAAAATACATGAATTTTCAAAATGGCTAGATTAATTAGAAGAAACTTATTTAAAGAACAAAAGAACGCTCGTAGTAGTTTTCCCATATGATTAACTTACACAGAGATTCAGGCAAATTTTGTATTGATGTTTCATCCATCCAGACAAATACTGGTCTGACATTATGGCATAAAAAATATCCTGGAGAAATTATTTAAATTTTTTTTTTACCTTTGCAAAAATAGATAAACAAATAAATATAATAATAATTAGGCGGTCAACTTACAAAGGGTTTTTTATAATACTCGCACCCAAATGTGGCGGACATAAGTGGTCAATATAGACAGGTGGTCAAGTTACAAAGGGTTCCCTACATGATATAATATAGTGCTAATTACGCTCCTGACAGAAGTGGTCAACTTAGACAGGTGGCCAACTTTATAGGTTTTACTGTGTATATGTTACTACAGATGGATGATCAGTATTACTTGAAACCAAGGAAAACCACCCCCTGGTTGCACTCTGTATAACAAAGAAACTAAACTCAGTGGCACGACAGCCCATTGGGGACCCATGGCCTACTGTGCCCATCTCGGTTTTCGAGGCCGAGGGCCCTGGGGTGCAGAAGCAGATGTTCCGGTCAAGTGGTCGGCCTGACGCAGAACCTCCCAGTGTTTAGTTCCCAAGCAAGCTCGGTCCTCATTTTATCGACCTAACTCAGGGGGATGAAAGGCTGAGTCGACCCTGCCCAGCCCGGGAATCAAACCACTGACTAGTGGCATGATAGCACGGAAGGCTACCACTCAGCCACTGGGCCTCTGTGCTCTGTATAAAAGGCTATTTCGGCTATAAACCCCCCCCCCCCCTCTCCCCACGACCGACACACGCACAAACACAAAATAATGAAAATAATTCTGATTGTGCGCCCGCATGATTTTGAATGAGTATGCGATAATGATTTCGAGAAACTAGACAAGGGACCGTTCATAAATGATGTCACACCTTTTCCCCATATATTTGACCCCCCTTGGTCACAAAATGTCACACTTCAACGGACCCCCCTACCCTCTTTGTCACATGTCATCCTTATGTTGCATAAGCATGTCACACTTCTTGTTACCCCCTCCCCTCACCTTGTCACAATTTCACGAAACTCCCTCCTCCTCGGAGCGTGACATCATTTATGAATGATCCGTAATGTATTTGCATATTTTTCAGAGACTTTTCAAACTTTTTTTTAAATGAAGGTTAGATTTATTCTTCCTCTTCTCTTAAGTGTTATACCATTATGTAAAGATTCCCACGACTTCCCCATTCAATAAATACACCAAACAAGGAACCCCTAAATAAAGTTTAATACTTTATATAGAAGTACAATAACAAAGGTACAATGTATAAGCTAAGTACAAAGAATAATATTTGGATACATGATAAGAGCTAATGAATTGAGACACAAACAATAAATTAATTTTTGTACAGAAGAAAATGAGCGTGAATGAAATAGACGTGAAAACATTTTTCATTTATTAGTTATGTGATACTGATATGTTTTCATACAAATCTCAAAATGGTTAAAATTTGTTTATGAGCGCTTTGTCTGATGAGACACCAATAAGTTTAACTCATTTCAGTTGATTGAGCTAACAGTCAACTATACAGTTTTGGTCCTAGAAAAATATTTTACACACTTGGTGTGCTTGATTTTTCTTTGCATGGAAATGCAAGAAAAATCGATCCTTTCGAAGACAAAGTTTCAGAAATAGGATCACCAGGGTAGATGCTTTCACTACACGATGTTTTTTTATCAATTTTCTCTGATTTTTTTTCTTTTTAATTAGAATCTTTTACCAACTGTCAGATCTACCATTTAACAACCTACCCCCCCCCCCTCTAAAAAAGGGAAGACGCTTTGCGTAGTGGTACCATAGTGCAGCAAAGTCAAATTGATAACAACAATGAAAAGAATCATTGGAAAAGTTACCACATTTCTTTAAGTTAGTTTTAATTTAATTTTTAAATCCTTTGTTGATACTATTAATAAAACTAGAGTTCGACGAACAGTCGAAATTAGACCATAAAATTTAACAGGGTAACGTCATAAAATACGGGTGACGTCAATAGACAATTTGGCGAAACTTTCCTGTTGTACGAGTCACGTCAATAAGCGATTTGATGAATTTTTGCTGGAAATGTAGGTTTTCGAATAAAAAGTTGAACAAATGGAAATACATTCGTTCTTTATGTTATAAGTAATAATTTATTCAATTGAAAATGGCAAAATTAGAGGTGCAGAAGGGGGTATTGATCACCCACTTTTGATACGGTGTGCTGCCGATTTGCAAGCAAAAAAAGCTACATCTCATGGGAGTTTTGATCTCGAACAAAAAATTTCCAATCAACATCTCAAAAAATCGCCATAGGTCGAAAATGGGGCGTCTACTGCTAATGTTGATTGGAACTCCCCAGTTTTGCCTTTTTCATGTAAGAAACTCATGACATAAACGTAAGAAATCGATGTATCGCCATTTATGCAATTTCTGGATACTTTTTCTTTTTTTAGCGTTCAGACAAACAGATTTGTGAATATATTCCGGTAGTTAAGGGGTCAATAAGTGTTATTCATCAAATTTGGGGATTATAAAGTCGGGTTTATCGTCCTCACTTAAAGCAAACATATTGTAAATCATTGCAGCCGCAGGGCCCATTGCGCTCATAAATGTAGCCGCTCAGTGCCGACTTCCTACTAAGTTGAGTGGCAGTCGAATATAACTTAAACGCTTACTTCCCTACGCTATTCTTATTTTTCATTCCATTGTTTCAAAGAAACCTTCACTCAAACACTTGCAAGACAGTAATAGAAATAAAATTTCACGTTAATTTAAAGCACAAATGAGCATTAAAACCTCCCCCTCCTTTACATGAGTACTTTGTTTTGCTTTTTGTTTTGGTATTTCCTGTACTTATTTTATTTCCATTTTATTCTTTGTATTTTATTTTATTATTTTTGCAATTTTCATGTATTTTCCCATTTTTATGCATGTTGTCGTCTTTTTTGCTTTGTTTTTATTGATATTCCTTTTTACTTCCTGAACTTTCAACTGGATTCCTTTGTTGCTCTCTTATTGGTGCCTTCCCTGCTACTTCTACTTCCACTTCACACTGCCTTTATTCTCATTGGTTTACAGTTAATTCCTTGGCTATATAAGCTCTGTTTTTGTTGTTTTGTCTGCTTCATTTGGATGTTTTTCATCTAGAAGCTCCCTGTCGCATTGAAAAAGGGATTCCAAGCAATCCCGAAACATATCTCTGCGTTTTAATGCTCATTTGTGCTTTAAATTAACGTGAAATTTTATTTCAATTAGTGTTTACTTGCACAAAGTTAAATTATTATTAACTTGCAATACACTCAACGCTCTTTATAATGACCACACATTATAAAGACCATTCCATTATAACGACCAGTGGTAAAAGTCCCAACTTTATCCCAACGAACTCTATGTAAATTTGCTTTCGGTATAGCGACCTTCCTGAATCCTCTAATCCAATACAACAACCATACCAGGTGTCACGCCAGCTCAGAAGTTCTGCTTCCAGAAATGTGAATGCAATTTCCCCCCCCCCCCCTTATTTTCTACTTTGAAATCTGTTTAATATTTTGTTATAATATTTTGCACTGATAATTTTATTTTAATTCCAATGATAAAAAATAATTTAGTTGGAATCTTTTAAACACTAACAATTTTGATGGAAATACTGAATATGCAAGATTCATGTATATTTCTTAAAGAAAAGTCCACCTCTTATAGCGATCACTCGTTATAAAGACCCTTTTCTGTGGGTTGCAGGTGGTCGTTATATCGAGCATCGACTGTATTAGTTTAACGGCAACAACTGCATTTAAAAGTGACATTAAAGAAAGACCGTAGGCATTTGATTGACGATATTTAAATATGAATACATTAACAGATATTTTACACGATGCAAATTTCAGACAATTTGTCAAAACCACCTGGTGATCCTATTCCAACACATCACCACAACAGGGAGACGATATTAACAAGCAATATCAGCTACATTTACAACATACAACGTATAAATTACTTTAAGAGAATAAAGGAATAAAATATTATCTGCAGCAAACACAGATTTTATATATATATATATGTGTGTGTGTATATATATATTTATATTATATACATTTTAGGCTAAGTGTTCAATATCACATATTCACCATAGTTGTTCCCTAGCTTATACAGTTTCATATGTTCTAATGGCAGGCACAGCAGTCTTTCACTCAGTTTTAAAATAGACAAGATCAGAAGAAGAAAATACATAAAATTAGGTGCACCGAGCAGAGTTCAGAATTTTAAATGAATTCAATTATGCCACAAATGTATGTTAGAAATAGTTTTGAGGATAAAGATAAAATAAAGCAAACCAAGGGAACAGAATTGGAATTACCGGAAATGATAATTAGTTCGATAAACCGATAAATAGGTTGATGAAAACTCCAGGCAATTTTTATACAATTCAAAGCAGGAAGGGGGCAAAAAACAAATGTCGAAATATCTTACAAGGGAATATTTTGCAAATTCCTGCGAGAAACTTTCAACTTATTGAAGATGATCAGCAGGATATATGCACAAAATATGAGTTGCTGATAAAGTTATTAGGAATACCATGTTTTTGTGAGTTAAATCCAGGAGATACTCATGAGCAACTTGTGACTACAGTATGCTTGTTTTTTAAGACTTGTACTAGTTTTCCTAATATGAATCAGAAGTCTTAGCAGTTCATTGAAGTTTTACACCCAAAAAGTCATGTCTTGTTTAACCTTTGACTTGATATAACTTTTATAAAAAAAAAAGATTTTTTTCTTAATTCCGTCACAAAATTTGCAAATTTTAGAGGAAAATAAGGATTTGCAACAATCCCGTTAATTACTATCCCAAATAAGTAACTCATGTGGAAATCCAAGAAACTTAAAGTTTCTTAGATGATATATTTCAGGATAAATGAATAAATAATAACTCCTCTTGATTGTATAATGCCTGAAACTAAGATTTTTGTGCAAATCTATTTATCCATGACATTAAGAAGCAAAATAATGAATAGAAAGTGATTTTTCCCCCCAAAATTTCCTAAATGTAGGGATTTTCTTCGAAGTTTATCAAACTAGGAGACTTTTAATACAAAACAGGAGAGCAAGAGAAAATTCAAGAGTCTCCTGTAAAAACCAGTACAGTTGATAGGTATGAAATGGGTAAATTTAGTACAATTGCTACAAGTTTCTAATTGAAAAACTAAAAAAAATGCAAGTTTTTTGTAAATAAGGCAAGAAACTGAATAAGAAGAGAATAATACGAGAATCAAAAACTAAGCATAAAAAGAAAATTTTAAAATGTTTCAAGATTGCAAAACATTAAAAATTCCAAACTCTTGCGTGAAATACATAAATAGTAGTATGTGATTATAACATCGCTTAGGTGCATATAAGGTAACAATATTGGAATGTGCAAGTAAAAACAGTCAAATGGTGTAAAATATTATATCAGTTTACCATTCAATGTTTTAGTAAAGGAGATAACAATGAAATAATATGATTCTCATTTCGTTAAAAACATATGCCTCAATAATGTGTGTCCAAAAGAAAATCGTGCAAGGGAAAATTTAAAATGTAAAATCTAATTTAAAAATTAAAACTAAAACATAGCTAAGAATCAATGAAATAAAAAAAATGGGACATTTTTAAATTGCCCTTTGATGTAAGTGCCAAGTGAACGGCACTGTCAAATACAAATTTCTCTAATATAATTAGATATCTAAATTTCAGAGATTGTTTATTGAGACATTACAAAATCAATTTGCCAGTTTTAATAATATGACAACTATAACTGTCGAGATTGCTCAAAATAAGGATCAAATATACTGTAGTATACTAGAATGATTAAGTGACAATTATATTTGTGCATATAAATAAATGAGATTGGTAATGAATTTGCCTCTAACTGCAAGTGACTTTCTCGTTTTGATTTTATTTCTTTTAGCTTGAATTTCAACAAATCAGTTGCAAAAGTGTAAGTAAATCAACTGTGATAAAATTTATACTATGCTGCTAAATGAAAAATACCATTAGTAGTTACATAAAACTAGCATGAGAGATAAAATAAAAATGCATACCTTGCAATGCATGACATAATAGTCATAATACCAAAAAATTCCTTAGGTTATTTTTTGTAAATGAGATAATTACATTTTGCTGTCATTGCAAAGTTACATTTTCTTTTCAAAATAACCAAGTTCAACCTAAACTTTAACTAAACGTTTTGCTATGATTTTTATGTTATTTGATATGGGTGAAAATTCATAAACTTATGAAATTTCAATCCAAAATTTCCAGTTGTATTAACGCTTATGAGTTCTATGACAAAATTATTTTCAAAATATTAAGGTATTAAAATGAGAAGAATAAAAATATAATAACTCATGGCCATTAAGTACTCAATAACCATAATTACGAATCAAAACAAAAAATTAGATCTTTTCTAAATACAATATTTCCATTCAACAGGGTTGCCAGAGGAAATTCGGGTCCATTTTTGGACCCTTCACATAATTACAATTAATCAAAACAGACCCTTCACAAAATTTAATTCAATCAAAATAAACTCTTCACAAAATTAATTCAATTAAAATGGACCCTTCACAAAATTCAAAACAATCAAAATGGACCCTTCACAAAATTCAAATCAATCAAAATGGACCCTTCACAAATTTCAAATCAATCAAAATGGACCCTTCAGTAATTTCAAATCAATCAAAATGGACCCTTCAGTTAATGGACCCTTCACAAATTCAAATCAATCAAAATGGACCCTTCACAAAATTCAAATCAATCAAAATGGACCCTTCACAAAATTCAAATCAATCAAAATGGACCCTTCACAAAATTCAAATCAATCAAAATGGACCCTTCACAAAATTCAAATCAATCAAAATGGACCCTTCACAAAATTCAAATCAATCAAAGAAATGGACCCTTCACAAAATTTTAAATCAATCAAAATGGACCCTTCAACAAAATTTCCAAATCAAAACCAAAATGGACCCTTCACAAAATTCAAATCAATCAAAATGGACCCTTCACAAAATTCAAATCAATCAAAAGGACCCTTCACAAATTTCAAATCAATCAAAATGGACCCTTCACAAAATTCAAATCAATCAAAATGGACCCTTCAAAAAATTACAAGCTCCCAAATTGTACTTTTTTCACCATTATGTATTAAAAAAGTGGCAAATAATAATAAAAAAAATTTCATCAGTATATGTTTAAATTTTCCATTTTCACAGAATTTGATTTTTCTCAAAAATCTCTTTAACATTACCAAAAACCAGACGCCTTTAGAAAAGGCTGGATCGACCCCTGTTCAATCACTGTTGTCTGGAAAGTTGCCAAATAGCATGACACTTTTGAAATATTGCATAAAACATTAAAAACCATTTTTATGAAGCTATTCACTTCAGTTTGTTTTTTTCACCAGCATTTCAGTTCAATTACATCAACTACCTTTTCCCATTACAGATTTTTACTGGAATACACAAATGCAATTCTCAGCATGATGTACCATAAATTTCATAATTATCTGAACATTTATTTGACGACTGCAACAGCGCGATAAACTACACATTGGTTTCAAAAATATACATCCATACTGTACATACTATTTTTTTCATTTCTTATGATTCATGATCATATTAAAGATTATTTTTCTAAAGCTATTATTTCAACAATTTGTATTTAAACTTTCTAAATAGGAGTTGAAGATTAAACATTTTACACCTATTAACAATTGACAGCAACCAACTATTAAAGTGAAATTTTGTAATGAACTATTTAATATTCAATTCAACTAGTTCAATGATATGACAATGATAACTCTTAATTTTTTATGCACAGCTGACCCTCAATCAGTTGTTTTTCAGGGACTATTCGTTTTGAACGATAAATTATGGAAAAACGATGCATGCTGGTCAACCAAACACATAATCGGAATATCGACGGAAATACGGCAGGTGGGGGATGGTGGATCGAGGTTTTACTGTATTTATGTTGTTTATGGTTTTAATTAATTACATTTAAACTTAATGTTTGAAGTCGGTGCAAAATTTATCATAATTTTGCATTTTAATGAGATAAAATCTTTGGTAATCATGAATTAATTACAAACATAAATGGACCAGAGTTGCAACAGTTGCAATATAAAGTAACACATGGTGTTAATCAAACTGTCATAATTTTGCACCGCCTTAAAAAATTAGGTTTGAAAGTAGTATCGATAGTGTTTAAGGATTTTTTTTTTTTTCTTTTAGCACAATTAATAATTTGAAGTTGGCTCTATTTTTCCCAAAAATTATTTTATTTAAATTCTGAAAGGATTGATTCATACTAGATCTTCACCCTTTATCATTTCAAAAAATGAGAAGTTAAACATTTAATTAAAAGATGACACTCAGACTACTACATAAATTTCTAAGCTAAATAAAATGTATTTTTCTTAACTTAAGTTAGAAATTTTATGCTGTGGTGCATTACTTAAATATGCAAAAGATAAATACATTTTTTACTTTTAAACAGAAAACCTGATTAAGAACCAAATATTCTTTCAGTTTTCAAAAATTAAGGCCAATTTCAAATTTTTTGCTCATTTAATAGAGTTGGGTATAATAGAGAGATATAGAGGAAAGTACTTGCGAAGTTCATTCGAATATGAAATCAATTGAGAAGTGCACTGATATGAATTGAGATGTTCATTCAGTTCTGAAATCTCTCGAGCTTTTCATTTAACTTCGACATCAATTAAGATGTTCATTCAGTTTTTAAATCACTCAAGAGATTTGCTTGATTACTGATCATTCAATTACCAGAAACAATTGCCATCCAATGATTTAATTATGCAAATCTCTCGATTATGCCCACATTGCGATATTTGGTCTCATAATAAAAATAATTCAAAAATAAAAACAAAAATTCTCAAGCATTTTCACCATAAAACAAACAATTACCAATAAAAACATAATAGCACATCCAAAAATAAAGGGGGGAGGGGATTTGTCTTCATTTCAAAATTCCCCAAACAAATAAATAAATTAACTTAATTTTAGCTTGGAATTTTCTGGAAAGAAAGCCAATCATCAGAAAATACCAGCAACGTTTAAATATTGAAAACATTGTCATTGCAATAAAACGCTATTCTTCATTATAAAACTTTACACATCGTTTCAAGCTCTAAACAGTATACAGCCTTGTAGTCAAATGTAAAATTTTGTTTTTTTTCATACAGTTTTTATTTCACAAATGAACCTTGGACTACTTGTTTGATTGACAGTTTAGACTACCTGACTTTTAGGAGATGGAATGGAGAACTGATGGTGCTTCTTTTCCGGACCAAATTTGCTGCCACTGTAAGAGAAATGTATTTTAATATAAAACAATAATTGCATTGCAAATCTTTACTCTACGAGCAAACTTTGTAACTGGCAAAAGTTTAATTCCCTTAAGGAATTCGTTCCAAACAATTTTTTTGTATGATTATACTTTTTACAGCATAAATTTACAAAAGTTAGGTGTAAGTAGGGGAGAATACAAGGAGAGGACTATGATCACCTAAATCTTAGATAATATTTTGCAATGTGGAAGAAATGCCATAATGCTCATTTTCATTGCAGTTGATTTTGTATAAATGATTGAAAAAATAAAGCTTTAATTGAAACTAATTAAGACAAAAACAATTATATAAATTGATTTATTTTTTAAATTCATCTTTTTGTGGCAATATCTTCTTCAAAAAACATAAAAATCTTCATGGATGAACAGTCAATTTACCGTCGGGAGACTTTTATATAAAGTCATTGTTAAAAACACTAGCAGTTTAATCCCAAACAGCTTCATACTGGATGATTTTGTGCTTTTTATTTATTTATTTTTTTTTTTTTTTTGACTCCTGAAACAGTTGCAGAAAATTATCAAGACTATCCTTGAGGATGATGTCCCTCCCCCTAAATGGCAGTTTGTGAGCACTCCTGTGAGTAAGAAATTGATAGATTGCTTAGACATACGATTTTATACATTTTTAAATTGTAAAAGGGAAATCTTATTAAAATATCATTTAAATTGAGCTGTTGAAAAATTAAATTATTTGCTAATTATAACAATTCAGAAGTTATCATTATTACTACTTTTTTTCATTCTGATGAAGAGCAACACAGAGTCACAGATATGAATTAAAATATACTCCTAACAGGCAAGTCCTAAAATTTAATTCATGCAATTTCTTCTCAATAAATCCTCATTATAAAGATTGTGTAAGATATATTTGGCGGTATTGTACAAAGAGTACTCAATACAATAACCATATTCAGGGTGTCTACGGAAGTGAAATTTTGCGATTTTTTCAGGACTCTTTCAAAAATATTGGTTCTCATACAAGATGCTGTGGAACCTTGATTTTACAGGATATGAATACATGTCCCTTGGATGACAGATATGTACCGGATATCCGGCTCTAATGTTTGAAACAAATAAATTCTACGCATATTTTTTAAAATCTCACATCTTTCAAAGACGTAGTAAGTTTGCAATTCATATACACTTTCAACAAAGTTAAATTAATTACATTTTAAAAATATGATAGGCCGGATAGCCGGATATTTTGTGTAGTGGCTGAATCAGATTCTTGATATTTAAAAATCAGTCAGATACCAGATATCTGATGCCTTCTGAGAAAGACTGGTCCAATTGGGTTCAAAATTTTTGTGACCTATACATAATTTTCGTGGCTGATTTCCAAATTTGCGAATTTTTTAAGTCTTTCGTGACCTATTGCACATCAATTTAAAGATGAAGAAATGCAAAAAAAAAAAAAAAAAAAACAATTTAGAACTCTTTATGTCAACAAGATTTTAATTTGTAGTTGTTCATAAATGTTAAAAAAGTTGTCAAATTTGCAATTTTTGGATTTTCAAAATCAATAACATAAAAACTACAAGCCAATCAATTTAAAGATGAAAAAATGCAAAAAAAAAAAAAAAAAAACCAAGTTGGAACTCTTTATGTCAACAAGATTTTAAATTGTAGTTGTTCATAAATGTTAAAAAGTTGTCAAATTTGCAATTTTTGGATTTCCAAAATCAATAGCATAAAAACTACAAGCCGAAACCTTCTGTAGCTTTGGATTTTTGTCCTCTTGAGGAGTACAACACATAAATGAAGCTACTTTAAAATTGGTGGGGAGAAAAGATGATTGTAAGGATTTTTTTCCTCATAAAATTTCAGATGATGTCAATGAGAAAAACTGGACAGTTTTAAATAAAGTTTCAGGAATAAGTTTCGAAACAAAAAATCATGTAAGGAAATTTTTGCATAAAAAGAGAAAAAAGCATGTTGGAAGAAAACATAAGTTAGTAAACTAAGGAATATCAATTAACATGGTCTAACTTGGATAAACAAGAATTTACTACGGATAGAGACAAAAATAAAAAGAAAAGAGATAGAGATTTAAAAATCTTTAAATAAAATTATCTTATACATTAAAATTCAAGAGTAAACAAACATATATCTACTATCTATCTATGTCGTGCTATCTCCTCAAGAAGGACTGGGAGCTAAGAGTCGAGTGAGGAGTAAAAAAGATTAGAAATTTTCCAAGGAAACCATTTTCCCTATTCGCATCAATGTAGGACTATAATGTGAGGAGATATTAATTACAAATGCAATAGTTTTTCAAGCAATGTTTTACTTTATTTGTATTGTTTGCTATTTCAACAATATACAGTAGCCCGTTTTAATAAACCAAATTCCAAATCAACGTTTCTAGAATTCTGAGGCATTGCTGCATTTTCTCTTTATTAAATTAATGTGAGTGAATAAATCGGGAAAAAAGCACCTTTACCGATCATTTGTAAAACTATTAATGTGTAAAAAAATGACCACAGAAATCTCAAGAGAGGCAAAGCCTACCACTACTGATAAATTTGAAGAGCAGACAATATTTTTTGGCCTTTTTATATATTTGCAAACTGTCTTCCATAGAAAATGAACAACATTTGAGATTGCCCGTTCAATGCGGGTGACGTAGCTAATTATACAAAAAGAATAGCCATGAGAAGAGAAAAACAAGATATTCATCTAAAGTTTGTTAAAAATAATTTTTTCATTTAAATGTTGGCCTCAATTTCCCTTCTGATTTATTACTGATGATATAATTCTGCAATTTGGAAAGCTGAGCAAATTTCGATTCCAAGAACAAAATACAAAATTATGCTTCAGGTAAGTTTTGGCAGCTCATGTCCGTTACAATGGTTTTCAAACCAATGTTCATGGATTTCTATATTGAAATAACACCAACAAACATAAACTTGAGAATAGTATTAAAGAAGTAAATATTTACCTTTACTCATTGACAATTAATGTGTAAAATATTGCACTTACAGCACAGAAATGCAAAAAAAAAAATGCTTGTGTTTCGAATTTACAAGGAACCCCCTTCACTAAAGCATAAAACTGTTAGCTTCAGGATGTATGCAATTCAAGCAAAGTGAATATTAAATAGTATTTACTGTAAAATGCATTGGCAAAAACTAAGGTTTTTGGGTGAGAGGAGGCAAGACAATTTAGCTGGTGTTAAATTTACAAATAAAAATTTATGGGAAAAACATCATAATTTTATTTTAAAAATCTCAGTTTGAAGTTGATAATGTGGGGACATAGAAAATAAAGTTAAAAAATTTATCCAATCAAGAAAATTTTAAAAACTCTTCTTTATTTATCCCCTTCAATTATTTTTTCTTTAGAACATGTGACTGCTGCAGATGGACAATTTATTCATAGAAAACAGAGTGACATAAATCAGCAATTTCATAACACCATACAGTTTCAAACAAAAAAAAGTTTTTCAAAATAAAAAAAAAAGGAAAGAAAAAGATAATGGGCAGAACTTTAAAGATTTCCTATTTGAAAGCTATAATTCCAAGCATAGATTCTGATGAGAAATTCGTAGATTGCTCTGGGAATCATAATTATCCCATTTAATCTAACATTGTTCAGACATGTTTTTGTTTATATCATGTTTTTTAACAATATACTGAATGGCTGAAAAAGTGTTTAGAAACATAAGCATAATCGATTAAAAACTTGGCAACATCTTTCTGATTATCAAAGTTTTAAAAAATGCAATGGAAGCCATAATTCAAGATTATTTCCTTCAAAAGCCATGACCAAGCTTGAAGCTGGTAGCATGGGTTGCATCAACTGAAGTGTTATTCTTATTTATATTGAGTCGAGATTATATTAACGAGAAAGTCATGGTATTTAAAGAAAAAACTGCAAGAATTTAGTATTCACATGTTTGGAGGTTATAACAGTTAACTGCTGATTAGCATTAAAAACTTGAAACATTTTCTGCATTGAAAAAGGGGGTCTTAGTAATACCGAAACATCTGCATTCTTGCAATTCCATGCTTTAAGTGTTGTCCAAGTCAATATCACGCTTGGAAGTTCTGTGATTAAAACTAAGAGAAACAAATTTCTCGGATTAGCCAAGACTCTTTGTCCTTTGAATTCCAAATACTCTTGTCCTTGGTAATTGACTCTTTATCCTTTGAAAAAAATGTCTTTACTGACAAATTTAAATGTTTTGGCTATTTTCATATTTATAAGTAAACTAACAGTTACCAGACCACTAGGCATTGCCCAAGATGATTTTTCAAAACGTTGCCCTTACTAGTTAATTTTCTCAATTTTTTTAATGCTTTTGAAACTAGTGGGACTTTGACATCCAGTTTGATATATAGTGCGTTCAATTATTGGATGGCAGCAATAGCTGATTTCGTATTTAAAGCTTACAAGAATTAATTGAATGATACTACGCAAAGCCAGAAAGGATGGAAGCTTGTTAAAAATGCAGAAAATAAAGGGTTAACGCCAAGAGCAGTTACTTTTATGACATTAATATGCTCCTACTATAATTCAGCAGCCAACTGAAGTTACCTACATAGCAAGAACTAAAGTTTCTGATAACTAATTATAGATTAGTAACCAATAATCAGGTGACTATAATTGCCTTTTCAGATTTGGAACTAGCATACTTTAGCGGAAATTTAAGAATAAACTTTCCTATTCACTGCTCCAGAGAATTTTAACGCGAATTCTATTATGTCACTAGAGGTTTTTGTTTCAGAGTTATACATTAAAGTAAATTCAATCAACTTTTTATGAAGACTGTAAATGTATTGAACATTTAAACATGTTTTGATTACACACTTTATAATTTAAGCTCATAATTAGAACATATAAGGTTTACCACTGAAGTACAAAGTACCAAACAACTTTGTTAGGGAAACTTTATTATTTTTTTTAAACAACAATTTTATAAAATTTAGTTTTTAGCAAAATATTGATTGATAAATACAAATAAAAAATTGTAAAATTAGAAAAAAAATATGAACCCAGTTTTAAATTATAGGAAATTGGTTACATAAACGTATTTAAACAGTTTTTAAAAAATTCTTCTGCTAAAAATACCAATACATTTGAAAAATCCACGTTGTTATCTAATGTTTGTAAAAGATATTTGGGCAATAGTGAATTTTATGGAAGATTTTTTTAACCCAAGAACAGTAATAAGCAGGACTCGGCTAAATAATATTAGGTTTATCTAAATCATAAAAACATAATTGCTTATATTAATCATAGTGTAAAAAATAAAACACAAATGTAAGACAACTCTTTACTTTCAGATGTAAACTAAAAATTTCCCCAATATATAAAAACAGTTGAAAGCAATATACCATTAGTTATTATTATTATATCTCTTTGCCCTGTATTTTCCCTAACTGTTCCAAAACTAAGGAAAAATTCCCCCTTGTAAGTTTTCTTTCAGAAGAATTCCTGATTTTTACATAACAGTCAAACTACTGAAACTGTTTTCTACAAATCCTGAATATTAGTGAACAGAATGCATAATGCCATAATGTTATTAATTTTTTAGTAATGTGCATGGATGTAATTGTTTATTTTCTGAAATTTATTTATGTCTTTGTTTATTTTTCTGATAATTTCAATTTTTAGATGTTTTTAAACTTAAATAAATGTTGAAAACATTCAAAACTTTCTTGCTAGTCATTTTCCAATCAAAAAGTATTTCTGTCAACATCAATGTATCCAGTTCTGAAATGATGCTGCTAACATGATTAGATGCCCCAATTTTGACAATTAAATACATTTAATTATTTTTTCCCCTCTCATTAATCAATGAAAAAATAGAATTCACAGAAAAAGGCCAATAAAACATCACTGTGTGCTAAAAAGGGAGACATTAGTCCACATTGCAGTCTTGTTCAATTACAATGATTAATTATTTTTTTATGTAATGTAAATCATATAAGAAAACGACCTAATAATGAAAATTTAAATTCTTCATGCATGCAGTCAGGGACCAATTTCTAAAAACATGCAAGAGCTGAGCTCTACTGAGCTCCCAATGAAATTAAGCTCAGCATGTACCATGCATGAAAGATATAAAGAGTCGCTTTATGGAGCCTTTGGTCGGTCATTAGGGAACCGAGTTTGGTTATGGAACCAAGGTCGTTCACTGCAAAACATATAGAGCCTCTGCAAATTGATATTTAAATTAGTTCGCATGAAATATGACTATATCACACTCATTTCTCTTAAAGTATACCTCCAATTCAACATTTCATACGATTCAAGCTATATTTGATCTGAAAATCAACTAATTAACCTCTTCAGACCCCAGAACTAAGTACAAACAATTTTGAAGCAATTTTTTGGTTCTCTGGTTAAAAAATGATTACAATACAAAATTACGAATTTTTTTTTTTAATTTTAATTAATTAGTTTAAATAATAATTAATGCCCAATTTCCATAATTAAAACGGAATAAACTATCTGTTGATTAATTTAAAAAAGAATTGGGTGTTTAGCATTCAAATTGCACAAACAGTAGTTAATAAACAGTATTTTAAAATGTACCCCATTAGGTACACTTGGAAAGAAGAAGGGCTTAGTTAAAACTAAAGAGAAAGAGATCCTAAAAAGGAAACACTTTAAAAACAACAGCCATGTACCAGAGATTTTTTTTATCATCATTTTAATTGATTTATTTCTTTAATTTCAAACTACTTATATATGCAAGAGCCATCAACTGGCTTTACTTTGTATCAAATCACAATTTAAATACATTCCCTACCTTATTTTTATTTTTAATACGTAGAAAATTTGTTCTCAAATAGAAATGATGTATGGATGAACACTTTTTGGGTGAGTCACTATCAAAAGTTAATTGCATTTTTTAATAAATTAAAAGTTACGATGTTTCTAAACTCAATAAAGAAAATATTAAAGAATAATTTGAAACATAATATGATTATAAAATAATAACCCAAAAGTAAGGTTTTGCAGAATGTTGTCCTATTTAATCAGTAAAATAGCATTTTGAAAATTCTTAAATTGAGGATATAATGAATTAAAAGCACATTAATGATTACAAATAGCAATAGAATAACACTGCAGGAAGTAATTGGGAATGGATATGAACATAAAATAATTTTAAAATTTCCACTGCATGCAGGCCTTATCGAAACAAATTCATACTAAACACTGCTGCTTGAGAATTGTTCAGATTACTGATCCTCATTTTATATTTTAACAAACAAATCTTTATTTGCTGCTATAAATTTCTCAACAAATTATATATTTTCTCAATTAAAAATTCAACAGAAATAATGTATTTCTTATTTCCTTCTATACAGAGAAAATTTTCACCAAAAACATTTAATAACTTTGCTAAAATGTCCAAGAATATTCTGAAATATTTTAAGCAGCTTAAGAAGCAAAAGTAAAGCAATACATAAATTTTATAGGATAATGACATGCAAAATATAATTTTTTCTAATAATGCTTATAATCAGGCCCCGAAAGTTTATGACCTAAAAAATCCCTGTGATCAAAAACGACCCCAAAAAATGCCATTAATCTTGAAATAATGCACTTAAGATCTGAAGTTGGAATGTTACATGTTTTTTGAAAAATTATAATAGCAACATAATTAAATGTTTTTTTTAATAAATAAACTAATAAAAACAATACGCCAATAACTGGAAAACATGTCTTTTGATAACCGTACTGTCTTAAATGACAGGATCTCAAGGCCGTCTCGAAATCCCCAAAATTTTCGCAATGTAGCATATATTCTTCCCTAAAATTTTCCCCTACACTAGTGTTTCAAAGTCAGGACCCCCCCCCCCCCCTTTCCTGAAAATAATTTCTGGCTGCGGCCTTCCAGGATCTTAATTGCCCTGAGTAATTAAATGTTTTTTTATAATATCAAAGATCGCATATGAAAATTAAGTGTTTGTATCTTAAAGAACTTTTCTTAATTCAGACATAGTTGGGAAAAATTTGAAATAAATAAGATCACTCACAGATCAATTTCCTTCAAACTCACACATATCGTTTTCCAATTATAACACCAGCAACTTTTTCCAACGTCAAAAAGACTTTTATTTCTTCAATTTGTCTTCATGTGGTTTTGTGCAGTAGATTTACAGTTCGACTCTTTTAGTGTTTGGTAAAATGTAATGAATGAATCTACCTAAGTTCTAATCAGAAAAATTAAAATAATAATAATAATAATAAAATGCTCTAAAACAGGAAAAACGTCAAAAGATGCAGAAAAAAAATGCATTATCATGAACTTCCGGGGCTAGCTCATAATGCAGTATTCAAAAATAAAGTTACTTAAATTACATAAAATTTAAAAATAACATATATAATAAAATTATACTTTTATTTGACTTTTACTACTACAGGCGAAAAAAATTACTAGTGTTATCTTGAGGTGTCAAGGGCCTTTCTATGACACTCTGTAATGCTTTCATCCACTCCGTTCTGTCATCTTCTTTTTGGACGCCTAGGAGATAAATTCGATCTCGGGTGCGAAGAGTGAATCCGAAACCCTGTTCCTTCATTCCAGGAGGAACACCTTTCTTTACCGCAAAACCATCTGCGTGATAACCGAGGAAAACTTCACCTTTGGGATATGGATCCTTGAATTTGAAAAAAAAAAAAAAAAAATGAAAATTTTAGTGAATAAATCATTTATATTTTAATAAAAATATAAAAACTAAATTTCACATTGGTTTTGCAAAATATTGGTCAGATGAACTAATAACTCATGGCAATAAATTCCATAAAGCAATTTTAAAATTATATTTTAAATGAGTGAACATTAAAAAAATCACAAATAAACTTTACTCACAACATTAGTAACAGCTTCATTACAAAAGTATTCAAAGATTTGCATGCAAATTAACATGAATACAATTACTAAGTGATGCCATACAAATAGAGATATATATATATATATATCAGGGTTCGTTCATTTAAATCAGCTTGAATTAAATTGCGATTCAAATCAAGTGATTTTTTTTTTCAAAAAAATCATTGATTTTACAATGTTAGAAAGTGTTGTAAAAGTGAAATATGTTGCAATTACAACCACTGTTTCAAACAAAACT
Source organism: Octonoba sinensis (assembly GCA_038502835.1). Taxonomy (NCBI): domain Eukaryota; kingdom Metazoa; phylum Arthropoda; class Arachnida; order Araneae; family Uloboridae; genus Octonoba; species Octonoba sinensis. The sequence goes on from CM076604.1 coordinate 16,553,953, forward strand.
TCCTAGGTCCATCTGTCTGTGTGCATAACATATTTTATAAGGTTAGAATTAATTACTATTTTTTTAATTTCACAATATTTTTTTACTTTTAGAATATTCTTCAAGCATTTTAACAGCAAAGCATAATTCACTCAATCATTCAAATTACAATTCATAATAATCATGAACAATTCTGTGTTTTTTATCTTAAAAATAGTATTTTAGATCAATTTAGTAAATGCCACACAATAAATAATTCAGAATTATGGTGTTAATTGTTAGGATTTAGAATATGTATCATTAAAGTTTCATCCATGTCCCCTAATAGCTTAAGGTTTTTTTCCTTCTAAAATATTTTTTTATGATAGAATTTTTCAATAAAGATATTTGATTAAAACAAAATGTTTCAGTATGGTGTGAGAATATGATTTTACTAAATGGCTAAAAAAATGTCAGGCTTTTTTATTTATAAAATAGAAAAATGATTACAGTATACTCAATGTAAAAATTAAGTACACACAATTGTTACTTTTTTTCAGCTTTCAACAGCAAAATATTTCAGATTCAATTTGTTCATTTTCTCTGTACTTGTAAGTGTACTATTATTCCTGGTAGGGTTAAGTTTTATTTGCGTCAAAATAACCTATTAGACACTTTCATAGATAAATAGATAGATCATTCTTTCATCACCCAAGCGTTGTATAATAGACTAGTACGCCCGGCAGTCATACAAAATGACCGCTGTTCTAGATATTATAAATTGTATTTAAAATGATTTGTGCAAAGGTACCTGCTAATTCAAACTGAATGACCCTGATCAGGTGGCGAGGAAGCCCCTTCGCTTACAGCCCCACACTAATATACATTTATTTACTATATAATCAAATTGTTTGTGAAAAATATATATATATCATCGAAAGAACTTATTGAAAATTTTATTATGCTTTTCAAAACAACAGTTTTAACGAAACTGGGAAAAAAGAGCGCTGTCACTCTAATAAGAAAAATATGAAAGGGGAAGACGATAAATAAACCAATTAAAAAGAAAGAAAGGATTAAACTAAATTCGCGTATACATTCATTTTTAACGGAGATTGCAGCGAAGCCTCACTCAATATGCTAGATAACCGTTTCGATTATTATTAGTATACTTGTTACATTTTTACAACAATGGCAACTGTGTTGATTTGTTTGTTCACACAGCAATGGTAATTATATGGTAGGAAACGACGGCAACAATGCAAAAATAAAATAAAACGGATCAAGAAAATCATTGAAAAATTTTGAAAAAATTACACAACTTTCATTTTTGTGGCGATGCATTTCTCGGGTCGCAAACATTAATCGTGCCGAATGTGGGCCGGATCGGTTAAACGGCCTGGGATCCTTTAGCGGACAGACAGAATAAGGCGCTTATATATAAAATGTCCTACGTCAAATTATTTAACTTTATGTGGGGATATCATAGATTTAGGTACGATTATTTTGCTTTCCCTATAACTCGGCAAAAGGGGGCAGATTTTCCATTTGGGCAAAATGAAAGTATTGTTCATCATATCACACATCAAGAAGCAATTTATATTCTATAATGAGGCATTTGTATTAAAACTTGTCTATCATTATTATTATTAAACAATATTTATTGCTGTGGAAATAGCTTAATGTGTGTTTTTGCATGTTAAGATGCCATATTGTTTCTATGAATGTAACATAATAAATATCAAAAATGTTTCAGGTCTTTTTATAAAAAGTCAAAAAAATCAGATTCAAATTTTAAAAAAAGTCAGGTTTAAATTTTAAAAATCTAATTTTTTTCTTTAATTTAAAAAATTACAAACTCTGATGTATATATATATCAATACCTTCATTCTAATACCACGCATGAGAATGTTTGGGGAAATTTAGGTGTTGTGTTGAGGGATTATTATTAAGCTTACAGCGCTTTACTTATTCATTCCAATACCTTGTTACAGAAAATACTATTCACAGAGTTATTTTAATTTAAGTAAAAACTCATATCAATATACATCTTGGCAAAACAGGTGTTTTTTCCCCTCTCCTGTAAATCTTGATATTTTCAAATATGCGGTATTAGAATGAAGGTATCGATATATGTATATACAGTATATGTGTGTGTGTGCGCATCGATATGTAGGAGTATTATTTATACAACACCACAGGGACTACGGCAAAACGTCGTACAAATTATAACACCATATAATCAATTTATCCTTCTGGCTAGATCCAAAAACTGGAACCACACTAGAACATAGTAAATGTCATATAAAAGATCGTCGAATAAATGATGCTCCACTCTGTATATATATATATATACAGAATTTACAAGCCCTCAAGCTACTGATTTTTTATAACTGCACCGGTAGAAGTAAAAAATGAATTCTAATCATCATTTTAAATAAATATTCTATTTGTTGTGTTTCAATTTTTGTGTAGTTTAAAATATTAACTATTACAATGTAAAATAATTATTAATGGGGGATGAATAACACAATAATCAATGGATTAAGAAGATAAGACTATAATTAAAGGGTTTTGCATCATCTTTGACTATCTGAAGCATAATTGTACTTAACTTAACACTTCTTTTTTCTTTGCTTGCCAACATTACAGTATCAAGAGTTAGTTCTAGTAGTCCTCAAAAACCATAACACATTTATTCAAAAAGAAAAATTACATTCATAGAAAATATTATAGTCATTTTTTTCAGTTATGTAAATAAAAAATTATAATTCATTAATAATACTAATATTGCATAATGAATGACAAAAAATATATGTATACAATACTAAAAAGCTGTAGTAAACAACTTTTAAAATTCATAGTCAGCTAAATGATCTAGAGATTACAAATTACATTTGGCAGCTTGCAGGTTTATGTCATTTTTTACGTAAACTTTCCTTCTTTTGACAGAAAGAAACAAAAGAAAAGAAAGGAATTAATAATAAATGAAAAAATAAAATAAAAAAAATCACATTACTGCCAATCTCTGCCATTAATTTTTAGAAACTGAGAACTTTCATCACAAATGGAAAAAACTACCACTGAGATAATGTAATAGAAAATGTTACTTTAATAAAATCATGTTTTCAAAACTACTTGAGCCAATTATTTATCCCGCAATTAGTTTCAAAATTATTGGAGTCACATAAGGCACAAATGATGTATAATAAAAACACATTTTCAAAGACCTCAAAAATTAGCTCAAACAAGAAAAAATGAAAGGAAAATTAATATAAAAGAGACATTAGTATTCCATAATGATGTGTTACATTTTTGCAATTTATTAGTTTACACTGTTGAAACATCTGCTCATTTTTCATGAACAGACCAATTTCACTTGAAAAGTAATTTGAAAAGGTTTGCTTTATAATCCACAAGCACTGATAAATAACAAAATTAATATATTTAAAAAAATATTTAGTGCACTCTAAATATAGTTTAGAAACTATATTTATATACATAATTTTTCTTCAAATAATATACAAGTGATATCAATAAATAAAATTCAGAGCATGAAAATATGCATAGGAATTATTCCAGGAGTGCTTTTTTTTTTTGGCAAAATTCTTTATTAGGGCAAAATTCAGTTACTAATTTTCACAAAACAAAATAATAATGTAACTAACCTTAAGGGAAATGCGTTTGCAAAATATAATAATTTTATGAGTGGATATCGCTAGATACCGTATTCGGATTAGAGGAATTTGTAAAGGGTTTTTTTTTTTTTAGAGTCATAATTTTGAGAAGGGTTCCTTTTGCAGAGTTCGTAAAAAATGGGTTTGTAAAACCTGTGAAAGATCTAAACAACCCCCTTCTAAATAAACCCATGATGCGTAAAAACCATTAGGATAAAATAATTTTTGTATCATCATAAAAATTTATCAAATGCAACTTAATCTTTTCTTCAAAATTCACATAAAAATAGAATGCACTTTAAACCTTAATTTCTATGTGTGTAAAGGTTAATTGAAATATGTTTACAAAATATAATTATTTTTGCTATATAGCCTTTGGATATCAGGAATTTGTAAAGTGTTTGTTTTTTAGAGTTCATAATTTTGTGAAGGGTTCATTTAAAGAGTTCGAAACAAAGGGTCTGTTGAATGTGAGAAAGGTCTAAACAATCCCCTTCCAACGAATCCCTCATACATAACAAATATGAGGGTAAAACAAATTTTATATCTTCATAAACAAATAATTTATCAAAATGCAAATTAATGTTTTTTTCAGAATTCTCATAAAAATAGAATGCATTTTAAATCTTCATTAAATGTGCGTGTACAAACAATTTTGATGCATTTTTCTAGTTTTTTTTAATTTAAAAATTCATTTTAAAACAAAATAACTAAAAAAATTTTTTTTTTAATTTTAATTAATAATTAGTTTAAATAATAATTAATGCCCTATTTCCATGTTTTCCTTGTTTAAAACGAAATAAACCATCTGTCGATTAATTTAAAAAACAATTAGGTGTTTTAGCTTTCAAATTGCACAAACAGTAGTTAATAAACAGTAGTTAATAAACAGTATTTTAAAATGTACCCAATTGGGTACACTTGGAAAGAAGCGATTAAAAAACAAATTTACCAAAGGGTCTTCTAGATACATTAATTTTCGGTCATCCAGTGTGAACCACCTCCATTTGTACGCATCACTAGCTCTAGGACCAGTCTTAAACATCCAACCTTCTTTTAGAAAATCTCGAGTTAAATACTGAGACAACTCTAACTCACTGGTTCCGGGATAAGCCACCCGAAGTTGGTTGAGCTTGACAGATCGAATCGCCATATACCATTCAACAATTGCCTGAAAGCAAAAAAAAAGTTGTATCCGTTCAATTTAACTTTAATGGAAACTTTAGAATCACATAATTGTTTTATAAATTATTAAGAAAGACACAGAAACAGTACCCTGCCGGCTTCCTACCTAATGAACTACCACTTCTATAAAAAAAATTTTAATAATAATAGTAATAATAATAATAAATAAATAAACAATAAAAGTTTATTTTTAGCACAACAGAATTTCATTTTCATTTTTAAAATTGTATGAGAAAGTGGGTGGTAAATAAAATTTAAGTTTTATTGAGAATTTACATGGAAGTTTGAGACAAACATGAAGATTTAAGTAAATAAAGTTCTAATAAGGAAGCAACATATTTTTATTGTCTGACCAATAATTCCTACTTAATAATTCCTGTAATTGCTGATTGTTTGGATTGAGTTTATTAGAGGAAGAGATAAAATTGACTATAATGAACTGAAATGAAGAGGTGTTAAAAAAAAATATCTTGAGCGACAGGGAATTTCAAAAATCTTATTCACAGAAGCTCAACTTTTAAATTTCAATATATTGTCAAAAGAAAAATAATTAATTATTGAAAAAGAGCAAAGTATAAATAAGAACTAAATTTCAAAAATGAAAGTAAACATTGATATTGAAAATATGGAAAACACAGATATATATAAAAAAAACAGCACATTAAATTTGCCTTCCAGAATTTCAAAAATGCCCACCCCTTTAGTTCACACAATATGTGTATGTTATACACTATATCTAAAACCTGCATTTTAAAATGAATACCTGGCTGTAAGTTTGCTTAGGGCATAAGAAAAATACTGGGAAAATTTATGAATGAAACATTTTTCATTACATACACCATTACTTAATATTTGTACAAAATTTCAAAAACAAAATAAATAAATAAATAAAAATAAATTAACAACATCTATACTGAAATTTTTTTAAAGAAATAGTATTAAAAAATGTCTGGTGTAGTTTTCTCTTTTGCACCAAGAGAATAAAAGTAAGTGGAAGAATGCAGTGAATGAAGAAAAACAGAAATTCTTGCAGTGAATTACAAATTTTTACGTGTACAAAGTAAAGCAGTATTGAATGTTGCCAGTTATTAGATACAGAGGTAAATTTCTTGTCTAACTGAAAGTTTTTCAATCAGCATGCATTGAATATATATTTACTCCAGTAAAGTTGTGCATTTTTCTCTTTGATAAAACTTTATTTTTGCTTTCCTCACTGGTTCATACAAATTCATTTGTACACATTTCTTATATCTTCCAAGCTTTCAGTAACTTTTCACCATTTTTTAAATAAAAATAAACAGCTGACTAGGCACATTTGATACAGTTCTTAGCAGTTATTAAATTCTACTGTAGTGAGAGGGATTGGGGGAGCACAGGGGGGAACTGTCCCTCCAAAGAGAGCAATAGAAATATGTAATTAGCCCATTAAATAATGTTTATTTATTTTTCTATATTTTAAAGTAAAGAAATTTGTTCTAAAGGATAATAAAAATCATAAAACCTTTTCTGAGAACTCAATTATGAAAACATTTATAAGGAAGAACCAATTGATGCTCCCTGGTGCCCCTCCAAAAATTAATCCTGTGTCTGCCCTGACTGCAGCAAAGGCTTATTTTCTAAAGCTAGGATTTATAGTCATTGTACAAACAGAGTGAACAACTGTAATTACACTTTTGATTTTACCACTCAGTGAGTCAAGCAAATATCATAGAAGTTATATGTGAGGTAGTGATATTGAGTGGGAGAGCATAGTCTTGATTTGGTACTGTGACCTTCCGTCCCTTATATTAGAACAGTGTTTCTTTCTTTCTTTTTTTCCCCCTCTTTTTGATGTGTAAAACTCTTTTTAAGATACACCGTTCTCATGGAACCCCTGCTTTCTTCAATAGTACGGTATTAATGCTATACTCGGGAAAAGGATCATTTGAGATAGAAATGGCAGTTTGGTTCAAATGATAGTTATTACCTTCAAAAAGCAATTTTTAAAATTGAGTTAAACAATAAATTCTTAAGACAACTTTAAATAACATATTTGAACAAGATTTCAGAAGGAAAAATTTTAGTGAGCTGAGTGGTACTGATTTTAATTATAGCAGATATACTTTATATTAGGCTTTAAGTATGAAATGAGTGCTATGTATAATATTACAGGCTGCAACTTGCAGCAAACTTTATTTTTTGTAAGAACATGAGCTGAGAACTCCGTCTTGGATACTTATGTAATTTGCAAAATGTAAAGACTCTAACGAGATGAAATTCCCTATTCTAATCAATGAAACCATGCCATCGAACAGTTGCATTTTCATCCACTATCTAAACTACTAAACGAACACAAGGATCAGCTATTATTATAATTATTATTATTATTTAAGAGGCACAGAGTCCTTTTCCAAATCGTACTGCTTTTCAATGCCCTTCTTGAGAGTTATTAGAGACAAAAGAGTACAAGTTTCCATGGAACCCTTGAGTGATCTCCGTGGAAGCCAAGGGTTCCGCAGAACACAATTTAAGAAACACTGTATTAGAACAAAAGGTACACAAGTTTGTTGAGCGATGTATCATTATTAATCTTTTGCTATGAAAGGGTATAAAACCTTTCTGACATGGGTGCTTCATGATTATAAGAGAACAAGGTGTAGAAGTGAGGATACAAAGATGGAAAAAGTGGTAATGTTTCTTGTTCCATCATAATTGAAACACATAACAATGTAATTAATTCAATGTAATTAATTCAATTACACTGTGCAACACGAAAAATATCCTTTGGATGAAAATGCCTATTTCTTATGTATTTTTGGCTGAGAATTACGAATCTGCCATTATTTTTTGCCTATCACGTACCATTTTCGCGAAATTCCACATTCTAGCTTTTTACGTATTTTCTGGATAAATATGCATATTTTCGTAATTTATCGACTTAATTTATTATAAATTATTTTTCTCATTGACAGTGAAATCCTTGCCATTCTAGAGACCTTTTTAATGAACTTGGGTTAATTTAGCGACATTTTTGGCAACAAAAGCGTTATCTACTTCTTGAAGTTTCGAGTCTTTTACAAGACGACAAAAACATTTTGTAGACTATTTTGCGGAGGAAGAAAAATGGTATGCTGCTGTGATGTGAATGCAGTACTTCAGGCATTAGGACATGAGCACAATTCAGCAGAGTGGCGCTTGTTTATCAGTGCTCTTCCATCTAAGTATTGTTTTCCTGCTCATTCCTGTAGCATATTCAGCAAACACAAAGGAAATTTCAAAATTTTGAGTGGCAAAAGCATATCAAATTAGCCAGTTGTAAATCTACAATGTGCCTTTTTTCACAATTGTATATTAAACTTGGTTTATCGAAATATTTGTAAAAACTCTGGACAGAGAAGGAGTGGCTTTCTTGCATTTCAGAAAAAAATTAAAAAAATAAGTGAGACAAAACTAAAAGGAAGGATTTTTATTGGCCCACAACTTAAGGAAGTCCTTTCATGATGAAGAGTATGAAAACAAACATTGAGAAGCAAAAAATCTGCATGGCTAGCCTTTAAATCAGTGTGCTCACGTTTCCTTGGAAATGAGAAAGCTGAAAATTACTAAAATCTTGTTGATGACATGATAAAATGCTTTTGTATTATTAGGTAGCTACATTTCATTAAAACTGCACTTTTTGGACTCCCATATGGACTTCTTTTCTCAAAACCTTGACGTAATTAATGATGAGCATGGGGAAAGGTCTCAACAGGATATCTCTGTTTTAGAAGCGTTTCAGCGGTCGATAGAATGGAAGTATACGAATTGAATCTTGCTAATCTGTTATCAGGGCACACCAACAGATGTCCACAAGATGAAATGGCCAAAAAAAAAATCTTTTTTGTATTTGTGTTTTCAATAAGTAAGCCGCAGTTATATCCTTCTATAACCAAATTGTATAAATATGAGAAGTGGGTCTGAAGCAAAAACGGTACATGATGGACCATTTTGGTTTGGATATTTGAATTAAGCACCTTTTGTTTATATAGAATTAAATAGTTTCATCTAAAAAACAAAAAAAAAGTTCAAATTTGTTGCACAGTGATAATACATAAAAAAATACATTTAATAACAATACATTTTTTAAAAAATTCTAAAAATTGATTTTAGTGCTAAAAAATGCTCTTTTAAACATAAAATGCAGCGTATTTTATTTACAACATCTCATTCAAGAAAAACTTCATAGATCCCTCTGTCTGTGAGTGTATATTATATATCTCTTAACTTTAGAACTAATTGTTATTATTATTTTTTTAATTTTACAATATTAGTCTTACTCTTCAGATGTCTTAACATCATAGTATAACTCATTGATCAATTCATATTGCAATTCATTGTAATCATAATCCACTTAATGTGTTTTTAATTTCAATAATACTATGTTAGATCTATTTAATAAATACCACACAATAAATAATCTAGAATGATAATGTTTGAAAACAACATTGTTTAGAATTTAGAATACATATTCTTAAAGGTGTTTGTTTCATCCATCTTCCATAATAGCTTGAGATTTTTATCCTTGTGAAATATTTTTTCATCTTAGAAATTTTCAATAAAGATATCCGATTAAAACAAAAAGCTTTGCTTTTTAGTAATGGACGGAGTGCACAGATGATTTTACTAAATGGGTAAATTTTAAAATATTTCAAGTTGTTATTTCATAATATAATATAAAAATGAATAAAGTGCACTCAATTTCAAATTAAGTGCACACAATTGTTTGATTTTTTTTCTTATGGGTGTACTATTATTCCTGGTAGGGTTAAAGTTCATTTGAATCATGCATTCGTATTAAAAATTTGTTTATTTTTACTATTATTAAAAAATATCTACTGCAGTGAAAATAGCTGCTTAAAAATGTTCTTGCATAATGTTTAACATGTCACATTATTTTTATAAGTGTAACATAATAAATATCCAAAATCTTTAAGATCTGTTTTGAAAATCCCAAAAAATTCTAATTAAATATTAAAAAATCAGATTTAAATTCAGAAAATCATTTTTTTTTTTTAATTTTCAAAAAATCAAAAAAAATCACGAACACTGGTAGCATACAACCAAGCGTTATATCAAAAATATCCCACATAACTTTCCACAGACAAAAAAGTATTCTAAACAATTTCAACAGCAAACATTATGTTTCTAATTGAAAAATATTTCACTATTCAAGAATTGTCCTTCATCACTAACTATTCTAATGATACGTAAATTCAATGTTAAATTAAAATAAAAGGTTTTATTTACAATATTTACAACTTAGAACTCAAAATTAACATAACAAATTAGCTACTATCAAGAAGTAGTCAAATTTCACGTTCAAGCATACAAGAAAATAGAGAATCCAGGAAAATCTCTCATTCAACAAAACTTCTGTCCGTTTATATACACTTGACTACTGCGCCTCCTATAGGCCATTTGCCTGTTTCATAGGAAAGAAAACGAAAAACATGCAAATTAGTTAACACTAATAGAGAAAAAAAACTCACCATGCCATTTGTGCTGTATACAAAAATATTTCTCGTAGATCCATCTTTGACATAGGTGAACTGTGCGCCATTAGGATTGCCTATTTTCTTTGGACATAAAGTCATGTTTAAATCTGCAACCAGGATAGTTGCTTTTGGTTCTTTATGAGACTAAATGAAGAAAAGCAAAGCATATACTTTTTTCAGTTATAAAGAAAATCAAATATAAATTCTAATCAATAGATATTTGGTAAGGAAACCTAACTACCGTGACATAATTTTAATGAATTATCATGCAATGTCTGTTCCAAAAGTAATGAGAATTATTATAAGTAAAATACTTTTGTTCAAAAAAATTTACAATAAAACAGTTGCTTTCTAAGTACACAGAAGCAGTGTTGGTATTTTCGCCGAAAAAGAACAGGGGGGAAAAAAGGGGAAAAACGGCATAAATACTTATTGTTCTTAAACATAAGAACACAATAAGAACATAAATAAGTAAATAAGTTTTTTGTATAATTCAGTATCTTTATTTTGTTAATTATTAAATGTTACAATTAAAACAGCTTTAATGAAAGTCTTTTAAGTTAAATTCAGAAAAAAAATAAGAAGAAGTTAAAATAAACTTGAAATTATACATTGAAAAAAACTTCTGGTGTGTCTTATTAAGGTAAAGCAACTTTATTCATTTCCTTCCTTTTGCTTTTGGAAAAAGGAACAAATTGTCACCTATATCACTTTCAGTCATTTCATTTTTCTGTGTCTTTACTACTCAAATCCTGAAATTCACCAATGCCTACATCATAACATAAGTTATAAAAGTACAATTACACAAATAATTAATTAAATTTTCTTCTGCACTTAAAATCCTTGAATCATTGATAAATCCATGCATATCATGAAGTGCTATTACGTGTGTATCATCCTAAGAAGAATAATTGTAGGTTTGTGAAAAAATGTCAGAAATTATTTTTTTTTTGTAAAATTACAAATAACGTATAAATTACACAACTTTATACATGTGTGTACATGTTGGCATAGGAGCATGATTATTAGGGCTATTTAATCTAAAATGGAAGAAAAGAATTATGAAAATGGATTGTTTTGTTATTGAAAAATCTATTAAAGCTTCTGCCAAACATTTTTTATCATGCACAAATATTAATGATTGACAAAAAATATAAATAAATAAATTAAATTAAAATATCAGATGGACATACAGTACCAACATTGTTCATCATGCAAAAATATTAAAATCTTTCAAAATAATTAATTAAGTTAGAATATCTGATGAACATACACTGCATTGATGTAAATTTTGAAAATAATTATCAATAAAACATAATATGGAAGAACCTAGATTAACCGAGGTTTCTATTAACAGAGCCAATAACAAAGTCTTTTCTTTTTTTTTTTTTGTAATGGATCCCTGAGAAAGGTCATTTTTAGTTCACGGTCCATGCTATCGGCTCTTCTGACCTCAAAACGTAGCCGAGTTCAAAAAAATAATGTAAATTTAACAAATTAATGTACACTAAATTTTAAAAAAATTACTTGCTTAGGGGTTTTGGGGAGGGGGGTATATCTTTCAGTGTTTAACTTAGTATAGTTAAAAAATTTCGCTTCTCGAAATTTATTACTAGTAGTTGAGTTACTTTTGAAATTTGCTGAACTGTAAAACATAACTTTATATACATTTACTTTTATCATTTAAAAAACGTTCTACTGTTTTTGTTTTAAAAATTGCTAAATTTGAGAGAACAGCAAGATTTTGTAGTTTCTATTAACTGCATTTTCCAATATCCAAGGTACTAGTAGTCCCAAATAGAATGGATAATCAAAGCTTTTACTGTACCGCCTATGGAGTCAAACCAATTATTATCGGAACATAACCAGGAATACCAATAATACCTGCCTTAACCCTTTGCCCGTTGGGAATTTAATGCATTTTTAATACATATTTCTGTTTTATATCTTTGCTATATTTTCACTGTAAATCAAAATTTATACTAATATAGCTACCTTACTATGGAAAAAAAGCTTCTAACTTTGAATTCCTTTATTATACTAAAATAGTACTACAGCAAAAAAGGAATTATCTTGCTCATCCCTGTAGTGAAAAGGTTAATTACTCCAGCAATTCCTGCTATAGATTAATCAAATTTTAATCCTGTGACTGTATAACTTGATCTGCTTGTATTTGAATTACTGGCAACTCATGCCTTTCACAAAACATGTTCCAACCACACTTCTATGAGTATTTGCAACCAAATGGTCAGGGTTCAACCGATGTAAGCAGAAAACTTTGTTTGACATTTTACACATTCCATATCTATTTCTTTATTCCAATAGAATTCTTTTTAAAATAGACAAAAATTACTCATTGTTTTTTTTTAAAAAGCTGCTGTACATTCCTGAAACTAATGCGGCAGAAGTTAAAAAAGGATCTTTAGAAACTTTATACATTTTAGTTCAAAAACTATGAAAGTTACATATTTATTCTATGGTATTTTCTTTATAGTATGAAAGTTTAACTAGAAAAACATCTCTTTTCTTACCTCTTTAATATAATATTTTAACGTGCCATCAGCTTCACTAAGAATAAATTTTCTTTGCTGAAACCTTCCATCTTCTTTACCTCGTTTCCATAAAAAACCTTCCATAGAACCGGTTGTATACGTCTGTCGGTCAACATTAATAAACTCTTCACGTTCATACTTAGCTCTAATGAACTGTTCTTTCAAAACACTACAGAAAAAGCAGAATCAATATTAACAATGTCCCTGACAATATTCTGTTTGCATTAAAACTGAAAAAAATTAAAATTATAGTACTGATATTTTAAAGATTGTTTTGAAAAAGAAAAAGCAGTAGAAAGTTTTATTTATTGGTAAACAAAACATAAAATTTTAAATACTTTTTTAAAAGAAAATAATTCCGTCCATAAATACATAAGTAAAGATTTTTTTTACCTACAAATGATTTTATTTTTTTAAAATTGACATTAAAGATTGCAGGGTTTGTTTTGTTTTTTTTAATACACTGGATTAAAAAAGTATTTAAGCTACTGAAACTGAGAAAATTTGATCGCCCAATGGTGACACCACTTTTAGAACCAACAAGCATTATGTACAAAATCACATTATTTTATAATTACGGTTTTTATTTAATGATAGGTGCAGTGTATATGCTTTTGCAATTCTCTAGAGCTGAAATTGCCAAAAGTCACCTTTTAATTTGACTAGCTGTAACTAGACTTATTGCAAAACCTATGCATTCCCACAGAATTACAACAACATGCTAGGATGAAATGAATTTATAAGTAAATTCATCATGCATCATCTGGAATGTTATATTTTGAAATTTAGTTTTATACCTAAAAAAAGAATCTACAAAAAATTCAGTAAAACTTTATAAAGAGAAATATAGAATATATCATTCACTTAGAATTTAATTATTAATTGCTTCAAAAAGCCCAATGTGTGACCTCACACTAAATACTAAGCTGCTCAAATGGGCCCCCGAGCTCCTTCCTTATTTCCAGATTTTCCTATTTTTTTAACGTAGAGAGTTCCATAGAATTCTATTCCACGAAAACTTTATAACAAAGTTTAACTAAGATCAGAAATGGCATTTTTCAATCCAGTGAATATTACCTTGAAATTTCCGGGAAACTTTCAAAACATTTTAAGTAAAACCTTTTTTTTAAAGCAAATTTTCGTCTTCTGAACTGTAATTTCAAAAGTTAATATTCAGGACAATAAAAATGATATATAAGGGACACCACATTTATTTTACCGCCAGAAGCCCCTACACTTCTAAATCCATCCCTTAAGGGAAAGGGTTAAACCCCTCCCATTTAAAAAAAAAATACATAACGCAAAAGAAAAATTACTTTTTGTTTCACATGACGCTTAGATTTTCTTTCTCTCTTTAAACTACACTTTAACAATTCTACACATTCCCCACAAATAATATTAATATTTCTTAAGAGGAGTCATATATGAATTTGAAAGTTTACAATGAACAAGAATAATGCAACAAAATAGCAGTATACATTCCAGTTCTCGAAAAAAGTCCGCATAATGTATAGATTAAATAATTTTATTTAAAAAAACCTATTAAATTGAGCAAACACAATCGTCATTTAGCCAAAATCACTAATTTGGCACATTTGGTCACATGATTTATTCCTTCGAGTAAATATGGCCAAGGACGGAAAGCCCACCAATTTGGATTTGAACCCCTCCTGTTTCAAAATCCTACGCATGGGCTTGCACCTGGAGGATCTAAACTGAAAGTTTATTTCGGTTACAACAAGTATTTTGGCCATTAAAAAAAAAAAAAAAAGACTTCCTGAAAATAAAACTTTAAATTACTCAATTTCCCCATCTCGGAAAGTTTAGTTGTCACTTTCAATTTAACTTTGCAGGCAGAATTTAAAATTGGATTTATGTTAAAAACTTACCATACAAATATTTTTTTATCAAGGAATAAGAAAAAAAATGGAATTTTTACCGATTCATTCCACATTTTAAAATAAAATTTATTTTTTTTTCAAATTATATTTTGTCTTCAACAGATCAAACATTTCACAGTCAAGAATTACTTGTAAGAAAATGGACTTCTTTCTTCATCAATGCATGCAAAACATTTAAAACTGTTCAATTCCTCCCCCTCCCCCGGTCCCCGCCCTGTCAATTAGTGGGGTCAATGGGGGCAATTATCCCACCTCTGAATTTTAGAATTAAAATACAGTTGAACCTGTCTATCTCGAATTTCAAGGGAAGGAAAAAATATTCGAGATAAAGAGGTTTTGAGATACAGAGGTTTTGATAAAACTATTAAAATTTGTAATTGAAACAAAGACTATATAATGTAGGTTAAAAATCTTCTGCCTTAGTATTGTTAAGCATTTTACTGTAATATTATACTAACTTTTTTTAACGAATTTTATAGTACTCCTATAAATAGCATCGACAATAAAGAAATGGTATTCAGCATGCCCTTTTGCAAGTCTCTCAAAAACAAGACAAGTACTACTACTTTTTTTAGCAAGTACCAGAATAATAGTCTTTAAGTGTTTTTTGTTGTCTGGTTGTTTTCGACTCGATTATACTTTTGAGGGTAGCGATCACTGTAAATCCACCTTGACCAAAAGTTTCCAGAAATTCGAGGAAAGTTAATGTTTCAATAGCTTTCTCTGCTTCTTTTTACAGCGACTTTTGCGACATCTTTGTTTTTCTCAACCTCCTCTTCTACTTCGAATCACCTTTTACGTTCTCTACGATTTCCACATCAATTTTGTTAGCTGCCGAAAGGTCACTCGGCTTCGAATTCCAAAATGGCAGCAAAACCAGAATTCGAGATATGGAGGTTTTGGGGGAAAACATTTCGAGATAAACATGAAAAAATACATTAAATTTAGGATATAAATTTTCGAGATAGGGAGGTTTTTGAGAAAGACAGGTTCGAGATAAACAGGTTCGACTGTATTCATACATGCATGTGCATAATTTTAGCAATCTGTTATTGCATCTTTTCTTAGTGGAAAAGAAAATCTCTCCAATTATTTGCAATTGTAAATTTGGCCATAGTTTATCAGTACGATCAACAATATTGTTTACGCGAGTAGCGCAAAACTAGCAAATGTAACATAAACAAAATCAAAAACTGCAATCAAATAAGAAGAATAAGAGCAAAATTCTCAAGTAATACTGGCCCAGTAGCAGAATTTTCTTTATCAATCTGCAGCATGAGTTTCAGAAGTCAAAATTTAAATTTATCTACAGCACCAAAGGGTGTGGAACCAAATTTACAATCATAAAAAGTAGCAAACTATGCATTTAAAATATTTGACATACAACAGTAATGCATGCAGGCAATAAATAAATATTATAATTATTCAACCTATAATAAATTAATAAAAGCTAAAATTGACATACAATTAATGCAAGCTAAGAGAAAGTGAAGTAAAGACAATACAACACAGTTTAATAATTGAAAATTATTTATTATATAAGTTAGTGAAAACAGGGTAAACATTTATCCGAATCATTAATAAACCTACCTAACTAAGGGTTATAGTAGTAAAAAAACTAACTAGTATAGTAAAAAAAATTTTGTAAGGTGGCTAATTGATCTGCATGCTTTAAGATAAATCTGCAGCACTTGCTGCCATGCTGTGCAATTTCTGCTACCGGGAATACTGGCACCTGCCAATATTGGTGAAAGAATAATTCCCAGTCCCCAAAGAGTGCTAGGTCTACAAATGGTGAAGAACCAATAAGCAGCCCCGTTAGAAACCAACAACTTACTCGGGATCAGACGGACAAGGCCTCCTATAACAGACAGGTATGTACACTTCGTATTTGGCTTTAGCTTTCAGATTCCCTACTTCCTCCATCATCCGCATCTGATCCGCATCCCAGTTGTCCAGGATGAGAGACTTCACTTTGCTGATGTGAGCCCCTAAGTTGCGATGGAGACCGGCGCAATCCGTGCAGATGAACACCCCTATGTTGCAGGAGCCCCATTCTGGATCTGAAACATTATTTTATTTTTTGATTCTCATAAAAGCTAATACCCTGCAACTATGACATCGTATATAAAAAAATTTAATTCAAATATTAGAAATTATAATAAAGTAATAGGCAATATCGATTTTTTTTTAAAAACAAAACTGGTATCAATTATGATTTATTCAGATTTAGGACAGTTTCCCTGATTAGGGGTCATGCCAGAGGCATGACCCCTAATCAGGGATCTAAATTAGTTCCATTTTCGGACCCTTCACAAAATTCCAATTAATCAAAACGGACCCTTCACAAAATTCCAATTAATCAAAACGGACCCTTCACAAAATTCCAACCAATTAAAAACGGACCCTTCACAAAATTCCAATCAATTAAAAACAGACCCTTCACAAAATTCTAATCAATTAAAAATGGACCCTTCATAAAATTCCGAGATACCAAATCATACTTTTTACAGAATTATTTAATAAATAAGCAGCAAATTTTATTTTTTAAAAAATGTATCACTGTGTTTAGATATTGAATTTTTACATAAATATTTGATTTGTCACAAAAATGTTTTTAAAATTCTCAAAAAAAAAAAACAGGCCCTGTTAAAAATGCTGGATCAACCCCTGCTGATGGTACGTCATGACCACTGATGAGTCACGAGCTGTTGTTTAGTGGGTCATGATGTTCTAATAATCCGTTATTATATGGCATTATGAGCGGACTGCTTTGCAACCAATTTCTAAAATATTTTGTGCAACAAAAAACACAAAACAAGGCAGGTTCATATTTTGCCTTTTAATTTCTAAAATTTTTAGTTAGCTTGGATAAATACTCATACAATTCCAAAACATCATAAAGGCATAAGCATAGCAACCTGCTCATCATTCGCAAAATTTATGTCTTGTCAATTTTGTTTTCATCATTTATATTTCTAACACCAAGGTATTATCTTTATTTATTAGCATAAAACTTATAAATTTAAAAGTAAGTATCTGATGATAAATGTTCCTTTCCTTTAAAAAAATTACATCTTTAATGTGAAACCCCATTTGACAATATGTGCTGTTCTTTAATGCAGGAAGTTTTAACATGTGAAGTTAAAACAAAAGTGAAGTGATGTTAAAATGAAGCAAAAAGAATATTACATAATAAGGTTAATAGGATTTACAAAAAGCTTAGGGTTACATAATAAGTTTATTAAGGTTACAACAAGTATTTTGGCATTAAAAAATGAAGGGTCCACCAGAAAAACAACCTAAGTCACATACTACTTGATGAACTTTGCTTTATGTTATTTTATTAATTATCTATTATAAATGAATATAAATTATGTATTATAAATTTGAATTTGGGTGTTACGGAAAAGTAGGCTCATATGGTTAAAATTAACATTTATGTTATAAAAAAATTGAATAAAATGTAAAGAAAATTTCAAAAAGTAGTATGTGACTTAGGTCGCTTTTCCAGTGGACCCTTCAAATACTTCCTGAACTAAAAACCTTAAATTGCTTAATTTCCCCATCTTGGAAACTTCAGTTGTCACTTTCAATTTAACTTTGCAGACAGAATTCAAAATCGGATTAATGCTAAAAACTTACCATGCAAATAATTCTTTATCAATGAATAAGAAAAAAAACAGGGAATTTTTACTGATTCATTCCACATCTTAAAATAAAATTCATTTTTTTCAAATTATATTTTGTTTTCGACAGATTAAACATTTCTCAGTCAAGAATTACTCAAAAGAAAAAGGACTTCTTATAAAATTGATAATATATTATAAAAAATAAATGAAATACAAAATATCATTTCCAATGTTTTTTTTTTTTTTTTTTTCTGATTAGACATGTATCTGGGAAAAAATATATTATTAACTGGCATTGCCTGCCACAATAATAATATTTGGAAAATATGTTAGACTCATACACGTTAAACAGCGTGAAATCTGATTGCAGAAAATTAACAATTAAAATTAAATTAAAAATCACAGGCTTATTTTTATACCAATAAATTATTTGAATTTACATTCCCAACAAAACCTTCATTAAACAATAGTTTAAGCTCAAGGCCTAACTTAATTCTCCCAAGAAATAAGTACCTGTAGGCAATAACTTATACAGTCATTCAGGGTAACTTTGAACCATGGGGGATAGCTTTGAACCAGGTCATATTTTTTCGTATATTTGACTAAATTTAAAAAACTAAGAGTAAAAAACTTATTTTACAACCTACTACGCAGAGTGCAGCACTAAATCTTCTAGTTACTTCTTTATAGTCAAATGTACTAAAAAATATAACATGGTTCAAAGTTATCCTGAAAGACTGTATTCAATTTATTCTAGAGTTCTTAAACAAATTCTGTCTGAAGATGTTTTTTATCAGCTTTTGAATAATGCAAAATTTTAGAAAATGAGACTTTTCTCTTTTTTTTAATTGTAAAAGCAAAGCTTGAAATTGGGATAAAAAAATACCAATTTGAATTTTCGAATGGGACTTTGAACATTACCTTTCTTACGGGATTGTATTTTTTACCGAATTACATTTTAGTCTGTTGATATGTGTGTTTTTGTATAGAAAACATACAAACATGCTCTTTTATAATACTAATAGCCTAAAAGTTAATCTGGATATTCTTTGGAGAATTTCTTACTATCCTTGAGGTATCTAATACCAATGACAAAAGTTTTAGTACTTATAAGGAGAAAAGAACATTATACTCAAAAATATGAACATCCAAAATACTGGAACAACCAGTGCTTTAGTTGGGTGGGAATGTCATTGCCATAAATATTAAATGACTATTAGATTGATAAATTAATTTTTGTAGTTGTACAATACAGTAACAAAATTTTAAAATGATATTGGTTTTAAATTGGCTTACTCAAAATAATTAGAATCAGAAACGAGTTCCTGTTCTAGTTTATACCTACATCGCAAACACCCGCACAATTAAACTTATCTACCTGCCTCCAAAGTACAGGCAGTATGTGCCGTTTAATTGCATCTCCATTAAACCAGAAAGAAAAGCTAACGATTACATAAATTTTAGACAGACATGGACATGCATTACTTAACGACAAAATATGCAAGTGTCGTACACATATTAAAAGATTTTGATTCAGAAGGCATTCCAGTATTCCCCCAAATATTTTTTCTTTTTCTTTTTCAACTAGTAAAGTACTGGGAATAACTATTATCAACTTCCATTCTCTTTTCATTGTTTGTTGAGTTTAAAATATTTCCTTTGCTAGAAACAACCAGACAAAAATTGCTCATCATTTAATCCGACCCCCCCCCCCCCCCCCCCCCCATTCAACAATATTACAATTTCATTTTTGGACGATTCCTTTTCAATGTTTATAATTAAAACATTGGAAGGAGTTCACACTACATTATACAAAAAGGAGACATAAATTTAAAACATATTTATTACTTACTTTTATAATTAGTTAATGAATCTGAGAAGCCAAAAAATAAAGTCTACTGTGCATAAATTCTCAACAAAATCTCTAGAAAAAGTCGGGAAATATTTTAAAGTTTCAAATGGAAAAGATAGGTTCGTAATCAGAAAACATCACAAAAATATGCAAGGAAATTACCCCCCCCCCCCTCCCCCTTTTTTTTTCAATTTCTAATTATTGATTTTTATAGTTCCAACAAGAAAGCAAATAAAGAATAGCAAAAAATAATAACAAACCAAATCATTTTCAAAAAAATATATCCATATTTAGTGTAGCAATCTAAAATATTTCTACAAAAATGTTTTGACATTATTTAATATTTAAAACTTGAATGAAACAAGTAATTTACTCTGTGCCAAAGCACTGTTCTCTATCTTTAATTATTCCCAAAAGAATATATTTCCACTTTAAATTCCAAGCAATTTTAAATGGCGTATTTTTTTATTTTTCGAAAAATAAATTATTTTGCATTCACCTATCGGGACAATATTTTTTAGTTGTGGCATAAAACACTTTTCAGCCGCATTTGGAATTCACTCGAAAGTTTTAATGCCGCCATTCATAAAAGCCACTTTATTCGCACTTAATGCTGCTTTGTTTATCAAAACCAGCTGCTAGGGGGAATGAGTCACGACCGCACCTACTTAGCATAATGACCGTGTTCGATATCTTTTGTCAATCAGAATCGCGAAGCAAAAAAAAAAAACATAAGCGAATGCAAAGCACATGAGCTGCATTTGCTATCCTTTTATTAATTTTCGTTGCGTTAGCCATGACAATCTAAAATCAACAAAATTTTCGTGTCGATTCTTCCGATCGGATCACAACAATAGACAACTTAAATCATCAAAAAATTTTATTTTACAATTGAGCTATATAAACTATTTCACTTTTATTAAATATTTAATAAAATATCCTAAAAAGTACTCTGATCAATTCTATTATGAGTACTAATATTATAAACATTGGAATCCGTTGAAGCACATAAACACAGTACTCACTTTTTTTACAGCACTCAGCGCAGATATTATTCCCGGTCTTTTTCACCAATTCTTGCAATCTCCTTCGCCTTGCGTCAGCCATAGTACGTGAATTACGAGAAGAATAATTATTTGTATTGTTTTCGCGCTTATGAGTCACTTGTGGTTTACCATGTTCGAAGCGCCCAAGCGGGCGGAAGCCATGTTGAAACTTCCTGAATCTTCCGCCAGTAGATGGCAGCAGGGTCAACTCCACTGCTTCTGACGATCCTGGCAATCCCTCTGCATCCTCATCGGGATGTTTCTTGATGCAGCAGCTGAAAATGCAGGCCGCGCTACAGACCGTCAACATCGAGTCATTTAACAAAAAAGCAAAAAGATGAGGTAAAAGCTGCAATTACGCACGAATTCTCGGCGGTAGACAGCATGGAAGGAAGAGGAAATTCCACGTCCGGTATTGGATGCCATATTTGTGGTCTAATATTGGCTAGAGGAGGAAGTGTAAGAGTTCCAAGGAAAAATGTTCGTTCTATAGCCGGTTTACCGCTACTCGCATGGGCTTTGCGACCTATGCTAGACTGTAAAAGTAAATTTGCTCATTACTTTTTTACAGCATATTTTCATGCATGCACATATTTGCAATTTTAGACATAGAAACTAAATATTACTTTCCCAAACTATGAATGCATTTTGGGATAAACATTAAAATTATTTGTTTGAATCATATATTTCAACCAAGGTTGAAGGAAATGACGTGCCAAAAAGGCTTTTTTTTCTAATTGAAAATTGCTCAAAGTTATGAGAATTATTTTTCATGATTAAATTATCAGCTGTAATTAAAACTGCTGAATAGAAAGAAAATTTATCTAAATTTTTAATGGAAAATTTACTGAAAAAATATTCTTTAGTAGCATTGTTTACTGGCTTGTATCAAAAGCTGACTGAGCCCTTGTTTCATTTACTTAAAACATCTGAGCTTTTTATAGCCGTCAGTCCTTTTTTTTTTTTTTCAATTTAATAAATATTAATATAATAATAATGAAAAACACATTATACTGCATTGTCTCAAATTGGGGTCGTGTTCGGGCATAAAGGCTGTTGTAATGTGTCCAAAAAAGTACACACCGTATACGAAACACTTTTTTTATTAAATTATGTATCTTAAATTACCAAAATTCACCCAACAGTCGAAATTCGACTGTAATAATTAAATTTAGCATTGAAAACATTATGCTATTCATAAGAATTATTCATCACATTTGGCGGTTATAACGTCGAGTTTATTTTGATTGCACTCACTTAAAGCCAAACGTATTGTCAATCATTGTCGTCGCAGAGCCAACTGAGTTCATAAATCTAGCCGCTTGTACTTCTACCTATTTCGTTGAGTGGCAGTTGAATAAAACTTAAATGTTTGCTTCCATACACTATTCTCTCGTCATTGTTTCAGAAAAGCTCACTCAAACTCTTATTATAACTGCTTTTAATATGACTGCTTAGTGGCAACAAACTCTTATTTGAGTTGGCCCACTCAGGCTTCTTAATCCTTGCTCCGACTCCGCTGCGTGCTCCGAACCGCTTTAATAGGAACTACATTACTCATTGCTTTTATTTAATTGTAGTTAATTTGCTACTAGGGTTGTAAATGTGACAAAATATAAAATCAGTCGTTCATAGACTATTTATTTGTCAATGAATATATAGAACATTAATTACATTGTGTAGCGAAAAGAAAAAATTGCACCAGAAAAAAAAATAACAATAAAGGGTCATTCATAAATGATGTCACGCTTCGAGGGGGGAGGGGGTTTCAAGAAAGTGTGACAGTTTGTGACAAGGGGAGGGGTATCAAGAAGTGTGACATCGTACATTTTGATTTCTATAAAAATATTTAAAATCAACAAATTAAACTTGTTTTATGCTAATGTAATATAGCGTGAGATGTGACAAAGGAGGGTAGGAGGTATGTTGAAATGCGACATTTGGTGACAAAGGGGGGGAGGGGGGTCAAATATATTGAAAAAAGTGTGACATCACACTCTCAGAAATAGTGCTTTCACTTTTGACGATTCTTGAATCCTCAAGAAAATTTCGTCATTTACAACGATTCTTTCCTCGTACGACCACGTGACTTAAAAAAGTTACTACAAATTTCGCTCATTCGACGAAAGGTTTACTTGGAGCATTTTTCACGAAGCCATTTCGTCAAATACGTCAAAAGTTTCGTGAGATTTGAGCATGCGTTTCTGAGGGCGCACTTATGAACGGTCCCTAATAAAAAGAAAGGGGGAAAATGAAAGAAAAAAAAACCTCCTTTATTTATTTTTAAGCGTTTGAATATTATTCGGGGGGGGGGGGCGGGATTGGAGCAGTAGAACATAAAAAAAAATCGCTGCTCCACGCTCCACTCCAGACATATGTACTGTATATATAAACAGTTGAGAAAACAAGTGGGGTAATTGCATCCTCACATAAGGCGAACAAAATTCTGCGTGCTGTCCAGGTTTGCATTCTACTATCACAAGGGGGACCCTGCCCAGTGCCCACCACGAGGAGTCATGGAGTAGACTGCGACATGGAAGATTTTAGAGGGAGCTGCTTTGAGGGGGGGTGGGCAATTTTTGGGGGGTCATCGTAGCTCTTATTAGGTGCGCCATCGCTCTAAATGCACCGTTGACTATCAATAAGCAGAAAAGAGTAAGTTGAGAATTCCTAATTCAGCTTCCAACAATGGGAGAGCAATAAATAAAGAATTCGTAACTTGCACAAACACACATTTTGTCATTTACAATAATAGAATGAAAGTGGTTGCAAAACGCGTGTCGTTGCACTACTCACACCGAAGATTGGAAGACCGTCTCAACCCACTCATAGGAGGGGGGGGGGGTAATACTAATCTCTATAGTGAAAAATGTCCATTATTCACAAATGATGGTCATTTACAAATGATGTCAAGCCTCGCGAGGGGGTTCGAGAGATTGTGACAGTTTGTGACAAGGGGAGGCTAGCAGGTACCCCCACATTTTGGTTAAAAAAAACATTGAAAATCAGAAGATTCAATATTTTCATATAATTTATTTTCAAATTTTCTAGCTTTGCATTCTTACTGATTTTATTTTGTATCGAAAATATCGATGATGATGATTAAGGTTTAAACTAATGTTTAGCTAAAAAGCTTAAAATTGAAGGGACATCTTATTGGGCATTTACGCTTTTAAGACAAAATAATGTGGATATTTTTTTAGAGTTCGAACAATTAATATTTTCCATTATTGTATACCTTAGTTTCATTTTGCACAAATTAAGTACACAAACGATCATTATTATTGTTATGCTCACAAATACCATTAAAAAGTTCAAGCGATCCTCTGTCAAGACCGCTATTAAAATCGGTATTCATCATCCAATTAGAATTGTTATTCTACCGAAACTTTTTTTGACAGCAATGAAGACAGCGATTGTCAAGCTAGCAAATGTCATTAAAAGTTCAAAAAATAAAATTGGAAACAGGATCTATAGTGAAGGGCTTTGTTTCTTAACTGCAAGTATATGTATGCTTATGTAATATAGCTTGACATGTGACAAAGGGGGTAGGAGTTGGAATGTGACATGTCGTAGAAAAAAGGGGAGAGGGGGTTAAATATATGTTAAAAAAAAAAGTGAGACATCATTTATGAATGATCCCTTAACTCCTTTAAGCACGATTTTTTTTTTTTTTTTTTCAGAAAAACTGGTAAAAAATGATCGAGGTTTTTTCTTTCTTTTTTGACAGTAAATGAATATGTAGGTATAGTATAAATTATTTTTGAAAATTTCAGCTGTAGGGGGCAGGCCTGTAGCCAGACTCTGACTCCAGGGGGGGCAAACTTTTGGACAGGAGGGGTAGACTAGTTTTTCAATTTTTTTCTAACATGTTAGAATTTATGCTCTATTTTGGGCATTTTCTGAAGATTTAAATTAATAATTTATTTAATAATTAATGCAATTATTTAATTTATTAATTGATTAATTAAACAATTAATTAATGAAACTAATATTAATTTAATTCAATACTGAAATTAATTGATCTTAAAAGAAATACTTGATTAAAACTTACAAGAGGCAGAATTAAATTTTTAAAGCTTATTCTAAGAACGTCTTTTGTAAATTAATAAAATATATGAAATAACATAAGAAAGTGGACATTTTTTAAAGATAATTTTAATGTGAACGATCATTCAAAGTAAGATATTAAAGCATAAAACATGTATCGGTATGTTACAGTAAAAAACTGGACTGCTCATGATCCTTTCATTAGTGCCTGGTTTAGATTGAAAACAGAAAAAAAAAAATAAGCTGAATAAAGAAAAAAGTTCATGTTTTTTTATTTTTTCTTAAATTTGAATTAAGAGATGAAGGTGCATGGGAACAGGATTTTTTAGATATGACTTTGGGTTTAAACAAATCAAAAAGTTAAAAACAGAAATACCATAGATTATTAGGGTCCAATTAATGACGCTAGGACGGGCAAAACATTTTCCAGGTCGGGCATTGCCCGACTTGGCCCCCCTCTGGCTACGGGCCTGGTAGGGGGTGACTAGAGGGCGGGGGGGGGGGTAAAAGTTATATAAAAAATATTATACAAACAAAGTGCAAACGGATCTCAGAGGGGCATTAGAAATAAAATAACGCGAGATACAAGATCGCCCGTGTCAGACACGGGCATGTGCAAATTTGCCGGTAACTTTCACCCGTGTCAGACACGGGCATGTGCAAATTTGCCGGTAACTTTCACCCGTGTCAGACACGGGCATGTGCAAATTTGCCGGTAACTTTCCCCGTGTCAGACACGGGCATGTGCAAATTTGCCGGTAACTTTCACCCGTGTCAGACACGGGCATGTGCAAATTTGCCGGTAACTTTCACCCGTGTCAGACACGGGCATGTGCAAATTTGCCGGTAACTTTCACCCGTGTCAGACACGGGCATGTGCAAATTTGCCGGTAACTTTCACCCGTGTCAGACACGGGCATGTGCAAATTTGCCGGTAACTTTCACCCGTGTCAGACACGGGCATGTGCAAATTTGCCGGTAACTTTCGCCCGTGTCAGACACGGGCATGTGCAAATTTGCCGGTAACTTTCGCCCGTGTCAGACACGGGCAAATGCGCAAAGGGGTTAAACATCTTACTTTGTTAAACCTCTTTATTGGACATCTTGAATGGTTTTGATGTCTTTTCTTTCCATTCAGAGCTGACGTCAGTCTGGGTGTCGACCGAAGACACTGAAATCGCCGAAGTGGCTCTCCACTACGGTGCCCAGGTTCACTACAGGGACAAGAAAAGTGCCAAAGACAACAGTTCCTCGATCATGGGAGTGCAGGACTTCGTGCAAAAACATCCAGGTGAGAAAGTAATACAGCGTAGCTCTCATGAGAAGGCGCCTGACCTCGAGTTCATTTCTTCTTGGGTAGCGTTCTTGTACAGGCACAGAGCCAATAGCTTCGTCGCCCGTTACTGGGTAGGCAAACCTGTTGTCCTCATCACTATTGTAGACAAATGGAATCATATAATAATTCTCCCTTCGGGAGCCTGCTTGTGAGAGTCAAATAGTGCGGAAAGTCCACTCATCGTGGCTATAATAAGGTGGAGGGCGCATTGCTTGGACGCGCTTCGGTAAACGTGTGTTCATTGTGTACCACGAAAGTGTACGATTTGGCTGTTTAATGTTTTCTTTAAGTGACAACTTTATCCTCTCCAAACTAATAATTTTGAAAAATATCTTTGAGGAATACAGAAGAGTTCTCCAATCATAGCGAAGCACTGGAAACGTCGGAAAATAAAACGTAGCCAAGAATGTAACGTGAGTACGATGACCGGAACACGTCATGCCCCAGTCAACAAATCACGGTTCTCTGGAAGAAAGAAATTTTTAATTGCGTGATAAATGACACAGAATCAGTGCGCGTTGGGCAAATAGATAGTGGGATAAATAACTGTGCAGAATCAATGACCTAAGTTGACTCATTCAATCGGTTTTTACTCCTTGGGAGGAGCAGAAAATGCGGCTTCCACTACCCACGTGACTAACGATTGGCACTTCTAAGATTACCGTTGAGAATCCACTACTATAATATATTGATGAACATTCTGCCATTCAGAGCTCTATTTTTGATTGTAGAACTGTACATGCGAAAGAAAAAGGCTGTTTGTTGTGAAGTAGTCAGTTTATAATGACTTCTTAACTGACTTTTTGAACGTAAAAGGTTGTTTCACAGTTAACACTCGATATGCACATTGATCAGTAGGGTAGGATGGGGTAAAATGGGTCACTTGAGAAAAAACTCAAAATAATCGAACTTGAAATTGAAATTTTTAAACCAATATTTTTTATGTTATATTTCAATGTGTTGGCAACATTTTTCATTCTAAAAAAAGTTAGGTTCTTAAATATGGCAATACAAAAAATATTTTTGTAATTTCTGGATGATAGTGTGCTAAATACATGATTTACCAACTTCTGAAAATCTCTATATTTTATCAAATAACAACCCAAATTTAAAGGATTTCCGCACAAAGAAACTTTGGACAACAATTACAGCCGAGTATGTAAAAAAAAATAATTAAATATTGAATTTTTTTACACCAGTTTTTCTTGGATGGGGTAAAATGGGTCATGGTTAATTAAGCTTATCTAGTTCTATTCTATTGTTGTTTTAAAATTTACTCTTCTGCACCTCACTGCAGAAAATTACTAAATTTAAACAGTCTACGTTGTTTATTTTATTGAAATGAAATTAAAAAAAATTTTTTGAATGCTTTCCCTAAAAAAGATCATGTTGATGTGGTAGAGAGAAGTGATGTTGTTGAAGTGTTATGTGAACCAATCTAGAGCAATATTATTTTTAAATTTCAATGTAATTATAACTCAAAATGTTGCTAAATATATTACTTACTTTTTTTTTTCAATTTCAAAGTAATAAATTACTGTTTTCAGCATTATTTTGCATTATGACCTATTTTACCCCACGATGGAGTAAATCAGGTCAAACTTTATGAGCTCAGTTAAACTACTTCATAATTAAAAAATAAATATTAAAATGGCATAAAATTGATGTAAAGGAGTTCAATGTTAAGATGCAATTGAAAAGAAATGGGAAATGTTTCTGGTTTTATTGCTATGAAATTTTAAATATGAAAATAACTAAAACTGACCCATTTTACCCCACCTGACCCTATACCTCAAATGAATTATTATTACGTTTTCAGAAATATCCATCATAGCTCTCGTCCAGTGCACCTCTCCGTGTTTGCTGCCAATGTATTTGGACAAGGCGTGTGAGATGATTCTGGAACAAAACTACGACTCCGTCTTTTCGGTGGTGAGACAGAAGAAGCTAAGATGGAAAGAGGTCCCTGCTGGTAAGTTGTTACTTTTTCATGCCTGATTTCAAATTTTAAATTTAAACTAGCTGCGTCGCCCGTCGTTGCACGGGCTACCTCAAATATAGCGTCATGTCTCGAATGGAGAATTTGTCGTCCTTCATTACAATTCCCAAAATAATCTAAGAATTGACTCGAAAAATATCATCTGCACTTTAAATTTATCAGGAATAATAGTTAACCTCTTTGGTTATACAAGCGTCAATATTTTCTCACACGAAAATCTGAATGCTACCTGCGATGCCTCAAAATTCGTGTACATCAATTTAATGTAAAGCGATTCCTCAAAATGCTAGAAACGTTGATTAGTATTTGATTTGTTGTACTGGCAACTGCATTGATTTTTTTAAACCACAACTGTATTGTTGAAACGGCAACAATGCAGGTAAAATAAAACGGCTATAAAATTTTTTAAATTTTTGCGTTTTTAATTAATATCTCTGCTAATTAAATTCCCTCAGCGATGAGAATAGGTATAACGGCTTCCTTGTAAATTTATGATTTTTTTAATACCTCACTTGACTCAGCTTCCAGCCGTTCGTGAGGAGAAAGAGCGACGTGGAAAGATACGTTTGTTTACTCTTTAATGTATAAGATCATTGTGGCTCAAACTGGAGCCCCTATATAGACAGGCCGATGCAGCCGCAATTTTGGATCAGAACGCGTGTTCTGCGTGGTTGTCCTTTCTGATATGTATCGCCTTTTGGCGATATTTCATTCTCTCTGCAATTTAATCTTTCTTCCAATTTAGCAAATTTGACATGATTCCAGAAACTCCGTTCTGGTAGCGGTAGGTTTTCTTTCCACCAATGAAAAATCCGATTCAAAATACCTGGCATTGGCTCGTGTCAACTGGATGTAAAAGAGTGTTTTTAGAAGCATTGTTAGCTACCTTTAGTGATGTGTATAGTGTGTAATGACGGAGATGCTATTGTGAAATGTAGCGAAAATTTAGATAAAATGTTTAACACAAGGAGATCAATCATAAATGATGTCACGCTTCGAGGGGGGAGGGGGGTTCGTGAAATTGTGACAAGGGGAGGAGAAGGGCTAACAAGAAGTGTGACATCATGCTGATATGGCGCGGTATGTGACAAGGGGTATGTTGAAGTGTGACATTTTGTGACTAGGGGAGTCAAATTATATGGGAAAAAATCGTGACAACATTCATGAACGGTCCCGAAGTCGTTATTCATGTTTGGACCTTTCCTTTTGATTGCGGACAAACTCAAAACCCCATTATTGCACGGGTCCCCTCTGCCCCAAAACTTTTAAGGGCTTCCTAGTTAAAAAAAAACTTCAACTCTTCTGTTTTTCTGTCACTAGGCCAAAGCACGGAAGCACTGAATTTCAATCCTCGCCATCGACCGAGAAGTCAAGACTGGGACGGAGAATTAGTGGAAAGTGGACACTTCTACGTCAGCAAGTCGTCGCTAATCAAGGAGGGATTACTGCAAGGGAAAAAGTATAAACAACATTTTTTAAATTTTTGTTTGTGTTAAATGTAATAAAATTTAAACATTGTGATGTCATGGCAAACTTATGTGAAACATCCCGCCAAGGAGCTTTGCAAATTTACGTAAAAACTACTGATTTTTCGCCCACAACTATATTTCTAGTGAATTAATACATCCTCCTGAGACCCGAGAAAAATAGAATACATATTCTCTCAACTATTAGTTTTTCTGAACAATTGGGCATTAGAAGTGATGTTGTTCAAAAAATTAATAAACCTGAATTTTTAAATTTTTCTGGGGGGCACATCCATTTGAATGTATGTTGAGGTCATAACTACAGAAGAACTTTGCGATACTTATGCAAAAATAGATAAACAAAAGTTTTATTCATTACTTATAACATAAGAAAAGAGATCAAACTTGTATAAAAATCCAAGAACAGTATTAAAAAAAGAAAATAATAATGCGAAAATCAAAACAGACGCGAGAGCGCCGAATTCCAACTTGACTCGTATTCTTTACCATATTGTAAACAAATAGACTACCGTTTCCGAATTATCAAAGTTAAAAAGGGATTTCCTATTCCTCCTTTATAATTCCAGTCCAGGTCTTGCTTGCTAAAATAAAATCTGTCGCAACAGGGAGAAAAAGCAAAACATCCATTTTATTGGATGCCAGGTCTCGGGATGATAAAAGTAAGGGACCATAGAGGGGATATCTGTTGTCAGTTATTAAAATAATCAGCGAAATTGGTTCATTCCTTTACAGTTCGATCACGAAATTTTGACAGTTGGACGCTTCTACGCATGGTAGAAAAGAACGAATCCATTCGAGTTTTAGCGAAGTTCGTTTTTCAGAAGCGTTTATTTAGTACTCGAAACAGAATGTTTGCTTCTTTGTTTGTTGAAACAACTAAATTGATAAACTGGCATATAGCATCCGTTCGGAAAAAATCGAGTATGCTAAACGAACTAAAACGAGAATAGAATAAGGCACATTTCTTATACCAGCAGTTCCTCCCTTGAACATGAATGGATTCTTCCTGGCACTGTGCCAGGCAGATCGCTTTGGTTGATGGTAGAACTGTACAAAACTATAATGCAAGGATCATTCATTTGTCCTACTGGGGGTACAAAAAATTCTTCAATATTGTGGCGGTTCAGTTGGTAGATTATGAATATGTGGGGGGGGGGGGGCGGAGGGCATTGCCTTATTTTACGGATTATAAATAGCTATGGCCTAAAAAACACACCTTACTTCTTAGGATTTTTTTCTTTTTTAGCATTTTCACCATCACTGAAAAAAAGCGTTTATAAAACCGAGCTGATTTTTAAAATCCAACACAATCCTCATCTGAACTTATCTCATTCTTCTCCCTGTCATTTTTAGGGCTTTCGGATAGTATAAATCCAAGACAGCATATTTTAAATCAATTTCGAATATAAGACGCACCTAATTTTTTGTGGCTTTTTTTTTTTTCCGAAAACAAAACCCGCCTTCAAACAAAATTATTTTCTTCCGCCAAAAGTGTATTCTAATTCAAATTTATAGCTTATAAATGATGTGTGCATATAGTTTTATTTTATAACTTCTATTAAATTTTTAGTAATTAATAAGATTGCTTGTTTAATTTCAAATCCTCACAACATAAAGCGGATCACAGTCCGCAATCAGGTGACCCTTGTTATAGTTTGACCCCCCCCCCCCCCCAAAAAAAAAAAGAAAGGAGAATGGAAGGAAGAAAAGAAAAAAACGTGCGGTATTAATCTATAACTATTCCTTTATTTTCTCCTTTTTTAAGTAGGTTAAAAATAGACAAACTTGCTTTTATGTCATTGAGTAAGGAATTCACTAAAATTCCTTGTTTAAGTTGTACTAAAACAATTTTGTAAAAGGGGCTCAGGATTTTTATTTATTTATTTTTTTTTTAGTCATGCGTTTTCCTTATTTAAAGTTTTCTTTTCCAACACTTTCACTTTATCATACTATAATGAATTGCGTGAGCAGCTCTGAAATCAGTAACACTACAAAAAGTTATTTATTTATTTTTAACCGACTTCACAAAGGAAGGAGGTTATACATTCGTATTGTATGTATGTCGTTTTTTTTTTTTTTTTTTTGTTTGTTTGTCCACTCATAACTTCGCACCGGATGAACCGATTTTCATGATTTTTTTTTCAATCGATCAGGGGTGGTTTCCCATAGGTCCCGTACTTCCGTTTGATCATATTAGATAATTAGAACAAAAGTAATGGGCAGAAATGTAGTATTTTTTTTGTCTTTTCATCCATAACTTTTGACTAAATGAACCGATTCAGATGATTTTTTCTTTAATCGATAGAGGGTCGTCTAACTCAAATATTTCAAATCAATTTACCTACATTTGTTTTTTAGAAAAAACGTTACGAGTGAAAAATAAGTATTTTTTATTTTAATTGGAAAGACTTAGCTTGATTTTTCTTTGTTGGGAAATCTATTAATAAATATAAAAGCATTGTTAAAAACATGTTTGTTGTCATGGGCTATAATATTAAAAGAAATTACAGCAAGAGTTTGACTGAAGGCTTCTCTGTGGCAAAAATTAATCCAATCAGTTTGTTTGCTAAAATAGACTTCAAAAGGGAATTTATCATGCAAATGATTAGTTTTTAGTGCCATTAATTTAAAGAAGTTTTGCCCTTTGATATGGATTTTTTAAAAAATAGAGTATTTATATACAAAATGTATTTACACTAAAAAGAATAAAATAAAATAATTTTTTTAAAAAGCAGAACCGACTTCAAATTAAAAATTGCGCTAAAAAGTAAAAAATAAATTCATTCTTTACACAACATCGATGTGACTTTTAAACAGTTTTAGAAGTCGGTGCAAAATTATGGGTCTAATTACCATTATACCATTTGCTACTTCATATTGGAACTGTTGCTAATTCTGCGGAAATATATATATTTGTAATTGATTCATGATTACAAAATATTTTATCTATCCTAATTTTGCACCGACTTCTAAAACTGTTTAAAAGTCACATCGATGTTGTTTAAAGAATGAATTTATTTTTTACTTTTTAGCGCAATTTTTAATTTGAAGTCGGTTCTGTTTTTTTATAAAAATTATTTTATTGTTTCGTTTTGTTTTGCTTCAAAGCATTTGACAACTTCCTTGAAAATAACATTTAGTTAAATAGCTTTCTTGAAACTCGTACTCTCTACTGTAACTAGGAAATTAACTATTAAAATTGCTATAATTGGGCAAAAATGAGCTAGTCAAAATATTACGCACGGAAATTTTCCACTAACACGCGTGTAATGAAATTTCCTGCGCTAATCGACGTGACACTGCAAACATCCGCTTCACAATTTTTTTCTTATTCGTTATCACATAACAGGACAAAATTTGTTCCGGTGATGATTGCCTAAATCACGAAGGCAGCCTTCACTTATATGATTAACCCGAATGCACAGCAGGTGTGTTCGTTCCCGATGATTTCAAGGTCTTCGACCTAATCAACGTATAAAGGTCAGAAAATTGCGTCCCAGTTTACGTGTGATAACGAATGGCATTGTTTGCTTGAATGCATAATTATTTGTTGCTTCCATGTTCGATCTTCAGAACAAAAATGCTATGAATGTTCCTGGTGTGCATAGGAAGTGCCTTTTCTGTTTTAATCGATAAGTACAGAGTGGGGCGGAAAGCATGACCCGGTTTTGAGAGGGTATAAAAATAACTAGTACAATTTGAGACTTAAAACATTTTTTTCTACCTGTATGTAATCCCATTTTTTTACATTAAGTTTTCACTACCATTTCAGCAAGATGGCGGCCTTTAGCAGCAATACTTCTAAAGTACGGGGGGGGGGGGGCGATGTTTCCAAACTTTCGCCTTCAAATAACTCCACAGAAAAAGGCTTCCGCTAGGGACCGTAACATAACGCGGAAGATTGAAATGCACACGAAGAGCCCTCTGCGTGGAAGAATAGACTGCATCAGTGCATTGCTGCTAAAGGTCGTCACCTCGCTGAAGTGGTAATCAAAACTTAATGTAAAAAAATAGGATTATATACAGATAAAAATAAAAAAAGTTTTAAGTCTCAAATTGAATTGTTTTTTTTTTATACCCTCTCTCTCAAAACCGGGTCATTCCGCCCCACCGTCTACATGTCTGCTGTGCTTTATCTTACAACTATTTAAGGAGATGGTACCCCCCCTGAAGATTTGAAAAATTTAGAAAATTCGCTTAAAAAGGGTCAAAGAGCTCACCGCCCAACGGTCAAAGTTCGACCGTAACAATTAAATTTAATATTGAAAACAATGTACTATTCATACTATTTATATAATTACTAGTAAGCCCGGCGGTCATACGAAATGACCGATGTTCTAGATATTATAAATACACAATTCTTCCAGTAACCGGAAATGCACATCAAATCAAAGAGATATTTATCAGGTAGAACAGTAAAGTTTAATGAATAAATAATAAGCATATAATAATTTCGGAAAAAAATATTCTTACCGAAAAAAACCACCTAAGTTATAATAATCTGTAAAATAAAAATATTATTTACTATATAATGAAATTGTTTGTGAAAAATATTTATTTATATCCAACATAATCATCGTCAAAACAATAGTTTTAACGAAACTGGGAAAAAGAGCGCTGCCACTTTAATATGTATATAAAAAGAGCAGACGATAAATAAATTAAAACAAAGAAAGAAGGATTAAATTAATTTCGCGTTTACATTCATTTTTAACGGAGATTGCAAATCTAGCGATGCCTCACTCAAAATGCTAGATAAATGTTTTGATTATTAGTCGTTTTCATTATAGAAACAATTGTGTAGATGGCAGCACGATGCAGTTTTCTTGAAGTAAGAAATTCGGAATCAGCTATCGGTGACAAACAGATACTTAAGCGGCTTATATATAAGATATGAGTATTATTCATCAAATTTGGCGAATATAACGCCGAGTTTATTTTGAGCATCCTCCACTTAAAGCAAACGTATTAATCATTGTCACCGCAAAGCCAGTTGCACTCATAAATGCAGCCGCTTGTACTTCTTCCGATTTCGTCCAAAATTGAGTGACAGTTGAATAAAACTGAAATGTTTGCTTTCATACACTATTCTCATTTTTCATTCTATTGTTTCAGAGAAGCCTTCACTCAAACTTTTATTCTAATTGCTTTTAATATGACTGCTTAAGGGCAAGAAATTCTTTTTAACAATGAGTTTTACATTTATTACCTATTAATTTACGCAACCAAGACCAGTTGCCCTTGCTATCTATAACAACATAACATTGCAATTATAAATAAGGCTTGCCTGCTAAAGAAAAGGAGACATAATTAACTAATCATAAACTGTTTCCAAAATTTTTAACTTATATCCCTAAACTCGCCAATAGCTACTAAACAAACAAAAAAGTACGAAAATCGGTTGAAAAACAATGGAGAAAATGGTTCTTAACTGTTTTGTCTTTGCCTATTAGATATGTTTACTGAAACCTCTGCGTAGCAGGCATCAGTGGGACAAAAAATATTTGTCCGCAACAAAGGGGTGTCCGCAAAAGGAAGGATTTTTTGAATTTTTTTCTTTTATTATCTCTCAATTCAACTACTATATGTATTTCAAATACTTTTGAACCTTGTTAACTTTTCAGTTAGCTAAATTTTAAAAAAAGGGCATAAAATTGAATGATCTTACAAACTTCTAATCCAAATTCATAAGCCAATCAAAAAATTATACTGGTAATCATCTACACTTTTTGTATATATATATTCTAGTCAATGGGTAAGTGTTAAATTGCGAACTGTGTGGCTATCTTGCAGTCTCAAGTTGATCAATTTTCGGTAATTTTTTTTTTCTCTCTTGGAATCCATTTATCTACTATTATATCTGAAAATGTATTTTTGTTTTAAGATGACAATAATCTGTGTTATCCAGCCTCAAATCCTTAAATTTATCATTTATACAGCAGTGCCCACTGGGGGGGGGGGGGGGTAGCGCAGAATGAGCTATTGAAACTTTAAGGGGAGTTGCTTTCAGGGGCTTTGTGGGGCTCGGTAAACTCTTTGGCAGATTTGAGGGGGTAATCTTTTTTTGGAGGGTGGGGTGTGCGTAGTTTTTTAGGGATGGATGTGCAGTGGTGTAGTCGAGGGGGGAAGCAGACGGATGGCGTCCCCCTAACTTTTCATTTTAATACATGCGTCCCTCCACATTTCTTTTTTTTTTTTTTTTGAATTTTAACAGAATCGTCCTCCCACTTTTTGATTTCATTTACTTATCTTCGTATGTATAAGTGTCCCCCAATTTTTATTTCGGTACTATACCACTGTGTGTGCCATTGCTCTAAGGGG
This sequence comes from Octonoba sinensis, assembly GCA_038502835.1. NCBI lineage: Eukaryota > Metazoa > Arthropoda > Arachnida > Araneae > Uloboridae > Octonoba > Octonoba sinensis. The sequence goes on from CM076604.1 coordinate 16,590,462, forward strand.
AGGTGGGCCCCCCTGAATAATACCTATTATTACACCTTTTTTTTCCTCGTTAAGTTATTCTGTTTTGCTCAATTGTTTGCGAGATAATTCCCTCTTGTTCCGTTTGGTGAACGTCAATCACATAACACAGATGTTTTTGAGATTTGATATAAATAAAATGTAAAGTTTAACAGCAGTATATATTTCCTCTTTCTGTAGATGTGGGTACGTGGAAATGCCTGAAGAGCTGTGCATTGAAATAGATTCCGAAACAGACTGGATCATTGCTGAGAAATTGTTGGAACTTTATGGATACAGAAAAAATGTTAATGAGTTAAAAGAATATTACGTTTGACAAGCTGCACCAATACTGGAGTAGTTTCTTCTGTTGGGAACTTTTGGTTTTTTTATTTTTCTGTTAAAAGAGCCAAATTTTGGTGATTAGAAATTTCAATATGGCAACCCTAATGATGCGCTCATACCAAGGGCGACGACAAAGAAACATTTCAGCGTGCAACGTTTGTTCTACGACGTATTTTAACAACTATGCCGACGTGGTGATTGCTTGTCATTTTTATTGCGTCATTAAAAATTACTTTCACCTAGAACAGAGCCACAATATAGACTGGCCTGTGCTTCAAACATTTGGCATCAGAGCATGTCTTTTTCGTGGGTGTCTTTACTGGCATGATATTGTCTTTTGGCGATGTTTCAACTACAAATTTGCGAAAAAATGGTCGCTTGGCGCTTTTTCAATTTTCAACTCTATTTCAAACTTCACTCTGGTAACCCTATCATAATTTTTCGGCGGTGGAAAATCTGATCGGAAATGCCTGATGCATCGGCTCGTATACATAGTGGCCTTGACTCAGACAAAGCTGAACTTGATCCAGTTAGTTAACTTGATCCAGTTAGATCCGTAACAGTTAACTAACTGGAGCAAGTTCAGCCTTGACTCAGAAGATCGTAATTTGTTGTCGTCGGTGTTAGCTTGTAACCATAGCAACAGTCTATTACGAAATTTGTAAAACATTGCCGTCGCCTTTGGTTTGAATTCCCCATAAATCTTGGTTTGTTTCCATGTTTTATTCGGCTCAATTAATCCAAAAAGCTGATATTTATTTATTTATTTTTCATTGTCATTTTTTCAACGTTTTATTTACTGCAAAAATACGTAAAATAAGCATTTTACTTAGCACTAGAAATTTCATTTTTTATCATAGAAGCACCATGAATTTCCTTTCTTATCTTCATAAAAACTTTTTAAATTTTTTCATCCAGAACGAAAAAAAAATAATGAATAAACAAACTTGTTACTTCTGTTTTGGCGCCAAAAATTTGACCACAATTAGAAATCGCCACTTCATAGCCAAAAGACTTCCGCTTTTGACTCTTATCAACCCAATCACATCAGTTTCATTCGTTTTAAAATATGATTTATTCTTTTTCTTTTAAAATGGTTACATATATATTTGTAAATAATGGAACTTATAATTTACAACACAAATAACATACGTACGAAGTTTAAATAACCTAGCGCTTGCGGTCACTGGTGCTTACTTTCTACACTAAAAATTTTGCATTAGTTGGCACCATTTTTGGCGCTCAGTTGGTGTAAAGTGGAAAATTATTCAGTTTCTGATGCATTTCAAATTCTTCTAGTTGTCTGTCTAAAAAAGTACAGACAACGAATTGTTTTTTCGCCTATAATGTTCATTAACTCATCTACGCATCAAAAATTCATTACGATTGCTCATTCATCCTATTTTAAGGGGCCTCGACACCTAAAAATCCAACTTCTCAAATTGAACATATTTCAAGGTGTATTGACTGGTTATATATGTTTATGAATGTAACTTGATGTATAAAAGAAAAAAAAAATATTTCAAAAAAGTCCAAAAAATTCAAAATTTTAAAAAATTTACAAAATTTAAAAAAATTTTAAAACGCTACTCCTTTTTTAAAATGCGAGATTTTTGCCTGGATTTTTTTTACAAGAAAGAACAAACTATACTCCTCACTTTGTAGTATGGAATTTTTGATGTCTTTATTAGTTTTTGAAAATAAAATTTAAAACTGGAAAATCTAAGAAAAATAACGGTATTGCAAGATTTTTCCAAGTTAAACTGCATTAAAATAATTTCCAATAAATTAATCAAAAATTCCATACTAGGTTACATTTAGTTGAACATTTGGAACAAGGAATAAAAATTTCAAGTGAATAGATACATATTTGAAAAAGCCTTAGCATTTTAACTATCACATAGTATGCAAAATAGGGAAGCTGAGAAAAAGCCATTTAAAGTTTTTGGTTAGGAAAAAAAAAGGTTTAAATGCTCACATAAACATCTTAGACTGTACGTAGGACTTTGAAACTTTGCACAAACGTTCTCTAATATATGAAGTATAATTTGGAGCAAAAATCCCAAAATCGATATTTTGACCGATTTTTAGTGCCGAGTCCAACTTAATAGAAATGAGCAATCAGAATGAAATTTCTATGCGTAGTTGAGTTAACACATTTCATGTGCTAGGAAATATTACACGATCTATATTTTTTAGACAGATACATACAAAACTTTGCCGACAGGGTGGCGTAGTGGCAAGGCGCAGGCCCCGTACGCCCAAGATCGCAGGATCAAACCTGGCCCAATTCGGTGGATTTTCAAGATGCAGAAAATCGCCTGCGCCCATGTCGTATGTTTATCCGGCTTGTTAAAGGCCCTTTGAGTAGACATTTGGCTTGGATGCTCTCGGCTAAATTAAAATTCCTAGTGCAGTTTGCATCTATGAGAGCTCAGGTTCCACCATCTAGGGAAAAATGAGCATCCAAATTCTCAGCGTAGTAATGGCATCCACCGGCAGTGGTGTTACTTGAAAGAATGGATGCCGATTACCGGAGAATGCACTAGGTCAGCAAAATGGTAAAGGCTAATACATGAGACTAAAAAATTAATGCTTGAAACTAAAATAGTTGATGGTGGCCAGTGGCGAGTAAACCCAAAAATGTTAGTCGCCACTTTAAGGGGTGTCGGAACGCTCCATACGGATAATGTTAAATAGGCGTTTTTCAAGGTACCTTTTCTGAAAATCTGTTGGAAGTACACTCTCAAAAATTTTTCTGCAGGTTAACCGTACCTTTAGTGTTACGCTGAAATGAGCATTTTGTAAAATTTTGATTTGAAGTTAAAAAAAAAAAAATGTTTTTTGTCGCATACTCAGAAAACGTTACTTTTTTACAGAAAAAAATTTGTTAAAAAAAATATATGCATGATTTTGCTAAAAGCTCATTTCAATAAATACTAGGGTACATAACAAATGTGCCATATAAATTTTATGGACATGTGAGTAATACTTTCTGAGAAAAGGTACATCAAACTTCCAAAAATCGACTTTTGAGAAAAACGCGTTTTAGTAAAAAAACTCGCCATATCAAAACATTTCTGCCCCATATTTTAAATTATCAACATAAAATACCCTTTACGCGGTTTGAATACCTTACCAATTGACCTAGGCATTTTCTAAATACTAATAAGCTAACTGTAAACAATCACAGTAATAAATGCATAACAGTGTCAACAGATATAATTATACAGAACACACTTGATCGCAGAGAACCAGTCACAAGAGGCATATTTATATTCGAAAGAACATAAACAAAGCACAATGCAGCGGCAGTTAGCTGTATGTAGATTAATACTATTAGAAGAAAAACAGCTGAGCTTATCAGTTAGCAAAATAAAAAGGAAGTTTAGAAATGACCGTCAACTTTTGACATGCCAAAGGGGAATCGCAATGTTTACATTTCTTATGTCCCTTTAATAAATCGTTGGTGCGCGTTGGCTTTAAAACAAAATTTCGGCACTTCTAATTGAGATACAGGTTAAAGTAAGCTATTTTTGAAGAGGTAATGAGTTAAACAACGTAAAAATGCAAAAAATCTGAAATTAAACCCTACACTGCGCAATTTTTTTTCTTTGTGAAATATTTTTTTTTTTTTGTGTTTGTTTGTGCTAGTTATAAGTGGGAAAAATACTAAAAAAAGTCTTATTTAATTCGGAAAAGTAGACTTCGAGAAAAATTGACATGTTGTTTAAAAACAACATTGCGCATTTAGGGGTGACAACAATAATTCTTTTATATAATCTTTTCAACAAATGAAACCAAATCAATAATAAATAGGCATGCATTATAATCATAAAATAGCACTAAAATATAAAAATTTATTAAAATAATTAATTTTCTTATTATTTATAAAATTTATTAAAGTAAAAATTTGCAGATGTAAGTAATAATTATTAGTTACATGTGCAAATTTTTACTTTGATTACCAATAAAGTTTAATAATAATGTCACTAAAAGATTTTAAACAAGAAACCTAACATCTGTAGGGGGTCTATGCGATAATGTTCGTATCTTCTTTGGTTGAGCGTGAATTGATTTTAAACAAAATTCCTCAATAATAATTTAATCGACCAATTTAGGCTGATTTGTGAAATATTTAACAGTAATCTTCTAAGCTAAAGTGAAACTAATAAGTGAAATATACAGTGAATACTATAAAGTGAAATAGAACAACTTGTGACACCTGTTCACGTTTATACTGCGAATAATGCAGGAGCATAAAAATTGCCCCGAATGCGCGGTGTTGTTTCAAAACAACAAGTAAAAAAGGGCCCTTAATATATATTTTTACCGAAAATTTTCGAACAACTTATATTTATTTTATTTTAAAACTATGTAAGCAGTTAGAGACTATTTTTTAAAATAAAATTGTTGCTTAAAATTTGTAGAAAAAAAATTAAGAAGTTACTGTTTTTTACGAAATCAACATGTCTTACGATTTTGTGAAAAAAGATGAACCTTGAGTTCAGTTTACAAGATCTAGGGGAAACTATACTAACTAATATGATCACACATACAAAATGAAACGAAAGAATGCGCCACATGTTAAAAATATTACAAAATAAAAGCTTAGTGAACGAAAAATGGAGGTGTTGTTTAAAAACAACACGGCGCAGTGCAGGGTTAACTCTGTTGGTCGCCACTTAGAATGAAAATAAAAACTAATCAAAGAGTTTAATAGCGGAAATTTGCAATTTTCGTACTCGTACTTGTGAAGGTTCATTGAGATCACGATCGCGATTTGTATGAAAGGTTCGTTTTGGTGTTTGCGGCTTTAAAGAAGGATATTTACCTTATTGGGAAGGGTTCAAAGGAGGGCTTACTAAATAGGTAAGTCTTTCAGACTTAGATTATGAGGTTAGGCTTAAAAGGCTCAATATGTATAGTCTTCAGCAAAAAAGAGTTAGATGGGACATGATTCAGTTGTTTAAATTCATTAAAACAGAAAATGTTGATGGGCTGCAGTTATGCCCTGAAGGTAGAACCAGAGGTCATTGTTTTGAGATTTTCAAATCTCAGGCTCAACTTTAAAATGACTACTTCAATAGGGTTGTAGGCAGTTGGAATAGTTTATTGGAAGCGACTGTTACCTGCAGTGGGGTAAAAACTTTTTAAAAAGCTCTTGATGTTCATTGGGGATTGCAAAATTGACTAGGTCCAGCCTAGCTGGGCCCTGAGCCTGTCGCTGGTCGTCACTTTTGTATTTGTATTTGTATTAATTGATGGCCATTATTAATGGCCAAGTGGTAGCAAAAAAGCCAATAGTCGCCAGTTTTGGCCATCGACATATTTCGTGGTCACCCAATAAAAATTTGTGGTCGCCAATGGCGAGTGGCGACCGCTAGACTCGACTTTTAGTAACCATATGCAGCACCATTGGAATAAATAAAAAAAAACATACAAATATTAAAATATATCAAAAGTGAATAATTTTCAACTTTACGCCAACTGAACACCAAAAATGGCGTTCAGTAACGCCAAAAATGGGGGCAACCTAACGCAAAATTATTACAGTGTACGCATTTCACTACTAACTAGCAATAAACTGGTGCAATATTTCCATTTCCCTCGAGCAAATTATGAGAGCCTACTTTCCTTCTGCTCCGTGTCTTTCACATTTTGTAGATTAGATATTTTTAGACATGTGAATAATTGTCATTGGATGACTTTTTGCATTTTTTATTTATGCCCGAACTCATGTTCTGTCGTTTAGTCTTTTACTCGTTTTTGTAACTACAGATACGTTCCAAATAAAAATGTTCTCTACGAGTTTGCTTGGTTATTTTAGTAAATGTTCTTGTCATTGTTGCACAAAATCATTGGATTGAGTTCGAATTCGATAACTTTTTGTTCATTTGCGAAAGCCGAGACTATCCGTCGGACCGTCGGGGATATTCTATTCGGCAAATAGGCTGAAATAGGTAGGAACTTACAGAACGTGTGCGGGTACATTTCGCGGCGGAATTGTGCCGGGCTCGGGACTTTAGCATGCAAATTTAGTTATTCAATTAAATCTCAATAAATTGAAAATTATTTTTAGAAATATAAAATATTATGATTGTAGTAAACAAAAAATAAAACTTTTAGTGGATAAATTCATCGTAAATATGAAAAGTCAAATAGAAATATATAGTTTTAATTTTTTCGAATTATATTATTCACATTCATTCTTACATTATAAAAAATGAAAATAGCAATCATAAAACTAATTAGCGCTATGGGCCGTCTGCTGTGATTTTGTGTGCCACAGCAAAGGTGTTTTGACATGCTCTGTTCCATTTCATTTTGTACAAAGAATAGCAAAAACCACATGAGTTTACCAGCCTACTACTTCTTTCTCTAAAAGCGATGCAAAGAAACCATGCCGTTACACTAACCCGCACTAGTACGTGTCTCGCGCTCAGGTATCAATCGTCAGAAAACGTATTAGTACGTGTCTCGCGCTCAAGTATCAATCGTCAGAAAACGTATTAGTACGTGTCTCGCGCTCAAGTATTAATCGTCAGCAAACCTATTAGTACGTGTCTCGCGCTCAAGTATCAATCGTCAGAAAACGTATTAGTACGTGTCTCGCGCTCAAGTATTAAACGTCAGAAAACGTATTAGTACGTGTCTCGCGCTCAAGTATCAATCGTTAGAAAACGTATTAGTACGTCTCAAGTATCAAACGTCAGAAAACGTATTAGTACGTGTCTCGCGCTCAAGTATCAAACGTCAGAAAACGTATTAGTACGTGTCTCGCTCTCAAATATCAAACGTCAGAAAACGTATTAGTACGTGTCTCGCGCTCAAGTATCAATCGTCAGAAAACGTATTAGTACGTCTCAAGTTAAATCCAAACCCCCCCGGGCAGAAAACGTATTAGTACGTGTCTCGCGCTCAAGTATCAAACGTCAGAAAACGTATTAGTACGTGTCTCGCGCTCAAGTATCAATCGTCAGAAAACGTATTAGTACGTCTCAAGTATCAAACGTCAGAAAACGTATTAGTACGTGTCTCGCGCTCAAGTATCAAACGTCAGAAAACGTATTAGTACGTGTCTCGCGCTCAAGTATCAATCGTCAGCAAACCTATTAGTACGTGTCTCGCGCTCAAGTATCAATCGTCAGAAAACGTACTAGTACATGTCCCGTATGCAATGTGTTAATTTATACGAGTATATTATTAAAATTACTAGTCGATCCGTGCGGAATTCCGAACTAATTTCGGAGAAAGAACCTTATGAAGAAGAATAGGAAAAAGTAAACGGGTGTTGATACAAAAGAAGACACATAATTGAACATATCAGTACAAATAGCTGTTACAAATTTGTTTCCCCACTATTATTTTGATATTCAAAATAATAAAATAACCACAAATAATAATGATAATTGTTTTTATTAGCAGTATACATAGCATTAAAAAAACAATAACGAAACACCCCCATTACTTAAAATTTAGTTACTGTTGGTTGGCTAGCCTCTACACATTCATAATATAAATGAATGTGTAGAGCCTAACGATTGAATAAGTTTAACACACAGACATAGCTAAAACCGTCCAACTTGCTACAAAATAAAAGCAGAAGAGTTTCTTGTTTGCTTACTTGATAACAGATGGCGCCACCATACACAACACCAATTTGACATCCATTAAAGAACCTCCTCCTAGATGATTTAAAATCTCAAATTTAGGAGAAGCGGTACATTTTTAGACCGTGGGTCTATTTTTCGTCATTAGCCGGCACAACAAACTTCAAAATAAGTCGTAAATCATGGAATTTGATAAAGGAATAAGGAAGATATCGCGTAGTGGCAAAAAACAGGCTAGAGAAATAATATATAAAGATAGATATTTTACGCTCTCATATTTTTGTTTTCTCCCGATGATGATATGTTCTATTTCCAATTTGAATCTTTAACACAAAAGAGAAAAATAAAAACGCAAAGAGTTTATTATTCTTCGTAAAAACTAAACATTTCCTAATCTTTAATCACCCCTATTTCGATAAAATAGAAGCAGACCTGACGCATGCGCAAATTCTACGAAAGTCTTGGTTAAGAAAATCAGACAGTAGTAGCTATTGGTTGTTTTTACAGACTTCCTTGCTTATTTTCACACAAGGTCATTTGATTATAAATTTAGATTGATATTGTATAAGTAATTATGCATTTTCAGCTTTTAGGATCCTGAGCGGAGCAATTACGTTTTTTACACGAGAGGTCTAATGGAGCAAAGAAATTTGTAGAGCTTCACTGCTACGACATTTTTTCTTTTTAACTGACTTCTAATCAGAGAGACGGTTATCAATTCTTTTATTTTATTTATTTATTTATTTTTTTTTTTTTGTTCGTTTGATCATTGATAACTTCGCACTGGATGAACCGATTTTGATGATTCCTTTTTTAATCGATAAAAGGCGGTATTCCATAGGTCCCGTACCTTCGTTTGACCACATTCGATTATTAGAAAAAAGTTGTGGGCGGAAATATATATAGTAATTTTTTTTGTTTTTTCGTCCATAACTTTTGACTAAGTGAACCGATTTTAATGATTTTTTTAAGCGATGGACTCAATTAACTCATCTGACTTAAATACCGTACATCGATTTGACTACAACTGTTCTTTAAAAATAATGTTACGGCCGAAAATTAAATATTTTTCTTTTAGTTGGAAAGTTTTGGCTTGATATTTCTTTCTTGGGGTAAATTAATAATAAATACAAAACTAATTGTTAAAAAGAGTTTGTTGCCATTAAGCAATAATATTTAAAGCAAATATAACAAGAGTTTGATTGAAGTTTTCATTGAAACAAAAATTAAATTGTTTCAATTAATAGGTTAAATCACACTTTTTAAAATCCACTTCGAGACGGAATTTATCATACAAATAATTAGTTTTTCATGACAGTCATGCAAAGTGGGGATGCCCTTTCAAATGTTAAAAAAATAAAAACAGAGCATTCATAAGAAAAATCTATTTGCACCAAAAGGAATGAAAGAAAATAATTTTTGGGAAATAAATAGAACAGACGTCAGATTAAAAATTGCGCCACAAAGTTAAAAATAAATAAATATTTTGCAAACATGAATCAATCACAAATATAAATGGGCCATAGTTTGCAACAGTTCCAATATAATTAGACTGAATTTTGCGCCGACTTCAACAATTATGTTCACAAGTAGTAGTATCGATGTTGTTTAAATAATGAATTTATTTTTAAATTTTTATCTTAATTTTTAATTTTAAATCTGCTCTATTTCTTTCCAAAAAATTATTCTATTCATTTTTTTTTTCTCTTGAATAACATTCATCAACTTAAAAATAGAAGAATGTGCGAAATTGTTTTCGCAACAGTGCATATAAAACATTTTTTATTGAAAAATAAATAATTATATAAGTAACTTTTTAAATTTTTAATACTATTTATCAATTAATAAATTACAAAAGAAAAGCACTATGGTAAAACTATCCCATTCAAAATGCTTTAAAAACTGTGAAGCCATCATCAACCCTTATTGGTATTTTATCTTGTGATCTACAACACTACTAAGTATTCACAGAATTAATTTGAAAAATTTTAATTATATACTTTGAGAAACAAATTGCAATTTTTATTACGATTGGGAGATTTATTATTATTATTTCGCAGATATAATATAGCACATCGTTAGAAAGACAAGGAGCAAATGCTGCAAGAGGAGCTCTTATGGAGGAAGAGGAGCTCTCTACTCAATCAGAAAAGCTTCAAGCGCAATCCAAAACCGTCCGTTTTCTGTTTTCGCTCCCACTTTTGAGAATTTTGCCGCTTTGTAACTCAAGAACGAGGATCAATAAGGAAAGTTTCGACCAATTAGAGTTTCCTATTTTGACAGCTAAATATGGTTTAAGACAATAGAAAAACTTTGAAATTCAACAACGCCAGACTCAGAAAACCAATTATTTCTTTTAAATTAATTTTTAAAAATAGGTTTGCTTTCTTCTCATCGTTATTTCATTGTTTCATTTAAATTATTACTTAACCCGCAAATGGTAATATTCGTCTGTAAGACGGACATGGTTTAGTTTTAGTACTAATGAGAATAGAAATAATAAGTAGTAATAGAAATGTAAGTAAATAAGCAAGTGAGTAAGTAAACAGGTAAAAGTAAATAAGTATAAGTAAAAATAAATGAGTAAGTGAATAAGTATAATTAAAAGTAAATAAGTATAAGTAAAAGTAAATAAGTAAGTAAGGGAAAAGAAGTAGTAAAAAACAAGTAGTATTAATGTAATAAAAAAAACCTTAGGCTCATAGATGGATTTTTTGGGAGTGTGAGTTGGAGAGACATTACCACTCACGGGTTAATTATAGAGTCTAGATTTGTAAAAGGTTAATCAAGCAATGTGCCAAAAGGGACATCAATGATGTAATTTCATTTTATCTAATGTTATACAGCGGAACCTCCCCGGAACTCAAACTCCTGAGGTATCACCAAGTTCTTGTGTCACCACAGAGTGGTGACGTTTTTCCCCAAAGTGTGGAACCGAAGTGTGTTTTCTGCGCACGCGCAGAAAATTGTTTTTGCGTCGCTTAACTGCGCTTTAACTTTAAAAATTATTTAAAACATAAATAAACACTTATCGCAGAATGAAATAATTCTTCAGAGATGATGTTTATAGACATTATTCCATCAAATGAAAATAAAACCAAAATATCGAGAATTCCCCCATTCCCATTATCTTTGCTAAAGTTCGTATTTTCCCGAGTCTATACCAGTTGTGCAGGGGGAGGGGGGGGGGGGTTAAGGCATCGGACTTCCACCTGGAAGGTCGCGTGTTCGATACTCGCTGAAAACACACCATGTAGACTTGGGATACGTGCATATAAAATTCGTGGACCCCACTACCTCGCCCCAAGCGCAAGCAATCCTAAGGCCCCGTTTAACAGGTTGGGGTCTGGTGGAAAAAAGTTGTATAGTGGGGGGGAACGAAACACTCCTTCGCATTTGGACACTCTTTACACCACAAACACACGAAATACATCATTTTATCAGGAACAATGTATTCTATAAAATTCTGCTTTAGAATTTTGTTAAGGGGTCGGTTTCATATTAAAATGGGCATCAATTTAAAAATTTTCAATGACATACCCCCTTTTTTTTTTAAGGACATATTTGTGTTCAGCGTCAAAATTTAACCTTGTCTAGCAGTTTTCGTGTCATTTCGTTTCCCCGTTGCTTCAGTTTTTCATATGAAAATATGAGCTAACCCAACAGTAAAAACGTTGCTTTCGAGGTCGAAATTATTGAATTAATATTTATTATGAATTATGAAATAAATTTTTGAAAAATTATGATTTTAGATTATATTATATTTTAATGAAAAATCAATTTAGATGAGCTTTTATAAAGTATAAAAAATTTCAGCTCAAAATATGCAGTATTTTTTATGCTGCACTTAAGAATTCTTTTTACAGCAGTTTAACCCTCCAGAACTCGCGTCAAAATGAGTGACCTGAGGACTCCGAGCGTGAGAATTTTTCTTACACAACCTATTTCCCACAAAAAATGCCTTCAAAAATGAAATATTTTCAGCTAAAAAACGTTTTTATTAATTTTAAACACCAAATGTTATACAAAATAATAATATTTTTCAAAATTTATCGTACAACTATACTGCTTTTATGAACTATGAAAAAGTAAGTACCAGACATATATATATTTTTTTCTTCTTGGTGTGATAAGTTTGCTCTCGGCTTGAGTTCTGAAGGGTTAAGGGACCCGTATAGCTGAACCGGATGACCACAAACTGAAATGACGAGGATTGGGAAATAAAATTTTTGTGCCACAAATATTTCTTCTGAGTGTGACCTGGCGCGAGCTCTGAAGGATTAAGGCTGAATCGGATGACTGAAAAAATGAAATGACGAAAATTGTGAAATAAAACATAAAATCTTTGAGCCACAAACCATAACATAAAATGCATCTCCCAAAAGACTTTTTTAATTCTCTAAATAACGTGGAGAATTAATTTATTGTGTTCCGCTAGATTCATTTTCCTTGCTTGATAAACAGACCTTAAAAGTAGCGTCTTCAACTTAGTGGCAGCCCCTAAAACGTTTTTTGTTAATATCTCCTATTCTAATGAACAGAGTGGAATCTAATTTGGTATACAGATTAATTTGAGCACGCTGAACTCATTTCCGTCGTCAAATATACGGGCACTGTATTTGACATTTCAGAGTTAGTAAACATTTTAATTTGAATACGGCCCCTTATTGAAATTCTATGCCAAAAATTTAAAAGATATTTACCTATAACAATCAACAACTCACTTGTGTTTCTAGAGCTTATGATGGCAGAGTAATTTTGACTGTTTCATTTTTCTCCCCCCCCCCCTCCCCCAACATATCTTCGCCATATTTCAAAAAAAATCTGAGAGAGTACGGTTAGAATGACCCTCGTCCAAAATTCCGATATCTAAAAGAAGTCATTTAAAAACAGTCATTAATAAAAGACTTTAATGTGTAACCTTTTGGCTTGTTTCTAAATTTCTCTTCATTGCCAATTTTAACTCTAGCTGCCGTCGTAACTGCAACTAATACAGAAGATGCTAAAAGCAAAATGCTCCATTTTTTACAATCTAATTGTTCTTCTAAGTTATGAAGCATAAATCTAAATAATGATAGTTCATATATTTACACACTTTGACTCACTTTCATGTTTTCAAAGAATAAATTAAAAATTCAAGTTTTAAGCGTTAGGAAATATGCCATATCTCATAAATCTGCTAATTTTGCAAGCGAATTTGTAAACGATATGAAAAACCTAGCCTCGGGTTTCATCGAGAAAAATGCAATGCAAGAACTGCAAATGGTGTAACCGAAAATGCAAGCGTAGAAAACGCGAAAGTATAGTTGAGGGACCAATCCGAACTACCCTTTCAAAGGTTCAGGGGCTTGATTAAATGGTTGGCGGCTGCCAGGGGCGCCCGAGTTCATAAGGAGCCCTAAAATTCAATTGTTTGCTTCCATACGCTACTCATTTTACATTCCATTCACTGTTAAAAAAAACCCCCAATTTTCAGTGTTTTACGACTGATTTTAACAGATTTCCATAGTGCTTCAATACATGTTTTTTCCTTCCAAGAACGGAAATATCGTCTTGAAAATACGAGAACGGAACTTTTCCGTTTCACGTTTGCTGTATTTTCACAACCTGATTTGGAATAACGGAGAAAAAAGAAATGGAACCTCTGTCAAATCTCGGAAAAATATTATCAGAAACGGAATATTTCCGGTAACTCTGCTGCCGTACTTTTTCCGTTATTTTCCGGAGATTTTTTTTTAGTGTTGCTTTAGAGAAGCCTTCATTAGAACCGAATTAATTACTCAACCAACACATGTTGCCATCTGCTATCTATAACAATATAACATTACAATAATAAGTGACGCTTGCCTGACAAAAAAAAGGGGGGGGGGGAATACTAATTATAAACTGTTCCCAAATTTTTGTAATTGATATCGCTAAATCTCGTCAATAGTAAAGAAACAAAAAAGAAAGTAAGGAAATCGGTTGAAAAACAAAAGAGAAAATGGCTATTAACTGTTTTGTCTTTGCCTATTTATAGACAGATAATTTAACTAAGGTTGAAAATGCCATTTTTCAATCCAATGAATTTACTTTTAAAAATTCCTAGTTTTTGGTATGAAAATTTTTAGTTATACTTTTTCATAAGCCAATTAAATTTTAGCATTCTAAATAGTAACTTAACAGTATCAATAAGATACGAGGGGCCCTGCAAGGGATCACAACTATCAACTGCGACCTTTACGATGATCTTCTTGAAATACAAATAACTAATACGAGACATTATTCCTTCTAATGAGGCAAAATACACTCGAGAGCTTGCCAACCCCCATATTTTTGTTCTCCTCTTCGTATTCTCCGAGGCTATTTCGGCAGAATTGTAATCAGGAGGTTTTGCGTATCATATGCCTATTACGCTAATGGCTAAGCTCGTACTTAGAACAACGGGTATTTCAAAACCGAAGTCTACGGTGGCTGAAACATGTCGTAATAAAAATCGACAAGAAAGGGAAGAACTAGCAGGTGCTGTGAAAAAGATGTTGCAAAATGCGAACTGTACAAATTGTTGTAATGACATCCTGTGTAGAAAATTTCCAGTACTTCAAAAAAAAAAATACATAACATAATGTACGCTTATAGAAATGAACAGTGCCATATCTACAAAATGGGCATTTTTCAAGAGAGGCGTTTGAACGTTTTACAACCTGTTTTATTTAATTGCCTTATTTGTTTCGATGATTATTATTATCGATTTTGTTCAGAAAATAGTGCTTGTTCTAGTTTTCTCTCACATGATGGATACTAATGTCAAAAAAAAAAAAAATTGTATCAAACGTTATTACAGTATTGCACCAAAAAAATAAAGTTGGCCTCTAGCCTTACATTTTGAACATTTTCTCATAGCAGTATTCCCAATATAAAGAGGGCAAAAATCTGAACATTTTGATATAAAAACCAAACAACCGATTTTTGCATACATATATATATGACACTGTTCATTTCTATAAGCGATATGTATGTGTATATAGTATAAACATATAACATACATAATACAACCTCTAATCAGAGCCTTATTTATCATTAGGCCCGTGAGGCCCAGGCCTAGGGCCCCCCCCCCCCCCTTGAGAAGGGCCCCGTAATTTTGGTTGTTATTAAATTTTTTTCGAAAAATATTTGAAAATAACATTTTTTAAACAAACTGTAAGTGTTCTGCTGCTTTACAGAAAATTTGTATTATATTATTTTAAAACCACAGGGAATTTTAGCTTTAGGAGCCCCCAAATTTTGGTCTGACAATTTGAAATTTGGAAAAAAAAAATAGGTTTTCATTTTGGGGCCCCCCAGAT
The DNA here is from genome assembly GCA_038502835.1 of Octonoba sinensis. Lineage (NCBI taxonomy): Eukaryota > Metazoa > Arthropoda > Arachnida > Araneae > Uloboridae > Octonoba > Octonoba sinensis. Next base: position 16,605,742 of record CM076604.1, read on the forward strand.
TTTATTCAAACATTTTTTAATTTAAAAACAAAATCATTTTGCATGTTGGGGCTCCTAAATGTTAGTCAGACTCTGACATTTGAAAAACAAATTAGTTTTTATGCTTTGGGGGCCCCCAAGTTTTATAAACACATACTGAATGTTTTGTTTAAATAATTTTTGATGCGGGAGGATCGCCCAAACATGAGCTGTGCCTATAGTGATTCAAAATGTAAATCGGGTCCTGCCTCTAATGTGATTTTTTTCGCGACTTTTAAATAACGACTCATTTATTATTTTTTTTTCCTTTGCAGCCTTTGTTTACTTTTGAAATTCAGAAGTGGCATCTGAATTTTTGAAACAGAATTCACTAGTATTGGCTTATACGTGATGGAATACAATACATTTTGATTTTAGATCTGATATAATATTGAATAATTCTATTAAACTGGATTTGGCCTTAAAAGGATCTGTTCTACAATCTGAAAATATTTCAGACAGGTAGCAGTGCTTTTTATTATTTTTTATTAGTACAAATCTTTTTAAAAAAACTTTTGTGTAGGTCTGCATTAAATGCTTAATTGTACATTATGCCATTTCAGCATTAAAAATGAAATTTTACTAAGAGTCCAAAATTTTCTTTTTAAAGGTTAATCCGGATTGGAGGAGTGATTCAATGCAAGAGAGAGTTGTTAGCATACAGTGAAATACGAGAAATATTTATAACAGGAAAAGATTCAACAAAAAGAAATTGCGAATGCGATACGAGCTCCTTTGATGATGCAACGACAAATAGACTAAATAAATATTCTTTACAATTTATTCAAATTTCTAATATACTTACATAACTTACATCACATCACTTAAAAATAAAAGTAAAAATCTGTTAATAAATGTAAAAACAGTTTGCATTTTACTTAGTCTGTTATACCATACAAATCTTCGAGTGAGGCAGCAATATACAGCAATGTCGTTTCGTAACTCGGTTCATTTATATATATATATATAGTATGATACATCCTGAAATGTCTACCATGTCACCATAGGAAATCACATGAGCTTCACTCATACACACACACGGGAGCGTCATAGCAAAACGTGAATTTGCACAAGACTTGTGCACACACAAACTAAAAACGAAAATGAGACGAGGTCAGTTATTTATAAAAACTAGGCACATCATATGTATGCAATCACTAAATCACCCTTCTGGTGATTGATCTGTGATAGTGCATGTTGTTCCACATTGCACAAGCTATTTTTATTACGTTTTTGGCGATATGTGAATAAACAGTCGTGGGCCAACTGTGGGAATTACAACTATTCGGATTCAGTTAATAATCGACAGGTGTTGGAGCTTTACATCTTTAGGCAAGTGGACTAGAGAGAGAGACTCAGTTACAGACAGGGGAGGTTGATTTTTGCCACAGGCGGAAAGATCTGGTAAAAACCGTCCCGGCAAAAGTGTCCTTTTAATTATTTTTCTTCCAGGTTGAAACAAATTAAAACCTCAGGTAAAAGAAATTTTTGTTTCAAATCAATGTGACTCGTATTTGAATCGTTTATTTCGAAAAGGCAACATTTCCGTTTCGAAAAAGAAAGAGCTCTCGGTATTAATTTTTATTGCATAATTAATCAAAAATTGTTTTAATTTACCAATACTGAATTGCTATTACCTACTAAAATAAAATAGTAAAAGATCAGACCCATAAAGACCCGTCATTTTTTTCTATCTCCAGAAAAAATTTTTGTTTTTCAGAGTTGTTGCCTTTTCAAAATAAACGATTCATTTAATTTCAACACTAAGTTAAATGAGCATAATTCATGTATTATAGTATTAAATATATGCATTTCAAGAAAAATTACCCAATTTTATAACAAAAAATGATAACTATATACAAAATGTTAGTCAATAAATAGAAAATAAAATGAACTGATCATTTGGTTTTTATCAAAAATTTCAAAATAGTACTAAAGGAGCATCCATAAATGATGCCACACTGCATTTGACAAGGAAATTGGTGAATTTCAGGATTTTACTAGTGAAGATACAGAAAAATGAGGGGGGGGGGGGATTCTTTTTTTTCTCTAAGCAAAAAGGAAAATATAAATCAAGTTGCCTTTAACAGAAGTTTTTTCATTGTATAATTTTTAGTAAATTTTTAACTTGGTACTTTCTGAATTTAACTCAGACTTTCTTAAATAGCTGTTTTAGATACAGCATTTATTAATTAGAAAAATAAAGGTATTCAATAATACCCAAGATTATTTAATTATTTAGGTCCTTTTTAAATCATAGACCTTATGGCACATTATTTAAGTACAATAAGTATTTTTGCCGGTTTGTCCCCTTTTTGCCCGGACTTTTTCCAGCATTTTTGCCACCGTCCTGGCAAAAATACCAACCCTGAATTTAGGTACTTATATATGACAGTAATTAGGCCAAATAATTTTAAAAAAGCACAGCTTGACAATTTTGAAAACCATATCCATTCAAATGGTTTAGCTCAGCTGGCGCATTTCTATTCAAGAATTTTGACAAGGGCAAAATTATCACCTTGACAAAATTATTCTGGCAAGACAAAAAAAAAAAAAAAAAAGCCCAATTTCAATAATTATACCAGTTAAAATGGTTTCTCTGCACTGGCGCTTTTTCGCTTAAGAATTTTAACCACAGCAACAACCAAATGAAATGAATTTGAGGGTTGCCAAGGCACCAAATCCAACCAACATGCTTGTGCAAATATATAAGTACCCATTTTTGATATTATGCTTTCAAAAAAATTTAACTCAAGCAATATTTTTTTAGAAACACAATTCTTATCAACAAAATATGCAACAAGAAAATTCTGTATCTAATTACAAAAAAAAAAAAATGTCTAAATGACAAATATAAAAAATGGCAGTTTCAGTTCAAAAAAATTTGCATATTTCACAAACAACTTTAGAAATGCCCCTTTTCTGTTCAACTTCATTTCCTTTATTAAAAAATACATAAAAGTCATTCATTTTTGAATTCAATACTCTAAGAGTAACCTTGCTTCTGATATATATATATATTTTTTTTGTAGATTCAAAAACAATTGTTCATCAAAGAGAAAAAAAAACCCACACAACCACCAATCTACTTAAACATTAAAAAGGTTCCAGAATCTTTATTCTCACTAAAAATACAAAAGGAATCAATGTAAATAAATGCAATTTTTCACCTGAGCCCTGAATGAAATTTTTACTGTGCTGTAAAAATTATGCTATTGTACACCTTGTACTACCTGTTGTACTGAACAAGAATTCCAGAAGCAGGTACCAAGCTCACACTCAAATAAATGCATCAGTGTAACTGTAACTTTAATCGCAATTAAAATTCAGTTGTTACTTTGAAAGGAACCAGCAAGTCTCTTGAGTGTAGCTACTCACCAATGAAACGGCCGATTGATTTTGCTGAATTTTAAGTGCTTGTACTTACATTCTCCCTTTTGTATTTATGCAGTCAATGTTCTAGCATTACAAAAATCAAGATTTTTCTATAGCACTGCTGGTACTAATAATTTTTAAAAAATTAAGTGATTATAAACAGTTATGAAAAGCAAAAAGATTCTTCAACCCTGTACAGATGTCTTTTGTTTTAGATAAACACAGCATTTAACCCCTTCATTCCAAGTGTACCCAATTGGGTACATTTTAAAATACTGTTTATTAACTACTGTTCGTGCAATTTGAAAGCTAAAACACCCCATTGTGTTTTTTAAATTAACCAACAGACAGTTAATTTCATTTTAAACATGGAAACTGGGCATTAATTATTTAAACCAATTATTAATTAAAATTAAAAAAAAAAAATCTTTTTTAGTTATTTTGTTTTGTAATCATTTTTTAAATCAGAGAACCAAAAAATTGAGTCAAAATTGTTTGTGGTTAGTTCTGGGGTCTGAAGAGGTTACACCAAATATATAAACAAATTTTAGTAACATGGTTTTTCTTATTTAAAATCATATGTACTGCTCAAAAACAATAATAAATGACATTTTTCTAATAATAAAATATACATACACAGCTTATAATGGTTAACATTCTAGTGTCAATATTTATAGAAATGAATATTGGCCAGTAAAAATAAATTAAGGTAAAAATTACAATCAGGCCACTAGTTTTTTTTTTTTTTTTTTATCCCAAAACAATTCACAACTGGTGTTTTACAACAAATAATTTACAACATTTGCCTGAAAAAGTGGAAAAGGTTTTTATTTTGGTTTCCAAAAACAGTAGACTTAAAAATCTGCAAGGCACTCTCACCAAAACAAAAAGCAGGGTTCGCACTGGGGAAAAATACAAGGTGGGATTTCCTACCTTGACCAACATTTTAAGTGGTATTTTTCAAATTTAAGTGCAAACAAAATTTTTTTTCGAGTGGGATTTCAAAAAATATTGCGGGTATCCTGAAAAAGTGAGAGTCAATTTTTGGAAAATGGGAGTTAATTTAGAACGTTAAAAGAGGGGGAAAGGAGATTACATTTTCTAAATGCAACAAAAATAGAAGTTTTTCCCCCACTCATGCAGTAAACGATTATACACCCAAATATAAAGTTCTGGAAAAAATATGGGAAATTATTAAAAGGAATCTGCAGATAATCTATTAAAAATTCAAAATTTAGGGGAGGGACAGGGCTGCAGATTATTCAGTAATTTTTTCCCTCCTAACGCTACCATTTGGAAACGTCTCCCTATCTCAGATGCTTTAATTAAACTATTACTGATGAAAGTTTTTTTTGTTCATCTTTTTTTTTTATTTAAATTCACAGACAATAGTCTTTACATGTTAAAACTATATACTCAATTTTTTTTTTTTGTTTCTTCAATGCCAGGTGTCAAGCACAATAGCACTTTGCTGCAAATTGTGCAGCAATCTTTTTGCATCTGCTTACGGTTTAAATATTTCTCATTATTTTACTAATTGTTCATCATAATATAAAGCACATCTGAGTAAAAATACAAATAAAATTTTACGCATAGAAAGATTTTTGGTTGAAATTTTACGAATCAAATTCTGGCTCGCAATTTCCAAAACTGCGAGTCAATTTTTTCAAAATATATCGATTTACGAGTAAAACGCAAAAAGGTGCGAAACTGGAAAAAAAAAACAAGATAATTAGCCATCTCAGTTGCTTATGTATTTTAACTTGCATGCCATTTGCGAGAAAAATTCAATAAAATGGCAAACAGAATGAATTTAAAGTGATCATGTTTTGATAATCTATAAAAAAACTTGGGACAAAGCACTTCGAATTTGCTTTTAAATAGCTGTTCATCCATTAGAAAATGCATGATTTACATTTTATCAATAATTTAGTGGGAGAGAAAATACTTTAATTTATCTTTGCATGAAATACTGCAAAAAACCATTCATCCAAAAGCCTTTCTAACGCTCAAACTTATTAAATGATTTTCCTCCGTAACTCACACATCCAAAAGTATAGAAATTAATGAAACAAACATAGGAAACCATTAAACATTAGAGCAACAAAACAAGCTTTCTTGTTAAATTTACAAAAAGCGATGGCATGAATGATTCGTGAAATGTATAGCGAAAGGCGTCATTAAAGACAGCCCTCTAGCAGATAGGTACATAAAAATTTCAAGTACATTTCAACACACTTGACCTATTTCTATTGCTTCAAACAATAAAGGCACACACAATACTTGATCAAAGAGTACTGATTGCAAAGGAGTATTGATATCTCAGGAAGAATTAATGAACAAAATTGATATGAACCAACCAAATATCGTACTCTAATAATTAAATACAAAATATCACTCATAAAATGACCCTTCATCAAGCAGCTGCCTTTAAAGAAATGAAATTTTGTAATTTTTCATGTGCATTTAGGAAAGTGATTTTGAATTTATTTTTAAAAAAATGAAGAATTGTTGATTAGAAAGATTAAATTTTATCCACACACATTTAAAACACATCGGGAAACTTGCGATTAAGAGATTTTGTGCTTAAAAAACTAAAAATGACAACCCAGCTACATTTTTCAGGTTTGAAGGTCGGGCAACTTTTTAAAATCTTGCCGATAAACCTCGAACCGGAAAAACTCCCGGCACGTCAAAAATGACTTTAATTGTCCATTTAGCAACCACTTTCACCAACACACATACATGGTAAAATGTTCACCAAACACTGAAAAAATTAAACACATAACATTAACTGCAATGAGCAAGAAAAAATTTCAAAATAAACTGCATATTTTTTTTTTTTTTTTTTTAATCTTGTTTAACCCTCTCATTCCCGACTCCTCCTCGAGGTGGACACCGATAACAAAACTTGGGCATTAGAGGGTTAATAAGATTCAGTACAACTTGTAAACGTACAGTAAACATATCAGAGCCGGGTATTATTACAAACGAACACCACGATAGCAGCTTTGAATTTCTAACGTGATAGAGCTCCAAATACCATTATGGTATATATTATGTTTATTTAAAAGGGCATTATGAAATGTATATTTTTTTAAATGCTGAAAACACATATGTAAAAAAACTTGACAAAAAATACGGAACAGTTTTAAACTATTATTTTTAAAATTAATTTCAGTGGTTATATTACAATATATTTTTTGCATTTACACTTTACAAATTGATTATCACTGTTTTAGGCTCACATTTACCAATCTATCACCCAGCTCTGGTATATGCATATATTTCTTCAATTTTTATTTTATTAATTTACCGTTACCTTTGATAAAAAAAAGAAGAAAAAGACTCGATAAAAATAAAAAGCCTCACATTTGACATTAAATTCATAATTTTAAGAGTGCAGCTATACTATAAGGGAAAAAAGAAAGATTGCACCTCAAATTTAAATAATAAATACAGCATTGAATTCTTTTATTTCATTTTTAAAAAAATCCCATACACGAAATGCTAAGTGTCATGTATGATATTACAACAATCAGACTGAAATAAAAAGATCGACTCATTCTCAAATGGATGCATTTTATTGATAAAAAGTATTAATAAAAACCTATCAAACGTACTATTGTAAAGCTAGAACATAAAACACAATTTCACTACCAGTTAAACAAAACAAAAAAAAAATATATAACAAATTAGATCCATTGTTTTAGTAAGAGTGCAGACATACATTAAACTCGACAAAAAACAAACATTCTTCAAAAAAAAAAAAAAAAAAAAAAAAAAAAAAAAAAGGGGATTATTTACATTTAAGGGCACATTTTAGAAATTTGATAGTCATTATAAAATATTCTGAAAAAACATACAAAAATACTCAGTGTTCTATGTTCCATCAGCTAAAAACCGGCCGAAACGATGACTGCGTCTCTTCGTAATTTCGGTAAAAAAATCGACTCGCAACCGAACGACAAGCATACGATATTTTTTTAACACATGCGTACCAGAGGGGAATAATCAATAAATAAATTTTAAAATACAGAACACACAGCTCCTATTCTACGTACACACGACAGTGAGGGAGAGTGGCGTAAGAAAATAAGGGGTCACACTACTCGTCGCTGGAGATGAAATGATCCCGCTCCTTTTGATATATTTCCTGATCGTAATTTGTGGATTTTGTACACGTTATAAACACTGGAAATGTCCAACAAATTCAGAAATCTTTTTTAAAAAAGCCGAATGATGAGATACAAATAATGAGCTGTACACAGTTGCGGAGAGAGTCACTCGGTTTCGCCTAATGAGGAAGCTAGGATTGTTTGAAGGAAGCTTTTGCATTTTGTCAAGCTGGCACCTCACCATCTACAAAACAAACGAAAAACAAGCATCACGGTTCGGGCCCGCACGACGGGCTCGGCTGCTCCGTTTCCGTCGGCAGCTTCTTCCGGAGGACTCGCGCACGGAATCGGCCACTCGCACATGCAGTCGGCGACTTCCTCGGACGCAACTCGTACGGGAGGACACGGCGACTTCCTCCGAGACACGCTTCGAGTCGACTACACACGGAGGGGGGTGGCCCCCCCGTCATCATCTCTGCGCTCCGGCCTCGTGACCGGCGATGCCCGCTCGGGGCGTGGATCGGGTCCGCGAGCGCATGCACGGCATGGCGGAGGACGGCAGGGGGGCGGCGGCGTGGGAGGCGGCCGCCAGGGCCGCGGGGGAGACGGCCGGGGCCCCGCCCGACGATATGGCGGGGGCGAGGTTGGAGGACCCCACCAGGTGGTGGGGGAGGGAACGCCCGGTGGCGGGGCTGGCGGAGTCGGGGGCCCCGCGCAGCCTGCTGCTGCTGGCGGTGGTGGGGGCCGGCAGCGCCCCCCGCGAAGTGGTGCTCGTGTGCTGGTGGTGACGGTCTCTGCGGTCCCGGTCTTCCTGGATCTCTTGCTGGTTACGATTTCCACCCTGCACGGACATGACAAACATTTCAGACTTTGAAAGAAATGAATAAATAGCAAATTTCAGAATGTCTACAGAATTTCAAAGCGACATTTTCATGACCTTTCACAAAAAAAAAAAAGGCTGTTAATTTTGCCAGATAGCGGACATCCGGTATCCCCGTATGACGGATCAGTACTGGATCTGTGGCTCCGATACTTGAAAATTATATTCTGCATCTTTTAAACATCCCACAGCTTTCAATCCATCTACATATTAAGTTTGTAATTCAAATAAATTTTTAAATAAAATTGACATGCCAGAAAGTTCCAGGGTTCCAAACATCATTTCGGAAGCAGCAAAAAAACAAAAGGACTTAATTATGGTCGTTTTAGTGAAATTGGATTCCACAAATCAGTTTTAATGGTTCCACAAGGAAAGAAGTCTTGATGATGCTACGTCTTTATAAAGGAAAATAGGGTTCTACAAAACAGTGGTAAGGTTTCTACAAGCAATAGACTTGATTAAGCTAGTTTTTCCTGAAGAGAAATAGGGTTCCCCAAATGACTGTAAAACATTGCACAAGGAAAGAAGAGACTTGATTATGCTAGTTCTTTCCAAAAGAACAGCAAATCTTTTTTTTTTTTTGGTCATGTTTGAACACATTAATTGCTTCTTAAGTTACCATTACAATAGAGACTAAAATCTATCCCTTTTTAGCCTACTTTCCCGTAAAAGTAAAAAAAAATAATAATAAAGCATGAAAGAAGGCTTAATGTATCGTGAAAATATCGTTAAAAATCAAGAAAAGTCAAAAATAAGTGAAGTAATTAAATAAAGATTGAAAAATAAAAAATTTGAAAGTAGGGTATTGAGATGGGGAAAAAGTGTGTCTGTCGGTCTGTCCCCCCCCTAATAACTTTTGAACGAATTGTCCGATTGGAAAAATTCTTTTTGCATTCGAAAGATCTCGGCGAGGACATCTCATTTCTATATTTTACTTTTTGATTTGAACATTTTTTTGTTCAATTTTGAACAGTTCAAAAAATGTTAACATTAGCGCCTATGGACAAAATTGAAGCAAATTCTGTAAACTCTGGGCACAAGAGCCAAGTTCCTATTGCAAGCTTATTGAAAGGAGTTCTCGGCGTGAAATATTGATTTGAACAGTTTTTGTTCATTTTTGAACAGTTCAAAAAATTAACACAGAGCTTACGGGGAAGTTTCAACCCTATATAAATCCTGATCTAACGGACCGATTTGCTTGGAACAAACTTTATCGGAAAGCTCTTATAACGTAGAACATGTAGAGATAGAAAGTTTATCCAGAACTTACGAGCCTATTTTGCTATGAAATTTTTTGATCGGGATTTTCAAGGATATTTCTCAGTGACTCAATGAGTGAAATAATGAATGAATGAATAAATTTGAAAGAGTGAAAGAATAAATCAATGAATAAATGAATGAGGAAAAGAATGAATGAATAAATTATTGAATAAATGAAAATATAAATAAATGAGTGAATAAGTACATGAATGCGTAAATGAATGAATAAACACTTGAATGAGGTAACGAATGAATGAATAAATGCATGGCTGAATAAATGAAAGAATGAATGAGTGAGTGAATGAATATGTATTATCCGTTGAAAAAGGTATATTTTCAATAATTAGAACTAAAGATAAATAAGAAAGAGAGAGAAAGAGATAGCTAGATTATAAATTTGAATTTGGTGTGTACGGGAAAGTAGGCTCGTATAGTTCTAGACGGAACTTCTTGTTCATTGCTAAATTCTGCATTTTCAATTTTGAACTTTTGATTTACGAAAAAAATGTGGACAAAATAATATTGTGACAGTACAAAATTAATCAGATTAACAATTAGCAAATATCTCTTAAAATATTCAAATAAAAATTTCAAAAATTCAGGTCAGTTTTCAAACTTTTCACCTATTTCAGCTCGTCAAAACATCCTCCACAAAATTCTGAGCTATCAAAAATCACACTTTAGACAAAATTATTTGTTAAGTAAGTGGCAAATAATGATAAAAAAATTTTACCACTTCAATTTTTAATTCATTTTTTCACAAAACCATTTGATTTCCCCCGAAAACTCTAAAAATTAAGACCCTGTAAAAATGCTGGATCGCTTCCATGCTAGAAAAGTACTTTACCATTTTAAACACAAGGCTGCCTGAACCATTTTAGAAATAAGAAGTTTTTTTTTTTAAGAAGAAATTTTATCTTCAATTCAAGAGGTTAACAGTTTCAGTCAACTATATAGTCTGTGTGGTTAGAAACGACGTGTCAAGGTCACACAACTCTACCCTTTCCCCTTCCGGTCGCCATGGTTTCCGTGCTAGAAACGTTTTCCCCACGTTGGTTTGGCGAACATGATAAGTCAGTTTGTCGTTTTAGTTATAATAATAATACACGGATTGAAATCGGATTTATTTCTCGATGGCAAAAATAGATGGCGTCAGATAAACTATTCCAATATTTTGACCCAATCTAAATCGTATTCTAATATTTTGATGGGTTTCAGAAAGCTACTGTATAGCTCATGTATTGTATTTTATATTTTGTAAATGTTAAAATCTTATCTAAACATTTGATTTAATGTATGAGAAATTGAATTGCAGTGGAAAAAAAAAAAAAAAAAAAAGACTGGCTCCGTCGTCATTCTCGCAGTTGCCATGGCGACGGAGCAAGAAACGCGACCTTGATGCACCTATTATAACTACACAGACTACAGGCTACATAAAAATACCAGACCTGCCAACCTTACAAAATGAAAAAGCAGGAGAAACAAAACCGAAAAGCAGGAGATATTTCTGTATCTCAGAACCAGTTGAATGATAGTATAAAACTGATAAATTTTTTGTTCTTATATATAAATTAACAAAAATTAATCCACAAGACATAAAATGCATCTTGTAAGCTATCCATTTTTAAAAGATAATTTAGAATTAAAAATAAAATGCTGATTTTTGATGTTTTATTTGTGAAGATCATTTACTAAATTATTTCGAATGTCTTTTGTTAGTGAAGATAATTTAGAACAAGAAATAAAAATATTTAAACGATCACAAGTAAAATTTTGATGCGGTCATGAAATGCACAAACACTAAACAAAAAAATGTTATGAAACTGCAGCCAGTAAAAACCTTCTGAAACCAAAATTGACAAACGTATTAAGTCTTTAAGCTTTCTAAATTTTTACTACAAATAGATGAATGTAACTGAAGAAAAGTTCAGAGACTTTTTTTTTTTTTTTTTTGCTTAAAAAGCAGGAGAAATTCCTGAATTAGCAGGAGACAAGAGATTGGACAGAAAAAAAAGCAGGAGACTTGGCATGTCTGAAATACTCAAACAAGGGCATATTTATTACTTTGGATAGTCTGCATACACTGCTAATCATGAAGAAATAAAAAAATTCCAGAACCTCAATAATAGGTTTAAAAAATAAAAAAAAATTCTGGATGATTCAATTCAACAAATATTAAGAGCATAGAGATACTCACAAACTTAAGCATGTTCCAGTCGAAGACGTAATCGTACGTGAATCCCTGGCGATGGAATAGATTTCTGAGCAGCTGCCTCAAATACGAGTAATCGGGTTTCTCGTCGAACCGCAAGGATCTGCAGTAGTTTAGGTACGTGGCGAATTCCGCTGAAAACGAAGAATTAAAGATAATATACACAAATTAGTCAGAAGTAACGCAAAAAGGAACAAAACAGTAGCTCAAGGAAACATTTTTCAACAAAATGGATCGGGGAGGATGGGGTAAAAGGGGTCACTTTATAAAAAAAACCCAAAATAATAGAACTTGAAATTTTTAAACCAATATTTTTAATGTTATTTTTCTATGTGTTGGCAACATTTTACAATTTAAAAAAAGTTAGGTTCTTAAATATGGCAACACACAAAAAAAAAATTTTTTTTTTTGTTGACTTTGGAGGATGGTGTCCTTAACACATGGTTTACCAACTTCTGAAAAGCTCTATATTTTATCAAATAACAGCCCAAATTTAAAGTATATTTAAAGGCAAATAACAGCCCAAATTAATTTTAAATTTTTTTACATCAGTTTTTCTTGGATGGGGTAAAACTGGGTCATGATAAGGATGAGGTCACTTTATTCAATTTTTTTTTAATTTACTCTGTTGTACCTAACTGCAGCAAGTTCCTAAGTTTAAACAATGTATGTTGTTTATTTTATTGAATTTATTATTATTATTTTTTATGTTTTCCCTAAAAAAGATCATGTTGATGTAATAGAGAGAAGTGACGTTGTCGAAGTGTTACGTGAACCAATATGTAACTATCGAGTACAATATTATTTTTACATTTCAATGTAATCATAATTCAAAATCTTGCTAAATATGTTACTAACATTTTTTTTTCCAATGTCAAAGTAATAAATAACCTTTTTCAAAGTAATAAATAACTATTTTGCAGTATGACCCATTTCACCCCACGATGGCGTAAAATAGGTCACAACTTTAAAAGCTCAGTGAAACTATTTCATAATTAAAAAATAAATATCAAAATGACATAAAATTGACATGAAGGAGTTCAATGTTAAGATGAAATTGAAAAGAAATGGGAAATGTTTCTGGTTTTGTTGCTATGAAACTTTGAATATGAAAATAGCTAAAAAGTGACCCATTTTCCCCTACCAGACCCTATGAAAAACAATGTTTAAACTTCAGAATAGCAAAAGTTGAACATTTGCTTGACTACAAAAAGTGGGATATAAATTTGACAAATAGAATGAATGACTCAAGAAGTTTTACCTAAATATATATATCTCAATTTTTGCTTTAAAGAATAGGCAAGGAAAGAAAGATTTAACATAAAAATTGCAATATTTGAAGTACATCAGTACAAGTAATAAAATACACTTCATGCCCCAACAGGAAATTAAAAATAGATGAGTATTTTAATTTTCTTATTTTAATACTTTTTATTAATACATTTATTTTTTTCTTGATGTTGAAAATTAACTAGGGATTTGAGAAACAAACATTTTATTACACCAGTGAACACAAATACTTTGGATAAAAGACAAATTTATAGATAAAATTTAATTTTTTTCGGAAGATCTAAAAATATTTCTTTATAATATGTTTTGTAACATAAGCAATTTTAATAATTAATACCAAAGTAAAACTTAGCCTTAATTAAGTACTAATTTCAGATTTAGCTTCATGAAAAAAAATTGTACATTTTTTAAGAGGGCAAAAATGAAATATATTGTGTTTTTCTGCATTTTATTCAAGGTCACTAAATAAATGCCTTAAAATGTTAAATTCTATGATCGTTCCACTAACAAAGAAAATATCACAGGAATAATTTGTGGTTTTGTAACAGTATAGGTCAACTCAAAATGCAGTTATGTATTAATTTTTTTATATATAAATATATTTTATATATTTTTAAGAACACCAACATTTTGTCGGATGACAATGTTTCTGAATGTGGGAGAAAATTTGTAATAAGAAGCAAGTCTCAAATTTATAATTTTATTTGCCAATTATTAATAAATTATTTTAATTTTCAACATCAAGAAAAAAATAAATGTATAAATAAAAAGTATTAAAATAAGAAAATTAAAAAACTCGTATAAATTTTTAATTTCCTGTCGGGGCATAAAGTGTATTTAATTCCTTAAATTTTTGATATTTAAGACTTCATTTAAACAAGTTTTTAAATAAAATCAAAGCCTGGAAATTCTCTGGTTACATGGTTATAAGTCAAAGTACAAGTTCAATCTGCAAAACATTTTTATTAAATAAATATCAGAAAAATATGTCATGTGTTGCCTCCCAAATCAAAATGACTCACATGGGAATGTTCTGCACAGTTCTTCAATGGGCGTAGACATTTTTTTCTCACTAATTCTTTCATACTTCTGTCTCTTAGTAGCTGCTCTTAGCCCCTGCCAGGGCAAGCTGCCTCGGTTGAAGTACATTAATACATAACCTAAAGATTCTAAGTCATCCCTCCGACTTTGTTCTGCAACAGAAATTTAATTTATTGAATAAAAATGCCTCTTACTCAACAGTTTGTATCTGTAAAAAAAAATTAGCTGAATTCCACATGCGAGTAAAAGTGAATAATGCAATAAAAAAAATTTTTACTGCTAGTTTGAACTAAAGTTACAAAGAAATATGTTTATGTTAACAGTCGATAACAATCAAATATTCAATATGGTATGAGGCATTTGTCAAATATCGAGTGATAAACATGGCATTTTTTATGTTAAGGCATCATCTTACAATGATCATTGCAACAATATCCTTAACACTGCAAATCCCTACAAAAAAGATGCCATTTGCATTCCTCTTATAGAAGTTAAGCTCTTATTAAATGCTCTTTTTGCGTTTAAAACAATACAGAAAATACAATAACTCTGGAATTTTTTTAATTTTAAACCAAAACTGATTAAAGTACAGATAAAGTTACATAAATTAAAATATGGAACTGGTGCGTCACATTGTGGAGAATTTTAAATATAAAATTCACTTTTTCCAATCCATTTTGAAAACTTTTGATACTTGGCATACAAACTAAGACATGGGCCAATTATTCAACATTTGACTAAACAATTATTCTTTACGTCAGAAGCGTAGCAAGAAGTTTTTCAAGGGGGGTATCCAAGCTACAAATGGTGGATACGGATGCTTGAAAATTTATATAAAAGCAATCAGAACAATTTTAATTTTATGTAGACAATCATACATACATACATTTCAATCGATCGTGGGTGGTTTCCCATAGGTCCCGTACCTTCGTTTGACCATATTTGAAAAAATAGAAAAAAAGGTAATGGGCAGAAATATAGTATGTTTTTCGTTTTTTCATCCATAACTTTTGACTAAATAAACCGATTTTGACTATTTTTTCTTTAATCGATAGAGGGTCGTTTAACTCGCATATTGTACATCAATCTGACTACTTTTGTTTTTTAGAAAAAACGTTGCGGGTGAAAAATAAATACTTTTTAATTTAATTGGAAAGGCTTCGCTTGATTTTCCTTTGTTGGGAAAACTATTAATAAATATAAAAGTCCTTGTTTAAGTCATTGTATTAAGTGTTTGTTGCCATTGTGCTATAATATTAAAACAATTACAGCAAAAGTTTGACTGAAGGCTTCTCCGAGGCAAAAATTAAATCCAATCGGTTTTTTTTGCTAAAATAGACTTCAAAACGGCGTTTTTCATACAAATGATTAGATTTTAGTGCCATTCATTCAAAGAGGGTTTTGCTCTTTGATATGGATTTTTTAAAAAATAAGAGTATTTATATAGAAAATGTATCTACACTAAAAAGAATAAAATAATTTTTTTATAAAAAAATAGAACAGACTTCAAATTATAAATTGCACAAAAAAGTGAAAAATAAATTAATTCTTTAAACAGCATTGAGATGATTTTTAAACATAGTTTTAGAAGTCCGAGCAAAATTATGATTCTAATTACCATTATACCATTTGCTATTTCATATAGGAACTGTTGCTAATTCTGGGAAAATATATATATTTGTAATTGATTCATGATTACAAAAGATTTTATCTATCCTAAAAAAAAAATCAAGAAAATCGGTTCATTCGGTGCGAAGTTATGAGTGGACAAACAAAAAAAAACGACATACATACAATATGAATTAATAACCTCCTTCCTTTGTGAAGTCGGTTAATAAAATAGCTTAGAGGAGGAAGAACACTTTTAAACAAAAATAACTTTAATTTTCATTATTAGATTTTTTTTTCAAGGGAGGGGTCTGGAACCAGGGACCACCCCTTTCCTACACCACTACTTTGCATCTCTAGTATCGGTATAAGATGCTCTTCATGCAATACAAAAATAAAGAGTTTTTCTGTTGAATTTATACTTTAATGCAGTAAAATTAAAATTTTGGTAAGCTTATCGATGGAAGAAAGAAGAAACATTTTTATTTTATTTCTATAACAATATGAAAATATCCTTTTTATTACACCTTACGTATAATGAGAACATGAGATAATATGCACAATGAGGCACACATAAATGTACTCAAATCCACTTTAAAAAAAAGACACTGAAGAAATATTAATAAATAAAAAGTATTTGTTAAAATATCAGCCTGATATGCATTTTAAGTGAGTAGCAAAGAAAATAAAAGTTAGAAAACTACTATAAAAAAATTATCAACATTTCAGAAAATCAATCAATTTCTTTGAACTGCGAAACTTCCATATCAATAAAATTTAAGTTTATTCAAATAAACAAGTGAAAGAACTACATATTGAAAATGAAATCAATTTTATTAATTTGTGTGGACAATAATGTTAAATATTTCTTAATTCAAATCGGTAATGAATGTTATCAAACATATACCATTCAATGCTTCATGTTTTTTTTGTTTTTGCTGTTCAAATTACGGATAAGGGCTGTAAGCACTTATAAAAATAATAATTATTATAACTACTTATTTATCCAAATTATGAAAAAATCTTAAAATGTCTCATGGTATAATTTTGGCTAAATATCTGCTTATATTAATCTAACAAAATTAAACACTTACATACTGATTTTGTTTTAATTTTAAGATCACACAGAAATCCCGAAGAACATTTGCATAACTACATTGAACAAAAGCAATTCCTTTTTTATTTTAAACATATTAGAACTAACTTTTCTTATTCTCTATAACAAAACATATAAACAATTATTAATTTTATACAATTTCTTCTGATTTCTAAAAGAGTACTGGTAGATGAGCATTTCATGCAAATTAACATGAAATATGTAACTCCAAGAGCATGCCAAAATATAAAATTTAACATTTGTTTAGACATAAAATACCATGTATAGACAACTCTCTCAAATCAGCAGACCCGAAATTCGCAATTTTAGAGAATGCACAGAATTTGAATAGTAAACTAACAATGATGCCAAATGTTGCCAAAATTTGCAATGGAAATAATAACAAACGTTAAATGTGGAGGAATCAATTTCAAGTTTAGTTTTATTTTTTGCATAAATATAACTTGAGGCTGAAGTCTTATCTTTGCTGTAACAATGACAGGTTTTACTCTTCCTAGATTATTTTTTGGCACACGTTCTTCAGTGACAAAGAAAGCTGTAGGAGGAAAATAGTGTTTCTTACACAGCTCACTTCTTTTGGTGTTTCTCTGTGCGTGGGACTGAAGAAAGTACCTATTATTATTTAAATGATTTGAAGAACATAAAATAGAAACTTTTATTGTCACCACATTTCACATTAAAAGTTTCTACTATTTCATATAATCTTGTTAATGTAAACTGCACCAAATAACTTTGGATTTTGGGATAGATAATTCACATCAAAGAAGAATTTTTGGGTTTAAAATATTCTTTTTCAACTAGCACATCAATGATTTTTTGTTCAAACTGACACTTAGCACAATGAGCATTTTCAACACTTTTATTTACTTCTACAGTAAGTAAGAACAATATGAACAACATTTAGTAAACTAATCACTCGAAAGATAGAGAATTTTACATCATTTATGCATTTCCAAAATAATATTGTAATAATAATATTTCCTTTTGCAGAGTCAATTTTGACAAATTTTCGAACATGCATTAATGCTTTACTTGATACAATTCCTTAAAGCTATTTCAGTGCTTCAAACCACAACAAAACAAATGATTCAGAGATCAAATTTAAACTTGCCACATAACACCATCTATAATCAAGAATGGAACGCAATAGACTTTATCTTTCAATTCATCATTTCTAAGCAACTGATTTTAATTGACAGATTCTAATCCTTTTATTTATATGAGCAAAATGACAGCAATTACAATAAAGCTTGAACCACCATTTCTCAAATTTTTATTTTCATGTATGTATATTACTTTATTTTAATAGCACTCTCATGCTATAACAGTATATTACCAGTCAGGGTTCGTTGATTTAAATCAGCTTGATTTAAATCACATTTAAATCAAGTGATTTTTTTAAAAAAAATCATTAAGTTTACAATGTTAGAAAGTGTTGTAAAAATGAAATATGTTGCAATTACAACCACTATTTCAAACAAAACTTCCTAGGTCCATCTGTGTATGTGCATAACATACTTCATAAGTTTAGAATTAATTACTATTTTTTTTAATTTTACAATATTACTCTTATTCTTCAAGCATCTTAACAGCAAAGCATCATTCATTCAATCATTCAACTTAGAATTCATAATAATCATGAACCATTCTGTGTTTTTTATCTTAAAAATAGTATTCTAGATCAATTTAATAAATGCCACATAGCAAATAATTCAGAATAATAGTGTTTAAGCAGCAATTGTTAGAATTTAAAATATGTATCCTTAAAATTTCATCCATGTTCCCTAATAGCTTAAGGTTTTTTCTTTAAATAATTTTTTATCATAGAAGTTTGCAATAAAGATATTTGATTAAAACAAAAAGTTTCTGTTTTTAATAATGGTGTGAGCATATGATTTTACTAAATGGCTAAAAATATTTCAGGCCTTTTTTATTTATAAAATAGAAAAATGGTTAAAGTACACTCGATGTAAAAACTAAGTACATACAATTGTTACTTTTTTCAGCTTTAAACAGCAAAATAATTCAGATTAAATTTGTTCATTTTCTCTATACTTATGTGTACTATTATTCCTGGTAGAGTTAAGTTTCTTTTGAGCCATGCATTTATATTAAAATTTGTTTATCATTACTATTATTAAAAAATATTTATTGCTCTGAAAATAGCCTAAAGTGTGTTTGTGCATATTGATTAACATGCCATATTGTTTCGATGAATATATCATAATAAATATCCAAAATATTTAAGGTCTATTTAAAAAAAAAAAAAATCAGATTTAAATTTAAAAAATCAGATTTAAATTTAAAAAAAAAAAAAAATCAGATTTTTTAAATTAAAAATATAAATAAATAAAAAAAATCATGAACCCTGTTACCAATACTCTCACGGTATTAAGAGTGTTTTAAAAATGCTAATTTTACTAAATTAGGTCATTCCTAAAACTAGCAGATTTTTGTATCTGGCATTTGAATTTTCAAATTAACATTGGAATAAAATGGCCAAATGCAGTCCCTTGCTACCCTGTTCTAAAAATTACGTATGAACCGATAGAGGTCGATGTGGCTTGATTTATGCTTAAGAAATGATAGCAGAGGACAAACAAATGTAAATGATGCCAATGGAGACCAACAAGATAGTACATAATCAGTTTCAAAATTTGCTGAAGCACGTACAGGATTAACATATTCACATGAATTAAGAAAAAGACAAAAAAGATGTCACAAATGCTGAAAAATTATTATTTGGTTTTGGAAAAGAAATGCATACAAGCCTAAATTCATACCTGCCAACATTTCGAAGAAAACAACCAGTAGATTGCGATACACCGCAATTTCACATGTATTTTTCATTGTTTGGGGGGGGGGGGGGAATGAGGAGTATTGACAATCGCTTAAATCACAGCCACCCACCAAGTCCCTTATGTGATTTTTTTTCCCCAGTATAACTAACAAAATAATCAGTCCTCTAAAGTTATAATTGATTTTATAGTGTCTAAAACTACAAGTTTCTTGTGTAAATCCACTTCTTGAAGAAATTAAGTAGCATAATAGCGTTGTTGAAGTGATTTTTTTTTCCGTAAAATTCCCTATTTATAGGGGATTACAACAAAATTTATGAAAACCAGATTTTAAATACAAATCAGACCAGTAGAATAGGGAAAAATCCAGGAGTCTCCTGGAAAAAACAGTAGAGTTGGCAGGTATGTAAATTCCTTAAGATTTTAATCCGTTACAGTTGTATGTCAGCTTCTGGACACTCTAATCACATGTACAGTGAAACCTGCGTAAGTTGACCACTTGCGGCGCAGCACTTTAGTGGTCATCTTAGACAGGCGGTCAACTTATAGGTGAAAGACTAATTCCGTTCCTGACAAAAGTGATCAACTTAGGGGGTCAACTCACAAAGGTGGTCGACTTTACAGGTTTTACTGTAATATGCAATACTAATGAGTGCAAAGGATTAAGTAAATAAATGAATTTGTTCAGAAATGATAGATGGAGGTCTCTATATCTAGTCTGTAAAGCAGCTAAAATGCATGGAATTTTTCTAAAGGAATATTCTGAAATTCTGAAATGCAGTTAAAGTTTTCTTTAAAAAAACTGTTTACCTTCAATTCGTTAAAAATGCTACTAAAAAAACAAAGTGCAAATAAAATGTACAAACTTTTTTTTTTCTAAGTATTCCAAAAGTGAAGAGAGCTTTAGCTTTTCCACATTATTTGAAATAAACATTTCATGCTCATTTAAATATTTATGGGTTAAGAGTACAACAGCATTTTCAGATTATTCTTTATAAACAAATGTTGGAAACTATGTTCAGAGACAACACAGTTCAGCGTGAAAACTTTACCGACATATAACAGAGATACCTTTGGATTAGCACAATAGAAGTTACAAATCATTAATTTTATGTACTTTTGGTCAGGAGTTTTGACAATCGACACACAACTGACAGCATGGAAACATCAATACTCACAAACAGATGAACTTAAAAATGATTTCAAAGCAGACAGAAAATAAACTTTTATATGATATTTCAAATAATGAACACTAAAAGCCCAAAATAAAATAGATGGAACAAGATTCGCAAAAAAAAAATACATACCAATTCCTAAATGTGTGTTTATGCTAGCATATCTTGCGGTGCCGGTGAGATTTTTATTTTCCCTATATGCAATATGTTGGTGTGTACGAGAATCACGATATTTTTTTGCAAGTCCAAAGTCTATTATGTACACTAAATTGCCTTTCTTGCCAAGTCCCATTAAAAAATTGTCTGGTTTTATATCTCTATGAATGAAGTTCTTGCTATGGATGTAATCTATTCTAGTTATCTAAAAATACAAGGAAAAATGCATAAGACACAAACCAGGGTAATATTAAAATAGCTACTTTAAATCTCTCATACAAATTTTAAATTAACTTTTTTTTTAATCATCTGCCCAAATACCATTAAAAAATGAAAACTTCACAGCAGGGGAACTTACTAAATTAAATTATTAACACTAAAATAAATTATAGAACAAATAATGTACTTTGAAACACAACAAATAGTGGTTTCCCACAAATATTGATTCATATTTAATTTAAATATAAATACTATATATTGTTATCTTCAAATCTTTATCAAATGTGTTTCACATTAGAGATATAGAACAAGTTTTAATAAGAAATGAATGAATATGCATTAAGCACTGAAAAACGTATACTGGAAGTAATTAAATTAAAGGAGAAAGAAAGGGGCCACTTTAAATTTGATGTATACAGGAGAGTAGGCTCACACGTTCTAGACGGAACTTCTTGCAGATTCTTTTTTAATGAGCACCAAAAAAAAAGTACAATAGCAAGAACGGATGATCAGGTTCCATCCAATCTTTGTTTTATTAAATACAATTTCACTTTTCTTCAAAGTTTTGAAGAATAAAAAAAAAATTTTAAAAATTACATGCATGCTTCAAAAAGAACAATTGTGACAAAATTTACTGTATCACTACTGCTTTACTGAAATTTAAAAAAAAAAAGTATGTTTAAGAAAGTCATAACATTGGGGGGGGGGGGGGGGTTGAAATTTTTCCCTTTGTGTGAAAGAAAGTAAACAAAGCTTCCTTATTTGCTAATTTGTAAAACTTTTAATAAATTTGAATCAACTGGATTTTAATAAATTTATAATTTGTGTAGGTACTCTGTACAGCTAAATGAATAAAAGATAAATTAATTACTAAAATATTCCAATATTTGATGAAAATAAAAATTTGAAACAAGAGAGCAAGATGTTTATCAAACAAACAATTTCAAATATTTAAAAAATATAATTAATATTCAAATATTCCATACATGCATAACAAGAAAAGTTAAATGGGAAAGTTGGGGGCGGGGGGATCGGATAAATGTACTTTTAGCACGACTTAGACATATTAAAGATTTGAGATAAGAGAAAGTTCAAGATTGAACATTCCGTTACTAATTATGCTAGCTAATAAGCATCACATTAAGATGAAATGAAAGATGCATTTCAACAAGGTCCGACAAAAGAATGTGTAAAAAGTTTCAATCTTATAGTTTTTTTTCATCAATTCCAAATTGGTTGGCTTTAAATAATTCAAAAGCATAAACATGATACAGATATGCAACACAAACATAGAAGGCATACTTACTAATTGATCAGCTAATAATAAAACAGTCTTTAAGCTAAATTTTCTATTACAAAAATTAAAAAGGTCTTCCAAACTTGGTCCCAGCAGTTCCATAACCATGACATTATAGTCCCCTTCAGAGCCACACCACTTAATAGTGGGTATTCCAACTGAAATTATAAAAATAAAATAACTGATTTTAACATCAAGAAACTATGAATAAATAGGCTCAAGATTTACCCTAAAAAAACCATTATAAAAATTCTTAATAGATTCTGGAATGAAAAACATTTATTAAAAGGCTCATTGCTACAGATGGAGAAAACAATCTCCTGATTAAGGCCGGCCTTAATCAGGAGATTACGGGGCCCAACTGAGAATTTTGGCCACCCCACTCCCCTCCTGGCCTTAGCAAAATTCCATTAAGACCTAAAATTTCCTTTGTTGAATTCATTATTTTGCAGCAGAAAATTAGGAAATCAAAATTTGTATTCCTTATTGGAGTAATTGGTCCAACTGGCTTAAGACGAGTCATATCAATGCTTTATCAGAAACAGGGTTCGTACTCTTTTGGCAAAACAAAAAATAAGGACTTTCTAAGGACTTTTTAAGGACCTACAAAAAAATTTTAAGGACCTCGCAAATTTTTCGAAATATACAAACTGTTATGTTTATTTTAGAAGGAAGCATTATTGAAAGAGGAAATTGATTTAACATCGTATTCTTATTAGGATCGCAACAAACAGTTTTATGGAGCTCTCTTTGACTTGTTGCTTTTCTAAAATGTTCAATACAATCAGGGAGTTAAATAATTATTGGAGCTAGTAATAAGAAGCACACAACACAAGCATTAATCATATATAAGCAAATTATCATGATATGAAAAATTATCAAAAATGGTTAGGGCTATAAAATACAAGTTAAATGAAAAAAACAATTTTAAAAAAAGTTGTTAAAGAAAACGCTGCACTTTATCTTGAGAATTTCTGTTTAATTTAGATTTTTTTTTTCATTTTACTTAGTTTATGTTGCCAGCATCTCAATTTAGGTTTACTTAAATTTTTATTTCTGCCATAAATATTTTTTTTAAAATTATTTAGAAGAGCTTACAAAAATCCAGAAAAAACTTCTACAACTTGAGAAAATATTTCATTTTGGAAACAACATACAAATAAAAATGGAGCTAATTCGCTTAAAACTTTGTACATTACCCTCAAGTGGTAACGATCAAAATTTAACTAAAATAAAGTTTCAAAAAATTTAACAAATTTTTTAAATAAAAAATAAAACAAGCAGACTACAAGCTGCAAATACTAAAACAACTGTCAACTTTTTAAATAATTGATATATTTACAGGATGCAAAAAGATAGAAATCTCAAAATCTGCGTGCAATTTTCGGCGAAGCACGTGCTAGATGTTAGCAAGTTTCCAAAAAAAAAAAAAAATAGGCTTTTACACTTTCGCCTTATAAGTTATGAAAATTCCCGTAAATTAATAGATATCTTTTTAAACAGTTCCTTAAAACATTTTCTTGTTTTGTAGTACAATTCCTTTAGATAAAAATAATTGTACATCAGCTTGAAAAATCTTTTTGCAAAAAATCGAATTTTCGAAGTTCACAAATAAAATCAGAAAAACTAGGAGAAAACGGAGCATTTGGCAACTGCGGTGTATAGATTTAAAAAGTGGTTGATTCTTTCAATTTACTGCAAATTAAGAAATTTCACGAGATACAAATTTTGATTAACACAGCAAATATCATCATCTCCCACACGACAAAACCCCACGGCGAACGATCGCGAAGCCAAATTGGTCGCTAAAAATTACTAAATATTAAAACATTGCTTTAAAAAATTAATTAATTAATTTTTTCGATACGGGAATTTATTTGATCTAAAAAACAATGGGAGAACAAACTGTTTAGCACAAGATCAGCTGAAAAGCGATTGGGAGAGTTGGTAACTCGGCGCTTATTAGTGTAAGACGTAAGAAAAATGATAAGAAAAGTTAAATCATTCTTTTACCTTTAACAGTATAAATATGCGATAATCATACAAGCAATTGGCCAAACACAAAAAAAAAAAGGTTTTTTTTTTTGCCTAAATGTATTTTTTTTATTGAGCTAGATGTCAACATATGCTTCTTTGAAGTATTTTTTTCCCTTAAATTAAAAAAAGTTTCAAAAGCAATATTTATTTACTAATTACTTGTTAAGAGCTCTCTTACTTGCTTTATTGATAATTGTATAATTGTTTAGACTGTATTTAGATTTAGTAACAATTTTCATGAAAAAACGTTTACTTTGTAACTAAACTTAATAAATAGTATCGAATCCCAAATTTGAAATCCCAAAATTCAGCCCTTTTTAAAAAATATCCATTTTTTTGTTGTTGTTGTAAAATCAGGAAAAAATTTAATTTAAGAAACTGTTAAATCAATAAATACCAGTAAGTTTTGATTCAAATAGAAGTAATCTTGTAGATATATTTCTTACGTGAGCTAAACTTAGGAAACCAAGATAGAATAAGAAAACCTAACTATGTTAAAAATTAAATTGGTTCCTTAAGCTCACCGCGCATTTTCAATTCCTACAGTTTAAAAGTACGTTTCAAATTAATCCCTTTTTCTTTCTTTTCCCCCTTTTTAGAGAAATTGGAACCTGTTTTGAAAATTTTTTTTTCTGTGGTCCTAAATGGTGCCCAGTTACTGGGCACCATTGCATTTTGTACAAATGCTTGGCTCTTTGATTCGACTTGTCTACTAATAGTTTTCTTTTTTTTTTTAAATATTTTCTTTTTCATACAATTGGAGGAGATAGCAAATTGGGAGCTGCCATGTGGGTGGCTACAAGTTTATTTTAACTGATTTGGGTGTTGTAATTTGAAGCATTTTATCAAAATCCATGAGTTTTTTTTTTTGTAAAAATATATAACACATCAATTTAGTTATAAAAATATATAACACATCAAGTTATTTATTTATCTACCAATTGAGAAAGCACTGCAATTTGAAAATAAAAATGCGTTGATGTTTATGTCAATCCGCCAATTTTGGGTCTGTCCGAAAGCCGCGATAGTACCAGGGTCAAGAGCAAACCAAATTTGAGGTTCGATTAAGTAGTTGGAATGAAAGAAGTTTGATTCTTGTGAAGAATACAAAAGATTGCAAAACAAATAAAGCACATGGGTACCTTCTTATTTTCACAAAAAAAATTAAGCACCTGGATTAAAAAATAAGGACTATTTAAGGACTTTTTAAGGCCTTAAAAATGAAAATACACATTAAGGACTTTCTAAGGACCTTTAAGGACCGTACGAACCCTGAGAAAATAGCAAAATTATTTGGTGTTACCAGAAACAATAATAATATTCAGAAAATATATCAGCCTGTTAAACAAGAAAACTAGCAATTAAATTAAGTTTAAATTAAAACTTATGGGCTTTTTTTTTTTACAATAAGGAATTCTTGGAATTCAGTCTCTCCAAAATATCCATTTAACGAAAAAAGCTCAGATTAATATTTGATAGGCGAAATAATATCCTGGAAAATAACTCATTTGTTATCTATTCTAGACTTTTTGATTTAATTCCATATGACACAGCTTTTTATCAGCTTCAGAATGATATAAAATTTCAGAAAATGAGATTTTTTTCTGTTTTGAACTCGTGCATGCATATATAGATAGAAATATTAAACCCTTTTTTTGTTAGTTACATATTGATTTTACAACTCATTTTCAGAACAAAGCAAAGAATCCTTCAGTTTTATTAAAAGTTTGTTAAAAACAGGTTTATTCTATTACCATTATTGTTTTGATTTTTTAAGGGATGAAAAGGATGCGTGCAACAGGCCTGGAAATGATGAAGTTTCCTTTAAAATGGCAGTGAGAATGAGATTTGAGGCAAAAGTTTTGGGGTACGCTGTAATTCATTGTTCTAAAAGCAACTAAACTGAACTTGAAAAGTTAAAAATTTTCAATTACTGCATAAGTGTTGTAAACATAGTTTAATAGGAGTGAAAACGTTTACTACAATTAAGAGTCCTCTATAGGCTGATTCCAGTTGGATCTTAAGATTGCCCACCCCATTGGCGTGGTTGGCAGTGAGTACGCAATCTTGGTAACCCTGATTTGATCGAAACCCAGTTTCTATCATTCTGCGAGATGGATGCCAAATTGGCGATTTTGAAACGGAGAGGAGTTTAACGTGATTCCTTTCAAAAAAATATACAGAGGAAATTTCTGAAAAACTTTGAAAAGGCGAAACTTTTGTCAGATGTCTCTTCTTCCATAAGTTTACAAATTTTTTGTACTGTAAAATGTGTTCTTGTTGCCCCCAGATATGCTGATGCAACTTTTTATTGCTGTATAGTGTTTTAAAAACTTTTTACTAACAAAATTATTATAAGTTAAGAATTCATACATAGGTATATATCAGGGATGCACAAACTATGGCCCGCGGGCCAAAATTGGCCCGCTGAGCCTTTTGAATTGGCCCGCTAATACAGTTAAAAAAAAAGAATAATTATACTAAAATTTTAAAAAAATACGAAAAAAAAAAAAAAAAAAGCTTACGAAAAATCATAGTAAATTAACGAGCCGCTACCGAGTTTTGGTCGCAATTTTCGGAACTAATCGCCATATTTAATTTCATTTTATTGGAAATACTTCAGAAACTAATCAAATCATGATAAAAATGGTAGAATATTGCATTGTATGTTTCTGAGCTATATGTATGGTTTCAGAACAATAGCTTATCGAGAAATGGTCGAAAATTCGATTGCTGAATTTTTCGAACAGCCATTATGTGCGTTATTTCGTCAATAAAAGAATTTTGTCCCATTCCTGCTATGATTTCTTTAGTTAATTCAAAGCAACGATCGTTAGACATAGCAGGCAAAATGTCATTATTGTCGTCTTCATCGCTATCTTGCTCTTTTTCATCGTTCGGGTGTAGCACCATTTGGATGCTTTCCGAATCGGACATCTTGTTTATCAAATTATTAATTTCGTAAAATCTGATCATCCATCATTTTTACTGTAATAAAAGATTTCAAAAAGGAGGAAAACGAAATGTAAGAAGCATGTTTACATGCAAAAACGCGCAAATTTCATACTTGTGTAAAACGTGTTTGCTTTTGCGAACTCGATTTCAATAAAGAATTTATTTTCACAGTTGCAATTTTTGTTGCCTTAATATCAATTTTAAATTCTCATTACCTTATTTCAGCTTTTAAATAAATAAAAAAATGTATAAAACAAAAATAAACGAGGTTTAATTATCACACGATCAGCTATTGCGGAAAATTCACGAATCTGCCGTATTAGAAATTTTCCGAACGTTCGTTAGTCCGACTTTTGTTGCAATTCGTCTTCGAATACTGACGAGACAATTAAATAAATGTATAAGAATCTAATTACTTATTTCTTTCATGTTTAATTATTGAAATAAAATAGAGAAAAGGTCTGATTTTTCTCAAGTATCGTTGGAGATTTTTTCTTCTAATTTTCATCTGCAAGTAAGTTGACGCCCCCCTCCCCTAAAAAACATCGTTTTTAGACTAAATTGTTCGACTTATAGACACTGAATATGTTACTTGTAACGGAAAAATGTGTATTTTTAAAGGCATTTTAAAAATTCGTATTTTTACTAAATGGGCAAAAAAACGCGAAATTTTCAAAAATAGCGGGAAATTCACGAAAAAATTCCCGGTTTTCTGGTTCCCGGGTAAGAGGTTCTGTACTGTATTACTATACCAATTTAACTAATAAGATTTTGCAAATGGTTAGTTAAAAAAACAATTCTACTAGCCAAATTGACTATTAGTAATGAATGAATAAAAGTTATTAATTAAACATTAATTTTCAGAATTAATAATATCAATATGAATAATTATTTTACTTTATAAAGTGCAATTTATAATCAAAATTTAAAAATTTTATTGTTGATATGTATTTAGGAAATGAATAAATAAATAACAATTTTTTACATTAATTCACAAAGATCAATTTCTAATCTGCAGGAAAACTAGTGATTAAAGGATTAAAATTTAATTATATGCCATGGAACAAAATAATATATTGACTTTTGATAAAGGAATCAGTTTAACTTTTTTGTTATTGTCCATGTAGCAATGTATAAATTTAATACTACTGTGCCAATTTAACTAATAAGATTTTGTAAATGGTTAGTTAACAAAACAATTCTACCAGCCAAATTGACTAGTAATAATTCTGAATCACAAGGGTTTAACGTGATGTACAGACTCATAGCATTTGGATTTTGCTATTTAATATATGTGTGTTTATTTCTTCTGTATTTATCTTCGCACTTTTAATTAATTTCTCATTTTAACTCTTAATATATATTTTAAATTTTACATTATAAAATGTCAAAGAAAAATTATCTAAATTATAAAGAAAGTTATAATTTAGAGAATAATGCTGTGTTTTTCTAAGTTTAAATTACCTTTTTATTTTCCATTTGTTTCATTTTCATAATTTGCACACATTTTCAAGATTTTAGTATTCCTCTTTTTTGCCATTTGATCAATCACTTCATTGATATATATAAATGTTGTGCAATTAATTGTTTAGAAATCTTATACCTCATTCTGTTTGAGTTCATTTACATTATTTTTTAAAAGCTTTTATTTATTAATCTGTACAGTAATTTGTACATATTACCTCTAAATAAAAACTGAAATACGCCAAGTATTTTTATGAATAAAACATTACGCTACTTTGGCCCCCAACCTGGTACTTTCTAATTTTTTGGCCCTTCACCCAAAAAAGTTTGTGCATCCCTGGTATATATGAATTCTTAATTAGTAATTTTTTACAGTGAAAATAACATCCTGAAAATGCTATTCTGTCTTTTCAAAGACGAATACAGCAAAAATTGAATGGTTAAAAAAACATTTTAATCACTTTTTATTTATTTATATCTATGTTTTTTCAGTAAAATGCAAAATTTGACTATTCAAAAGCTTTGACATTTGAAAACATTTTAAAACAAAATGAAGAAATTATTCACATATCTGAACACAACAAAATTAACTTCCTTTTCAAAGTAGTACGAGTCACAGCTTCTGTTACGTTCACAGAATAACATGAACAATGCTTGAACTAAATATGAAGGACAATGCAAAAAGCAACAAATTAGATTCACATCAGGAGTTAACTACTATAGAATTGTTAATAGCATAATACTTTTCACTTGTAGTGAGAATCATGCATGGAACTAGCCTACAGCAAGGTTCAAGTATTATTTGACATTTTAAGCCTTTAATCTGTCGTCATTCTTTCAAAATCAGAGCAAAATTGAAACAAACAAGTAAGAAAGCATTCAGATGTTTTATGAAGTCAAATCTAAAAACTGATTTCATATTATACTAGGTGCAACTGAATACTTTAAACTAGAGAATCCTGCTAAAATCAAAATTTCAGACATCTGTCATCTGAGCCCAGAATCAAATTAAAAAGACTTCTAAGTAAAATATTTCTGGGGTTTTTGTACAAGCATACCCAGTTGAAACCATTTTCATAGAAATCCTTTGTATAATAATAAGGCAAAGAATGTTGTAGCATTGTATTTAAATACCACTTTAAAATCATACAAAAAGGCAATATCTGAAAAATTATAAATATTAATGCAATAGCAATTAGTAATCAATGATCAACGTACCTCCTCCTTGCATCATTTTATAAAATTTGCTTTCTATGCATAGTTGTGGATGTTTAGTTTTGATGCATTCTAATTTGATAGCAACTTCTTCTCCTGTAGTAATGTTAGTACCTTAAAGAAAGAATAAATCTTATTACCAGTGAAAGTCAATAATTAATATGAATATGAAAGTACAAAAGAATTTCATTACATTAAGGAATATCCCTAATATGCAAATTTAGAGAAGTGAGAATCCTACATTCAATCGCATTTGTGGATGTAACTTTGTATAATTACGTAATTTTGTTAAAATAACTTCCGCTCATTATAATTTTCATGTTTTATATTGTTTCTAGAAGTGTTTATTCCAAAGAAGACACCTACGCAGTTGCTGGATATATCATTGATGAAACGCACGACGTTAACAAAGACTGGAAAATGACAATGGTAAACATTTTCCGAGTATTAAATTCGTAAATATTAAACTGTGGAATAAAATTAATCAAATGGGTATGTATACAGAGCATAATACATAATGAATAGGAGATATGTGTGATTTTGTACTGAAACTGGGTCATTAGAATAACATTATTTCGTCAATTTACTAAGCATATATATAATAGAAAAAAAGTACATCCAGTATTAGTTTCTTGTAAACATCCGCATAAATTAATTATGGAACAGCATGCAACACAAAGAACTCGCTAATTATTAAGTATTTCATAAGGTAATGATTTTAAATGCTACAAAAATATGGAACCAAGTTAGACATTTCCTTGTGAAAATGTTTTGTTCAGTATAACTTGCAGCACTCACCCAAATATATATCGCCAAAAGATCCGCTTCCTATTTTGCGACCAAGACGATATTTATTTCCCACGCGTAGCTCCATTGTTACTGATGAATAAGTGGATTTCACGAAAACAAATGCACTCGCGAAAAAAAGTATGAGCTATTGTAAAATAACACTTAATATCCAGGGTGGGCAGTGTTCGCCATCTTGGAATTCGATAGACCAAACGACAACAATGAAAGATTGTCAGCTTCCGCTATTTTTTTCTGTAACTGTGACATTTAAGTTTAGGAAAAGAAGCAATTATATGATTTCATTCAACTTTTAAAGAGATAAGTATTATTTTTTCGTGTGAACATAGTTATGTTTTTATGAGGATTAATTGGATTTTAAATTACATTGATGGTCGACATTACAGCAGTTTTACTGCGCGTGCGCATTAGCTGCTGCAGTTACCCGGATAAAAATAAGAAATGATACATTTTCAGCTGTTGATGCCCTATCATATTTATTTTAATTGGCCTTATTTACCTTTAGATTTTATTATTCTGTTAAAAAATAGCAGAAACACTCCTAAAATATGAATCACAATGTAGCACTTTTTTTTTTGCTAATCTACTAAACCCATAATGCCAAGCTAAATGATGAAGGATATTATTTTTCATAGATTTAGAAAATGAATATTCACACTTAGAAACATTTTTAAACACAAAAGAAAAGTTAAAACTTCAAAAACTGCATATTCATTTTTTGATCATAGGACATTAATTTTTTTTTTTAATGGAGCTTCCAGCTCTTATGATGATCAACTTTCTTGCATATTCTCTCTTTTTGTCATTGTTTACTTCTTTCTTCTTCTCTTTAATAAAAAAATATGCATTTCTTAAAAATAAAAAATATTAAACAAAATTAGTTTAAAATGAACATACGGGAGTGGCAATGTTCCTTTCATTGATTTGTTTACATTTGTCTTTCCAGTTTCCCACTTTCGTTCTTCCAGCCATAATGAACTGCAAAACTGAATAAATTGTAACTTATTGCTTCATCAAAAGGAGAAATTACCTACAAAAGTTTCTTTTTAATAAGTAATCAGTACGAATAAACGTAACATATTTCGATTGTTGATTAGTATTCTACTGGAGAACAAACTGGATCATAGCTTTTGTTTTGAAATGTATCGTACTATGTTTTTGGACTTCTGACTTATTGTAGTTAAACAGTTTAATAAGTCATGGACGCCACTCATGATTTCCTTGCCCAATACAAAGCTATTACATCAAAATTAAAAAAGTAATGATTGCAATTTCACAAGTAGCTATATTTTTCTTGCTTGCTTTTTTTTTCTTTCTGCATTTCAGTTTTTCAAATTTCGTTTCTTAAGATTAGTTATTCTAGGAATTTTTTAATTAATTTTACTTCAGATTTATCATTGTATTTATTCTAAATCTAATGAAACCATTGTTAACTGTAATAAAAAATAATTTCACGTTATTTTAATGCACAAATGAGCATTAGAATACAGACATATGTTTTGGAATTGCTTGGAATCCCGAAACATATGTCTGCATTCTAATGCTCATTTGTGCTTTAAAATAACATGAAATTATTTTTTATTACAGTTTATTTTCACAAAGTTAAATTATTTTTACATTGTTAACTAACTAAACTTTGGAAAGATGTGTTGCAATCATTCAGGATAACTTTCAACACATCATGGTTTTTAGTATATTTGACGCATTTTAAGAATTAAGAGTGAAAAACTGATTTTATAACTCATTTAGCCGAGACAGTACTGGACCTTCTTTTTTGTCAAACATATTAAAAGATATATTGTGGTTCAAAGTTACCCTGAATGACTATTTCAACTTTTCTTAATCATATTAAGTTTATGTCTGAATGTATTTTTTTTTTATTTTTTGGTTTTATGTACTGACACATTATTGAATTTTTCTGTGTAGACGTTTTCTGAGAAAGCCAAATGTCGCTGAAGCTAGTGCGCAATTTAGTAAGTATGTCTAATAAAATGTTTTGATATTTTCTGTGGTTTTTGCTGAAACCTTTAATGTGACAATCTCTTTATAGATTTATTAGCCAGGGAACTAGAAAATCGTGAGTGCCCTCATTATGCTGCATTTGTTTGTCTTGCTGTGAGCAGGTAAATGGTCTACATTTTTTTTATTGAATGAAAGCCGAGTGTAGCAGTTTCGTGCTTTTCTTTGTTACATTATAATAACTTGTTTTTATGAGATTTATTCTGCAATAAGTAGTTTGTAAATATTCATTGCATAGCTTTATTTATGGTCATGAAAGTTGAGATGTTTTACCATAACAGGTTAATCTAGCACATTGTAATTAAATATCAAGTCAATTTTCGTAATAAAACATTTATTTTTTTATGATTTTTAAAGCTCTTAATGCTTTAATATTCTTCTGTACGATGTTTTAACTGTTTAGCATTTTGTAAACCAACAAAAATTTATATTTTAAATCTTTAATCATTTTAACTCATCTTATTTCAGTTGTTTTTTAAGTTTTTGTGAAGTAGATTTGTGATATTCAAAACTTGGATATTTTACATGGAATTTGAATTACAGTAGAGCCTCGATTATCTGAGGTAATGAGGACCGAGGATACCTCGGATAATCGAAAACTCGGATAACACGAACTCTTTCCACATCGAGAGGGAAACATGGGTTGAAATGAATGAAAATGTCGCCAAAGATGTAAAAAATGGCATTTACTGCACATATTATGAAATGAAAAAATTATGTTACATACATACAAATATCTAATTTTACATGTACACATCAGTAGACTACATGTTCCAGTTGGTTGGATCTTAGGAGAGCCCACCCCATTGGCATGGTTGGCAATGAGTATGCAATCTTGGTAACCCTGATTTGATCAGAACCCAGCTTCTATCGTTCTGCGAGATTCATGCCAAATTGGCAATTTTGAAACGGCGTGGGCTCTCCTAGAAGTTTTCCATTCCAGTTAAAGTTGTTTCTTGACGAAGTTTATGTATATATATTATTTTCTGTTTAACGGAACTCACTCATTTTTATGCTGCCTCCGTTTTATGCAATGTTGTAGCTAGGGATGTATCTAGTACTCGGTATATACTCGGTACTCGACAAAATTCCAGCCGAGTACTCGGCCATTACCAAGTAGTTGTAAAAATTTCGTAATTTTTTAAAAGTTTACTAATAGTAGATAAATTTGTAACTGATTAGTACAATAATATGCAAATATAAATATGTAATATGAAATAATTAAAAAAATATATGAAGTATATAAAATATTTTTACACTGCTTATATATTGGTAAAGTTCATATGCTAATTCGACTATTTTTTCCACTTTCTATACTTTGTTTGCCACTTTTTAAATTGTACGAGTAGCGTCCAACATGTTTGATTTAACAAATCAGTGAAACATGTCAGAAACTCATGTGTTATGCCCTGGCAACCTTTTTGGATGCCTGATGAAGAAAAGATTGTCTTTTCATCTAAACCTTTTAAATGAATTAATTTGTGGTAACTTATTTGCATTAAATATGATTTCTCTTTGGGTAACTGAATATATTACATATATATATATATATACAATTCTAAATGAAAATCAAAATCTAGCTACATAAAAGCTCCAATTGTAAAAGTGGAAAAAAAAAACGACTTTAAAGTAAAGAAATTATCAGCAAGAAAAAGGAAACTTATTTGAACTTTAAAAAAATCCTTTCATAACAGATACAAACTCCCTCATGAGGAATCCACTTGCCAAATTTTAAGTTTGTAGCATTTGTACTTTCTGAGATTTCATGATTAATCAGTGAGTGGTATTTCGCTTTTATGTATTTATAGATTTTAAAAAATTGATGTGTTACGTAGTTAATACAAGGATTTTCATATGCTGAGTATTTGTCTCTATTAATATTTTTTGTGCAAATAAATTTCATCTGAAACCACTTAACACTTTTCTCTATGGCACTGGTACAAATGTTGTACCTGTACCAGTAAAAATTGTCTTTTTGGCACCAGGCTATAGTCTGTGTAATTGAAATCGGCATGTCAAAGTCACACAACTCTACTTTTTTCCTTCCCTTCTGATCGCCATGGTTTCCATGCTAGAAACTTTTTCCCCACATTAGTTTGGCGAACATGATAGCTAAGTTTGTTGTTTTAGTTATAATAATAATAGACGTATTCAAATCCTATTTATTTCTCATGGTAAAAATAGAGTGTCAGATAAAGTATTCTAATATTTTGAACCAATCTAAGTTTCATTCTAATATTTTGATGTGTTTCAGAAAGCTATTGTATATCTAATTTATGGTATTTTATATTTTGTAAGTGTTGAAATCTTATTTAAACATTCCAGATTTAATTTATGAGAAATTTAATTGCGTTTACTTAGTATCAAAAATAAGTAAACGGAAAATAAATTCTTTCTTATTACTTTTTACAAATTATTCTAATGTTATGAATTGGAAGTGTAGTAATGCAATTGCCTTAACTGCAGTGCAAAAAAAAAGTCTGGTGCTGTTATTTTTCTCAAAGTTGCCATGGTAACAAAGCAGGAAACACAACCTTGATGGCCTATTTTAATTACACAGACTATAGTATAAGTAGTATAAGTAGAGCATCTGAAGGAAATTTTTCCCATTAGTGTTATGGCTATGTAGATATAGATTGTGTCATAAAATTACATAGCTTAAGTCCTCACAGTAACAAGTGTATAATAGCATAAACATATGACAGTTCGTTTTGCTCTTCAAGTGCTTGCAGTAACAAAAAGTTTAAAGAGCTCCGAAATGAATTTATTTTTCCTCTTCATTGATAGTTTTTATTTACTTCCTTTTAATTTACTGTTACGTTTTTGTGTCCATTGTAAAAAAGGTGATAGTTTTAAGTGCATT
The DNA here is from genome assembly GCA_038502835.1 of Octonoba sinensis. Taxonomy (NCBI): domain Eukaryota; kingdom Metazoa; phylum Arthropoda; class Arachnida; order Araneae; family Uloboridae; genus Octonoba; species Octonoba sinensis. The sequence goes on from CM076604.1 coordinate 16,641,666, forward strand.
TCCTACTCTTATCAGATGTGAGCATTCAATTGGCAATCCAATATTCGAAAGCCAAAACTTGCTGCATGCGGCCAAACTGTTTTTAGAAGCTGAACAATTGGATCATGAACTTCTTTGCCCGGGATTTAGTGAACATCTCCAAGCTTCAATAAAGGCCTATCATGATTGCATCAAAGTCCACCTTGATCATGGCCAGCCTGCTTTAGCTGCTTCACTCTATTTGGAGCTCGGCCAAGCACTGCGACAGCTTGGGAGAGTGCGTGAGGCTATTCCCCATTTTTTACAAGCTGCAAAGTTGCATCGATTTGTGAGTTGCTTTAAATGTATAAGTTCATAAATCTGTCGTGGAATGTTTTTTATGAATTAAGTTTGACCTATAATCCAGTCCTGTCATTTCAAAATTTTCCAGAAGGGAGGGGCATATTTTCAATGCATATTATAGGTAGAAAACAACAAAATATGAAAAAACATGTATGGATTCAATGTGCAGTAAAACCTGTAAAATTGTCCACCTTTATAAGCTGACCACCTATCTAAGTCGACCACTTTTGTCAGGAACAGAATTTGCCCTATGCTATATTATGTAGGGAAACCTTTGCAACTTGACCACCTAAGTTGACCACCTGTCTATATTGACCCCTTATGTACTCCAAATTTGGGTGTCAATATTATGAAAAACCATTTGTAAGTTGACTGCCTAATTTATTACTATATTTATTTGTTTATCTTTGTTTTCAAAGATTAAAAAAAAAAACTAAAATAACTTTGCAAAGATATTTTTTATGCTATAATGTAAGACCAGTATTTGTCTGGGTGGAAGACAAGAATGTAAAATTTACTTAAACCTCTTTCTAAGTTAATCATACGAGAAAACTACTAAGAGCACTTTTTTATTCTTTAAACAAGTGTCTTATTTTTAACCCTTTTTAAAAAGTATATATCTTTAGGAAATCTTTACCATAATATAATTAACGTACGTAATTAATAAGATATTTGTCTTTATTTTAACTAAGTACTTCACTTTTAAAGTTGTATAGGATACAATTTTAGTCATTCAGGTTGAATTTCTCCAATGATATTTTAGATAACTGAAAATATACCTAATTATTATTTTAAAGTAATATTAATACATGAAGCTATGTTTTAAATTGTTGCAAATGTATAAATGCATAGTGTAAGAACTGACAAAAAAAAATCTACCCTCTATAAGTTGACCACTAAAGAGCAGCACCGCAAGTGGTCAACTTGCACAGGTTTCTCTGAATTTCTAAAAGTCACTGGGGGGGGGGGGGGGAGTCCACTAATCCTCTGTGATCGCCCAAATGACTAGCCTGCTATAATCCAATATACCTGTAATCATATACAGTAGAACCTCCATAAGTTGACCACCTAAGGGACTGTAACTAAGTGGTCAGCATACGGAGGTGGTCAACTTAGGGAACTATTAATAAAAATTTATTACATTAGCGATTTATTTATTAAACTTTTTTAGTAGTTTTTAAGGAAAACTTCTGCACTCGCTCATTCTTATTTTTTCTGATGGTACAGCAAATTTTTCATTTTTTAAAGGAATGATCCAATTTTTGTTTGAGGCCTCATTTTCGTTATTAGGTAACTGTGAAAAGCACTTTCACAGTTTACAAGTCTATTAGCTTGCTTGGGCATTTTTCTACAGCAAAATCTTTAAGTTGCTCAGAAGAAATTGAAAAGAAGCGAGAAAAACGAACGAAATTTGCGGGGGCGGGCGAGTGATACTCAGATAAGCCGAATGACTAATAAATTCCTGGAAATCAGATGCAGAACAAACCGGGGAAAAAGCAAATTCAAGAAAACATCAGTGGTCAAGTTACAGAGAGTAAATTATAGAAATTTAATTCAAATAACCTACTAAAAAGTGGCCCACATATAGAGGTGGTCAACATAGACAGAGGCATAGCTAGAGGGGGGCAAGGAGGGACAGCTGTCACCGGGCGCAGCGTCAAGGGGCGCCAAATTAATGCAAATTTGTTCTATTTTTAAATGAGAAAAGAAAATTATTTGATTTGAAGAGGCATGAATATGTTCGACAAAAAAAGTGGGATCACCATATCATATTGAGAATGACCAATGTAGAACAGGAGTACGTGAGAAACCAAACAAATAATTTTGCAAAGCCAAAGTGTCCCATTTTTCCCTTAAAAGTGAATGGTCGCTAATAAAAATGAAAGTTAAAAGGGCTGCTTTTTAGAGCTATTTATCATTTAGGAAGAATAATTCTTTTTTAATTACCTTTAGGGGCGCCTCTAGGCTGCCAGTGGCCAAGGGGGACGAAAAATTTTCAGTTGTCCCTGGGCGCTGAAAACCCTAGCTACGCCTCTGAACATAGAGGGGTAAATCTCCATTGAAAATGTGTTGTTACCATTCAAACTATAAAATTTTGATCAACATAGGGAGGTGGTCAATTTTGGAGGTTTTACTGTATTTACAAAAGGGTATGGCTGTACTTGTACTGTATTTTAAAAATGTACTTACACATTTATACAGGGTTCGCGCTAGGCCGTGCGATCGCGTGATTCCCGCAATATTTTTTGAAATCCCCCTGAAAAAAAAATTTTTTTGGGGCTTAAACTTTAAAAATCCCACTTAAAATTTTGGTCAAGGAGGAAAATCCCACCTTGTATTTTTCCCCAGTATGAACCCTGATTTATAGGTATTATATTTCTCAAAGCCTGATGGGAGCTATTATTCAATCCAAATGATATGTCTGCCTTTAAGCTTTAAGTATATAGAATTAAGTATATTTCTATAAGCATGCAGTATTAACACTGAATGCCATTGTATTTTAAACATTGACCCTGTATAGGGCAGCAGGAAAAAAGTTCCTCCAAATTTATCAAATTCATACATCTATATGATAAACAATTTTGTCATCTCTCGCAGGGTTCGAAATTAGCAGTTGTTAGTCGTAAGTTGCAATTTTAATTTCCAGTGTGAGGATTAGAATTTTGCCCCTGGCCGTCATTTTTGACACCTTAGAAGTCAAACTGATGACTGGTTGCGAAATAGTAATCGTGAAAATGAAAATTAAAGTTGTAAAAAACTACTAACGATTGCTAATTTCGAACCCTGATCTGATCTCTTGCTTTTTGAAAGCTAAGGAAAGATTACTCATCACCTAATGCATCATTCTTTCATGAAACATGCACCATCAAGAAACTAAAGACTAAATTAATTTTTTTTAATAGCCTAAATGAGTTTTTTTTCTTTCTTAAAATCAATCTTAAAATACAAATTGTTTTAATACAGGTATAACAGATAAAAGTGGCCATAAAAAGGGTTCAGAAGAATTGGGTTGAACATTTTTTATGTTTATTGTATGTTTAAATGATAGTATGCTTTTATTAAAATTAATATTTTAATTTTATTTTTTTCTTTATTGTCTCTTATGTACTGCGACTGTCTGGCTCTGGTACCATATCACATATAGAAATACCCATAACTCTTTTCTAATTGAAACTCTAGTAAAAAATAAATAAAGTGTCTTTGGTTTCTCCTCCCCCTACATATTTATTCATTTTTAATTCCTTTTGAGGGGAAAAATAAACAATTTATTGAAAAGAACACTTTTTACTAAGGAAGTGTGATGCACATAACCTTGGGGAAAAAATTTCCAACTTAAAATGCTGTGGAAAAATGTGTGGAGAGAGATAATTTTAATAAGTAAAAATTTATTTTATTTATTTATTTAGGGATCATTCATAGATGATGTCACCCTTCGAGGTGGAGGGGGATCTTGAAGTTGTGACAAGGGGAGGGGGCAGCAAGAAGTGTGACATCATGCTTATGCAATGTAGCATGACATGTGACAAAAGGGGGCAGGGGGAGGGGGGTCAAATATATGGGAAAAAAGCGTGACATCATTTATGGACGTTCCCTTATTTATTTTTGGATTGTTCAATATTTTTGTATCGATCAAATGAATCTAGAAATGCGGATATGTGTCAGCGTGTCTATTGTGATATACATGTCATTATCTTTCCCATCATTGCTTCAGACAAATTGCAAGCAGCTAATCATAACTTAACTCACGCTGTTAAAATTTTGAAAAATTAAGAAAACTGCTTCATTTGCTGATCACAAGCTGAGCTAGTTTAGTCTAATTTTATAGCTGCATCAGAGGGAATCAGTGCTCTACAAAGATAACGTTCTATATAATTATGCAGTATGTTCTAATTCTTTTTTAATGAAGTAATGTTCTATGTGTCTAATGGGGGCATTTAGACAATTTTTTTTTTCTACATTTGAAAAAGAGTCTGTCCATTGGGATGTGATTTACAACAATGGACAGAAAAATTTACATCAATGGACAGATACTTTGAGAATAAAAAATTGGGAAATGTACTGGAAGAAATATTTTTTTAATGCTTTCTCTATTTTATTTGAATTTGACATAGTGAATTTTGTATCTTAATATTCTTTTGGAAGTCCAATGCTTCAATACTGTTTGACTAGTGTGGAAATTTTCCCCAATCAGTTGCCCAGTTAGAAATCTCTTTTTAATCTTGTCAAAGATAGTCATGGGATGAAAGATATCAAGACAGCAGTATTTATCTTACATTTTTTACAAATATACTTTCCTATCCATTGGTTTCATAAAAATAGACTCCCTGCAGTCGGATGTAAAGCACAAGATAATAAGGATCTCAAGGTGTTTTCTACTGACTTAAAGAAAGTTTTCTGTATATCTTAGATATTTACTGTAATTTTTGTTTATTTTAGGTATATTTATTTATAATTTATTTTGAATATTTATGTTATTGTTTTTCTAGTGTGCTTTAGACCATGTAAATGACTTGAAATTAGTATATGAGTGCAGAATTGCAGTTGGTGAGTGCCAAGTGTTTATTTAGTTACCATATACTGTAGACATTTAAATGGAATTAAAGGTATACATAATTTTAAAGTTTTCATAGAGTAAGAATTCAAAGTTTTAACAATTGATTTCTAAATTTAAACTTTTACAATGAAGAACCTTCTTAGTTTCTATTTAATTTGCAAAGTTAACTTAATTAAGTGATTGCAGCTAATTTTATCTACTTATCTCCATTTACTTTTTTCTCCCATATGCAAGTATATTTTTTGCAGTGATGTTATACAAAAGTAAAATGAAACTATAAATGTCTGAAAAAATTGAAATTCTTTATAGGCTGAAGTATTTTTTAAAAATAGTTTATTGGAAATGATTTGTTTTAAAGTGTTGTTATGAATGATTTTCTCCGTGTTATTATGTTGCAGAAATGGCATTATTCTATTTTTTAATTAGTATGAAAAATTAATTATCTGTCTTCTTTGAATGACATTTTTAATTTAAAATATTACATTTAATGTAAATATTAAACACATATTTGCATTTATCTTTGTGACATTTTCTATGTGTATAATATCATAATACTTTGGAAATTTTATTAATGTTTCAAAATATATGCATAAGGTGATTATGATGGAGCATTGAGTGCACTGACTGAAATGCAAGTTATTTGTGAAAAGCAAGGTAATTCGTTAAATATTATTTTTATTTCTGAAAAACAAATATATTTTTATTTTGAAAAAAAAAAAAAAAACCTGATGGCAGTACGTAAAGAAAATAATTGCCTGTTATTATGTTTTCCTATTATGTTTGTATACCTTTTGTATTTGTATTTATAAGTATTCTGAAATCAAGCCATAGAAATATTCATCATTGGACTTTTTTTAAGTTCTCAATATTTCCTTCGGTTGAAATGGATTAGTGTACAAATGGCATTAGTAATAATAATCATTGTTATTATAATCACAGGGCATAAAAATTCAAATGCTTAATTTCAAATGCACAATCATTCAAATATTTGTATTTCATAATCAAATATTTGAATGGTTGTGTAATGCATAAAAATTTCAAAGGATCTGAAGCTCCTTGCATTCAGAATAAAATTGTAAGTTTTTTATGAGGCAGCATGACTGCTATAGTTACCTTCAGGATATTCTCTCTCTCTCTCTCCTAAGAAGATAGAATTTTTTTCAAAGCTGAACTAAACATTCTAAATACTTAATTCTACAATAATTGTCTTCTTGGCCCTAGTGTGGATGATTATAATCATTTAATACTATAAAAGGTTTTCTTTTTACTTTTTTTATTCCTAAATTCTTCACTAGTGTAAATATTTTCTATTACCAATGTTTAATGCAAATTTCAAAAAAGGAAAATATTGTGTTAAAATTTTAAAAATCTCTTTAGATATAGATGGGGATTATTTTCCAATTACTATATTTAGTTGAATTAAATTGCTGTTAACGAAAATACATCATCTTCTCTTCTTTATTTACATTATGACCTTTGCTCATATTTGTCTTCTCCTGCCATATAATATTCATCCACGCCCTTTGACTTTTAGTAAATGTGTTGATAACTTTTAGGACATTCAAAAGGTCCTAAATCTTCCCTTTATGTAACCACTGATTTCCTTCATAAAATCCTTTTTATTCCATCATTATTTTCCCGTCTCGAAATGGGTCTCAATCCGGAACAAAATATTCTGCTAAAAATCATAAAAATAAAACTTTGCCTTTGATGACCATAGGGCCATTTCACGGTATTTTGTCCAAACATAGAGTCCGCAACATGACACTTTTTTTGTTATAACTACGACATTTACTGTTTAATTATCACTAAATTTTATTTTCAAGTAATGTGTTGAACACATTTTTTTAATATAAAATTAAGTGTTAATTAAACTGTAAATTACGTAGTTACAACAACAAAAAATGTCATGTTGTGGACTCTACGTTTGGACAAAATATTGTGAAATGGCCCCATAATCAATTCATCAATCTTTCCATTTCCCACTGATGTGCTGTCTGTATTCATTCATAAAGAAATCATGCTACTACTAAAATTTATGACTCATGATTTTGATAATATTAAGGCTAACTTATTTAATATTACATAGTTATGTTCACATGCATTAAAGGAAATTCTTCCAATTTTCTTCGTGTAAGAGAAGTATACAGTCACAATATTAGTGAAAGAATATGATCTCATCACCAACCAAAGTAGAAATTTGAAAAATAATGCCTTTTACAAAATTGCGTTTTGCATTTATTTGATAGAAACATGCCATGATTTCAGCTTGCAATGAATTTTAAACAAGAAGTTCCGTCTAGAACTATACGAGCCTACTTTCCTGTATACACCGAATTCAAATTTATAATCTAGCTATCTCTCTGTCTTTCTCGTTTAGCTTTAGTTCTAAATTGCTTCAAATATACCTTTTTCAACGGTTAATACATATTCATTCAATCATTCATTTATTAAGTCATTCATGTATTTATTCACTCATTTATTGATTCATTCTTTTGCTTATTAATTTAATCATTCATTAATTCAAAAATATTCTTGAAAATCCCAATCAAAAAATTTCATAGGAAAATAGGCTCCTTAGTTCTGGATGTACTTTCTATTTGTACATGTTCTACGTCATAAGAGCTTTCCGATGAAGTTTGTTCCAAGTAAATCGGTCCGTTAGATCAGGAATTATATTGGATTGAAATTTCCCCGTAGGCGGTATGTTAATTTTTTTTGAACTGTTCAAAAATGAACAAAAATTGTTCAAATCAATATTTCATGCCAAGAACTTCTTCCAGTAAGCTTGTTCATGGGAACTTGGATTTTGTACCCAGAGTTTACATAATTTGGTTCATTTTCACCCATAGGCGCTAATGTTAAAATTTTTTGAACTGTTCAAAATTGAACAAAAAATTGTTCAAATAAAAAAGTAAAATACAAAAATGAGATGCCCTCACCGAGCTCTTTCGAATGCAAAAAGAATTTTTCCAATCGGACAATTTGTTCAAAAGTTATTAGGGGTTGACAGACAGACAGACCGACCGACACACTTTTTCCCCATCTCAAAACCCTACTTTCAAATTTTTTATTTTTCAATCTTTATTTAATTACTTAACTTATTTTTGACTTTTCTTGATTTCTAACGATATTTTCACGATAAATTAAGCCTTCTTTCATGCTTTATTATTATTTTTTTTTACTTTTACGGGACAGTAGGCTAAAAAGGAAAATTAAAAGCAAAAAGGTGCTTGTAATCTTAACTTCTATTGGAAATTCCTTTTTTTTTTTCATTTATTGGATAGCAATATGCTACGATTTCAGAAACCACCAGAGCAAAAAATAAAGAAATTAAAGATGATACTTTTTTGCATATTATAATTTTTGGAGATTCCACTTTGCATTTTTTTATGTAGTAAGGTGTTGAATTTATCTTCTGAGATGCGTTTGTGTATCTATGCAGTTTGTACAAATATGAAATGTATATTTAAATGAACTTCTTAAAGGACTAGTAATTTTTATGCCTTAAGTTTGATCCTCCTTATATCATTTCTTCTTATGTGTGTTCACTTTTGCAGTGACGTGATGTAATTGTTAAAATATCTTTGCTTACGTTCTTCATAATACTCTTAACGAACTTTCTAAAATTTGAGAATGTTAGTGCCTTAAGTGCTAGAAATTTAAAGGCAAGAAAAAAAAGTTTTTCTTTTCTAATGGGGCCTTTGCAGACCTAGTGCGTACGCCGGTAATCGGCATCCATTTCTTCAAGTAGCACCACTGTTGGTGGATGCCATTGCCACTGAGAATTTAGACACTCAGTTTCCCCTAGATGGCAGGACCTGAGCTCTCGTTTGATGCGAATTGCACCAGGTATTTAATTTAGCCAAGAGTGTCCAAGTCAAACGGATACTCAAGGGATCTTTAACATGCCACACAATCATGCGACATGGACGCAGACGATTTTCTACATCTTGAAAATCCACGGACTTTGGCCAGGTTCGAACCTGCGATCTTGGGCATACGAGACCTGCGCCTTACCCACTACACCACCCTGTCGACGAAAAAGAAAAGTATCTGTAGGAAAAGAAATATTAAAAATAGTAGATCTTTGATTTGTTTTCCAGATACAGTTATATAATGTGTTACCCCAACTGTGGCTTTTATGCAAACAGTTATCTAACACATCGTTTACTCTCCAATACAGCCCTATGCACAGATATTTATCCCGTTTGGATACTTCGATCCTATTGCACCATTTTAGTGTATTTCATGTTACCAAAAAAACGCTATTGTGCAAGTTCATTTATTTTAATATCAGCAAAAAAATTGAAACTTTCATACATTGATATAAGATGGGTATTTTTGTCGATCAATCTTTTCAGCATAATAGTACTGTCCTCTCACTACTATTAATTCATAGCATTATATTTTTTACTTAAATAATTGTTAGTTATCGGCACTCTGTTGTTCTTCCCAGGTGTGAGAGAAAATTGTGAGCGTATTGGCGCGTTTACTGCAATTTTGCGGGAAACCGAAATCATGAGATTGCTTCTGCTTTTGTATCTGAAGGTAATATTTTTTTCATCGTGAACCATTATTTTTAGGATAAATGAAAAATATAATTAAATGTTTATTACCGAGACATTATCATGCGCTGATTCTACTTTTTATGGTTTCATCCCTAATTTTTTGAGGATGAATTTTGGCCTTTGAATAATGTATCAGTTAGGGATGTACCAATAAGGAAATCAACTGATTACCGATTAATCGTTGGGAGATAAATTAATTTTATGCGTTTTTAAAAAACTACCATTTCTCCATCACTATTTGTTTTGTTTACAATTTTCAACTTTATAGAACTAGCTAAGAGTTAATTGCTCTGAGTAATGGTTTATTTCCCACCAAGGCCGTAGCAAGAAGTTTTTTTCGGGGAGAGGGTGGGGTCCCTGACTTTGAAACACTTATGTTAAGGAAAGTTTCAGGGAGGAATATATGCTACATTGCAAAACATTTCGGGTGGCCCCTCCCCGCTGGATACGGCCTTGTTTCCCATCCTGTTTCATATTCATAAAGGAAAAGAATAATTCTTTGCCAATTAATAAGAAAAAAATTGCCAATTATAAGTAATTGGCAAAGTGGCCGATTATCTATTTCTGCGATTAATCGGTGCATCTCTAGTGTCGATAAATCTGTACCACAGTGGTGAGCTCTTATAATTTACAAGTACTGAAACTCAAATGTTTTTATTGAATGATTTTACTTTTGACACTCTAAATTTTGAAGCTGTGATCATTTTTTTCATTTCATACTCGTATCTTTTGTAACATAGGTTACTAAAAATAAAATTGTGGTGAAAAACTTTAAATTGTGAATTTGAAGAATTCAATTCTTGCTAGTTACATTAGCTTGCTGTAACATATTAAATATGCAATAGGAAAATTTTAATAAAAATTACTTCCAAGTGACTAAAGTGCTTTTTTTAATTTATTTATTTGATGCACATTAACTAAGTTGCTTTGATATCAGATTAATAATAATTTATTTTGTTGTGTAATGTATTTCAGTATATCAATTAGGGATGTAACGAATATTCGGCCACTATTCGGTCTCCAGCATATTGGCCGAATAGTCATTTCATCACCCCGCCGAATATTCGGCCTGGCCGAATACTGGGTAAGGCCAAATTCGGCCTGGCCCAATATTTATGGACTATTCGGCTGAATAGTTCTTATGCAGTAGAAATGTAAAAAAATTATTAAAAAATAGTAGATTTTAAACATTTAAAATTGTATTATAATTATTTCAAAATAATACATCAGTATATAGTTTTAATAAATAATAATAATTTAGAAAAAACTACTTTTTAAACCTTGTTTTAGCCTTGCCCGAGCAGAAACAGATATTAATGTTTTAATATTGTATTTTTTATTTATCATTTGCTCCCAAAAGTTGGCAGTAGTTAATTATGATGGAGAGTATGAGAAATTTATTTACTTTGTTAGGGTGGACTGATTTATTGTGAATATTGGACAAGAGAGAAATGTGAAAAGCCTAGAATATATCATGAATATTTAGATAGCATGTTATTAGGGTTTTTGAAAATAAAAATATATTCCAGTAAGTGTATTAAATTTTAATAGATCTTTTAAACATAGGTATGTAAAAAAAACCCATAAAATCAAAATATTAACTTTTGTAACTTTTAAAATATCTTCATAAAACAGTTTTGAGCAAGGTAAAGGTTCACTAAGCAATAGTATTTCTTTCATTTGAATTAAGTAATTAGTAAAATAATGCTAATGCTTACTACCATAAAACCTGTCATTTCTATTCCACTTGTGGGTGAAATTCTTAGTTTTATTACATTCAAAACAATAGAGAAAATAGATTAATTTTAAATAGTTTTAAATTCTTAACAAACAGAATTAAATCAAACATCATAGATTGCACGCAGTTGGTGTTAGACTTTGTGAATAATTTTTAAATTTGAAAAATATTCTCTTTTACAATGATTTTCTAGAAATTTTAATATTCGGCAGCCAAGTATTTGGTATTCGGCCAAATCACTATTCGTTACATCCCTAATATCAATATATGTTCTTTTGTGAATTGTTTATTAAATATTATTAATTTTTAAAAATGTATGTTATATGTATATTAAGCCTAAAAAAATAAGTTTAACAGATTTAACATTAGATTTACCAGACCATTTTCAAGTATTCCTAAACTTTGAAGTTGCTACTAATTATAATAAAACTTTCATTCACATTAACTTGTCCTACGTACCATGTAGTAGGAAAAGCCAATGCAATTGTAAGTTGCACAATAATTAGTAACAGATTATGCAACATGGAAGCTTCAAAACAGTTAAAATGACTGGTATGATAAATCTAGTGTTGAGATACTTTCAGTTCTTGGCAAACTGTGTTTTATTGCCTTAAAAAACATATTCAATTTTGAAAGTCTGATTCCCCCCCCCCCCCCTAAAAAGTAATGGTAATTTTACACCCTGATAAGCAAATTTTCTTAATCATTATTTTTTTTATTTTATTTATTTATTTATTTTCACATTACAATATTCACATAAGTAGCTGTTGTTATCTATTATCCCTGTTTTAAATTACAGCAACAACTTTTCTTTTTTCTTATTTTACAACTAATTGTTTATATTCGATTGATTTCTTTTTAATTCGTACTTTAGTACCCTTTTTTTATCAACTTGTTGCTGTACATTGCATATTTAATAAAAACCTCGTTTTATTATAAATAAACAATTTTGACAATCAGAAGAATTTCATTACTTGAAAGTAGGACAGGAATGAGAAATAATTAACTTTAATTAATGCACAGAAGCAGTCAGTAATATACATTAAAAGTAGCATATATCCAAGGATATGTATTTCACTTCTTGTGTGAAATTTGTGCAAGAAAATTTCTGCAATGAAAAAAAAAAGAGCACTGCTGTTTATTTCAGCAAAATATTTTTTAATGTTTAAATGCCATCTGATCATCTCTTCTATTTTGCTTTGAACTGCTAAACTACAGTAGCTTTTAGCAAAATTATAAATTTAGTAGATTAATACTTTACAAACGGGATAAATCAAAATGAAATTATATAGAAATTTTATCAAAATTGTAAGATTTAGTTTGTTTTTGACGTGCAGCATTCTAATAAATATTTTAATTTAAAAGTGCTTTCTGCATCGAATTATTATAATTATTTAAAAATTCTTAACACAGCCATAAATTTTAACAAACATTTTAAGTCTCAAATGTAAATGGAGAAATTTACACTAATACATGCATTAATTGTTTTATTGATTCTTTTTCAAATTTAAGGCTTGGTTTTTAAAAACATCATGTTTGACCAACAGAACAGGCTCCAGCTGTCAATGTGACATCTGGAGCACACACACTAGAGAATGTAATTTCAGCACACAGCTTGAGACAGTGAGATTTAATGGTGTCTGCTTAAAAACCAAACCTTTAGTGTTTTAATACTTAAACCCTTTAAAAGGCCTTTTTTTTTTTTTTTTTTGTATTAATGGTATATTAAAAAATATTTCTGATTTTATTGGTTTCACAAAAGAAATTCACATAGGACATTAAGATTAACATGATTTTTTTCCACCACGGTTTTGAAGGGGGGGAGGGAGGGATAGTTCTAATATTTAAATATTCATGCATGTGTGGTAAATATACTTCCCAGAGTCTTTGTAAGATTCTACCAATCAGAAAGGGTAACTGCAAACATCTAGAACTTGATGGATTTGGTGGGAAGCATACTTCCCACTGCCTTAGAAAGGTTTAATTACCCTTAATAAATAAATAAGTAAAATATTGAAATTTCATAGTCTTTCGTTTTTTATTGCATTATATGAAAATATTGTGAGTTTTATGGAATTAAATGTACACAATGTATGGTAAATGATAATTTTTATTTCTCACAGCCTCCACCCATCAAGTTGAAGCCTGAACATGCAAAATTATTGGAACGTTATGCTAGTCTTGATACAGACTCAGGTAATTGTTTGAAATGTGTATATAATTTATGTTTGTACAGTAAAACTCCTTAGAAGTTATCATTTACTAATGTGGTCCATGCGTGACAGGTTTTTTTAAATTAATTTACGAAGATGGAACTTCTAATTATTCATGTGTGCATTGTCCAGTTTGCCTATTGTCTGTATAGCTCAAAACCATTTAATTATCTAGTGTTAATGGAATTTTAATTATCTAGTGTTGATGGAATTTTTTGTGCTTCTAGTAAAACCATTTTCAAATCATTGAGGTAATGTCTGTATATCTGTGCATTCCCAAAAGAAAAAGGCCTGCTTAAATATAACTGCGCTGATAGGTAGATTCAGTAGCAGATTTGAAGGGGTTCCAGGTGACATGCGCCACTTCCAAAAGAGATAAACTTATAATCATCCCATTAAATAACTTTTATCAACATTTTAATTAACTGATTTTTGGAAGAAAATAGTTGCACATCACTAACATCAGGAAACTAATGACAGTTAGTTACCGAAATATAATTTCACATTAAATTAAAGCACTGCTCATTTGTGCTTTAATTTAACGTGAAATTATATTTCTATTACTTTGCACAAAGTTAAATTATTATTATCAGTTAGTTACCTTTTATAAGTTATTTAGTATAGTATTTAGTGCACTAAATTTGTTCAGTAATCGAGCAAATTTGGAATCAGTATTAATACATATACCATATTTAGAAAATGGAACTAACTAGCATTGAAAATGCTTGTAAATGAAATTCCTCTGCTTATTTATTTATTTATGTATTTTTAATATTTTTTATTTTGTTAATATCCTCTGTAGAAATATATTGAAGCTCATTTTAAACATACGCTTTTGTAGAGCTCTACTTACTGCCCAATGCGCAGTTTGAGAAATTCTGCATATCGTAATAATTAATATATTTTTAATCCTACATTTTTAATAAGATAATAGCCATTTAATGATTAAATTGCATTGAATAATGTGTTTCTAATGCTTCATTATTTCTATTCAGATTTATTTCTATTTGTTGTAAAATTTAACTATTTTTAAAAGCTTCTATAATAAATTGCTCATTAAGTTCTGATAATTAATAAAATAAGTAACATTATTTTTGATTAAAAATAAATTACTGCTAGTTGGATATTTATATGCAATACAAGAGACACATAGACTGATAAAAATTGATTTCATGATTGGTGTTGAGAAAAATATTATTAGAACGTTATGCTAGTCTTGATATAAACTCAGGTAATTGTTTGATGAATATGAATCCAGAATTATGTGCTTTCTTTAAAAATTAATGAAATGATAATAGTCTCCCCCCCCCCCCTCACACACATGCAGTAAAGTCTTTATAAATCATAAAGATCTACTTTTACTCCCCTTATATATTTTTAAAATGTAACACATTTTGAGGCACAAATTTCTAATAAAAACTGCATTTTAAAAACTCATGCCAGTTTCAATTTTAAAGTTGTATTTTTAACGCACAAAGGAAATGTTTAATTTTGCATTACATTTAAATGTGTAAAATACTTATAAACTAAACATTGCTTGAATCCTTATTGTTTTAACCCTTTATTAAATTATAAGCATAGAAATGTATTAATAGATGGTATCGTATATTTGTAATATAGATATATTGATACTTATAAAAATAGTGTCATTGTAAGCTATTTTTAATAGCTTTTATTTCTTATTAATACTGTCTGTTTGAAATTTCATTTCAGTTAGCTATATTGAGGAGGATTTGTATTTAATGCTACAATCTCTTATGGTAAGTTTATTTTATTTTACTTATTTGTTTATTTATTTACTTATTATTATTGTTATTTTGATTTAAATGTTTTTGACTGCAAAGTATTTAAAGTACACTTATAGTAATAAAAGATTATGATTTATTAAATTGGTATTGGAGTTTTATAAAAATGGCATAGTTCTACATCCGTGATAATTTTTTTTAATTTAATTTTTTTCTCAAAAGGATGGGAATCTCATTAGGAAATAGCCTTAAATGCAATGAAAATTGCAAAGCCAACTTCAACGTGGTTCGAATGAGCATTGAACTATTCATCTACGAAATATTTCAGTACTTTGAGTTGGAGTGATGCAGTGCTACTCAAATTGAAAGCATCATATCAGAAAAATCATTAAACTTTCTCCACAATTCGGTTTCCATTAAGGTAGAAAATTAAGATGACAGTTCTAGATACTGTCATGCCGAGCACAAAAGATATGTGTCTGCACTTTCAGGCAAAATGAAGTTACTGTCACCAGGTGGTTCTATGTCATTTATATTGCCTAAATTAAATATTTTACTTTTTTATGTAAATGGGAAATATGGGTGGGTAGGGGGGGATCGAAAAGTGGTATCTCAACCGAATATATGGAATATAAAAAGTTTAATCATTGATTTCTCATTTTGATCTCAGCTGCAGACGGTGCTGGATTAACCTGACCCCCTCCCCCCCCCCCTTTGTCACAATATGTCACACTTCAGCGGATCCCCCTCCCCCTTTGTCTCACGTCACTCTATGTTGCATAATGCATGATGTCACACTGCTTGTTACCCCCTCCCCTCCCCTTGTCACACTTTGTTACAGTTTCACGAACTCCCCTTGAAGCGTGACATCATTTATGAATGATCCCCATCTAAATGAAATGTTTTGATAAAATAAAAAAGTTCTGCTTACATAAAGCATTCTGTTTTATATCATCACGTTCATCTAGCAAAATAAAAGTAATCAATTTGGTTATCCTTCAATTTATCTTGCATTTTTCTTACATCGCAAGTGAGAAAAATGTTGCTGTTAAACAGTGTTACAAAATTGTTTTGAACATTTCAATCCGGAATTGTTTAGGGTAATTTAATCAGAGACTTTACAGGGAAAATTAGTAGTAGAGTGTTATTAAACTCCAAGCGATTTATGACCAAACTGTATGTGATAGAACTTGGCTATTTTCTCTCACAACATTTTAAAAACTATAAGAAACATTTCTTACTTCATACACAATTTTTTAAATGTTGACCTATGTTATTAAACGATTTCATATTATTTGTAAAAGTTTTCTTTTCCCAAAAGTACTGACTCCCAATATTTTTAAAATTTGAAACAGATTGCAATTAATGAAAAGGATGAAGATGCATTGGCAAAACTGGAAAAAGATATATGGTAACTATATGTGTTTTCTTTCAGTTACGTAACTGCCATTTTTATATCTCTTGTCAAATGATGTCACGGTAGCATCTCAGCTAGCTGTATTAACTGGGGTTCAGTTTTCGGAAAAGTGAATTTTTGTGTTAATTTGAGACTATGCACAATGACATGTGTTATTTCTTCTTGAAAAAAGTACTTTATTAAAAGTATAGCTGGGTCATTCCACAGTAACGGGTGCTGCATTTACACAGAATTTTTCAACTTCAATGAGCTTTCAAACAAACTTCTCGGGCATTTTTTAGGTTTTTTAATTTTGGCTAATAAAAGTACATGTGATCTAAGTATGCAAAAAAAATTGAAGATATATATGTATTTGCTGTCTGTTAAAAAAATTTTTGAAATTTCGTTACTCTTGTTACTCTTCGGGTAACACACGTAACAAAATTTCAAAATTTTTTTTAACAGACAGCAATTACATATATATATTCTTTTTTTTTTTTTTTTTTGCATACTTAGAACACATGTACTTTTACTAGCCAAAATTAAAAACACCTAAAAAATACCCAAGAAGTTTGTTAGAAAGCTCGTTGAAGTTGAAAAATGCTGTGTAAATGCAACGTCCGTTACTGTGGAATGACCCAGCTACAACAAGTATACTTCTGTAAGAAACGAAAAAAATCAAGTTAAAAGGCAAAAATAGCAATAAAAAGGCTGACACATATTTTGGTACATATTACAAAGAACTCTTTTTCAATGCAAGGCAACAAGATCTCAGCTTAAGACTCGGAGACTTCGATTTCAAAGAGAATAGCTCTTTTTTCAGATGTTTGAGCCTCCATAATTTCACATCTTGCTGCATTGAAAAAGTAGTTCCACTATTTTTATTGTTATTTTGTACTTTTAATATTAAGTTTTCCACAAAAGTAAACTGTTTACTTCATACACTGTTAGTAATCATAGTTATCTGGATTTTTAAATTTTGAAATGAATTTTGGTGAAGTGAATTTTAGACAGTGGAGGTTTTTACTGTCTTATTATCAAGAGTTGTTCCTTTTATGGAACCAATTACTGATAAATAGCCAGGAAATTACGTCAGTGTAATATTCAGTAAACTGGATTCATAATTACTTTAGGTGTAGTTGAAAATTTTTACATAGAGTACCAGCAATTGTTCATAGTTGGTGAATTGGGCAAAAAAAATGTTGTAAATTGACATTCTCTCTAGATGTGTGTGTAGGGCCGTGTTCGTGATTTTTTTATTTTTTAACAAAAATCAAAGAAATCGGATTTTTTTATCTAAATCAGATTTTTTAAAATTTTTTTAAAAAATTTGACCTTAATATTTTGGATATTTATTATGATATATTCATAGAAGCAATGTGGCAATCAATGTGCAAAAACACACTTTAAGCTATTTTCACAGCAATAAATATTTTTTAATAATAATAATGATAAACAAATTTCAATACAAATGCATGACTCAAATGAAACTTAACCCTACCAGGAATAATAGTACACTCATAAGTATAGAGAAAATGAACAAATTTAATCTGAATTATTTTGCTGTTGAAAGCTGAAAAACGTAACAATTGTATGTACCTAATTTTTACATCAAGTGTACTTTAATCATTTTTCTATTTTATAAATGAAAAAGCCTGAAATATTTTTACCCATTTAGTAAAATCATATGATCACACCATTACTAAAAACTGAAACTTTTTGCTTTAATCAACTATCTTTACTGCAAACTTCTATGATAAAAAAATATTTTAGAAGGAAAGGAACTTAAGCTATTAGGGGACAAGGATGAAACTTTAAGGATACATATTCTAAATTCTAACAATTGCTGCTTTAAACACTATCATTCTGAATTATTTACTGTGCGGCATTTATTAAATTGGTCTAAAATACTCTTTTTAAGATAAACACAGAATGGTTCATGATTATTATAAACTCTAATTTGAATGATTGAATGAATAATGCTTTGCTCTTAAGATGCTTGAGGAATAAGAGTAATATTGTAAAATTAAAAAATTAGTAATTAGTTCTAAATGTATGAAATATGTTGTGCACGCAGACAGATGGACCAAGGAAGTTTTGTTTGAAATAGTGGTTGTCATTGCAACATATTTCATTTTTACAACACTTTCTAACATTGTAAACTTCATGATTTTTTTGTAAAAAAAATCACTTGATTTACATCAATGATTTTTTTAAAAAAATCACTTGAATTAAATCAAGCTGATTTAAACCAACCAACCCTGGGTAGGGGAGTATGTTTTGGTACAGGAACAGGAGCTAAAACTCAAAATCTTCAGTGTAAAGGAGAATCTTCCCCCAGCTTTATGTGTGGAAGGGATTATAAATTTTCGTGAGGGAAGAAAAGTCTCAATATTATTTCACTATTTCAATCTTTGTGTAATCCCGACATTGTAAAATTTTACATTTTTTTTTTGCTTTATTTCCCTTACAATTTTATTGCAACTCAACAATCGCTTATTTTTATGCCAATGCTGCAAAAGGACTCAATTCTACTGGCTTGAGTCATCCTGGATTCAAGGAGGGGATTTAGCGGGAGAGAGGGAATTCCCATTCTCCTGCTTCGAAAGATGATGAGAATTCCGCACGATCTTCCCACTCTGAATTTTCCCCTGACGAACAAAAATATGAATCATTCATTGCATAGGAGACAAAGGATTGGTGTTGATCTATTGCAACATTAACCTGACTTGAGAAAAATTTGGTCTCTTCTCACCTATTCAAATAAAATAAATTCCAATTCACCAAGGCACAAAGTCATCCGAATCTTTATAATTAGTGATGATTTTTAATGTGTTTATTGCCTTAATGTTTCCATACGATCAGTGCATTACTATGTGTTGCTGATCTTCTTAGTCCAATAAGATCAACATAAAAATATAATTTATTATTCTTAGTGTTTGAGTATCAAAAACTACTTCAATTGACTATTGAATTCCCTTCCAAGCTAGGCCATTATATTTTGTTGTGTTCGTTTCGGTTTTTGTATAAATTATGTATATGAGTATCTGACAACTGCTGTCATAAGTTATTTTAGTTCTAAACAGCATACATAATACGAAATAATGAAGCCATTAAATAGAAGGCACGTAATTAATCTAAAATGACCAGCAAATGCATTTTATCATTTAATAGTTATTTTAGATTTAGTATTGCAAATTTTAAAAAATTTACTTCTAACGAAAGTATTAAAGATATTTTCAGTCTTAACCAATTAAAATTTTGGAAATTGTCGTAGCTGTTAGTGTGGGTTTGGTGTCTTGTAGGCACAACATATAAACAGGTAATTAACTATAAGACTATTTACTGCATATTTACAACGCAAAGATGCACTGCACAAATTAACAGCAGCTCGCGTCATTTGCACGTCTGAACAACATACTCTCGAACCCTTGTTCCAGTTATCGGTATTTACAAAGTCTTGAAATCAGACATTACAGAAATTTAACTTACTTTTTGTACACAACAAAATAGTAACCAGAAGTGTGAAAGATTTTCCAAGCCTTAAATTTTCCCATACTAGAAGACTAAAATTTTGCCTTTGTGTATTATTTTTGTTTTAAAAATAATTTGCCCCTCTTACTTAATTATAAATGTGTGTTAAAATTGTTTTTTGAACTTCAACATAAAGATTAATTTACATTAAATTCAAAAAGTATTAAAATATTCAAATTTTATATAATTTTAAAAAACATAATTTTTCTTACACACCACATTTTTAGTTAAAAATTTTGCATGCTGTTTGTTAAATTTATGTATATTTATTTGTGCACATAATTTCATTTAAACTATCAAAAGAATTAAACAGCAGAAAATAAATCCTGTTTAAATAAATAAATACACACAAGTATTATATTTTACGCAAGGAGCTCAGAAACTTGTCTTGTGTGTTGGATTGTACAGATTTTTGATCTGATTTCTTGATCTTAGGATCTAAAGTTTTAAACACTTCTGAACAATTATTTTGCATATCTGTAATACTTATGCTTTTTAATTTTTAGGCCATATCTCAGCGGACTGCAAAATAACATACTTAATAGGATTGTCAGTGATTTCCGAAGATATTCCTTTTTGGTCCCTTAAAAATGAGTTCTGAACTCAGTTCGAGCGTCAGCTTCATCAAGCTTTTTCACATTCCGTTGCAGAAAGGAAACATTAATTGTAAAATATTCTATGTAACTGAATGAGTTGTGAAATTTATTGAGCTTTTGTTATGCATGTACAGTATTAAAAAATTTCCGTTCAAAATCTGTACTGTGTTTGTGTGAATTGAACGTTTCTTCCGTTGTAAAAACTCTATAATGTTACAGTACAAAAAGCAATTTTATGCAGATTGTACATAGATGCTCAAAATTCTCAGCCAAAAGTACTTAATATTATTTATAATAATTTAAAAATTAACATTTTTTTTTCATTTATATGAAAAAAAAACTGAGTTATGCATCAGCAAAGTTGTGTTACACTGTGTATATTTTTTCTATAACTCTTTTCAAACCTGCAGTTTTTGAAAAGTAAACTTATGCAAGCTGCTGACCTGTCTGTTTTAACACATAAAACATTTGAATGATATTGAAAAGTTTATACATGTGGCAATCCTTATGCATCGTGTTTTAATTGTTTTGAAAGTTAGAAGTTATTCTAACGTATGCTACCTGAAATTGATTTGTTTTAATGAGTGTTTTGCTTTTTAAACTTGATTTTAGGTGTTCTGAAATTATTAGTATAACTACTTATTTTTGATAGAATACAACTTTTCACAAATACATCTTTTGCTGAATAATTTTTCATTTGTTTTCAAAATAAAATGTTGTATTAAGTTAAAAAAAAAAATTATATTTTAACTTTCTGATGTCTGCTAAAGTTTGAGCAGAAGTAAATATGTTACTCTTAAAAAATTAGAAAATAAGTAATAGCGAAATTAAAGAAAACTGATGCAAAAATTAAAACTCTACATGACGTCACCATTTTGCTCAAAATTGTTTAAACAAAGGCAATCATTGATTGCAAAAAAAAACGTAACATTCAACAATTCATGAGCAGAACCTGCATTTTTGAAAAAAGCAAAACCTGCTGCTACCGCATGTAATAATGCAGTAAACTGCATTAAATGATGAAAAACATAACTTTAGTTTTCTGTAACATCAAAACCAGCAGTGTCCCTGTTTTGGTAGGGAAAAGTTAACATGTGGCACTTTTGGTGGAGAAAAAAAATATCTCATGATTCTTCATTAAAATATCCTGATTTTTCATTTTGCGAAGATTGGCTCTGTATACTTTATGGGCTGGGAAAGTATAAAAATTCACAAAAGAAATGAAAATTTAAATGTATATATTATATATATATATATATATATAGTAAATCTCTCCTATATAGCAGACATCAGCAGGACAAAAAAAATTTATACTCGTACATTTCTTCTATTCGAAAAGTTACAGCAATACTAATAATAATGAAATGTTTCATAAATAAACAATGCATTTGGAAGACAACAATATAGTATTTGCATCATTTTTTTCCCAATTATTCCTTAATTATTATGTTACCTAAGATTAAATCATAAAATTTTTAAAATCATATTAAAATTCAAACTTAGTACTTTGTGTAAGTTGATTTTATTGTAAACATAATTTCAAATTGCAGTACAAATTTTTATGTAAATACTTTTAAAAATTGACTTTATAATTCCTTGCTTTAATAAGAAGCCGGGGATCTTAAAATGTACAAAATTATGTTTACTTAATCTTTTGACTGGACTTATTTCATTTTAGGCAAAAATATTTTTTCCAATCTTTACATTTCATTGTAAATAGGAGAATTAATAAAATTGGAAAAGTTTAAGCAGTTGTTAATTTATGATTGTTGTTGTTGAAATAAGTTTCAAAATCTTCTTGATTAATTAATTTTGATTATTTATTTAGCTACAGTAAGATATGGGATCATTCATAAATGATGTCACGCTTCCAAAGGGCTTGTGAAATTGTGACCAAGGGAGGGGAGGGGTAACAAGAAGTGTGACATTATGCTTGTGCAACATAGTGTGGCATGTCATAAAAGGTGGGAGGGGGGTCAAATGGGGAAAAAGTGTGAAATCATCTATGAACGGTTCCTATATAGGACTTCATGAATAATGTCATGTCATATTATGTAAACATGTATTTGTGATTCAGAAACAAAAGCACTATATTATAGATATTTCAATTTTTATTAACCGACTTCACAAAGGCCGGAGGTTATACATTCATATTGTATGTACGTCGTTTTTTTTTTTTTTTGTTTGTTTGTCCACTCATAACTTCTCACCGGATGAACCGATTTTCATGATTCTTTTTTTATTCGATCGAGGGTGGTTTCCCATAGGTCGCGTACTTTCGTTTGACCATATCCGATAATTAGAAAAAAAGTTATGAGCCGAAATATAGTATTTTTTTTTGTTTTTTCATCCATAACTTTTGACTAAATGAACCGATTTTGATGATTTTTTCTTTAATCGATAGAGGGTCGTCTAACTCAAATATTGCAAATCAATTTGACTATATTTGTTTTTCAGAAAAAACGTTACGAGTGAAAATTAAGTATTTTTTATTTTAATTGGAAAGGCTTGGCTTGATTTTTCTTTGTTGGGAAATCTATTAATAAGTATAAAAGTCATTGTTAAAAACATATTTGTTGTCATGGGCTGTAATATTAAAAGAAATTACAGCAAGAGTTTGACTGAAGGCTTCTCTGTGGTAAAAATGAATCCAATCAATTTGTTTGCTAAAATCGACTTCAAAAGGGAATTTACCATGCAATTGTTTTTAGTGCCAGTCATTGAAAGAAGTTTTGCCCTTTGATATGGATTTTTTAAAAAAATAGAGTATTTATATAAAAAATGTATTTACACTAAAAAGAATAAAATAAAATAATTTTTATAAAAAAAAACAGAACCGACTTCAAATTATAAATTGCGCTCAAAAGTGAAAAATAAATTCATTCTTTAAACAACATCGATGTGACTTTTAAACATAGTTTTAGAAGTCGGTGTAAAATTATGAGTCTAATTGCCATTATACCATTTGCTACTTCATATTGGAACTGTTGCTAATTCTGCGAATATATATATATTTGTAATTGGGGATTCATGATTACAAAAGATTTTATCTATCCTAATTTTGTACCGACTTTTAAAACTATGTTTAAAAGTCACATCAATGTTGTTTAAAGAATGAATTTATTTTTCACTTTTGAGCGCAATTTATAATTTGAAGTCGGTGCTGTTTTTTTTTATAAAAATTATTTTATTTTTAAGCTAAATTTACGCATTTTGATGATATTTGTGAGCATAGCAAGAATAATGATTGTATGTGTACTTATTTAATGCAGTCTAGTCCTGAGAGTGCTAATAAAAATAGCAAGTAATAAGAGCCTTTTCACATCTTTTGTGCCTTTGCAGAGGATTTTGCGACGTCATCACATCAATATTCCTTTCCTTCATGGCAGTAGGGAAGATTTCTCCATTCTTGAGGAGTGATAAAAATTATTCGGATAAAAAATGTTTGTTTAGCTATCCTTTCCCTCCCTCCCTTGGTTGTAAAAAAAAATTCAAAAAGAAAAAAAAAGTAGTTTTGGGTCCCAAGTTGGCTGTTTGTTAGTTGGTGGGAATTTTTTCTGACTGTTTCTTAGTGTTCAGTTCAGAGGTTTCAGTTTTAACGTCAACTCTCTGGTGATCTACCAGGAGTGAAGAAAAAAATTGTTATTATTGCAAAACTTTTTATTGTGCTAATATCAAACCAATGTGTATATATATATATATATATATATATAGATTGTTGTTGTTCCCTTAATTCATTGATTCATTGCACTTTCTTTTTGCATCATACAAGTACCACAAAATTAAAGAAGCAAAAGGCTATTTGTTGAATATTTAAACAAAAAAGTTTTAATGTCGGACTTTTGCCTTTTGCAGTAACTTAGCGTTGCCCTACCTCCCTCAAGCAGTTTTATGCATTTTTATTACATTTATGTCACTTTTTCAAATTTAACACTGTAAAAAAATTTTACCAGAAAATACATGATCTCCTGGAAATCATTTATCCAGAGTTTGACCTAAAATTACATAGACTTAAAAACAAGAATCTACAGAGTCTTTAGAAAAGGAAATTATAGATAGCATTCTGCCAATTGATTACAACAGGCAATGTGCCGCAGTAATGGCGCCATTTGGGAGTACGATGAATTAGTACTATATCTGGTACACAAAGTCAAATGAAGCCGGTTATGAATAATTTGGTATTTGTTGCAGCAAAATAGTTTTCACACATATCAATGCATGTATTTCGAAATATTCTGTATTGTTGTTAGTTATTTTTAAAAAGTGTTTTAGTATCTTTGACTAAATACAGGGTGGTTTTTTAGTTTTTTTTTTTTTTTTTAATTGTCCTTCATTTTTTGTGTAAAATAAGGTTTTTTACACTTTACTCTTTTTTTCTTCAAAATATGCACATTTACAAATCTGATGTTAGTATACATCTGTTCAGTAGGGTCCCCCTCCCCAAGGGAGTCCTGCTAGATACGCCCTTACTCATAGGCATAGTAATAAAATATTATTATATAGTAGAGCAATTAAAAACAGTTTTGCTTCCAAATGCGGTCGCACAATAGCAAAATCAAACTGGAAGCGTGCAGCTCTCTGACTATATAAACTCTCTGACTAAAGACGACCAAGGCGTGAAATATCTCTCTTATATAAACTAGGGAGCCCATAAACATGAGTTAAGGGGGAAATACGTGTAAAACGGCTTATTAAGAGCAATTTTCGTGAACTTTTTAACGTATAAAGAATTAGTATATTTTATTGAGATTTTGAGGTTATTTTAAAAAATATATCGAAAAACATTTACTGAAATTTTCAAACATTTTTCTTGAAAAATCCCGGAGATATCGGCTGCTGCACACTGTAAGTCGCCACCCGGGTCGGCAGCTTGCGTACATCCTGGAGGTCACAATTTTTATCTGAAATCAATTTTTTTTTTTTAATCTGCTTTTTTATATAAGTGTCTCTTCTAGTTGAACTAAAATCATCACAAAAAATTGAAAATTTCTATTTTTTTTTAGAATGTAAAAATAAAGTACGATTTTTAACCTTTTTTTAATTCTTTTTTTACAATAAGAAAAGTAAAAATAAAGATATGCTTATGATTCTAGTTCAACTAAAGCGTGTATATATAAAGAAAATGTGTGCTAAATTTGATAAGGATTGATCAAAAACTCTGCGAGCTAGAGTGTACGCAAATTCAAAAAAAGTAGTTTCGAGAAAAACGCGTTTGTAAAAAAGAGTGGTATTGAAGGTAAATTTAAGGCAGTAATGAATCAATTTTTTTTATACTCATAGGTACTAATACTTATAGAAATTTCTATCCGATTTCTCAATTAAAATAAATAAAAGGACTTTTGCTAACGTTCTCTGATACACTTCAGGTCATCCATGCTACTTGCTCAACTGTTCCAAAAGGGGCGCTCGCTCAAATGTTTATAACTTTGAAACGACTTGGAATTTTGCTTTGAAATTTTCGGGGTATATTATTGAATAGTTGTAAAATCGATTTATATATATGAAAAAAAAATTTTTATAATTTTTTTTTGTAGGTCTCAAAAACGTATTTCCCCCCTTAACTGATTGCATTTTTATTAGCTACCATTCACATTGAAGGGCAAAATGGGACACTTTGGCTTCGCACACTGGCGTAGATAAGGGGGTGGTTTTGGGGATAAAACCCCCCTGAAATGGTAAAGATTGTCTAGAATTTGACGAATTTTTTTTAGAAAGCAATGAAATTAGCCGACTTCTCCCGTAGGAATCCCCCATAAAATCCGGGTCTAGCTACGCCACTGGCTTCGCAAAATTATTTGTTTTTCTTCTTTCTCAAGTGACCTTTCCTGGGTAGCCCTCTGGGCGTCTGGTTCTTTTATCTCTGCTGCTCAAAGAAAATGCCCCTAGCCCCAGAGAGTCATCACGGGTCCGATCCATAGAAAACATCCCAACTCCAACTCAAAAGTTGTTACTCCTGTGCTACACATTGGCCATTCCCGGATATGATCTGCGATGCTCTCACTTTTTTGTCGAACATAATCACACCTTTTAAGTTCAAATAATTTTCTTTTCGCATTTAAAAATAAGATAAATTTACATTAATTTGGCTCCCCTTGACGCTGCGCCCGGGGACAGCTGCCCCCCCGCCTCTGTGCGGAGCCATATTCACGAAAAAATACTCAGTTTTGTTGCATCATTTTTAACTTTATCAATTACTCGTAACTTTTCTTCCCCCTATAGTATATTTTTTTCTTTTCTTAGCTACCATTTTATTCTCTGTAATTGCTGTGCAAGAAGCACTTATTTCAACTGCGCAATCAGTCTATCGAGCGATAGGTTATAAACCAACTATGTTCCGAGAAAAAAGGTGCTTAAAAATCCCTTTATGTTTATCAACATGGGATTGTAAAGGGGGAGAGGTCTAAAGGGGAGAAAATTAGGTTTGGAAGGGGAGGAACGCACTTCTCACTGAGAAATATGTTTACTTTTCAGGAGCGCTAAAGAATCTGGAATACAAAGGTTGATAGCTCTTTTAAAGAAGTAACACACGCATAACTAGACTTCTGAAAATGGAATAGTTAAGCATTGAACTGATCAGTCCCTGACAGATTGAGCTCCGCTCATGTCAAGAGAAACAAGTCAGGGCGATTGCACCCGATTTTGAGATTAAGCTATATGTTCTTGGTTGAAAGACAAAAAAAAGCATGAAAAAGGTGTACATCACGCCTACCACAATAGGTCTTTATCTGTTAGTATGTCTGGTGGGGGGGATGGATGCTCTTTGGCTAGAATATGTCTGTGCTCGGGCTGGCTTTATTTGCAATGGTAAATAAGGAATCACCTTTAAATGGCAATGATAAAAGGGGATTTAAGCGTCGAGGGACATGATAGTCACCGCGGTATATCCGATTCCGCGGTATAACAGGGGGTTTTTCTGTATAGAGTCATTCCACAGTAACGGACGTTACATTTACACAGCATTTTTCAACTTCAACGAGCTTTCTAACAAACTTGTTGGGTATTTTTTAGGATTTTTAATTTTGGCTAGTAAAAGTACATGCGTTCTAAGTTTTGCAAAAAAAAAAAAATGGAGAAAATATATGTAATTGCTGTCTGTTAAAAAAATTTGAAATTTCGTTACGTGTGTTACCCAAAAAGTAACACACGTAACGAAATTTCAGAATTTTTTTTAACAGACAGCAAATACGTATATGTCTTCAAAAAATTTTTTGCACGAACTCTAATTTGTAAGACGCGTACGTTGCGAACCCATTTCTTTAGTTGTGGAAAAGTATATATTGTTTAATGCGCGTAGAGAGGAGGTCATGTGGTACACACACCAGATTTTTTTTTTTTTTTTTCAAGACTTGATTTATTATAAGGTGGAAAAATTTAGTACCTACCAACTGTTACTAAATGTTGAGCCAGAATGCGCAAAAAAGAAAGGAAATAATGCTTTCAAAATTAAAAAAATAATAATATTAAGATAAATAATAATACAGTAAAACCTCCAAAGTTGACCACCTCCCTACGTTGACCACCTCTCTATGTTGACCGAAATTTTATAGTTTGAATGGTCACAACGCATTTTCAATGGAGATTTACTTTTCTGTGTTGACCACCTCCATAAGTTGTATGTTGACCACATTTGAGTAGGTTATTGAAATATTTTTTTATAATTTACTCTCTGTAACTTGACCATTGATGTTTTCTTAATGAAAGTGCTGTTTACAGTTACCTGACGTACAAAAAGAGGACTCAAGCAAAAATTGAATCATTTCTTTAAAAAAGTAAAAAAAGTAAAAATGTGCTGTACCTTCAGTAAAAATAAAAATGAGTAAGTGCTGAATTTTTCCTTAAAAAAAGCCTAAAGAGTTTAATAAATAATCTCTAATAGTGTACTAATTTTTTTCTAAAAATTCCCTATGTTGACCACCTTTGTATGTTGACCACTTAGTTACAGTCCCTTTGGTGGTCAACTTACAGAGGTTCTACTGTAATAAGATAAAAGGTAATTTCTTACCTTTTCATATTTTAAAACGAGTTTACCAATATCAAGATAATTTTACTAAAATTCTGCATTAAGCAGGAATAAATAATATTAGACATCTGATTCAGAAAGCAAACATTATTTACTTATTCATGTAAAATAGAGTTATTTTTATCAGTAGAGGATGGATTTGATGTCTCTATTAATTTTTATGTAATGAGGTGAAATTCAACTTTTATTTTGTCCGGCAACCGGCATTAGCTGAAACTGAAAGTAATCTCTAATTGTACATATAAGTGTTAAAATTAATTATTAGTATTATTTTATTTTATTAATAATTAAATTTTTAAATTTGGTTGAATGAGCTGGCGAATCACAATAAAAGGGAACAAATCATTACAATAGATAGAGAAAATAGTATAAAATAAAATAATAATATTCGAAAGTAATCAAAAAATATTTTCAATTGTATTTTAAGTAAGTTATAAAGCAAAATAATATCATTAAAATATTATTTTTACGGAAACGGAAACCAGGATTCGAACCTGCGTCCTGGCTGTTATGAAAATCACAGCTTCTAAAACAGGGAATTTTATTGAAGTGTAAAAGATAAAGAGCAAAATGCTTCCCATCCAGGAAAAAAAAAAAAAAAAAACAAGTTCGAGTTCGTGGCTTCCTGCCCCCCAGGGGGCCGTTAGGCCGCCTCAGGCGGCGCCACAGCAGGTCATCCCCATATACCAGCGAGCACACACACCATCCGAGCGGGCAGTCGTACCCAAGCCACGGCACAAACTTGCACGTTAACCAGCTGCTAAAATTACTATATATGTTTTTCAAAAAATGCTATTATCCAGAATGTGCTGCCATCTGGAAAAAAAAAATGCATCGCAACAGTACTTCAAAGGGAGGGGGGAGACCTCTAACGCTTGATAGTGGGGAACTGCTGATAAATATGTTGGGAAAAGATACCTAAAGATGAAAAGGAGATTATTTTCATATCACATAAGAACGACTTTTCCGCTTTGTATTAAAATTAGGGTTTTACCTTTATCGCACTTTATTCCAAAGTTCAAGGATGTCGATAGCAAATGTCTGGTGACGGCGGAAATATGCAAATTATATCCTTATAGGTTCGACATAAAACGTTTCTTAAGTCATTAGAAGTCCATCATAATAGTTACGCAAACATTGCTCTTATTTTTAAAACAACAAGCCTTTCTTCTTAAGCGCACTGAAAATTTTCGGAAATTTTTCAAAATATTTTTTTTTTCAGATTTGTAATAAACTTGGACTTTGTAAAAGGAAAAAAAAAAAAGCACTACTTTAGGCTCAACGCAGAGGGTGTGCTCGGATGGCGCCATCGCAAGTAAGCTCTCTGTTTTTAGACCTAAGACTGAAGGAGAGAAAAGTTCTCCAGCCTCTGGTAGAGCTGCCTCGGAACTTCAGGGTCCACGGATTTTTTTTGCTCGTACCCTCGAGTCGTCGGGGTTCCGCAAGTCGGGTTTCGGGCACCAGGCACTCCGGTTGGAAAATACAATTCATAAGTACTTAATTACTTTTTAAAAATTTTATAAACATAATCTTTTAATTCTCGAATTTTAATCTTTTTCTTGTTTAATAGTGATCGCATTTAGAGTTCCATCCATGTGATTTTCTCCCAAAATAGTATTCGCATATGCAATTGACAGTGCACTATTATTAACTATGGACCCTCGGCCCCATCCCCCTAAAAATCTCTATGGCGCAATCTGCGCTAGGCAGAAGCGGTGATGCGCCCGCCTCAGGGCGCATCGTTTTTAGGGGCGCATTGGCCATAAATATTGACTGCATCGTTTTTAGTAACAAACAATAGTTTTTATCTCAAAAAAATTAAATACTATTTTAACTATTTAGTTTTGCAAATGATGCATCAAAACTTCATCTAATTTCATTATATATTACACGTTTAATTTTGTTAAAATCAAACACCGAAACACATCAGGAACATCTTGAAACGTTTCCATTTCTTTCTATCCTTTGTTGAAAGGATATATTTTTTATTGGGTTATGTTTTTCACATTATCCTTTTCTTCTCCACAGCGAGAGGCGGATTCAATGTATTCAGGGGGGGGGGGGGGCGCTTTTAAGTGTTTGCAGTTCCAGAAAGTGTCTTCTCTATTTTATGACGAGCAAATTTTCTCTTTTTTATTTTTCTTATTCAGTTCATTTTGATCAGCGATTGTTTTCCATCAGTTTTTTGAAAGTGAAAATAGGTATAATTAAAATTTGTATCGATCATCTTTAATCTCTATTCTTTCATAATATATAGTAGGGGCGGAAAAAAGTTTTTTGCCGCAGGGCGCCATTCGTGCTACGCCGGCCCTGAATCTGCGCCATGGCACCCTTCCCCTTGGTGAGCACTGGGCACCCCTACATTAGGGTCCTGGGTAATACTTTGCTATTGGGGCATTCATCCGTTAGGAAGTGTTTTAATAGTGTGACTAGCGTCTAGGGAGAAACCATGGAGGTACTCTGCTCCTCACCTCGATGACGTATTGAACCCAGATGCGCGCGCTGAATTTTTCCATGCGCGAGCTAACGGAGAAGCGATTCCCTTCTCAGGCCGAAATCGGCACTAAGTTTCCCGTCTCTCCGTAGGCCAAAATCTATTGCTTCTGCTGCGCTGGCGATCAACTCACATTATTAATCAGCGTGTTTTTGCAATCAAGCCATCAAATAACGTCCACTGAAGAGTCCACTTATAGAGCACACATTTGAGAACGAATAAATTAAGTTCTATAGTAAAAATTGATAATAAAAAAATATTGCTTTCCTATACTACTTTAAAAAACGCTTTTTATTAGTATAGGAAAATATTTTTGTGTTACTTATGAATTTTTTTTTCTATTCTATCCTCTACAGAAGCATAGAGCCTCAAGTAGAAAAAACTGATTGAAATAAATTATTTGAACGTTTGTAATATTTTTTGAATGTGGGAAGTGACATGACACGTCCATTAGTAATAACTAATTAAAAAAATAGTTATTGTTCCAAAATTAAATTAAATTTAATTTTAAAATTTTCTTATATGCCTAAGCAAGGATACAGTGTCGTCGATAAGGTGTTACTACACTTTTCTATTAGGTGGAACTCTGCTCCGGTACTTTATTTTGAGACTTATTTGTTTTTATTTTGTTTCAAGGTCCGGATTTCGCACCGAAACAGACTAATTTGACTCAGTTTATATCTGATTTCAGCTATTTTTATTTCAAGATTGTGTATTTAATTTTAATACAATTTAACTATTGTTTCTATTTTTATTCATTTATATTGATAACCAAAAAGTGACACATAATTTTTTATTGCAACTGTCTTATAAATAAGTTAATGTATATATTTTCATTTCACACAATTAAAATTACAGGGTTTGGTGCTTTAAATCAAGTGTTTTAAATCAATGATTTATATCATTTAAAAAGTCATGGTTTTTATCAAAAATTTAAAATTTGCCTGAAATTTGTTATTATTATTATTTTTTAAATAAATTATGGAAATTTAATGTTTCACAACAATTATTTTACATATGATTCTTTTTTTTTTTTTTTTTGAAGAATTTCTTTGCCAGTATTTATTGATATACAAAGCATAATGAGAACAATGTTAGAGTTTTAAAATTTTGTTTCTTCAGTCTTGCGGTTCGGAAAGAAAAACGTTTTAGCACTACAACACTATGTGATTAGTATAAAATACCCGAATCTGTTTACTTCATAAAAACCCAACAACATATTCGACGGGCGATTGCATTTCGTGCAATTTCTAGTATCACTTCTTCGAGTTTCTTAGTATTTTACATTTTAAAAATGTATCATGCCAAAATACCGTATGTACTAAAGCACAGAAGAAAGATTCTTTCAATTGCATGCAATAAATAGCATGTTTTAATCAATTAATTGATTAATTAATTTCTTGGACTTCTTACTTCGTTCTTACATAATGAGTTTCTTCATTTTTCTGTTACATGATTATTCATCATAACATTAAATAGGATCCTATTTTAAATGGTATTTATTCACTTCACATTTCAATATGTATCGTTTATGTTGTAAATATAAGTTTTTCATAAAGGATCATTCATAAATGATGTCACGCTTCGACTGGGGGGGGGGGGGGTTCGTGAAATTCCGACAAAGTGTGACAAGAGGAGGGGAGGGAGTAACAAGAAATGTGACATCGTGCATTATGCAACATAATAGTGTGACATGTGACAAAGGGGG
Organism: Octonoba sinensis; assembly: GCA_038502835.1. Lineage (NCBI taxonomy): Eukaryota > Metazoa > Arthropoda > Arachnida > Araneae > Uloboridae > Octonoba > Octonoba sinensis. Next base: position 16,674,557 of record CM076604.1, read on the forward strand.
GAGGGGGGTCATCTGAAGTGTGACAAAGGGGGAGAGGGGGGGGGGTCAAATATGTGAGAAAAAAGTTAGTGTGACATCATTTATGAACGTCCCCTAATATAACTTATCAAAATTTAAGTTAATGAATATTTATTTTCTTTCTTTAATTTTTTTTATTTTTTAAATATTTGTAATTCAGATCAAGTAATATGCTAGAATTAACGGTTTCAATCTAATCACCCTTATTAATTAAGTTGCCTTTAAAATAATTTTTTAAAGATTTTATGTTAATATTTCAAAACTATTTAGTAAATACGGGTTAGTTATATTTATTCAGAAAATTATTTCATCTAAATATATTGCTGCATATTGACTGCAATGAATTTCAATTTTCCCAGTGAGATATTTTTATAAGAAAACTGTTTGACTGACTTTTCTGCAATGAATTTCAATTTTCCCAGTGAGATATTTTTATAAGAAAACCGTTTGACTGACTTTTCTAAATTCAGTATTTGAACCATTCACTGATTATTTTTAATAAATCAATTTTAAATGGTTAATACTTCAATTGTTATATGAAATATAAACAGTGCTGTTAATATATTACTAATCCGTCTCCGTATACTAGTCCCCGCTCTCGTCTTCGTCGTCCTCATAAAAAATATTTTCACAACAAACACAATGGCACAATGTTAACCACATGTTAAATGTTTTTATTATATTGAATTATATTTTTGCATTTTCATTCACGGAACTAAATCTAAACTTTAAAACTAAGACAATGCATCTACTTTTGCTTCTGAATAGGGATTTTTTTCTGAACCAAAGATATGCCTACTTGAAACTTTAGAAAAACTGAAATAATAATAATATTAATAACAGGGTAATATGGGATGTGAGATGCTTGAGATTTGTGGATAAATGTCAGAATATCAAACAAGATAACTCACATTATATGGATTGTTTACTTATAAATTAAATGCTGCATTGCAAAAAATGTGTGTGTGTGTGTTTGCCCCAGGATCTTGAAATATTTTTTTGATATTTTTGATTCTTGAAATATATATGAACCAATTAGTTTGACTGAAATGAAAATTCGGGATTGTTAATTAGTGACCCATAGACGTTGCTGGCTGCTTATTATTAGGGGGGGGGGGGTCGCTATTGCTGTAATGCAGGGGGTGTTACAGTCCCTCTCCTTCTCCCCTCACCACCAGTATTTTAGGAAAAGAGGTCAGCAGTTCTGCTTCAGTAATGTAAAAACAATCCTTATATCCTAATAATATTTCGTTTTTTTTTTTTTTTTAAAAGGTGATAAAAAGTAAAACGTAGCAATTAAAGTATTTGTGTTGCTGCTTAAAAAAAACCTACTGTATCTGAGTGAGAATGGCAGGCGATATTATTTTTACATGTAAAACATAAAAAACTTCAAAGCAAAAGTCTGCTTTGCGCATTTAATTAGAATTGTCGCCCCTATTTTTCAGATAAAACAAAATTTCGAATAAGACTGCAGTAAAAGCATTTCATGCAAAACAAGCTAAGTTATGCCAAGAAGTTTTGTTTCCAAGCCTGAAGTAGTGGTTGTTCTTCTATGATTGATTGACTGATATTAGGACAGGCCTGTAGCCAGACTCTGACTCCAGGGGGGGGGGGGACTTTTGGACAAGAGGGGCAAACTAGTTTTTCAATTTTTTTCTAACATGTTAGAGAACTTATGCTCCATTTTGGGCGTTTTCTTAAAGCTTAAATTAATAATTTATTTAATAATTAATGCAATTATTTTATTTATTAATTGATTAATTAAACAATTAATTAATGAAACTAATATTAATTTAATGCAATACTGAAATTATTTGATCTTAAAAGAAATACTTGATTAAAACTTACAAAAGGCAGAATTGAATTTTTAAAGCTTATTCTAAGAATGTCTTTTGTAAATTAATAAAATATATGAAATAACATAAAAAAGTGAACATTTTTTAAAGATAGTTTTAGTGTGAACGATCATTCAAAGTAAGATATTAGAGCATAAAACATGTATCGGTATGTTACAGTAAAAAACTGGACTGCCTTATGATCCTTTCATTAGTGCCTGCTTTAGATTTAAAACAGGAAAAAAAATGAGCTAAATAAAGGAAAAAGTTCATGTTTTTTATGTTTTCTAAAATTTGAATTAAGAGATAAAGGAGGCATTGAAACCTCATGTGTCACGCAGATACCATCCTATATATATGAGTGTGTTTGTGTTTGTTGTTTTTAATTTCATTATTACCGCTATTATCATTGTTATAACTTTTTTTAGTAATTTTTTAAGTAAAAGTTGCCGCCCTTTGGTACGCTGGTCCACCGCCATTTTAGGGGTCCCAATCCATCCCTGAATGTATAAACTGAAAAGCACCGACAAAGAAATTGTCAAAAAAAAAAAAACAATAGGACCGAATCTCGCTGTCATACAGCTATTCAGAAGTTGATCCATGCAAAAAGACTTGCTCCAACTCTTCTGAGGGCTTTCTTTAAATTAAGAGCATAATCTTATGTTTGCTGCTTCAAATTCTTAAACATTAGATGATCGAAAATTCTTTGTATGGATCTGTAACAAAAATTAAGTTTAAATGAAAAAAGAAATAAAACCACACATTCTTTCTAAGCATTCAAAATGATAGACTTTTTATATAATCTTATAATATCAAAAATGCATTAAATGTCGCAACATGATTCCTTAAAAATCGTTCGTTTGCTGAATGATGGTTGAAGGCGAAAATTTCATCGGTAATTTGATCTGAAATCTCGCTTCTTTTCAGCCATGCAACAGATTTGCAACATGCATAACAACAACCAACTGTAAGAAAATTATAAGGGATTCTACTGAAATTGTCGAGAAAAAAAACTGTTTATTTTAATCATGGTAAAGGTCGGAACGAAACGCCGACTTCGGATTTAAAGAGCCTTTTTTGAAGCAGACGACGAGATCACGTGATTCGAAGATCATGTGACCTGTGACGTCAGGTGAGGAGCAGAGTGCCTCCATGGTTTCTCCCTAGACGCTAGTTAATAGTGTGTGCTCCCATTTGTGTGCTCGCTTACAGACCTTGAATCAACTTATAACGTAACCAATAGATGGCAGCACCAATCCAACTTCGAATAATACTATTTCACTGAAAACGTCGGATTCAAAATGTGGAATTTTGCTAGGCAATAATTTTTGCAAAAGAATACAAAATTCAGGGCTGCTCACGAGAGGGTCATGGCGCAGACTGCGCCATTGAAATTTTTAAACGGCTTTCAGCCGTTTTTTTGGGGGGAATCAGAGCGAAGGCGCAGCCCTGAAAAATATGGAACCCGCCTAAAACGACGAAGCCCCAAATGGTCATGAAAACACTCTCCGCCCATTTCAATGGTGCTGTCTCCCCAGTGGCATACGCAGGATTTTTTCAAGGGGGGGTTCATAATTTTCTGAAACTACTAAAATAAATTCGAGTATATAATAAAGCACTATTATTTAGGGCTCAAGGGAGGGGGTTAAACCCAGGCCCGTAGCCAGAGGGGGGCCAGGTCGGGCAATGCCCGACCTAGAAAATGTTTTGCCCGTCCTAGCGTGATTAATTGGACTTTAATAATCTATGGTATTTCTGTTGTTAACTTATTGATTTGTTGAAACGCAAAGTCATATCGAAAAAATCTTGTTCCCATGTCACCTTTATCTCTTAATTCAAATTTTAGAGAAAAAAAACCATGAACTTTTTCCTTTATTCAGCTCATTTTTTTTTTTTTTTTTCTTGTTTTCAATCTAAACCAGGCACTAATGAAAGGATCATGGGCAGTCCAGTTTTTTACTGTAACATACCGATACATGTTTTACGCTTCGATATCTTACTTTGAATGATCGTTCACATTAAAATTATCTTTAAAAAATGGTCACTTTTTATGTTATTTCATATATTTTATTAATTTACAAAAGACATTCTTAGAATAAGCTTTGAAAATTCAATTCTGCTTTTTGTAAGTTTTAATCAAGTATTTCTTTTAAAATCAAATAATTTCAGTATTGAATTAAATTAGTATTAGTTTCATTAATTAATTGTTCTATTAATCAATTAATAAATTAAATAATTGCATTAATTATTAAATAAATTATTAATTTAAATTTTAAGAAAACGCCAAAAATGGAGCATAAATTCTAACATGTTAGAAAAAAATTGAAAAACTAGTCTGCCCTTCCTGTTCAAAAGTTTGCCCCCCATGGAGTCAGAGTCTGGCTACAGGCCTGGTTAAACCCCCAAACCCCCCTTGCGTACGCCAGTCTCCCCCTTCCTAGTGGACAGGGCCCGACTTAGCCTAATTGTTGCCCGGGGAAAAAACTTATTTGGGGGCCCTTTCTGCTTCACTACAGTAATGAAGAAACTGACGGATTTTACACTGTAGTGATATTTTGTCTTAAAAAGTTCATTAAAGAAGGAAACGAAATATAAACTTTCGTATTCGATTTGGGCCCCCCTCAGTCAGATGTGAGGGCCCCAGCCTTAATCAGGCCCTGCTAGTGGACACCTCTGTTTGGGGAAAATACGCCAAGTGGCTATTGTTCTACATGTCCTGAAATGGTGTTGTTATATTATTTATACTGATGCAGGGGCTACAAGTATTCAAAAGCTTACGCCTTTTATTATCCGTTAGAATTTGTAAAAACCCTTTTAAATGGAAAAAATATTGATAGTTCTACCTCGTCAATGTGGGAGGACACGGGTCAGTAGGGGCTATTGCTCCTTCCCGTTCTCGGCCTTAGAAGTACAATGTATGTGTGTATTAGAATAAATACATTATTGTTATTTTAACGCAATATACATTGAATTTATACCCACCCTTGGAAAAATTTGAAATGAATGCAGAGAGAGACAATTAACCCACTTGCTTGCCGGAGCACCCCCCTTGCACCCCCCCCCCCCCGACTCCCCTGGCTTAGGGAATGAAAGAAGCTACAAAAATTTTTGTGTGTTAGACTATTTTCTTTTTTTCCCCTTTTCTTTTCTTTTTAATACAAAACTAGCTGATTCGGTGCAAAATTAAGATAGATAAAATCTTTTGTAATCATGAATCAATTATTAGGTCGTTTCGAAAGTTTTGTCCGTTTTAAAGTCATGTGTTTTTGTAGCTCCATATCTCAATGAATATTTATTCTACTGTGTCGTGGTATATACTGATCTATGGAGAATTTTGTTCTCTATACATTGGTGCGGTTCGTTTTTTTCTAATTAATTTTTTAAAATTATTTTCAGCCCATTACTATATGATGTCATTAAGCGATTTTTGGCCAATTTTTCTCTATGGATTCAAATTGAACCAAAGCGCTGCCGAAACAACCCGAAAAATTGACCAGGCATTTGGCAATGATAGTGTTAAGGAACGCACTGTTCGACGTTGGTTTACGAAATTTCGTTCCGGAAATTTTAGCCTCGAAGATGAGCCCCGAAGTGGTCGATCTAGAGTAATCCAGGACGAGGATTTGAGGACTCTGGTGGAGACTAACCCAAAACAAACGGTGCGTGGGATGGCCGAAGAACTGGGAGTCAGCTCCTATCTGGTTTTTGATGGTTTAAAACGTATTGGAAATGTCAAAAAACTCGAAAAGTGGGGGCCCCACGATTTAAACGATTGGCAGAAATTGTCACGTTTCGAGGTTTTTTCTTCATTGCTCTTGCGCAACCAAAACGATCCTGTTTGGATCGGATCATCACGTGTGGTGTAAAGTGGATTCTCTACGACAATAGAAAACGTTCAGGACAGTGGTTGGACACCGATGAGCCACCCAGGCACTTCCCAAAGGCGAAACCCCACCAAAAGAGATTATGGCTACTGTATGGTGGTCAGCGGCTGTTGTGATTCACTGTAACTTTCTGCAACCAGGCCAAACCATCACAGCAGAGTCCTATTGTGAGGAAATCGACGAAATGTACCGAAAATTGCGTCAGCAGCAGCCAGCACTGGTCAACAGAAGAGGTCCGATCCTGCTCTACGACAACGATCGGCCACTTGCATCACAAATTACCGTCCGAAAATTAAAGGAATTGAGCGTCGAAGTTCTACCCCACCCACCATATTCCCCAGACCTCTCGCCAACCGACTATCATCTTTTCAAGCACTTCGATAACTTTCTCACCGGTAGAACCTTTGCCAATCAGGACCTAGCAAAAACGGCCTTCGTCGACTTCATCGAATCCCGAGCACCCAATTTTTATGCCGACGGAATTAATTGACTTATGTTACGTTGGCAAAAGTGCACTGATGCAAATGGAGCTTATTTCGATTAAATTGAATAAATATTCACTGAGATATTACAGTTTAAAGTAGACTCATAAAAACGGACAAAACTTTCGAAACGACCTAATACAAATATAAATGGCCCAGAGTTAGCAACAGTGGTGTAGTAATTAGCACATGGTGTAATGGTAATTGGATTCATAATTTTGAACCGACTTCTAAAACTATGTTTAAAAGTCACATCGATGTTGTTTAAAGAATTAATTTATTTTTCCCTTTTTAGCGCAATTTATAATTTGAAGTCGGTTCTTTAGTATTTTAGTATTAGAAGTATTTTATTTTATTCTTTTTAGTGTAAATACATTTTTATATAAATACTCTATTTTTTATTGCGCCCAGTGAAAAATGTGGCAGCGTACCATCGCTGGAAAGTTGAGTACCATTGGTATATTCAGTTCAGTATATTTTTTCTTTTCTTGTATAATTTTCGCAGAAGTTTGGATCAGTGTAACTGATTTATAATTTTATATGAGCTTTGCATTTTTTGAACCTTTTTAAATAGGGACAAGTTTAGCAATTTTCCACATTTTTAAATATTTCCTTATTCTATACTTCTATTATCTATTCTTAAAATTTGCACTGTATGATGGAGGGTGTAGTAAGGGCCTTATTTACCATTAGGCCCGTGAGGCCCGGGCCTAGGCCCCCACTTTGGGGGGGGTCCTAATTTTGGTTATTATTATTATTTTTTGTAATTTTAAATTTTTTAGAAAAATATTTAAAAATAGCATCTTTTAGAAACAAACTGTTAGTGTTCTGTTGCTTCACAAAACATTTGTATTATTAAATTATTTTAAAACCACAAGGAATTTTCACTTTGGGGGGCTCCAAATTTTGGTCTGACAATTTGAAATTTGAAAAACAAAATCGATTTTGCACTTTGGGGGACCCCAGATTTCATTCAAACATTTTGTAATTTGAAAACAAAATCATTTTGCACGTTGGGGGGCTCCCAAATGTTAGTCTGACTCTGGTGTGAAATTTTTGTTGCGTGAGGGACCCCCAAACATGAGTTGTGCCTACAGTGATTCAAAATGTAAATTGGGCCCTGGGTGTAGTACTTTCATGGTGGTTCCATCCGAACTAGGACTTCAGTTTTTCATAATTTTAAGTGTTTTCTATTTCTTTCTGAGAAGTTTCGTAAGATAAATAATCACCACACTGTAAAAATATGTTGTGTTATTGTATGGCATACTATCTCATGATAAAATGAAGTACATTTCCCATTAATCAAATATTGAAGAACAATTTATCAATCGAACATTTTGGCCAATAGCTCTGTATAAATAGCATTTTTATTGCGTAAACGAAAATTTGGATTGATCAATGGTCTTAAATCTGGCTTACATTCCAAAAATAGCTTTCTAAAATCCATTCTGTGAACGAAGCACTGTTAGGGCTTCTATGACGACATCGTGAAAAATATGACGTCACAATTTCACTTCAAACAGTTGAATCGATACACTCTTTAGGAAAAGCATAGAAGACATGATTTATTTGTTCTCTTTGTTACAAAAACTAAGATGCTGAAAGTAAAGAGCTTAGATTTTATGATGTTCTTCGTAAGTGGTTCTATTCGAAAATGAGCATCGTAAAAGAATTTTTTTTTTAATATCTTAATTGGTAAGGACAAACGATAAATAAAATTAGTAGTATTAAAAATATTGGAAGTGAAAGTAATTATTTTAATGTAAAGAACTGCAGACGATAATTAATAAACAGAATATTAAATAAATGTTAAATATAAAGATAAATGAAATATATATACAAAACAGAAAGGTTTTGTTATATATTTCATTTATCTTTATTATATTTCATATTTATTTAAGATTATGTTTATTAATTATCGTCTGCAGTTTTTTTATATTAAAGTAATTACTTTCACTTCCGACATTTTTAATACTACTAATTTTATTCATCGTTTGTCTTTACGTTTCCTTCTCTTTTCATTCGATGTACGAATGCAGGAGTTACGCTGTATGTATATGTTTTGTATGATGTGTACATGAATGTATTGTAAATAAAGTAGTATCGTCAGGATTTCATCAAAGTATTATTCTAAGATTTTCTACAATCTCTTAAAACTACGATTGCATGCAACTACAAGAGGTTTTATCAAAGGAATTTAATCACAAAAAACTGTTTTTAAACATTGTTTTGTGCGAATAAACTTGTTAATAACAGGGAGTGGAGTGCGGAGCAGTGGACAACGAGATTCTGTTCGAAACTGAAGCGGAGCCGGAACAACAACAACAAAAAAATGTTTTGAGCTCCACAACTAATTTTTTTTTCTTTTTAAATTTTTTTATCATATAAAAATAAACTGAAAAAAACATGCATAATGTAATCCAGTAAAATTATTCGGAGTACGAAGCGTAGGCGGAGCGGAGCAACTCATAAAATGGTTACACCAAAATCCTGGTTAAAGATATTTATTACGACATATGACGTAATCATATCGTTGTTGAAATGTTTATTTCAGGGTAAAGTAGAAATCATTTAATTTTATCACGAAGTTTTGTAAATCTTACATCGTGTTAATATCAATTTACATCGTGAAGAACAATAAAGAGTTTAGCGACTCGGATAGAAGAAAAAAAAAATCAAATGTAAGAATTGAAAGCTAAACAAAGGAATAACAGTTACGGTATTAGGGTTTCTAAATGTCCCAGATTTTTCGGGACAGTTCCGTACTTTGTGAAATTGTCCGGCGTTCCAAGGAACTTCAATACGGGACGGAAAAATTCCCGAATTCTTGCCAGAATATTGATTTTGCCAAGTATCTAATATCCGGTGACCATTGTGGTGAGAGATCCGTATCGGATATCGGGTGCTGATGTTTAAAACCCGTTAATTCTATGCTTTTTTTTTTACCTGCATCTTCCATACACGTAATAAGTTTTCACCTTACGTTTTCAAAGTATGCTAACTAATTACATTTTTAAAATCAAAATTGTCATTCCGGAAAATCAGTCCTACATTGGATTCCGGATAGAAAAAAAAAATCGGTTGGATACCGGATATCCGGTATCCGATATCGGTTATCCCCCACCTCCGTCGGTGCGCCCCGGCTGCAGTTCATAAATTTTGCTACTATAATGGCGATATAAAGCTTTTCTTAGAAAATCGATTTTCCAGAACAGTTAATAAGAGTTGAAACTTTTATACATAAAATTTTGATGTTTGCTCTCACCTTTATATAAGGGAATTTGAGAAAATTATGAATTTCTGAACGAAATATATTAAAATTGATTTAATTTCGAAATTCAGAAACGATTACAATCACCACCAGTGCTGTAGCTGGCAGATTTTTACTGAACACTGAGCACCCTTATCAATTGTTCCTGTGATAAGAGAAAACAAGAAGATATATTAGAACCCTTTTTCCATTTTTCACTTGATTGAATTCGCCCTGAATTGCCGGTATGATAACTCAAAATAAACACATAAAAAAAGGAGCAAACACCTCTGGATTATAGCAGTTTGGACATGTGTTAAAAACGATTTGATTGTTGAGTAAATATCAGCCCTTTTCAAAAGAAGTCGACAAAAAATGAAAGAAAAAACACTTGTTATCGCCGGATACGAGATACGAATGGCATATTTGTTTCTGTGACGCAAGATAAGAGCTGTTTATCTTATCGCGCGCGCTTGCTCTGTCGGCATAATATCAATAAGGTTTTTTTTTTCTTTTTCTTTGATGCTGTTTATTTTTAGATTTAGCTTCGTTCATCAGGATATTAAATATTCATAGGGGGAATAAGAATTAAATAATTTTGCGATCAATTTCGAGTGTGATTCAAATTCAACTCGATTTACCAAGTACGGGAACATTCATGAATGATGTCACACTTTTTTTCAATATATTTGACACATGTCACGCTATATTACGACTAGTAAGCCCGGCGGTCATACGAAATGCCCGCAGTTCTAGATATTATCAATATACAATTCTTCCAGTAACCGGAAATGCACATCACATCAAAGAGATCTTTATCAGTAAAACATTAATGAATAAATAATAAACATATAATAATAATTTCGGAACAAAATATTCTTACCGAAAAAAAAAATCTAAGTTATAATAATCTGTAAAATAAAATATTATTTACTATATCATCAAATTGTTTGTGAAAATATTTATTTATATCCAGCATAATCATCGTCAAAAAAAATAGTTTTAACGAAACTGGAAAAAAGAGCTCTGCCACTTTAATATTTATATATATATAAAGCGCAGACGATAAATAAATTAAAACAAAGAAAGAAGGATTAAATTAAATTTGCGTTCACATTCATTTTCAACAAGGTTTGCAAATCTAGCGATGCCTCACTCAAAATGCTAGAGAAATGTTTTGATTGTTAGTATATTTGTCATGTGTTACAACAATGGAAAACTGCATTACAGTTACGCAAGCAACCAATAAGCTATCGGCGATAGACACTTAAGCCGCCTATATATAAGATAAGCATATATACTTTCAGTTCGGAAAGAGAGCACTGTGTTATAGATCACGTTTCTTATTTTATTTTTGAACTTGTAATGACACTTGTGAGCATACTAATAATAATGATTACATGTGTATTTCATTTGTATAAAATAAGGTTAAGGTTTACAACACTAAAAATAATTATTGGTTGTTCGAATTCTGAAAAAAATGACCCACGCAATGTTGTCTTAAGACTATAAGTGCCTAAAAAATTTTTCCTTTTGAACTTTTAGTAGGAAGCAAATATAAACCTTAATCAGCATCGGTGTTTGCGATACAAAATGATCAGGGAAACTTTAAAGTCAAATTATGAAAATCAAAAAAACTTTTCGAAAATATTCAATTTGCTGATTTTACCGTAATTATCGGTAAACAGCCCGCAGGAAGAAAAATTCATTCTAAAAAAATTAAGTTCGGTCGATAACCCGCACCCAGAAAAAAAACATGGGGTGCACCCCTAGAAAACAATACATTCGCCTGTAGCGCCGAGCTCCAATCTGTTATGGACCATTCTTTCGAAAGCTACGATTTATTTCTCTACATTTTATTTTGCAGGAAAAGATATTTCGATATTTTTGAACGGTAGTTGTCTTTTTAATAATATATATATTTTTAATTTCATGTATTGCCCGCATCGTGATATTGCCCGCAGTTAGTAAAAAAAAGGAGTTTTTTCGTAGATAACCCGCGGGTTATACACAGATAATTACGGTAAATGCTTTTACAGAAACTAAAATCTTGTCACAAACTGTCATAATCTCTCGAACCCCCCTCCCCCTCGGAAGCGTGACATTATTTACCAGGGGGAGCAAACCACCAGGGGGAGCAAACAAATTCAGAATGCTGCCAATACTTTGTGGATAAAGAATTAACAAAGTATTAAGAACGCAAGGTGAATGACATATCGCACAAGATATCGCTTATAGAAATGAACAGTGCAAAATGGACATTTTTCTTTGGAACTTTTTACAGTTTGAACTTTTTACAATTTGTTTTATTTAATTACCATATTTGGTTCAAAGATTATTATAATCGATTTTTTTCTGAAAGTTGTTATTGTTCTAGTTTTCTCTCACATGATGGATGTTAATGATGTCAAAAAAAAGAAAAGAAATAACTATAAAAAGTAGTTAGTAGTAGTACAGTTTGCACCAAAAGAATACAGTTGGCCACTAGCCTTAATTTTTGAACATTTATTACTTACAGCAGTATTTCCAATATAAAGAGCGCAAGATTCTGAATATTTTGACAAAAAAAAACCCGATTTTTTGCAAATATGACACTTTATTTCTATAAGCAACATATAGAATTAAACGAGGGAAATTTTCTTGACAAACGATAGCAAGATCGAGTGTTTGTCCAAGAGAAAGAACTGCTACTTCCACTGCTTTATAGTAATTGTTTTCGAATCTAAATTCAACAGCAAATGTGACTGAATATATTATGTTATAATCCATAACAAATAGTTAAGCATTGCTTCTAACGCGTTTTGCATTAACGTTACCTTAAATTCACTACACAGCAGGCTTGGAGTCGATTACAAAGAAACGTAATCGATTACGATTACGATTACAAAGGGAGAAATTGAGAGATTATGATTATGATTACGATTGTAATCCTTTGCCAAAAAGTAATTACGATTACGGCAGCGATTACAGTCGTTGAAAAATGTAATCGATTACGATTATGACATCCGATTACGATTTTGATTACGATTAGATTAGCATAAAATTATCCGATATTATGCATACAACTCTCATTTTTACAATAGTGTCATAAATCAAAAAGTTATGATTTTTAATTAAATTTTTGATTTAATTAGAGATAACTGAAATGATGATGAATGCAATTATAATGAAATAATTTCAACATCACAGTTCTGGAATTATGATGTTGTTGCGGAAATGAAAATTTGTAATATCTCCATATATTATAATTTCTCCATTGTATTTATTTTCTAGTTTAAATTGTGCAAATATTTCACATAACACCAATTAGTTTACTGAAAATAATAATTTTGTATGATTTTTTATAAAATCACTTATAAGATGTGTATGAATTGCACGGGATAACAAAGTATTCAGATAGTGTAAGAGATAAATAATCTTTTGAAAAAAAAAAGCTGCATTTTAGAATAATTTCAAAAAATTTGAACATGAACATTCAAATAACTCTTAGCAAAATTAGTAATCGTTAAAAAGTAATATGAAGAATAATTATAATACGAATGACTATAATATTTTAATATGATTTTTGTGGTATTTTTTTTTAACATGCACGAGCATATAATTTTTTCCATGTACTAACTGTTTTAATAAAAAATAAAGTGCAAGTAATTTTACAACACAAATTTAACGTACAAGATTAAAAGGGAAATACAAAATTCTGTTGAGGTAATTCTAAGAAGAAAAAAATAATTAACTTTTAAAAATAATTCCTAAATATTAATTCATGCATGTAGAAAACAATTGGGAGAATGTCTAAACATAAATCGCTTTTTCTTTTACATACCTATTAATTAAAAAGAATATTAGCATTAAAATATAAATAAATTTAAGATTTAAATGTATTTACTTTTTTAAATATTCGAAGAACATATTTAAAAAAATAATAATAATCACACGTACCAGGGTTAAGATTTCATGCTTCTTAAGCATAGCGCATCATGTAACGCCAGCTCCTAAATTGCTAAAGTGTAAATGTGCTATTCTTTAGAAAAATTCTTCACTTCTGCCGTTAAAGAAAGGCGAAAACGCAAAAGGCATTTCGTGTCTCTTTTTTATGTGTGTAGGTGATAGTACTCTTTCCACTAGATTTTCAGGGGGCAGCCTGCTTCGATTATTGAACGGGACCCCGCGGAGAGAAGAAAGGGGGAACTCTCTTTTACTCGCGGCGATCCCGTCCAGACTCTCGCCTATTGCCCAACCGTTTGAATATGTTTTGAAGGGGTAATTAAGGAAGCAAAATGACCAATGCATTTGGTCCTTAGACACCTTCCCCTTTCTTATCTACCCCGAAATCTTTGACTTGCAGACAGATTACCGCTTTTTTACCGAAACTGGACGACACGAGGACACCGGAGACCCCCCCCCCCCCCCCCCCGAGAGCCCCAAGGCGATGCGAGTGACTATCCAGACCAGACTTTCTTTCTTCTCGGGCTCTCCAGCCATTCCCCGTGGAGAGTGGAGCCGCAATTAAGAATTCTGAGAGACCGCAACAAGTAGGACAGCAAGCGTCTCTAGCAGACTATTATATCGTCCTGCCATCAAGGCTCTGCGACCGCCCCACAGAACCTTTTATATTATGATCGCCGTAGGTTACAGACCGCTTAGGATAGGACTTCAGTACACAGATTGAATCCTTTTTCTTGTAATCTTATCTCTTCTATCCAATGGTAGAGCTAAAAATTTCAGCTTTCAGCAGGTCAAGATTACACGATTGCAGGACCAGCAGATTACGGATTTTTTCCTTAAGAACATTAAAATTAAAAAGGGAAAGAAAAAAGGATTCGGGTTTTAAAAGAAAGTACTGATTATGCTTTATAGAATTGCCATTTGTCAGATTAAAAGAAAATTACGAATTTCGATTTTTTAAATTAATAGTTAAGCCATTGATTCTAACGCGGATTAAATTCCAAGCCCGCTACACAGTATATTTTTGTTTTGTAAATGTTGCTACTGGTGGTCGTAGTTAGGAATCTGTATGTTAAAAATTGTAAGTTGAAATTTATAGTATTCATTCTTTTTTTTAACTTGAAACTGTTGTCATTATAGTTCATAACGATTTGTTAAATAAATTTCCAAGCATTAAATTTCTTGATAAATGATTCACTATTTCAGATAATTACCGTTAAAATAAAGGAATTGATCGCTACGAGATATTTTTATTGAACAAAAAAAATCCACTAAAAATTTCGAACGTTATTGAATTATTGTGCTGTTTTCTTTGTGTGTGTATGTGTGACACATAAACACACAGCAATATGTTTAATGTGTCACATCGAAGATAGTACTGTCAAATTCTTCTATGTTTTCGAAAGAATATGTAATTTCTTCCTTTTGTCGAACTGTGCTAAACTGAAACTGCTTTTTTTCTGGGGGGAGGGACCAAATTCAGTATTAGGGATTAATCAGACATTGATTGCCTACTGATTTCTGGTGTCCCTTGTCATACGAATCCGTACCGGATATCCGGATCTAATTTTCAAAACTTGTAAATTCCAATATATCTTAAAATATCTCAAAGCTTGCAAATCCGTTGCAAATTTTAAATTTACACACATTTTCAGAACATGTAAATTAATTAAGTTTTAAGGATCAAATTTTCGTTCGGAAAAAAACTTTAAGTCTGCTTCTCCTTTCCGCCTATCGCACCGGATGTCCATTTGACCTGCCAGGTAACCGGATCGCTTGTACAGTGACAGTGCATTCGTATATACAATGTCCTTTACTTTAAAATACTAAAAGTTGCTCTTGTTCTTCTGCAGCAGAATTAGAGATTCACTTGCCCTGCCTTCTGCTGCCCCATATCTGTTCTTTCTATCTGTATATATTATTTCTCTAGCCTGCTTTTCTGTTGCTCCGAGATATCTTCCTTATTCTTTTATCAAATTCCACGATTTACACCTCATTTTAAAGCTTATCGTGCCGGCTAATGACGAAAAATAGACCCCCGACCTAAAAATGTACCGCTTCTCTTAAATTTGAGAGTTAAAATCATCTAAGAAGGGGTCCTTTAATGGATGCCATATTGGTGCTGTGTATGCTGGCGCCATCTGTTATCAAGTAAACAAACAAGAAACACTTAGGTTCTTATTGTGCAGAAAATTGGACAGTTTTTCTGCGGCTGCGTGTTAAACTTATTCAATCGTTAGGCACTACACATTCATTTATATTATGAATGCGTAGAGGCTAACCAACCAACAGTAACGACATTTTAAGTAGTGGAACTGCTTTGTTATATACTCAACTGCAAAGTTTCTTGACTATGGCGAAATATGCTGAGAGCCAGCGAAGAAAGTAGTTCTCCGCACGGTGTCCGATTTTCGAGTTAAATTAAGCACTTCGCTGTAGAAATATGATAAGGTATTTTAATCTACACATGTATAGCGTTTATTTGTTATAATTTTCATAAAATGTTTTATATTTTCAATTTTACAAGAAGCGTAACGCGAACTAATACCTTCATTTAGAACTAACGCTTCTAGCCAATAAGAGCTCAGGAGCAGTTGGTGATCTTCCGATAATTATTTTTGATTTTTTATTATTCTATTCGTTAATATAGTTACTATTATTATTATTATTGTTAATATCGTTCTTTTATTATTATTATTGTTAATATCGTTCTTTTTATTATTAATCTATTCGTTAATATCGTTATTGTTATTATTTTTCTCTTAGTATCGTTCTTCTTCTTATTATTATATTTGTTAATATTGTTCTAAAAAATTAATCGTTGTTATTATAAGAATGGAATCTACTTCAAAATTGACTTTCAGTGTTAGATATCAAAACAGTCTAAAGTTATTCTTGAAATATTATTAATATTTTTAAAACTGATAATCTTTCATGTATTTTAATCATGGTTTTAGTGTTAAAAATTTTAAACATTCAGCAAAAACTACAAAATTAATGTATACTTATTTAAATATTTAATACATTTGTATGGTAATAATTATGCAAATTTGTATGTTCCACTTAGATGATGAATAATCAAAATTAAATGAGATAATTATACCTATATTTATTTCATTACTTCTCTTTATGTACCTCACATTTGCTGTTGAGGGTAATTATATGATTACTTAAAATAATTTAGATATTTTTGTTTTAAGATAGATTATAAGAGATTTAACTTTTCAAGACAAATTTGGTATTTCAGTATATCTGCACTATTTTGGAAAAATTACATAAGTCGATTTTTGGACAAAATGAGATAAATACATTGGGCAACCCATACTGGTGTCCTACACATCCTGTAAAGGTATGAAAGTCATAATGTGTCAGTGGTGTTTTTTAAAACCATTGTGCATTATTAGACCATTTTAAAACCAAAGTGCATTTCAAAATGTAGCGGTGATTAAAAATGTTTGTTGATGTTTGTACAATATCTATCTGCATAAAAGTATGAAGAGTATAATTTCTTTCTTTTTTTGCCGAAAGGAATAACTTATTGGATCAAATATATTTTCATCATAAAATAAATTATGATTGAGCAAAAAAACTAAGTTTTTAAATTTGTTACCTTTTATTTTTCTGATAAACCTACAAATGATTTTTCTAACATGCAATGTGCCAAATAGAGTGCTTAATCAGATTATTCGCCAAGTTGGTAGCTTGGCGTCTTTTCGACCCTCCTCCTGTAACCCAACAGCCTCGCTGTTCACTCATTTCTTCGGCCGCGCGTTGTGACGTCATTGTCAAGAAACGTTGCAGTCTAGTATAGTATTTTAATGCTATGTATACAAATAATAAAAATAATTATCATTATTATTGTGAATATTTTATTAATTTGAATATCAAAATAATAGGAGGGGGATGTAGTAGCTAGTTGTACTGACGTGTTCAATTACATGTCTTCTTTTGTATAAACACCCGTTTACTTTTCTATTCTTCTTCATAATGTCCTTTCTCCCCAATTAGTGCGGAATTCCACAGGGGTCGACTGGTCTTCTCTATTATAAACGTCATAGGAAGGAAAAGCTAGTCTTCATTCCACTTGGAAGGGAAGTTATGTTTCTGATTGGTCTGTACCTATAAAGAAAATAAATTTCCTGTAAAATACATAAAAATGGAAAATAAAACATAAAAATTAGAGACAGGTCGTTTATGGAAGCTATATGCTTAAGGTTCAGATTTTAAGAGAACGTCACGCTCGATCTTAATGCGCGGTTTTTCGATGAACGTCTCGCTTGACCTCAACTGCACGGGCCGAACTGACGTCACATGCGCTCGCACTAGACATCGTTTTGATGTCTGGAGCATGCGCACTAGCGAAGGTATGACTTCATTGTGGCGTTGAAACGAAGATTGACGTTTGCTCAAAAACCAATCCTTTAGCGGCACAGACCTCATGCTCGTGCGCGTACTCATATTTTGTTGCAGCATGCGTAACTGTGACGTCAGGGCGGCCTGTGCTATCGAAAACAAGCATGTCGTTCTCTCAAAATCTTGAACTTTGCACTGACAGTCTCGTTTGCCTCTGCCAAAATTTGTCTTTGATCATGCAATATGAGGGTGAAAATTTCATTTATACTTTGAGTTTTACTAATTGTTTCAAAGTGTCATCAACTCTTAATTTTTAAAAATCTTTAAAATCCTCTCATTTTCATTTAAAAGAAAATTCTTTTTATTGCATTTTGAATAATCATATAGTATCTTCCCCCTGTTTCGAGCTTTTGAAATAAAGTGAGGTGGAGAAAAAATAAAAATTTCCTATCACCATGGCAACAGAGCGTTTTATCTAAATGATGCATATTAGTCACAGGTGGCAGCAGACAAAGTTTGTTTAGTCAAGAAAGCAGACAATCACGCTCCTTTTTAAGTGATAAATAATGAGAATATTCTTTTTTTTCATTCCTTTTAATATTCTCGTCCTTTATCGGTTGCCTTTTCGCCGACGTTCTGGCAACAGTAGAGTGACTCACAGGATGCTGCCTGTGACTAAACATCAGCCGAGGGATTTCCCAATGTTAGATTAGAATTACCAACGAAGTTCCAATTCGTCCTTCTAAAGGCAACTTGTTTTTCGCCATTCTCCGCTTGCAATTAAGGTAATAATTCCTGCAGAAATATCTTAAAAGTTTATGCTTAAACAAATTGTTAGTTTTATCACATTTAATCAGTTAAAAGGATTTTTTAACAAACTTTGTTTCTTCTATCGGGAAAATGGCATTTTCTGTTGTGTTTTTAATTATGTGTAAGTAACCCCTTCATTTCGAAGCTTTTCAGCGGGGGAGTGGGAATTTTATATCTTTTAAGCTTTTACATTTACAGTTAAAAAATAATGCTTTAATGAACAACTACCTCGCATTCTCCTATTTTTATGCCTACTTTTCCGTAAAAGTGAAAAAATAAAAAAAGAGAATTAAAGAAGGCTTAATGTATTGCGAAAATGTCGTTAACAATGAAGAAAAGTCAAAAATAAGTGAAATAATTAAATTTTGAAATGGGGAAAATACGTGTATGGGGCTGTCTGTTCTCCCCCCCCCCCCCCCCCCCACACACACACATAATAACTTTTGGGGAAATTGTCCGATTCCAAAAGGTTTTTTTTTTTGCATTCGAAAAATCTTGGCGATTACATCTCATTTCCATATTTTACTGTTTGATTTGAAAAAAATTTTGTTTAATTCTGATCAATCAAAAAAATTTTAACATTAGCCCTATGGGCAAAAATTAAGGGAATTATGTAAACTCTGGGCATAAGATCCATAGTTCCTGTGAACAAGCTTATTGGAAAAAGCTCTCGGCGTGAAATATTTTTTAGTTTGAACAGTTTTTGTTCATTTTTGAACAGTTCAAAAAAATTTAACACTAGCGCTTACGGAGAAATTTGAATCCGATATAAAGCTTATCTAACAGGCGGATTTGCTTGAAACAAATTTTATCGAAAAGATCGTATGACGTAGAACATGTAGAATTCGCCCAAAACTAAATGAGCCTTTTTCCAATGAAATTTTTTAATCAAGATTTATAAGGATATTTTTGAATGAATGAATGAATAAATGAATGAGTGAAAGAATGAAGGAATGAATTAATGAAGGAATAAATAAATGAATTAATGAATGAGTGAGTGAGTGAGTGAATTTCTATTAACAATCGTTGGAAAAGGTCCTATATTGTCTTTGGCTGTCTCTCAGAATTAATTTCAAACTTTGTGACCTTTCCCAGATCTGCGACGACATGAAAACGATTTCATAAATGCACTATTTTATTCGAATAATTACTGAAAGTCTAAAAATAAAACTAGTGGTTTATAAATAACATTTTTAATAGTTTCCCGCTTCAATTTTAAATTTCTTTCAAAGTTAGAACTTTCTTTGCCATTTCATTATCGCGGACAAAGAAAGTTTTTAAGAAATAATTTTTGAAAGCAATTTCATAGAAATGACACATTTCTTTGAACTGAAGTGAAGAACTAACATAATGATGTCTCGTTATTCTTGGATTTCCACGTTTTATTCCTCTTACTCAAATAAATTGGGTTAAATCTTCTATTTAACAACTTTTACAAGTGAGGAAGATTTCGCATATGCGTGCAATCCTTTATTTATTAAATGAGAAAGAATTTCAATAGAAAAGTTTTTTTTCTTCTGTAAAATACTCAAATTTATCTATAGAATAGGGGAGAATACACAATAAGACAAATTTTAGAAAAGCATGGATTGAGAACTAAACTCAATAGCCTGAAGAAGTTTTAGGTATTAAATATTTAAATCTGTTTATTGGCAATATGCTTAGTATAATTTTTTAAAATATATATAAACAGAAAATACTAAGCATTAACGTTGAAATTATATCAAAATTCTTTTCACTGTGTACCATACCTAGTACACAGTGAGACATTGCTAATTTTTTTATTAAAGAAAGGAGATCTTAGATCTAATGCTTTATTGTGTACAAAAGGTTCATGAAACACAATTTCAACCTAAAGAATAGTCAACATAGATTTAAAGCCAAAAAGGAACATATTATTTTTAAATGGTCAGTCCGGTCTTTGTGAATTTTAAAAAGATTTTTGTGACAAATCAAATAATTTTGCGATAAAAATGTTTTTTTTTTTTTTTTTTTGCCGCTTATTTAAGAAATAATTCAATTAAAAGCACTATCTATAGTAATACTGATTTTATTGTTACATTTCTAACTGAATATTGTAAGAAAAGGTGGTACCCCTTAATAGGAGTCCCTCCCCCCCCCCCCCATATTCGGAGCCATTTTTGGGATTTTCTAAAAATACATCGCGAAAATAAGGTTCTATATTTAATAAGCTAAAAGCCAAATAAATCTAATCTCAAAATCCTGTATTTTTCTGTAGAAGCAGTGTTTTAATCTTAATGGTTTTTAGCTGTATGAGGCAAAGTCAGAAGCTACCCCATGTATGGCGACTTTCCCCCACTTTTATTTCCAAAATGAATTTCCAATTTGTTCATTTTGAAAAATAAATCTTAAATATTTCACTTTTCCTCTTTTTCCCCTGACTCAATTTTATGCATCGCTGCCACACTACCACATATTTGTTTTATTTTCGTGGCAACATAATATCAAGTAGTAATGCATTTGCAAAATTAAGATTCATTCCGACGACTCAATGAGAATCATATTAATATATATATATTTTTTTCATGTTTGCAAACTCTGGTAAAAAACTTTCATGGCGTCGTATATTGCATGCACATACAATTTCCGTTGCATGCTGAAATTGTACGCTCATGTTCACTAAACACTCATCCAAATTAAAAGTTCATTATAAATTATAACTTTAATATCAATGTCTAACGCGCGCACCTCGGTAAACACATGCTCTATTAATTTATACAATGTAAAACTAAAAAAAAAAAAAAAAGAATGAATGTTTATTTTGAGTAACAAAACTCATTTTAATATTTAGCATAGCAAGCTCATTTGCACTCGCTAAAAATTTTTCAATAGAAATTTAATTAATTTCAACTCGTTTAGTTTTATTCTTTAATGTTTTCAACTCGATATTTAATGCATTATTTATGATGTTTAAATATTTGTTGATGCTCTTATTTATTTTTAAATTTTGTTTCACTTGTTGCTATTTTTGCATTTAATGATTTAGCAACAAAAGCGCACATTATTGCCAAATATTTTTCCTTTCTGCATAAAGTTATATCTCTGTTTTCACGCATTCTTTAAAATTTTAATCGCGCATTTTAAAAAATTATTTTTTAATGCTATTATATAATAATCTTTTACAACCGAAATGTGTTTTCTTAGGGACTGAACATGAAAGTTTTTTTTAACTTATCCAAAAATTTATTTCGTATAAAAGCTTTATTTTATAAAAGAATTAAAACCATTTTAACTTTTTTTTTTCTTACTTGAGTAAAAATAACTTTATTTTCGAATGATTTGTGTACCTAACTGCAACCGCGCGGAACCCGTTTTCCTTCCAATTAGCTTTAATTAAATTTTCTTGCATTTATTATCGTTACTTAGCAATTTATCTACTTTTTAAAAAGTTGCAGAATCTGTTCTACACTTTTTGCTTTCGCGAAAATAAATTGAATTAGAGATACGAGGAAATAAAAAAGTTCTTGTAAATTTCATTCAAAAAAAGGAGTCAATATAAAAGGAAATAATTTGAGGTTGAACGTTTATTGCGGAGTCGCTTATAATGTACCTAAATAAACTCACAAAAAATGTAAAATGTTTTCAATTGAGTAAAACGAAAGATAATAAATATTTTATTATTCAGTCAATATAAAATTTTATGCCACAATTGAATATTTTCTTAGCTTTTTTTCTTTTGATATAAAATGTATTTGTTGTTGAAACCATATCGCCGTTCCGGAAGAACAGTTATGTAAATACAAAAACTTCATTTTTACAGGAGAGTAAAAAAAACGATTTGCAGTTGTATAAAACGTATAATTAAAAAGGGTGTAAGTGACAGAAAATAATGGCAGATTGAGAGTAACTATGTAGGATATATATTTTACTTTCATTTACCAGGGATTAGGATTTAATCACCCTAATTTCAACCCCTAAGTGCAATTACGTCATTGTTTCTCTAAAAATTGTTCGTTGTTCTAGAACAGTGGTGCGCAAAGTATTTTCATTTGCGACCCCCTATTTTGTGTAAAATTTTGTCGCGACCCCTGGATAGCCGGTAGACGTTTTGTTTAATCGTCAACGAAGTTACATTGAAATTCTTTCTTGGATTTGTTCTTACAGGGTGTTTTTAAAAGAGTGTCGTGACGTCATCGATTGAAATAACGCTTTTTTAAAACACCGCAGCAAACTTAAACCATCATATAAATGTTATAAGAGTTGTAACATCATAAAAATCAGTTAATAAATCAACACATGATTTTATGAAACAATGCTTTATTAATGCATATGGGTTTAAAAAAAATTTTCGATGAAAAATACCTTTAAAAACTTTACATCATAAGAAGTCAATGTGAGTTATGTGCTTGCAAGGACCTCATGATTGCTTCTATGTTCGGATCTGTGTTGGAAATCGTAAGCCGTAAGTCATCCTCTGGATTCAATCGAGATCGATATTGTGTTTTAATGGAAACTAATTTTAACAAGAAGTTCCGTCTAGAACTATACGAGCCTACTTTCCCGTATACACCAGCTTCAAATTTATATTCTAGCTATCTCCCTCTCTCTCTCTTTCTCGTTTAGCTTAAGTTCTTCCTTGCTTCAGATATACCTTTTCAACGGTTAATGCATATTCATTCAATCACTCATTTATTCAGTCATTCATGTATTTATTCACTCAGTTATTAATTCATTCTTTTGCTTATTCATTTAATCATTCATTAATTCAAAAATATTCTTGGAAATCTAGAACAAAAAATTTCATAGGAAAATAGGCTCGTTAGTTCTGGATGAACTTTCTAGCTGTACATGTTCTACGTCATAAGAGCTTTCCGATAAAGTTTGTTCCAAGCAAATCGGTCCGTTAGATCAGAATTTATATAGGATTGAAATTTCCCAATAGGCAATATGTTTTTTTTTTTTTTTTTGAACTGTTCAAAAATGAACAAAAATTGTTCAAATCAATATTTCACGCCAAGAACTTCTTCCAGTGAGCTTGTTCATTGGAACTTGGATCTTGTACCCAGAGTTTACATAATTTGCTTCATTTTCGCCCGTAGGCGCTAATGTTAAAAATTTTTGAACTGTTCAAAATTGAACAAAAAAATGTTCAAATCAATATTTCACGCCAAGAACTTCTTCCAGTGAGCTTGTTCATTGGAACTTGGATCTTTTACCCAGAGTTTACATAATTTGCTTCATTTTCGCCCGTAGGCGCTAATGTTAAAAAATTTTGAACTGTTCAAAATCGAACAAAAAATTGTTCAAATCAAAAGTTAAAATATGGAAATGAGATGTCCTCGCCGAGATCTTTCGAATGCAAAAAGAATTTTTCGAATCGGACAATTCGTTCAAAAGTTATTAGGGGGGGGACAGACCGACAGACAGACAGACAGACCGACAGACGACAGACAGACAGACAGACAGACAGACAGACAGACAGACCGACAGACAGACAGACAGACAGACAGACGACAGACAGACAGACCGACAGACCGACAGACACACTTTTTCCCCATCTCAATACCCTACTTTCAAATTTTATATTTTTCAATCTTTATTTAATTACTTAACTTATTTTTGACTTTTCTTGATTTCTAACGTTATTTTCAAGATACATTAAGCCTTCTTTCATGCTTTATTATTATTTTTTTTACTTTTACGGGAAAGTAGGCTAAAAAGCAGGATTCACATGAGCAGGTAGATACAAACTGAATCAAAGTTTTATTTGCTTTTCTTTTCAAGTTGGCATATTCGTTTCCAACCGAAAGCAAAAATTTTTGGCAAGTCAGAGAGCTAAATTGAATGCGCAGTGTTTCGTCACTTGAAACATCAATTAACTGTTCGTTTTCATTTAAAGGGATATTGGAACTAATAATATCAAACGAAAATGGACCATGGATTCAACCTACTTCATTTTCTGGAAATCTTTCGTACCTTTTCGCAAAGTTTTCAACCAATTTTATCAAATGACCGGAAATGTTTTTAAATCACAAGAAATCTATATTATTTTCTTTAGTAAATTCTAAAAAGCACGGAAACCTGTCTGTGTTGTTTTGGTTTAATTCTCTTTGCCAAAGTATCTGCTCATTCTTAGAAGCTTCAGTTTTACTGCTTAACTTTAAATGTTTTCACCCTCTCCCTGCAAACTCATATTCAAATCGTTCAGTTTTTCGAAAATATCAAGCATGTAACTGAGTTTTCCGAATCAACCATAATTAATAAATGAGTATGCAAATATTGTTTCTTTTCCACCAAAAATGTGTAAACTTCGTTTCTCGAATCGAAAATACGTCGCAGTATTTTGCCGTGTGAGTGCAATCTGACATCGGTATATCGTAATAATGTCTCATACACAGAATCCATCTCATTACATAGTAGTGAAAAGAGACGACTATTTAGGCTGTTGCTTTTAATGTAATTATTTACAATAACAACATCATTTAATATCTTGTGCAATTGTTCATCGACGTTTTTGCAACTAGAGCTTGTCTATGTATGATGGAATGGTTGAATACTATATGGGGGGGGGGGGGAGAAATTTTCATTATTAACCCTCTTAATCCTATGTTATTCTACCTGTTAGTGGTGCAGCACCATCAGCACAAACCGCGACACGGTGGGTCCAAGTAAGGTCATTTTCCTCAAAATATATAGTAATAATTTCAAATATTTTCTTTCCAGTTGATCTCTCTTCTTAACTTTTTACAAAATGAAAAATCTTCTGATAGGTCTTCCGATATGTCCGTTCTTTAAAATGAACAATTGTAGATTTTTCATAAATTTGAATTTCTTTGAATTTGGCTAACTAAACACTGGGGGTTCCGTGTCAGGCCGACCACTTGACCGGAACTTCTGTTCTGCACTCCAGGGCCCTCGGTCTCGAAAACTGGGATGATCACAGAAGGCCATGACCGCAAAAGGGCTAGGGCGCTACCGAGTTAAATTTATTTAGTTTTTTGAATTTGGCAACCCCCAAAACTTTTCTCGCGACCCCTCGGGGGGGGGGGGGGGGTCGGGACCCGCCGTTTGCGCACCGCTGTTCTAGAAGACACAAACTGTCGTTCTACAGTTAAGTCCATGTTCCCCTGTGTAAGGGATGTGTTTCTGATGATGTTAATGGAATTATTTGCATTTGACACATTTTTGCAGTTACGTCATTGTTCTTCCGGAACAGCGATATGAAAGAAAACATTAAATGTGAGCAAAAATATTCCAGAAGTCATACCTGAGTGAACTATTTCTTTCCGATTTCGGTTGTAGTAAGGAGTTGTAATGAAATATGAAAATTGCGGAAAACTGATTTTCAACAATTTAAAATCATATTTCTTTTTAGATTGTAACTAATTTATTTTATCAAGTGTAATTACCTGGATTTCTCATTTTCGGGATCATTCATGAACGATGTCACGCTTCGAGGGGGGAGAGGGGTCCATGAAATTGTGACGAGGGGAGGGGAGGAAGTAACAGGAAGTGTGACATCGTGCATTATGCAACATAGCGTGACATGTGACAAAGCGGGAGGGTCCGCCGAAGTGTGAAATATTGGAACAAAGGGAGAGGGGGGCAAATATATGGAAAAAAAGCGTGACATTTATGAACGGCCCCATCTACACATGTATAAAGGCATTCTTAAGTAGACCGTGCGGCGTTCGGTTAAAAACGGGTTACAGTTTCACCATAAAAAAAAACCTGCCGGAGTGCCAAGAAGAATCCATTCATGTACTGCTGGTGTAAGGAATATGCTGTATTCTGTTCTCGTTCTAGTTCGCTTGGAAAACTTGATTTCTTCTAAGCTGATGCTATCTACGAGTTTAAAAAAATTGGTTGCTTTCAAAAAAAAGGCAGAAGCAAACGTTCTGATTCGCTTGCTAATGAACGCACCTGCAAAAAGTACAGTGTTCCCTCACTACTTCGCGCTTCATGTTTCGCGGCTTCAGTGCTTCGCAGGATTTTCCGAAATATTCATCAAAAATTAAAAATTAAAAAATACAACCATGTCGGCGGCCACATTGCGGAAAGGAGCGTTGCTTCATGTTGATGCGCGAGAGAGAAGGATCTCTGCGTGTCAAACAAAGAGATGAGTCGACTCAGAGTACGGGCTCTCAAAAGCTCCCACCAACGGAAGACTCTTCGCCTCTCTCAGAACGCAATGTGGATTAACGTTTATTGCTATACTATAACGTTTTGTAATTAACTGTAGTCATTAGCACCGACACGTTTAAGTAAATACGTTTACTGTTGTGATTTTTGTCTTAAACGTCTGAAGTATAAATACTGTTTACATAGTTAAAACATTTGTGTACCCGCATAGATGAAAATTCTTAGGGGCAAATCCTACTTCGCGGTTTTTCAGTTTTCGCGGAAGGTTCTGATCCCCATTAACCGCGAAAAACGAGGGATCACTGTACGTCCCTAAAACTCGAATGGATTAGTCCTTTTCTGACATGCGTAGAAGCGCACAAGTGTCTTAACTTCGTGGTAGAACTGTATCTGGGCTTCTCCCGTGATACATCATTTAGGGACCGATCATAAATGATGTCACGCTTTTTTCCGATATATTTGACCCCCTTCCCCTTTGTCACAAGATGTCACACTTCAACGGACCCCCTGCCCCCTTTGTCACTTGTCACTTTATGTTGTATAAGCCTGATGTCACACTTCTTGTTACCCCTTCCCTCCCTTTGTCACAATTTCCCCCCTTCCCCCACGAAGCGTGACATCATTTATGAATGATGCCTTAGCTGTGCTGTCAAGGGCAAGGATTAATCACTCGGTCGATTCTGGATCGAATCCCACCGGCAACTTTTACCTTGCCTTTCACCTTCTACCTCACCCTCCATAATTTGACCACCTGTCTAATTTGACCACTAAAGTGCAGCACCGCAAGTGGTCAACTTACACAGGTGTCACTGTATTACCAATTTAAAAAGATTTCAGAAGTGAAGGGATTTAAGAAGTGGTACCATTCAAAAATAAAGAAAATCTAATTTCAAATTATCTTAGGGTATTGGTAATACTTTACATGTTTTTTATTTGAAGGTGTCAGCTTTAAGGCACTCTTATATCATTTTACGAAATATTAAGAAAAAGTTTTTTTACTGAAATAATTATAAATTTTCATTTGAGAAAATCACAGTTTATAGCTCGTAAACTTTTAAGGTATCATTATAAAAGTTTTCATATCAGCTGAGGGATGAAGACAATAATTCAAAACAAACAAGTTTAATTTTAAAGCTTCTATTTATTCTTTTTACAATTCTCACATAAGCAATTGCGTTCCTTTTACTACACTATAAAACTCTATAACATTAATATATATTTATATAGTATATATATACATATATATATATATTTAAATATATTGATTCAATGACAGAACATCGAGGTAATTTTGACAGCAAACGTTTGGTTATAAAAATTACAACAAGCAAATTAGGAAAGATTGTAATCAAATCCTTTGGAAAAAATGACTAAATAAAAGAACTAGAATGAGACATAAATATACTTTGCAAACAACGCCACTTTAAGAGAATAATATTAAAAAGGAATTTACAAAACGAGAATAATTTAAATATCTATAGGGATTGCTCATGCCGGGTCGTATATGAATTGGGCTTTTTTAAAAATTATCTATTTTATTTGCAATGTTTCCTAATGTGGACATGTTATGTATCGGTCAGAAAAACACGTGAAATAAATTTGACGAACTTCAGCCGATCTCATGATGATCCGTGTCCTGATGGGCCCCAAAATTTAAAAATTTCACGACTGAGCGTAATATCATCTTTCTTTGTTTTTCTTTTCTCTATTTTTCCGATTCACCCCAGTGTGAGAAATTGGGGATTGTGCATTTGTAGGCACCACCTAAACCATAGAAAAAAAAAGTATGAAATAAAATAATACCTTTCGGTCCCTTTTGGGGCCAAAAACTCCAATGTTGGGAAATTTTTAAATTTTTCAAGTCTGAGCACTTTTTTTTTCAAATCCCTGGTATGTCACACCTGCTAAAACTTATGTATGGGTCGGTAAGGTACTAGAAAAAATTTTGCTAGAAAATATGTATAATTACTAAAATAAAATTTGCCTGAAATGGGAAATTTTGGGGGCTTTGAGGAACCGGAGGATATCATTTACTTTTCCTCAAAGCATTTTTTTTTGCACATAGTTTTCTTACAAGTACGCATCTTTTCCGACAAATTTTTATAGCAAAAAAAAAAAAAGTAAGTAAGAAAAATTATTATTATCCCAATCAACCTGTTATAAATCTTTATCAGCCCACTACAGACTACACTAAAATTTGCTCCCGTGTTCGTGTCTAAATCAGGGTCGCAGAAGAAAATGGGTAATATAGAAAATAAAAATAAAATTCATCAGTAACACCATTTATCCCTCCACACCATCATTATACCCCAAAAATATTTTCTCTAAGAAACGACATAAATAGAAGAAACAAAAACATACCTCTCTGTTTATCTTAAATTTATATTTCATAATTTGTGAAGCCGAATTCAATTTACAGCTGTGTTCCAACCGGCAAAAGTCAAACAAACATAGTCATTGCAAATACTCACGCGTATAAAAACATTCGGGTGTAATTAAGTTTCAACGAAACTGGTTATGCTTTAATGCTCAACCTTTAATATTTGATTATTCAATTTTCCTACTAGCTCTTTTTAAATTAGAAATTGAATGCAAAGAGTTCAGTACGTTGAGCAAATAACTCCATCGAAATACGTGATTACTGTAAATATACTTTATTTAAATAAACATTCGCTATTTTATTACTTTTTATAATTGAAGCTACAGTTTAAAATATGTTCAAAAGAATTTGAAATAAATTAATAACTTTTTTTTTTTATTACAAACTTTATTCAATATCATAATTGAGAATCTTTTAAAGTTAATTAATTTGTAAAATGGGAGGAGGATGGTTAATTGCACTAAGGCATTGATAGTAATATGACCTATGCGATATCTTACCTAACTAATTAACCGATTGTTTAATCTTCCAATTTATGTGGGAAAATAAAGACTGAATTAATGAGAAAATTGTGCTTTTTACTTGTGAATATTTTCAATAAAAAATGAGAGCCTGTTTTTTTTCTTTCTCATTTTAACGAAAGCTAAAAATGGATATACAGAGTGTATCAAAAAAATTTTAAGACAAGGCTTATAAAATAAAATAAAAACTAACAACTATTTTGTTTTAAATATTTTTATTCCAAATAAGCTGGCTTCGGCTTCAATACATTTGTTACAGTGGTTTAACAGTAATTCGTATGCATATTTTAGCTCACATTGTGTGTGACTGCCTCCAAAGCTGGCGATCCACTGCCAAAACCTCAGTCCATTTGTTTACTTTTTTTTTTACTTTGATGACATTTGAAACTATACAAACAGACGAGCTTTGAAAGCAGTCCCACAATGTGAGCTGCAAAAGGCATTCGAATCGCTGTTAAACTGCTGTAACAAATCTATTGAAGCCGAAAGAGCTTATTTTGAATAAAAATGCTTAAAAAATATATAATTACCAGTTTTTATTTTATTTTATAAACTTAGTCTTAAAAATTCTTTGACACAATGTGTATGTACATGAGTGTAGAAGTCACTTTTTTTCCCATATATTTGATCCCTTCCCAACCTTTGTCACAAAACGTCACACTTCAACGAGCCCGCTCCCCCCTTGTCGTATGCCACGCTATGTTGCATAAGCAGGATGTCACACTTCTTGTAACCCCCGTCCCTTGTCACACTTTCTTGAACCCCCTAACCTCCTTGAAGCGTGACATCATTTATGAATGACCCTTAAGTACACAATAGAGTACAGAGTACATAGAGGAGTACGTTCCCACCTACCAACTTACTCTCCAGCAATTAATTTAGAACCCCTCAAAGAGGTAAATTAGTCTGTTCGATTATTTCATCAAAAATATATAGCCCCCTCTACAAACGTCACTAACCAAACTCTCATTTTTCTTGTTAGCGCAGCGTGGTGCAACGACCGTTGCATCGAGGCGGAGCAACGTGTGGAAAGATGTTCTGCAGTGAAACCAGATGAACAGAAGCCCGCCCACGCCCACATAATGCGTGGGGGGGGGGGGGGGGACAATCCCAGGCCTTGTTGGTTGATGCTGAAATAAAGGGATGCAGAGTAAACATGACAACGAAGGGTAAGTGTTTGAGAAGCGATAACCTATTTTTAACCTTTAACCTTTTGCGGTCGCCGTGAACAGAGGTGTGAGGGCTCTGAATTGTATTGATTGCGTACGTTCTAGAATCTAGAATTACACCTCATTGTGGAGGAAATTATATACCTGTTCACAGTCGTTTAACAGGTCGAATTGTGTAATACGTCAATTATGCGTTTTCGTCGCTTGTATGAAGTCATAGCTGCGGAACGGAAGGGCACATTACAAAATCGAATACTTAAAAAACCGAACATAAATTTTGCCATTGTCACTTACTCATTTATATAAAAAGCATTTTAGCTCACTAGTTATATATTCGTAAAATGTGTTTCGTAAATCGTGCAAGTATATACCCTTTTTTTTTTGTGCTTGAAAATAGTAAGGTCTTCAACTTTAAAGGTTAGTAGAACGGTCGTAGCTTCGCCATCAAATGTTGATGCACAAAAGTAAAATTTTATATTATAGGAAAAATAATTCCTTGCATTTTGTTTTAAATTATATTTCGTAACTTTCACGTGGTATTTTTCTCTAACTCCCTAATGTTTTGGAACCTTCTTGCGGAAAACTTTATCTTCAGTTTTACTCTGTTTTGGAACTTTCAAACATAAATGTTTCACGAATTGACTTCTTTTAGAATAATCCCCTAGTAAGGGAGTCCACGAAAAATAGAAAAGAATGAAAAGGGGGGCCGCGCCCACGGAATAAAAGAGTGTGAGAACCTATGATTTATCTGACGGGAGCCAGGAATGCGAAATTTCCCTTCATTGTAGGAGGTGACTGTTTTAGTATCGGATAGTACGGAGCAGAAGAGTAATTGATGGAGGTATTGAATGCTAACTGCAGCCATACTGTACGTAGCATCGATGGCCTTCACAGACTACCCCCCAGTATGAGGGCAGCGCTGTCCTCCTTCGAACTTCCCACAAACTCTCTGATACACTTGACAACCAGCACCGGCCATAAAGGGCTGGGCTGACAGGGCGTTGCCGACCTGCTTTACCGACCCGGGGCCATAGTCATGCTACAAAGCAAGCCTTACGTCACCCGGATCGGATAATGCTATTTTAGTCGCCTCTTACGACACGCATAACTTCGTCGGATACTTTTTTTTCTCCCAATGGCTAGGTCCAGAATCACAAAGTGGGCAAACAGAATCGTTTTATAAGATACCTGTGCGTTTCAGATGAGCGGCAAGGCAGTCGTGTCCTGTAGATAAGCGTAAGGTCGCAACGTCCTTACGTCTGAGTCCATCAGGAATAAAGGAAGGACTTAAATTTCTCCAGTTCTTTATAGCTTTACGAGTGTTAAGATCTTGTAAGGCATTAGAAGTTAATATTAAAAAAAAACAGTTTGATTCTCCAGTAAGAAATTACTGTAATAGGGTGTTGTAACAAGCTGGGAAGTAAGTCCGCCTGTTCATTGCCATAAAGGCCACAATGGCCGGGCACCCACTGAAGAACAATTTGCTTCCTCTATAAAGTGAGAGTTCTCAAGTATTCTTGACATTGGCATATTTCGGGTGTTAATGCATGATCAACATTGATGGACGTATACTCCCATACACGTTTTTAACAGAGGATCTGCGGCAGGTCAGTACACTGAAAAAAATTCCAGTTCATTGTTTCACCAAAAAAAAAAATGTGGAAATTTAACTGGATCCAACACTTGTTACTAAAGTTGAACCATTATAATGGTTCCTAGTTTCACATTTTGGTGAAACTACACCATTATATAATGATTCAACTTAGTACCAAATGCTGGTTGCAGCTAAATTTCACAATTTTCTCCCCTTTTTTTTTTTGATGAAAGGTTGATTTAGAATTTTTTAATGTCGGATCAGGTAGTGAAAACTTTTCTAAGACATTGCATATAGATTTGACAAGCTTTTCGTTTATGGACAACAATTCTCAACAACATTATTCATTATTGATGAATTTCTGGAAGGTATGGGCGTACAGAGGCTTAGCAAAACCACCTGTCAGTTAGAGACAACCTTAGAAAAGCAGTCATCCGGATGATGTGCTCTCATTAGAAATATAAATGCCTTGAAAGCAGTGCTCAAGGAGCGGAAATTAATGCTTTAATATTTTCATATTGAATTTTTCCATACTATTCCAAGGGAGAGGACTGATTTAGTAGAACCCTCTGGCTGCGTATCCCGCGATTTTCACGGGCAGCGAAGAAAACTCGCAGCTTCGGGATAAATTCGAGTTTCTTTGCCATTTTTTGCCACTCTATGAACGGGAAAAGAGCGGTTGCATAGTTAAACAGAATAAAAAAATCCATTCCAGCTAAAACCGCGGATTTCGCAAATTTTGCTACATCTGCACCTGCCCGTAGAAATCGCGAGATACGCAGCCAGAGGGTTAAAAGGAAAAAGGTTTACCAAAGCACGATTTCTAATAAGTAAGAATAAGTTAAAATGTCTGTATCCCCAGAAAGTAGATTGTAGTTGAAACAAGGGGGAAGATTATCTGACACTTGCGCGAAGCCCTATGTTTCTTCCCTAGAACATAAAATTTTGTGGGCCCCAAAGCGCAAAAAGTAATTTGTTTTTCAAGCTACGAACCAAGGACTCAGAACGTTCTCAGCATGTTTCTTTTTAAGTTCGAGTTAGCCACGAAAATAAAAAATACAAATAAAATGAAAGGAAAACAAAGTGGTAATTATAGGAAAGAATGTTCGATCTTCTTTTGAATATTTCAACACGAATACTTAGCGTACGAGCCTCACCTCACGCCACTGGGTTGAGGCATTTTATTTCATTAGCTGTTAATTTTACCCGGACAAACAGCCGATTAGCCTCACCTTTTAATAAAGCCGAAGATAAAATAAACTGCACTTAAGATACCTCCTCAAGATAAAAAGAGGTCGTTATCTGGTGCCGGAAACTCGTAGCTCACGAACTCGGATTAAGAGTCTAGTCTCTGCCATAAAACTTACCCCATAAGAAGTCCTAAACTTTCGCACTCCGAGCAGGTACGTACGGTAATCTCGAATGATCATCATCTTTGCGGCACCCCTTCCTTTTTTTTTTTCGGGGCAGACATACATGCCGAGAAGTGCGTTGACTTCGTTCACACAGATAACCCCTGAGATGATTTATTGTCCATTCAAGAAGACGCGGTTATGACAGAGGGCTCCGTTGTGGGAGACTGAGGTGGGTTTTGGTTAATATTGGAAAGGAGTTGGGTCGGGGATTCGCTTGCTCGAAGGCAGGGCCCGATTCATATTTTGAATCACAGGCGCAACTCATGTTTGGGGGCTCCTCACGCAACAAAAATTTTTTAAACATAAAATTTTGTGGGCCCCAAAGCGCAAAAAGTAATTTGTTTTTCAGATTTTAAAGAGTCACACCAACATTTGGGGGCCCCCAAAGCGCAAAAACTATTTTGTTTTTCAAATGCCAAAGAGTCGAACTAACATTTGTGAGCCCGCAACGTGCAAAATGGTTTTGTTTTTAAATTACAAAATGTTTGAATAAAATCTGGGGGTCCCCAAAGTGCAAAATTGATTTTGTTTTTCAAAGTTCAAATTGTCAGACCAAAATTTGGGGGGCCCCAAAGTGAAAATTCCTTGTGGTTTTAAAATAATTTAATAATAGAAATTTTCTGTGAAGCAACAGAGCACTGAGTTTGTTTTTGAAAGATGCTATTTTTAAATATTTTAAAAAAAACTTTAAATTACAAATAAATAAATAAATAATACGCAAAATTAGGGGCCCCCCTCAAAGTGGGGCTCTAGGCCCGGGCCTCATGGCCTAATGGTCAATAAGGCCCTTCTCGAAGGAGTGGGAAAAGGAACTATATTAACAACCTTCGTTGTCAGGTAAAAGGTTAACCTTTGCGTCAGTAATGGCGAAAAGCAGTGTTTAACCACTTAACGCATGTGCCCGTGTCTGACAGGGGCGGAAGTTACCGGCAAATTTTTACATGCCCGTGTCTAACACGGGCTTGAAACACACTTGTTTCTCGCGTTATTCATTCTGATGCCCGTCGACCCTTTTGCACTTTGTTTGTATTAGAATTTTATTTTATAACTGTTACCCATAGCTCTCCAGTCACCCTCTACAACTGAAATTTCCAAAAGCAATTTATACTGTACTTATATATTCATTTTCTGTCAAAAAAAAAAAAAAAACTCGATCATTTTGTACCAATTTTTCTGAAGAAAAAAAAAATAATAATAAACTCGTGCTTCAAGGGGTTAATGCAGTTTTGAAACGAAAGTTAAAGAATATAGTTATACCATGAAAAAGAAAAGAACCTCCGACTGGCAGAGTGCCAAGAAGAATCCATCCATTCATGTTCAAGGGAGGAACTGCTGGTATAAGGAATGTGCCGTTTCTGTTCTCGTTTTAGTTCGTGTGGCACACTTTATTTCTTCCGAACTGATGCTATATGCCAGTTTAAAAATTTAGGGACTTCAATAAGCAGAAAACCTAACCTTATGATTCGCATGCTGATAAACGCACCTGCGAAACGAACTTCCCTAAAACTCGAATGGATTCGTCCTCTTCTGTCATGCGCAGAAGCGTCCAAGTGCCAGAACTTCGTGGTCGAAGTGTACGTGTTTGGGAGCTGTAAAGGAACACTTGGGACAAGTGTAATGTATTAGTGCATGCACGTGGATGCCTAGTGCAACATTGTCAACTAGCCCCGCAATGGGTGGTTGGTTATGATCACCGACTTTGAAGAACTAGATACCGGAAGTAGTAGACGGCACACAAGCAAAGATCAGCCGGGCTTATGTCGGCCCCGACCTGAAAAACCTTCTTTCGCAAAGTACAACTGATCAGCGAGCATTTCCCGCCGTAGAGGAAAACTTAGCTGATAAAACCAAAAAGTTGCATGAAGCCGATTGGAGGAAAACTAGAACGTCGGCTTCACGTGATCTCTTTTGCTCCTCGGTCACTCGTAAAGAGAAGAGGACAACGCGGTAGCTACGTCTAGTTTTAAAGATTAATGGTTATGGTATGAAGCACTTGGAAACTGAGGTGTGTAAGGTGTAAGTTGCAAAATTGAAAATTTGGAGATAACTATAATGCAAATGATATCATACCTCTAACTATAACTCAAAACCGACTACTTTCTCAGGAGAGATGTTTGAACATTTTAACCATCATTTTAAAAGCTCTTTTTCTTTTCAATTACCTGAGGCCGGCAGGGTGGCGTGGTGGTAAGGCACTGACCTCGTGCGACAAATTCGCATTATCCAACCTGGCCCAAGTCGGTGGATTTTCAAGATGCAGAAAATCGTCAGCGCCCATGTCGCATGATTGGGCGGCATGTTAAGGATCCCTTGAGTATCCGTTTGGCTTGGATTCTCGCGGCTAAATTAAGTTCTTGGCGCAGTTTCGCATCGCTTCGAGCACAGGTGCCACCACCAGGGGGAGCTGAGCGTCAAAATTCTCAAGTGGTAATGGCATCCGCCGATGGTGGTGCTACTTGAAAGAATGGATGCCGGTGTCCGGGGAATGCACTTGGTCTGCAAAGGTTAGTGACCATACGCAGCCCCATTAGAAAGAAATATTTACCTGAGGCTGGATAATGTTTTGGATTGCTATAATCTTATGTGGGGGAATTATTGTTTTAAAGTATAATCGCACCTTTTATGTAATAATTGTGGCATTATTTTATAATTGAGTTCCAGCTGTAATTTGAATTATCTCGACTAACTTAAAAAGTAATGCAAATAAACACACGTCATCAGTACACGAAGAAGAACCAGAGCTCTGTAGCGGAGTGTGGAGTAGGAACGTGGAGCAGTTGAGCAACGTGTCTCTGCTTGGAGCCGAAGTACGGAAAATAATCTTGCTCCGCCGCTCCGATCTTCTTTTATTAGAATATTCGTTATAATTTTCGAAATGACTTTTTGCATTAAAACTATTATTAAGTAACCAGCGAACGAAAATGAAAGGTAATTTCTTTATCCATAAAAAAAAAGTAGAATGAAGTAAAATTCCTATTTCTAAAATTAAATGGAATATTATTTATCTCTATTCGACGAGCGTGCTTTCCTTTATACATAAAAAGCATTCTAGTCTTTTTATACAATACTTACTATTAAATTATTCATACCTTTTCAAAATTCAGTTTACTTTTAACTCTATTTATTTTATAAACTTTTAATGCATAATTTATATTTCGCACTGTATTTAGGAGTAAACTATATTCAAATTCTCTCATAAAATCATCACTTTCATCAAATTTCAAAAATATACCTCTAATTATTCTTTTTAATGCGTTTCAATTCCAATACTTGGAATTAAAAAAAATCGCATATTTAACATTTTATATTTATAGGGTGCCATTTAAAAGTAATCTTTGAACCAAAGAAAACAGGAGGATTACAAGAATACTATTGTCGATTTAATTGACATAACCACCGAAATAGTGCAAGTTGATCATAGTGCAAGGAGTCATTCATAAATGCTTCGAAGGGGAAAAGGGGATTCGAGAAATTGTGACAGTTTGTAACAAGGGAAGGGAAGGGGGAACAAGAAGTGTGACATTACACATTTTGGTTTCCATAAAAACTTTTAAAATCAGCAAATTAAATTTATCTTAAGTTTTTGTGATTTTCACAACATGATTTTAAAGTTTCATTGATAAGTTTTTATCGTAAAAACTGATGCTGCTGAAGGTTTAAATTTACTTCTTAAAAGCTTAAAAGGAAATTTTCTTGTGCATTTACAATTTTAAGAAATTTTTTCAGATTTCGAACAATTAATCTATTTTACTAATTATCTTTTGTGTTGTAAACCTCAACTTCATTTTATACAAATTAAGTACAAATGTAATCATTATTATTATTATGCTCACAACTGTCATTAAAAGTAAACAAGAAGTTCCGTCTAGAACTATACGAGCCTACTTTCCCGTATACACCAAATTCAAATTTATAATCTAGCTATCTCTTTCTCTCTCTTTATTATTTATCTTTAGTTCTAATTATTGAAAATATACCTTTTTCAACGGATAATACATATTCATTCACTCACTCATTCATTCTTTCATTTATTCAGCCATGCATTTATTCATTCATTCGTTACCTCATTCAAGTGTTTATTCATTCATTTACGCATTCATGTATTTATTCACTCATTTATTTATATTTTCATTTATTCAATAATTTATTCATTCATTCTTTTCCTCATTCATTTATTCATTGATTTATTCTTTCACTCTTTCATTTATTCATTCATTCATTATTTCACTCATTGAGTCACTGAGA
Organism: Octonoba sinensis; assembly: GCA_038502835.1. Lineage (NCBI taxonomy): Eukaryota > Metazoa > Arthropoda > Arachnida > Araneae > Uloboridae > Octonoba > Octonoba sinensis. The sequence goes on from CM076604.1 coordinate 16,712,561, forward strand.
AATATCCTTGAAAATCCCGATCAAAAAATTTCATAGCAAAATAGGCTCGTACGTTCTGGATAAACTTTCTATTTCTACATGTTCTACGTTATAAGAGCTTTCCGATAAAGTTTGTTCCAAGCAAATCGGTCCGTTAGATCAGGATTTATATAGGGTTGAAATTTCCCCGTAAGCTCTGTGTTAATTTTTTGAACTGTTCAAAAATGAACAAAAACTGTTCAAATCAATATTTCACGCCGAGAACTCCTTTCAATAAGCTTTCAATAGGAACTTGGCTCTTGTGCCCAGAGTTTACAGAATTTGCTTCAATTTTGTCCATAGGCGCTAATGTTAAAATTTTTTGAACTGTTCAAAATTGAACAAAAAATTGTTCAAATCAAAAAGTGAAATATAGAAATGAGATGTCCTCGCCGAGATCTTTCGAATGCAAAAAGAATTTTTCCAATCGGACAATTCGTTCAAAAGTTATTAGGGGGGGACAGACCGACAGACCGACAGACAGACAGACCGACAGACAGACCACAGACAGACCGACAGACAGACAGACCGACAGACCGACAGACACACTTTTTCCCCATCTCAATACCCTACTTTCAATTTTTTTATTTTTCAATCTTTATTTAATTACTTCACTTATTTTTGACTTTTCTTGATTTTTAACGATATTTTCACGATACATTAAGCCTTCTTTCATGCTTTATTATTATTTTTTTTTACTTTTACGGGAAAGTAGGCTAAAAAATAAAATTAGAAACGTGATTCATAACGCAATGCTGTGTTTCTGAACTGCATGTATATATGCTTATGTAATATAGAGTGATATGTGACAAAAGGGGTATGATGACATTTTCTGACAAAGGGACCGTTCATAAATGATGTCACGCTTTTTCCCCATATATTTCATCCCCATGCTTTTTCCCCATATATATCGGCCCGGACCCCTTTGTCGCAAAAGTCACACCTCACCGGACTCCCCTACCCTCTTTGTCACGTGTCACGCTATGTTTCATAAGCATGATGTCACACTTCTTGTCACCCCAGTGGTGCAGTCTACTGGGGACGCACGGGGACTGCGTACCCCTGCCCCGACTTTTTATTTTAATGCAGGCGTCCCCCCAAATTTTTTAAATTTTAACATAAGCATCCCTCCACTTTTGATTTCAATTGCTTATCTTCGTATGCATTACGCATCCCTCCCAACTTTTATATCAGGACTACAGCACTGTATTACCCCATCCCCTCCCCTTGTCACAATTTCACGAACCCCCTTCCCCCTCGAAGCGTGACATCATTTATGCATGAGCCCAAAGGGAGGAGGGGGTGAAATATATTGAAAAAAAGAATGACATCATTTATGAACGGTCCCCAAGTCCGATTGTATCTCATTCTAAAACAAACTTTACCAGAAACAATTTAACTATTGCGTAGTAGAGCATTCTGGGACTGCGCCCCGGCAAATCAATGCAACGAGAGTAAACCACCCTCGCCCGCGGAATGGTTAGCGGCGATGACGTCGTCGTGAGGAAGTAGTAGTTATGATTTTTAGAAGCTCGAGCCATTTCCAGAGCCGGCCCGGACCATCGATCTTCCGCCTCCCGAATGGTTAGCGGGGAACAACAGCGCCCCTGGTAATCGCTGGTTAATGTCACTGCGGGGACAGAGGTCGTTGCCTTCCAAAAAGATAGTTAAGCTTTCTGGTGCATATGGACTAGGGACGATCCTTGTAAGGCATTCCCGGATGGGAGCGAAGGATTTCTTTCCTTCTAGATGCCAGAAATTATTAAAGTAATTTAACGAAAAAAGATAGTTTCTTATACAAAGTTTCAAGATTTTAGTTAATTTCACCAACGGTAAACATAAATAGAATTCTTCAAGGGGGTCATTCATAAATGATGTCACGCTTCGAGGGGGGGAAAGGGGTTTCGCGAAATTGTGACAAGGGGATTGGAGAGGGTAACAAGGAGTGTGACATTACACGTTTTAGTTTCTATAAAAGCATTTAAAACCAGCAAATTAAATTTATTTTTAAAATTGTTTTTTATTTTCAGTTTAATTTTAAAATTTCATCGATCATTTTGTATGGTAAACACTGATGCTGATGAAGGTTTAAATTTAATTCTTGTTAAAAGTGTAAAAGGAAATTTTTTTCGGCATTTACACTTTCAAAATAAAACTGCGTGCGTCATTTTTTTTTTTTTTAATTCGAACAATGAATATATTTTACCGTTCTAAACTAATTTATCTTTTGTGTTGTAAACTTTAACCTCAGTTTATACAAATTAAGAACGCATGTAACCATTATTATTATTATGCTCACAAATGTCCTTAAAAGTTCAAAAATGAAATTAGAAACGTGATCTATATCGCAGTGTTTTGTTTCGGAACTGCAAGTACTTATACTTATGTAATATAGCGTGACATGTGACAAAGGGGGTAGGGGGTGTGATAAAGTGTGACCTTTTGTGACAAATGGGGTAGGGGGACGATGAAATGTGACATTTTGTGAAAAAGGGAGGGAGGGGTCAAATATATTGAAAAAAAAAAGTGTCATCATTTATGAACGGTCCCTTTTAAGCTTTCTGGTGCATATGGACTGGGGGGGGGGGGGAGATGATCCTCGTGGGGTATTCGCGGAGGGGGGCTAAGGATTTCTTTCATTCCAGATGCTAGAAATTATTAAAGTAATTTAAGGCGAGCCAGCCCCCAAAAATGTTGAAAAACACCAAAAAATTTTTTATTGGCTTAAGTTGTAAAATAAATCTTTAAAAATGTTCCCTGAAAGTTTGAGAAAAATTGAAGCAATATTTATTGATTTATCATTGATTTTATTACGGTGTGAGGTGCCACCTTTTCCTTCCGAAACAGTAACTGTGCTGAAAATAAGCCACATATTTATTTTTATAAAAATGAAATAAGAAAGAAGAATCGCTTTCATCGTGACTGTAACTGAAGAAAAAAGTTCCTTACTTGAAATTTTGATAAAGAAAGGATTTAAGTTTTTGCAAACCGAAAACGTAAAATGCTGTTTTTTCTCACTTTGTTTTTTGCGCATTTCATCTCAATTAAAATGCAAAGGCTTTTTTAAATTTGGATCTATAATGTGGATTTTTTTGCCACGCGTTTCTGAAACTATACATAACGAATTTATGCTCTACTTTCATGATAACTTAAGTACTTTTTTAAAAATCTTTTTGTAGGTTTTTTGAATTTTTCGTTGTTTTTTTCTATGTTACTTAGTTTTTTTTTTTTTTTTTTTTTCAAAAAGTATTTGACTTATAAAAAATGCAAATCATAAAAGTTTTGCATTATGAGTAATGAATCAAGAAAAGTTTTTTTGAATCTTTACGCCAATTTTTGAAAAAGAAGATGCACTTTTAAAACTGCTAAATTTCGTTTTAAAAACTGAAATTTTCAAATATATTTAAGAAATCCAGTTTTTTTTAATATTAAATTTCTTATGAAATGATATAACATGACATGAGACAAAAATTGTAAATAAAAGCACCATAGAGAAAAAAATGGTCGCATGGTACCCGCTACCCTTAGCGAAAAAGATAGCTTCTTATACAAAGTTTCAAGATTGTAGTTAATCTTATCAGCGGAAAAAAAAAAAAGAATTCTTAAAGAAAAAATAAATAAAATAAAGACATTGTATGAACTCTCTTTAAATTTCATCTCGAGTAATTCTTTTTAAGTCTTTGATATGGTTTAAATAGGAAAACTGAAATTATTTTTAAGCTAAATTTCGTGAAAATCGGTCGAACGCGAACTTCGAAAAGATAGACGGACAAACAGACATAGTTCTGGTTTTGTTGTTAGTAATGGACCGAATTAGTTGAATGTTATTAGTAGGAGAAACCTATACGGCGTGTTTGCGTTTGATTTTCTTTTTTCTAATAAATGTTGCGCCGACTTGCAATAATTAAAATGTAATATTAATGTAGTTTAGAGAAGGATATATTTTTAAAACTTTTATTAATTAATATTAGTATATTATTAGTAATAATAATATTACTGGTAATTATAAGAAGAGTTTTGAAGGAAGGTTTCTCTAAAATAAACATAAAATTCAGTTAATCTGTTTACAATTGTGGCGCTGTTTTAGACGACTTCAAAAAGAGGAAGCTCTCGATTTGTATTATGTATGTGACTTTGTTTTCCCATCTGAGTATGATACGATTTTGCATTCTTATTTATCTATATATTTTTATATAGGGTCAGGTGGGGTAAAATGGGTCAATTTTAGCTATTTTCATATTTGAAGTTTCATAGCAACAAAACCAGAAACATTTCCCATTTATTTTCGATTGCATCTTAACATTGAACTCCTTTAGATCAATTTTATGTCATTTTAATATTCATTTTTAGCCTACTTTCCCGTAAAAGTTAAAAAAATAATAATGAAGCATGAAAGAAGGCTTAATGTATCGTAAAAATATCGTTAAAAATAAAGAAAAGTAAAAAAAAAGTGAAGTAATTAAATAAAGATTGAAAAATAAAAAATTTGAAAGTAGGGTTTTGAGATGGGGAAAATGTGTGTCTGTCGGTCTGTCGGTCGGTCTGTCCCCCCCCCCCCCCTAATAACTTTTGAACGAATAGTCCGATTCGAAAAATTCTTTTTGTATTCGAAAGATCTCGGCGAGGACATCTCATTTCCATATTTTATTTTTTGATTTGAACATTTTTTCGTTCAATTTTGAACAGTTCAAAAAAATTTAACATTAGCGCCTATGGGCGAAAATGAAGCAAATTATGTAAACTCTGGGTACAAGATCCATGTTCCAATGAACAAGCTTACTGGAAGAATCTCTTGACGTGAAATATCAATTTGAACAGTTTTTGTTCATTTTTGAACAGTTCAAAAAATTAACATAGCGCTTACGGGGAAATTTCAATCCTATATAAATCCTGACCTAACGGACCGATTTGTTTGGAACAAACTTTATCGGAAAGCTCTTATAACGTAAAACATGTACAAATAGAAAGTTCAACCAGAACTAACGAGCCTATTTTCCTATGAAATTTTTGTTATCGGGATTTTTAAGGATATTTCTCAATGAATAAATGAATGAGTGAAAGCATGAATTAATGAATAAATGAAGGAGTGAAAGAATGAATCAATAAATGAATGAGGAAAAGAATGAATAAATGAAGGAATAAATATATGAATAAGTAAATAAATGAATAAAGACATGAATGAGTAAACGAATGAATGAATAAATGAATGACTGAATAAAGGAAAGAATGAATGAGTGAATGAATATGTATTATGAGTTGAAAAAGGTATATTTGAAATAATTAAGAACTAAAGCTAAATTAGAAAGAGATAGCTAGATTATAAATTTGAATTTGGTGTATACCGGAAAGTAGGCTCGTGTGGTTCTAGACGGAACTTCTTGTTTAATTATGAAATAGTTTAACTGAGCTTATAAAGTTGTGACCTGATTTACTCCATCGTGGGGTAAAATGGGTCATCATGCAAAATAATGCTGAAAACAGTTATTTATTACTTTGAAATTGAAAAAAGAAGTAAGTACAAACAAATTTAGCAACATTTTGAATTATAATTACACTGAAATGTTAAAATAATATTGTTCTAGATTGTTATATATTGGTTCACATAACACTTCAACAACATCACTTCTCAACACCACATCAACACGATCTTTTTTAGGAAAAACATTCAAAAAAATTTTTAAAATGTAATTTCAATAAAATAACCAACATACATTGTTTAAATTTAGGAATTTTCTGCAGTGAGGTGCAACAGAGTAAATTTTAAAACAGTAATAGAATAGAACTAGCTAAGCCTAACCATGACCCGTTTTACCCCATCCAAGAAAAACTGGGGTAAAAAATTCAATATTTTTTTTTCTTACATGCTCGGCTGTAATTGTTCCTCAAAGTTTCTTTGTGCGGAAGTCCTTTAAATTTGGGTTGTTATTTGATAAAATATAGAGATTTTCAGAAGTTGGTAAACCATGTGTTTAGCACACTATCAGCCAAAAATTACAAAAATATTTTTTTTGTGCTGCCATATTTAAGAACCTAACTTTTTTTAGAATGAAAAATGTTGCCAAAACATTAAAATATAACATAAAAAATATTGGTTTAAAAATATCAATTTCAAGTTCTATTATTTTGAGTTGTTTATCAAGTGACCCATTTTACCCCATCTTACCCTACTCTCCTTTTTTATAAGGTCTCTATTTTTACAGCTTTCAAAATTTCTTCAATCGATTATATCTAGCTCTCAATCTGTGTTTCCAAAATTTTGTCTACATATAAATAGGCAAAGACGAAACTGTTAAATACCATTTTCTCTTCTGTTTGTCAACAGATTTTCTTATTTTCTTTTTGTTTGGCAGCTGCTGAGTTTTAATGTTATGATTTTTTTTTTTTTTTTGAAATAGTTAATTTTTTTTTCTTTCTACTTTCGAGATAGATTCCAAGTCTTTTTTAGAAGTCTTTATTCATCCTACATTCATACTACTCTCCTTACATTTACAATATTTGTACAATACTCAATACATTTTCTTACTATTTTTAATTCAAAGAAAATAAAATTTGAAGAACAAAACAAGGGAAAATGTAACCTATTAAATGAATGTCAAAGCTAAATACGGTGAAACTTGTGCTAGTTGACCATTTACGGTGCAGCACTTTAGTGGTCAACTTGGACAGGTGGTCAAATTATAGAGGATGAGGTAGAGGGTGAAGGGCTAATTCCGTTCCTGGCAAAAGTGGTCAACTTAAACATGTGGTCAACTTATAGAGGATGAGGTCAACTTATAGAGGATGAGGTAGAGGGTGAAGGGCTAATTCCGTTCCTGGCAAAAGTGGTTAACTTAAACATGTGGTCAACTTATAGAGGATGAGGTAGAGGGTGAAGGGCTAATTTCGTTCCTGAAAAAAGTGGTCTACTTAAACATGTGGTCAACTTATAGAGGATGAGGTAGAGAGTGAAGGGCTAATTCCGTTCCTGACAAAAGTGGTCAACTTATAGAGGATGAGGTAGAGGGTGAAGGGCTAATTCCGTTCCTGACAAAAGTGGTCAACTTAAACATGTGGTCAACTTATAGAGGATGAGGTAGAGAGTGAAGGGCTAATTCCGTTCCTGACAAAAGTGGTCAACTTAAACATGTGGTCAACTTATAGAGGATGAGGTAGAGGGTGAAGGGCTAATTCCGTTCCTGACAAAAGTGGTCAACTTATAGAGGATGAGGTCAACTTATAGAGGATGAGGTAGAGGGTGAAGGGCTAATTCCGTTCCTGACAAAAGTGGTCAACTTAAACATGTGGTCAACTTATAGAGGATGAGGTAGAGGGTGAAGGGCTAATTCCGTTCCTGACAAAAGTGGTCAACTTAAACATGTGGTCAACTTATAGAGGATGAGGTAGAGGATGAAGGGCTAATTCCGTTCCTGACAAAAGTGGTCAACTTAAACAGGTGGTCAACTTACAAAGGTGGTCAACTTTATAGGTTTTACCGTAATACTATTCTTAAGATGTCAGTTAATCCAATTCCAAAATCCAGTAAAACCTATAAAGTTGACCACCTTTCTAAGTTGACTACTTTTGTCAGGAACGGAATTAGCCCTTCACCCTCTACCTCACCCTCTATAAGTTGACCACCTGTCTAAGTTGACCACTAAAGTGCTGCACCGCAAGTGGTCAACTTACACAAGTTTCACCGTATATACGCATAATCAGTCAGATTTTTTGTCCCGAACAATGTAACAAAATAAAATACAATTTGACGCGAACAGTATCTAATAGAGTATAAAGTGAGATAAGTGCGGTGAAGCGTTATTTTGCTTCGAATCAACATTTCGTAAATTTGTTGATTTGCATTAGCGTTTTGAACTCTTGATTAAATAAATTGAAAGGGAGTGTTTATTCAATAATCATAGGGTTGCAGGAAAATTTTTATTTCTACTCGTATTTTCTTAACAGGAGGACTCCCGAACGATAAAATTTATGAATAATGTGTAGGGACCATATTTTTGATCATCAATTTGAGGACGTGTCCCGAAATCCAAAGACAATTTGGGAAGCCAGAAAAAGTTTTGCGGCCATAACAAAACCGTACTTATGTTATGAAAAATTACTAATATATTTTAAAGAGTATCCAAACATATTTTCTAATCTACACAATGTACTACAAATTCGAGGACGCATGCAGGGATGATTCTCCGACATTTCCGAAAATTTTCAGGAACCTATTCCGAAACATTTTCAATGTATTTATCTTAAGATTTCTTTAATGAATAATATCAGTGCTTTTTTACTACCTTCATACCTTCATACAAGCAAAATATTTTGTACTACTTTAAAAAACTATCGAATAACGATTCTGGGAAAAAAAAAGTATCTTCTTGTATTAATGTTAGACTTTTCATTTAATTACTTCAATGTTTTTTTTGTTTTTTTTTTTTTTTTTGAATTCATGGTGCATACTTTTTCCGAAAATTTTGTGTGAAGTTCCGAAAAAAAATTTCCACTGGGAATCACGCATGGACGTATGGTCACCCTAACAATATTTGTTACCAAATGTATTAAATTAAATAACTAACTCATTGGTCCATCAAGATTATCGCTTATTGAAGTGTTTAAACAAAACAACCTGTTGTCAAACTAAAAACCTAAATAGTCTAAACGTTGTCTAACCGTTCGAGGTTGAACTTGAAAAATTTAATGACAGTAATAAAAAAATTTTCACGTTACGAAAGCACAAATAAGCATTAAAATGCAGATATATGTTTCGGGACTGCTTGGAATCCCTTTTTCAAAGCGAGAGGGAGATTTTAGATGCAAAAACATCCAAATGAAGCAGATAGAACAAAACCACGGCTTATATAACCTAAGATTTACCTGAAAACCAATGAGAATAAAGGCAGCGCGTGAAGTGGAAGTAGAAGGAACACGGAAGGCACCAATTAAGAAAGCACCAAACGAACCCGGTTGAAAGTACCCAAAGTAAAAAAGAAATATCAATTACAACAACGCAAAAAGACACAGCAAGCATCAGAATGCGCAAATACATGAAAATTGCAAAAACGATAAAATAAAATACAAAGAATTAAAATGGAAATAGAAATATGTACAGTGGGCTTTCAGCAAAAAAGACACAGCATGCATAAGAATGCGCAAATACATGAAAATTGCGAAAACAATAACATAAAATACAAAGAATTAAAATGGAAATAGAAATATGTACAGTGGGCTTTCTTACTTTTATTTGTGGGTTATTAAGGGATCATTCATAAATGATGTCACGCTTCGAGGGGGGAGGGGGGGTTTGTGAAATTGTGACAAAGTGTGACAAGGGGAGGGGACGGGAGGGGGCAACAAGAAGGGTGACATCATGCCTTATGCAACATAGCGTGGCATGTGACAAAGGGGGAGGGGGGTCTGCTGAAGTGTGACATATTGTGACAAAGGGGGAGGGGGTCAAATACATGGGTCTGCTGAAGTGTGACATATTGTGACAAAGGGGGGAGGGGGTCAAATACATGGGAAAAAAACGTGACGTCATTTATGAACGGCCCTTAAAGTGAAATTTTTTTTTTTACAGTTTATTTAACACAAAGTCAAATTTAATGAATTTCGACCTCTCTAATGTCAAATGCTTGTTAATACACGGGAAGTAGGCTCGTGTAGTTCTCGACGAACTGTTTTTCTTTCCTCTTTCCTACAATCTAACGCCACATGCAGCGCGTGTAATTGATAAGAGGCTCACTTGCAATAAAAGTGTCCCTACTGGGCTCCGAAATTTACATCATCCACTTGTCTGAGCGGCTTACGATGTCAGCGGAAAACAAAACAAAAACGCGGAAGATGAAAATGAAAGCACGAGGGATAAAAAGCAAAAACAAAGCACAAAACCACAAACATTTACTTCCTAGTTACATTGGGATACATTACGCCAAGAAGTCAATAAAAAAATATAAGAACAGGCAGTCTGCAATGTCTGCACTTCAACGATTCTAAATCCTTTGTAACCGCCAACAAAATCGTCTGCAAGAACTCATTTAATCAATGTCGACTTTTTTTTTGCTTCGCATTCTTTTTTTCTCTTCTTTCTTTTAGTGGGTTCGCAGTGACACGAAAAAAAAAAAAAAAAGTTTTGCGGTTTCTCCAAAAATGAAGGATCTTTTCCGCATTACAGATAAAGTGATTTTGACAATTACCATTATTTGAATTGCGACAAATCGGTGGATGATGATGTTAGTAATTTACACTGATATTTTTTCTTTTATTTTTTATTGATGAATGGCTGGAAGTGAAGTTATATTTTCTTTTCACTAAATTCGACGGATGTTCCAAACTTTCTTAAATGTGAGTCAATAATCTTCATTTTTTTTTCTTTCACTTTTTTTCTTCCTTCTTGTCTTCATTTTTTTTTTTTTTTTTGTAGGGTAGTATCTCAGTACAACTTGAGGGGATAGGAAAATTTTATAAAAATATCTGAACAAACGCTCATAGACTTCACCTGCCAGTAAATGTATAAAAAAAAATAATGTACCCAAGGACAACCCAGTAACCATTGCATTAAATTATTGCCCCAAAATTTCATTTGATAGTGCAACAATGAGCAAATACAGAACCCATTGTATTTCCAAATTTTAAATTTATTGTAAGAGACCGTTCATAAATGATGTCACGCTTTTCCCCATATATTTGACCCCCCCCCCCCTTTTGTCACAAAATGTCCCACTTCAACATACCACCCCCCCTTTGTCACACGTCACGCTATATTGCATAAGCATGATGTCACACTTCTTGTTACCCCCTCCCCTTGTCGCAGTTTGTCACAATTTCACGAACCCCCTCCCCCCCTCGAAATGTGACATCATTTATGAGTGATCCCTAATCTGAAATAAAACACATCACTATCGCTCACAGAACCAGTAAGCATTTCACATTCTGTAGACCAGCGTTTCCCAACCGGTGCGGTTCGCGCAGAGCAGGAAGAGGTTCGCAAAAATAATACAGTAATAACGGAATTTTTAATTGCTGACTTAAAAGAAATAACGAAATAAGAAATTAACTTTCTCGCAGATGGAGCGCAAAACTGATTTTTTTCATTAATTGTTTTCAAGATACTGCAGAACAGTTATGGACTTTCGTGGAAGCAAATGGGTACAAAAATTTAAATGCAATTATTTCTAGCTTTGTCTGATTTCGAAAATTTGGATCACAAAAGTAGAGAAGTTATTCATTGAATTATTTTAAATTTTGGACGTATGTTTCTCCTTTCATTTCCCATTTTTTAGCATAAGCGCGAAAAAAAAAAAAAAAAAAAAAAAAAAGAGTCCGAAACATGAAAATGTACTAAAATGTAAAGTTTTGAAATATTTTCGGCTAAGTTTTCATATATAAACCCCATAATGGAACAATAAGAAATTTATTTGTTAATTTCAAATTTTATTTTCACACTCATACTTTCTTTCCACTTGTTTACGTCATCGCAATGAGAAACACGAAAACACGTAAATTTTAATATTTCTGTAAACTTCGAAAACTTTCGGCGAATTTCGTATATTTCAAACAAAAAATGGAACCGAAAGGAAATCTATTGATTAACTCAAAATTTTATACTGCTATTTCTCCTGCCATTCCACAACGTTCCCTTACTATCGAGAAAGCAGTTTCCAAAAATTATTTTTGCTAATACATATGTTTGCTGCCCTTGAATCAAAAAGAACAATTAATAAAAAATGCTAACTAACAGAAGGGGTTCGCCATCTTCTTGGTTCGCAAGGAGAAAAAGATTGGGAACCAGAACCACTGCTGTAGGTGGTTTTAGCAAATTTTACGTTAATCAAAAGCCTTAGTTAACGAACCGTTCATAAATGATGTCACGCTTTTTTCCAATATATTTGACCCCCTCCCCCCTTTGGCACAAAATGTCACACTTCAACGGACCCCCCTCCCCCTTTGTCATATGTCACGCTATGTTGTATAAGCCTGATGTCACACTTCTTGTTACCCTCTCCCCTTCCCTTGTCACGCTTTGTCATAATTTCGCGAACCCCCCTCCCCTCGAAGCGTGACATCATTTATGTATGATTCCTAAATAGTTTACATTTTATCAATATTTTTACTGCATAGAGTTTAAACGGTTAAAAAGTACATTCCTTTTTGCTGTCTGTGGAATCCAACTGTGCTTTGTCTAGCTTGATAACTATAAGTTAAAAGTTTCAAATATATTATTTCACTATTTTTGTTATAATTTATTCTTTCAAACATTATCACTTTACCACCATTATTACGAATGAACTGGTACTGTGATGAAATGGCGAATAATTGTAAACGACGTATATAAGAAAGAGACGTATATACGATGTTTTACTGTGTGTATGCAGAAAATATGATACTATTGACTAGTAAATATGAATGAAAGGATTAGCGAAGAAGAATTATGGAGAGTTAACCCTAGAAACCTCTTCTGGCTGAGTCTCTGTTCTGGCATGTGACAAAAGGGGGAGGAGGTATGTTGAAGTCTGACATTTTGTGACAAAGGGGGAGGGGGTCAAATATATGGGAAAAAAGCGTGACGCCATTTGGGGATGCTCCCAAAAGTGTCTGATCTTTTTCAGAAAAATATTTGAACTTTCACAAAATATTTGAATTTTCACAAAATATTTGATTTTTCACAAAGGATTTGATTGGGGCTAGAGTCACTGTTCTTATGTTTTGGAAACCGTATAGTAAGTACTACTGTTTTTTAGGGCTCTGTAATAGCAAGTGCGCTCGCGAATACCAATGTCCCGCGAAATGTCAGAAGCCAACTCCATCACAGACCACGAGAGGACGGCAAGCGGCGTTGGAAGGGGGGGGGGGGGGGATTAGAATTAGTAGCATATGGTGCGCCGGCAGTGGGCGTGGCAGCTGTACTAAATTTAACACTCGAAAGAATGGTAGCCCTGAAAGTAACAAGTCGAACGATCTCAATAAAAAGCATCTCAAGACGGTAACTCCTGACAAGACCGTTATTTCCAAGGCCGCCGAGTTTTGGAAGTCTGCTAGCATTTCTTCTTCAGAAGCAAACCTCTTGTGTGTGCTTCATTTTATATTTTTTCCTCTGTTTTCTACTCCCCCCCCCCCCTATAAGTCACGTGCGTTGCTGACCCCGCGCGAGCCGTTGCATTCGGTAATAGTAGGTGTGGCCCCTTTATTCGAAGGCCGGAACTCCCGCCAACACGACAGGTGGGCACGACAGGTAGTGTTTCGAAAAATCGGTTGGGATGCTCAGGATTGAAGCATCTCGGAATGTTTTGGATAAAAAAAAAAGTGCTTGTGGACTTTTTTTTCTTCTTCTTAGATAATGGTTAGTTAGTTTTAAGCGACAGAGCGGCGCATCAGCATTGAACTGATTGTTAGAAATTGGAAGTGAAGCAGAATCATGGATTGATTTTAAGATAGTTCGAAATTGTGGGGAGAAGGTGAAAATCTGATGCATTTTTTTTTCTCTCACGTTAAATCCGCCTTTATTGTACTAAACAACAGATTGTGCGCAAAATGATGATGCTATAAAACTGAAAAGCAACGTTCTTGGGGGAGGGGGAGGGGACAAAAAAAACTACTATGCAAATTTAGAGTTTAGGGTGACAAAATTGGAAGGAGGCCTGTTCATTCACACGTCAGACTACTCTATGCAATACAAAGATCTATAAAACTGTTTATTTATTTAGGTATGCTGATGTTTCAAATTTTGTCTACATCACCGTATTTTTAGCAGGGGTGCCTACCTCGCTAAAAGCGATGGCGCACACACCAAAAAACGATGACCCCCCCCAAATTGGCCAAGCATTCGGCCAAGGGCCCCAAACGCCCCTGTACCCCCACCCCAAATGTCAATGGCGCAGTCTGCCCGAGGACCCCTCCCCCTGGCGGGCACCACTGTTTTTAGACTACGAAATCATAACCAAAACGGTGCTTTGGAAAACTTTCATAGCGAGTGTGTAGATTTAACTCTAACCTTTGGGGGGATCAGGAAAAGGCAATTTATTGCCTCCCCTCTGACCCCTCGGATTCTGCTACAGTTTTAAGGGGGAACAGTACCTCCTTCCAAATTTTTTTTGGTTTAACAGTGAGATAAAAAGTAATTCATGTATTTAATTCCAATTATGATTAGAAGTGAAATTTAAAAGATAAAACCTCCTTGTAAATTTCTCAATTATATCTTTTTCTAAAAGATCTTTTCTGAATAATACTTCCCAAGCATGCTAGAAGAGAAGGTAACATGGAATTACAACCTGAAACTTAATTGAATTTTAATAATTTATTTTCGTTGAAAACTCAGAAGAAAGGACAAAAAATTCAAACTCAGCAATTAAATGAAAACAAACTACAAACTCATAGTCGAACCCACGCTTTTTTTCAAACATGCTCCGATGAATGCACATACAAAGTTTCAAAGCTGTATCTTTAGCTGAAAACAACCTTATGCTAAAATACTAAACGTAATTTGTCGAAAATACAAAGCAGAGAGAAATGCGTTTAACCCTCCGTTAGCGCGCGAATCTGTCAGATGCATAAATAAAATAGCGATCCAGGTAGATAGGTGCTAATTTTTGTATTACTTCAGTAACAATCCATTATTTTTGATTGGCAGCCAAAATAATGAATTGTTACTGAAGTAATACAAAAATTAGCACCTATCTACCTGCGCCTAACGGAGGGTTAAAGATTTTAAATGCAGACTGACAACAGCTAAACTCATTTACAAAAACCGGACTACCTTTTAAAGTATTGCTCACAAAAGCTTCAAATTTTGCATGAAGCTTTAAAACCAGTTTGATCTATCGAAAATTTCGATATTTTGAACAATTTTGAGGTACGGTGACCCATCAAATTATACGTATAAAAATTAACAAGCATATGAAATATGAGAAACAAAAAAACGGTTTAAACAAAAACTGGGATCTGGAACAGCTCCTTTTTTGAGTCGCTTCACCCCGACTTCTTGTTCCGTGCGCCGAATTATTTTAATAGATTATATTATTTTTTTTTTTTACTTAGTTAATTTTTTTATAATAAAAAAAATTAAAAAATTAAAAGAAAAATCTGAGCAGAAGAGCACGTCGAATATCTTTGCTCCAGTTTCGAGAAAAATCTCGTGGCTCCCCTGCTCCGCTCCAAAAATCCAAAATTATATTATATTGAACATACGCTCTCAGGGGTCAGAGGAAAATCAGGTTTATTTTCGGACCCTTCTTCACAAAATTGCAATGAATCAAATTGGACCCTTCATAAAATTCCAATCAATCGAAACGTACCCCTCATTAAATTTCGAGCCTCCAAATCGTACATTTATGTTTAAATTTTGAATTTTCACAAAAATACTTGGATTTTCACAAATATGTTTGATTTTTTTCAGAAAAACATTTGGATTTGCACAAAATATTTTTAAAATTCACCAAAAAAAAAAAAGAACTCTGTTAAAAATGCTGTACCAACTCCTGGTTCTTCAAAAATAACCCTTTATAAAATGCGAGTCAATGGAATTGGACCCTTCACTAAATTCCGAGCTACCAAATCGTACTTTTAACAGAATTATTTATTAAAGAAGCGGCAAGCAAATAATTAAAAATAAATTATCACTCTGTTTAAATTTTGGATTTTCGCAAAGGATCATTAATAAATGATGTCACGCTTCGAAAGGCTTGTGAAATTGTGACAAAGGGAGGGGAGGGGTAGCAAAAAGTGTGACATCTTGTGCAATGTAGCGTGGCATGTCACAAAGGGGGGGGGAGTGTAATAGTATTGTTGTAATGTTGAGGTGTGACATTTTCTGTCAAAGGAGGGAGGGGGGTCAAATATATGAAAAAAAAAAAGCGTAACATTATGGATAGTCCCAAAAATGTTTGATTTTTTTTTCACAAAAGTATTTGAATTTTCACAAAATATTTTATTTTTCCCAAAAATATTTTTAAAATTCACAAAAAAGGAACCCTGTTTAAAATGCTGCATTCAACCCCTGGTTCTTCCCCTTCCCGGGGATAATTTGAAATGTCGTTCCTGCCGCTACTCCAAGACTCCTGCAAACACTAACTTGTTCTTGTCTTCCAAAAGGAGGTAATTACTCTTAACGCCCTATCCGTTAGACCTCTGCATAATGGTTTTTGGCTCCATAAGGTCCCTTTCAATATGCCCCTCTTCTTTGATGATCTTCCCGCATCATTCGAGCCATTGAGAGAGACATCCCTTGAAATCGAAGCCTTTCCCCGGCTCCCGCCGATGAGAGCAATTATCCCCGAAACGAAGGGAGTATAGCGTTTCTTCTGACTTTCCGTCCGGTCTCCATGGCAACGGCATAGATGTCAGCGGGTCGTCACGTCTGCCCGACTCCGGCGGACACGAAGAGTGTAGAGGAGCGAGCCTTTTCTCTTCAGAAAAGGCGCGCTAGAATGTGTTGCGAATTGGAAACATTTGAAACAGAGGCAACAGTACTCGATGTGATACACTAGTCGACAAAAAAAAAACTTTTTTCCCTAACACAAATACAATTAGCTATTTCCAACTACTTTTGTAGCGTAGAATTCAAATATAATTGTAAAAAAGCTGTAACACGTACAGTTTTTTTGTTATGACTATCGTATAGTACGAAAAAAACTCAAAAATGGATTTTAATCACAATTTTTATCATGATTAATCTCCTTAATTCATCACGGAATTCTATTTCGATGGAGAAAAGATACATATTTTAGACTAAATAAAACATAAAACTATCAAGCTTTAATAAATGCGATGAAATGTTGTCATTTTTTTTCTTATGTGACGTTAAATCTTTTCTCTTGATAAACCTGCAGTAGTCACCCATCACTGCTAGTTCCCAATGATATTGCTATCGGGTATCCATAATCTTAATATCCTTGTAAAATCTTTCCCCTTGTTCATCGCTATGTTCACCAAGATCTTTTTGGCAAAAAATTCAAATATGAATGTAGAAAGGGAATTTTAAATGACATCCCACACCCCATGGCTTGGAAAGACTTAAGAAGATCTTAAATTAGGATTTTAAAATTTGTATCTTTCTTTTTTGCTAAAAATCCTTTCACCACCTTCACAAACGATTTCCAAGCTGCTTTATTAAGCTTCCCTTCGAAATCAGGGTCGCAAATCATTTGTCTAATTTGAGGTCCAATAAAAACATCTTCTTTAAGTTTTGCTTCACTCAATTGTAGAAAACGTTCTTTTAAAAATTTTAATCCTTATCCTTCTTCTTTGTCCATGGCCTTCACAAGGTTTCTCATCAGTCCTAATTTAATGTGAAGTGGAGGGGGCAGAATTTTTTTTCCTTCCAAAAAGAGAGTTGTATTTAACATTACCAGCTCCAAGGTGAAGTGATGTTCTGGGTGGTTATTCTTTTTTTACGAAATGCTGTGTTGTTGCTAGACTATACCACAAATATAAAAAGCAACAATGCTCAGTAAATCTCTCCTGAAGACCCATTAATATAGCTACGACCTTCAAGTCTCCACCAATTCGCCAATTGAACTGTTTATACTTAAATGCAATTAGAATAGTCACCACGTTAGCGTACGTTTCCTTCATGGAAGCTAAGTGGGCTATTGGTTTGCGAAGCAGACCATTCAGTTCATTTTGACGAATAAAATGGAGTTCGCTGTTTGGGTTACAAGTACCTTCAACAACATGTGTTTCAGTTATGTCTTCAATGACTCACCTCTCTTGAATGTCAATATCTTTTCAATTCAATGGAACAGTTGGTACCATTAAGTGCTTGCCGCGAGGAACTATCTCTGCAGATGGGATATTCGGATACTCAATTTCATGTATTTGCTTTTCGGAATATCCTTCTATGTTTGTAAGACAAAAGTAACAATCATCAAAAGCATTTGAAGGTCCTCGCCACACCATTGGGACAGCAAGTGGTAAAGCCCTTTTTTTGCCTTTCATCCACTGACCAAGAACCACATTGCAACTCACGTAACACGTGAGGTGTTTTTATCTTGGTCACCAACTTGGCACCCGAAGTACAAGAAACAAGCCTTATTCACATTTTTTACCTTGAGATTTAAAAATAAACCAAACCGCCACAAATGCAACAAAAACTTATATGGCATAGTTTTTCAATGTCTGCGCTCAAAATTTGCCATTTTCAACATGAACTATAATGATAAAAAAAAAAACCCCCACAACTATATTCAACAAGGAAGGTTTACATAAAGGGATGCCAGAGATAACTAGATACGGCGAGATTGTAGGGTACCAGAAGCGTTGGGTTGCCACATGCGACAAAATTCATGAAAAATAGCAGAAAGCTCCAATTTTTGTTACACAAAAATGTGACGTGGTGGAACATTTTTACTTGCAGGTATTTGAATAACAATATGAATCTATAATAAAAATAGTAATTTGGTTGTTGTTAGCGAACCACTGTAGAGCAGTGATATTGGAGAGGACAAGATGATACAGACGCGTTTGGAAGGGAAAAGAGTTCTTGAGAAATCGTGACTTTTAATTTGACATGAAATATTTATTAGTAATGTGACCTAAATGAGCGCGATCTGAAGCTTTTAGTTACCTTACTTACAATTTAATCAAGAGTTCAAAACGCTAACGCAAATCAACAAACTTACGAAACGTTGATTCGAAGCAAAATAACGCGTTACCGCACTTATTATCTCCCTTTATAATATATTGGACAATGTTAGCTTCAAACTGTACTTAATTTTGTTTGACATTGTACTGGAGAAACGATCTGACTGACTAATCATGTATGTATGGAACTGATACCTTAGGGATCATTCATAAATGATGTCGCACTTCGAGGGGAGGAGGGGGTTCGTAAAATTGTGACGAAGTGTGACAAGGGGATGGGGAGGGGGTTACAAGAAATGTGACATCATGCATTATGCAACATAGCGTGACATGTGGCAAAGGGGGTAGAGTGCTCCGTTGAAGTATGACATTTTGTGACAAAGGGGGAAGGGGGGGCAAAGATATGGGAAAAAAGAGTGACATCATTTAGGAACGGCCTCATTAAGATTAGTATTTTTTTGTTTTGACATTCATTTAATAGGTTAAAGTTTCGCTTTTGTTTTTATTCTTGACATTTCTTTGAACTATATATAGTAAAAAATGTATTGAGTATTGTACAAATATCGTAGTTTGCAGCTGTAAGGAGTAGTGACGAATAAAAACTTCTTAAAAAGAAGGCTTCGAATCCACGTCGAAAGTAGGTGGGGGGAAAATGAATTAAATATTTCCCAAATTGTCTAGTTATTACATAAAAAAAAGTAAGAAAATCGGTTGAAAAACAGAAGAGGAAATGGTACTTAATTGTTTTGTCATTGGGATCATTCATAAAGGATGTCACGCTTCCAGGGGGGAGGGGGTTCGTGAAATTGTGACAAAGTGTGACAAAGAGAGGGGAGGGGTAACAAGGAGTGTGGCATCCGTGCTTATGCAACATAGCGTGACATGTGACAAAGGGGGGAGGGGGTCCGTTGAAGTGTGATATTTTGTGACAAAGGGGGGAGGGGGATCAAATATGTGGGAAAAAGCGTGACATCATTTATGAACGGTGCCATTGCCTATTTATGAATAAATTTTTAACAGGTATCTGTAGCAGCCACTTTTGGGGGGTTGCTCTGCTCCGTCTTCTAAATACTTGCTCAGACTCCGCTCCACGCTCCGAGCACTTCCAATCGGTTATATTACAGTGGAGCATCTTTTTACGGCGTTTTAGTGTGGCCCCAATTCTTGAATCCAACCAGAATTGTAAATCGATTGTACGACATCGTTTATACGACGTTTTTTGGTATTGCTTTTGGTGTCGTATAAGTGATACTACAAAAAAAAAAAAAAAATTTGTTATATATGTACGTTTTTTTTTTTTTTGGGGGGGGGGGGGATTTTAGGACAAAAAATTAAAAAACTTGGTTAAAAGAAAGAAGAGAGCAATAGAACGTAATAAATTTCCTTGCACCAGCTATTCTCCGATTTCGAGCAAAACCTATTTGCCCCACTGCTTCACGCTTCTGCTCCCGATCCCTGTTGGAAACAACGTTCTTCCAGCCTGTTTCAGTCAGTAAAAGTTTACTTTTTATAGCACTTATGGAGTCAACTGTCTTTCTGGGGGTCCTCGAAGGATGGCTGTGCAGACTGAGTAAGAGAAAACCAGGAAAACTCTATTTCGGGCCGAAGGGACAGAGGGGCGTCTGGACTTTCCTCTGTACACGGCCTTAAAAGAGTTGATCTATCACTTTTAAATTTATTGAAATATGATTCTACTATCTCTTATTGTGCTCATCTTTTACGCATGGAAGAGTGGACTTCCTAAGGGACCGTTCATAAATGATGTCACGCTTCTTTCCCATCTATTTGACCCCCTCCCCCCTTTGTCACAATATGTCACACTTCAATGGAACCCCCTCCTTTGTCGCATGTCACGCTGTGTTGCATAAAGCATGATGTCACACTTCTTGTTACTCCCTCCCCTCCCCTTGTCACACTTTGTCACAATTTCACTTACCCCCATTCCCCCTCGAAGCGTGACATCATTTATGAAGGATTCCTAATGCCTTAAAACAGCTGCATGTTATGCAATTGTGTTAAATATCTGAAAATATTCACAAAACTTTTATCGTAATATGCTTCTGAAGAAAACAGACGTTGAAAGAAAAATTATCATGTTCATGCAGAATACAGAATGATGACGCCTCTGGCAAAAAGTAATTCAAATTAATTCGAACAAGCTATTATTAAGTTAAACGCACATCTCTCTACAAACTATTTCTTTTATTAAACAGTAATTAAAGAACTTTTATTTTCATTCAAAAGAACCACCTAAAACATTTTACACCATATCATTAACCGGGATAGTTTACATTTAACTGATCGGTTTTCCTACGTAGGATGTAGAATTTAATTATTTCTCCATACTAATGCATTAAATACAACTAATCCTAATTACGCAAATGTACAATTACTCAAAGTATTATGTGACAAATATAGCCAATCAACACCAAATGCCTTATCAACACCTACAACCTGCTGATATTTAATGCCAATTTCCTCGCTTTGACATCGCCAAATATTAAATCCCGTTTGACTCTAAATAAACGGAGGGTCCATCCATTGCCTAAGGTTGTATGTAAGTAATATCTGTTTGGGTTTATTTGTCAATCATCTATTTCGCTTTTCGGTAAACGGAATTAAAGTCTAGGAGGATCGCTTAATTTTTCAATTGGTGGGCTAAAATTTAAGAAAATACTTTTCCCTGTACATAATTCTTTGTTTCGTTTCGTATTTAATGGCTGAAGAGCAGGGTTCTCTTTTTTTTTTTTTTTTTTTTGAGCCTACGTTGGGATCATTCATAAATGATGTCACTCTTCGAGGGGGGAGGGGGTAACAAGATGTGTGACATCGCGCATTATGCAACATAGCGTTACATGTGACAAAGGGGGGGGGGGGTCCGCTGAGGCGTGACAAAGGGGGGAGGGGGTCAAATATATGGGGAAAAAGCGCGACATCATTTATGAACCGCCCCTTTCCTGTAAAAGTAAAAGCAACATATGAAAGCAGGCTAAATGTATCGTTAAAAATGAAGAAAAGTCAAAATAAGTGAAATAGTTAAATAAATATTGAAAAGTAAAAAATTTGAAAGTAGGGTTTTGAGATAGGGAAAATGTGTGTCTGTCAGTCTGTCTCCTCCCCCCCCCCCCCTGCCTCTAATAACTTTTGAAGAAATTGCCCGACTCGATATTTCTTTTGGATTCGAAAGATCTCGGCGAAAACATCTCATTTTCATAATTTAATTTTTGATTTAAACAATTTTTCGTTCAGTTTAAAAAATTTTAACATTAGCGCCTCTGGGTAAAAATGAAGTAAATTATATAAACTCCAGGCATAAGATCCCAGTTCCTATGAACAAGCTTATTGGAAGAAGCTCTGAGCGTGAAATATTTTTCGATTTGAACATTTTTTTTATTTTTGAACAGTTCAAAAAAAAATCAACATTTGTGCCTATGGCAAATTTTAATCTAATATAAATCGTGATCAAACCGACGGATTTGCTTAGAACAAACTTTATTGGATACATCTCAGGGCGTAGAACGTGTAGAGATATGAAGTTCAACCAGAACTGAACAAGCTTATCTTCCGATGAAAATTTTTGATCTGGATTTTTAAGGATATTTCTGACTGAATCAATGAATGAGTGAATGAATTAATGAGGATATTTCTGAATTTTTAAGGAAATTTCTGAAACAGTTAAGGAATGACTGAATGAATTAAGAAATGAGTGAATTAATTAATGAATGAGTGAATGAACTAAATAATATGATTAAATTAATTAAGGAATTAATTAATTAATTAATGAGTGAACGAATGAATAAATAAACGAATGAATGAATACATGAGCCAGGGAATAATTGAGAGAACGAATGAATAAATGAATTCACGCATAAATTAATTAATTAATGAGTGAATGAATGAATACATGCGCCAGGGAATAATTAATTGAGTGAATGAATGAGTAAATGAATACGTATTAACCGTTGAAAAAGGTATATTTGAAGCAATTAAACTAAAGGAGAAAGAGAGACAGGTAGCTACATTAAAAATTTGATGTTGGGTGTATAAGGGAAAGTAGGCTCACATAGTTCTAGACGGAACTTCTTGTTAATGTTCTTCGTAGTGAAAGGATAGCATTAAAAATGAAGATTTGAGAAAAAAAAAATCTTAAACTGCTCTTCCTAAAAGTAACATTGCCTTGTCACAAAAACAAAATTGTCCTTTTATTGGGCATGCGTTCCACGTTGAGAGCCATAGTTGTACTTTACGCGCACGAAAATCTGTTGAAACAAATATAAAACAAACTAAATACATTCAGGTCTTCTTCCGGATATATTCGATACATAGTGAATCAAAAATGTGGAAATCAATACTGTAAGAGGTCGTTACACTCGAGAGAGAGAAATCTTTGAAAAGTATTCCTATTTCTGGAGGAAACTTGTCTACTTAATGTTCATTCTGCTCTTTTCTTCTTCTTCCATAAATCCTCCTCGTACTGCTGTCGCTATTATTTACGTCGCTGGAAGTACGTTGAAGCAGGGAGTTTCCGGTGTCCAATCACGTTAGGTTTAGCTTTGGAAAAATTGAGCGACTGCTCCTTATTTCTCTGATTGAAAATAAAGTAAGGGAGGGGGGGGGTCGATGAGAAAAAAAAATTGAATAAAACTATAGTGAGCGGATTAATATAAATAGAGGGTTGGTACTCACACACGGTTAAATCAGCATTTCATTTTATCGAATGTCCGTCTATGAAGCCATCGTGGAAAACAGTCGTGACCAGAGTTCATTTAATCTTTGGTTTATTTCAGTATCATCACACGAAAATATACATTCAAAACAATACAAAGACGAACACCAACATCAACATTTTTACAACAATATTTACATCGTGAATCCCCGCGGAAAGCTTGCGAGAGCCTTTTATACCCTCTCGAGCTACTTGCCACGTGATGATGCACCGATATTGCTATTCGTTACTATTTTTAGCTCACATTACATAATCTTTCCCGCGTTAGCTTCCCTGGCTGGGGGACATATAAAAAATATCTATGTTTCAAAAACGAAACAGAATTAAAAAAGGGGTCTAAAAATGTTATTTAGTTTTCAATGTTATATATATATGTATATGTAGTACAGTGGGGTATCGTTTATACGATACCAAAAGGGCTATCGAAAATCGTCGTATAAACGGTACTCTACTCTGCATATGTTTATATATATATAAATATATTAGCGTCACCAGGGGGAGTTAATTACCGCACCCTGGTGACACACATGCTAGAAACGCTACTGATATATATAGTATCAGTGGCGTTCCTAGCATGGGTGTCACCCCTACCAAAAAAAATTGTGCTGTATATAATGTTGTAGTTTTTTTCCTTTATATTATTTTTAGAAATACAACAAAAAAAAAAAAAAGAAAAGAAAAAAAATTTTAAGAAATTCTATTTTATTTATTCTATTCAGTACACTAAATTTATTTTCAGTTATAATACGTTGCAATCAGTAAAATTGTACAATTGTTGTTGTTGTAGAGTCCTCGCGCGAAGCGAGGAAGAATAAATGCGCTGCTCCAGAGTCTAACGAGGCCTTTATAGGTAGGAATCCGACTTCCGCCCCTATTGATTCATCAGTTCGAGATGTCTCTTAATTTTGAACCAGCTCCCAGATGAGAGACCGTCACCTGGGTTGGCACTCCCAGAGGTATCGTTTCACTTGGTGGACATTGGAGCCACGACCTATTTAACATGCACCAGCTCCCCTTTAGCGTACACGGACACCACAGCAACCAGCCGCGAGAGGTTGTCACCCTCCCGAACCACTGACCTCATTCAATGTTGCTTCACTTTTGGTGTTCTGTGGGAACCGAGCTTCTACCGACTGGTCCACTCCGGGACCAAAAATTGTTTAATTCAACTATATATGTAATAAATTCATACATTTTTCAGAAACTTTTTGTCTTATTTTGGGTGTCACCCCGGGCGGATGGCCCCTTCCTACCTCCCCCCTCATTAATGATGCAGCTATATATGTATATATGACATATATATCGGTGTGTCTCATTTTACTTGAGTTAAAACCTAGAAAAATGCATAATTTTTTATACTTTTAAACTTTAATATATCAACTGAGTGCCCAATGCGGTGCCTTTTTTTTTCTATTGGCTAGACATTTTCTAAAAATGATCTCATTTTAATTTTGCAATTGCAATCATTTTCTATTTAAATTTCATTATTTAAAGAAACAACTTTTCATGTTTTAGTATAAATTTAACGGTTAATATTTAAAACGCCTGATCATTATCATAAGGGTATTTTATCTATTTGACAAACAGTTTTCCTGATATGTTAAAGATGTTGAGTTTGTCTTATTTTGTTTTAATGTCGATCAATAAAAAGAGTTGTGAAAATGTTCCGTAAAAATATTCCATGCGTAAGTAAATTACGTCGAGATCGTTTCTCTGCAGGGAGACAAATGCAGCAGCGAAAAAAACATTACAGCAATTTGGTGGCGCTCTTTATTATTTTTATTTATTTATTTATTTATATTTAATTTCTGGCAACCATTCACATGGAGAAAATATTGGGATTTTCATTACTATATTTTCTGATAAGCTTATATTGTTCAGATAAAAGCGTTTTATATAAATTTCCTCATAAATACTTGTATTACTATCTTGATTGTAACATTTCTACCTTGAAACCGATTTTGAAGAAATTTTCATGGATAAATCCTAATTTTATTCTTAAATTTATTGTTTGGTTGATTCTTGTAATGCATCAATTTTATGGTGTTGAATAAATGATAAAATAAAAAATCGAAGATCTCCAAATATTTACTGAAACATTTATTGTTCCTATTTGAAAAGAAAACAAAAGTCATTTAATATTTACATGCATGCAATTAACGGAAGTATGATAGAAACACAGAGTAATCATAAACTAGAGACTCAACTTTCAAGCCGTTTTGTAGTGTCGATTTCACTAGCGCACCACGGGGAAAAACATGAACTAAATTACAAGAGTTCGCATTACGAGTTTAACGAACTCATGTCTCATCTAACGATATTCGCTTTGTTTTGAAAGGAAATTGCATATTTCTTTACAGTTCGCTCATTTGTTGCTTAGCGTAGCTCTTTCAGATTGAATTACCCTTAAATTTTTATTATATTTCTTCGTTATTTTCTAGAATATTATTCAACGTTAAAGCTTATTTACGGTAGTTAAAAAGGATTACTTTTTGAAATAATACATAACTTCAAAATTTCTTGATACCAAACATATTTAACTGAATGTATTTAGAACATGTTCTACGTTTTCATTTTAATCTGCTGAAAATAAATGTTTCATTATTTATTTATTTATTTATTTTAGTATTGGAATTTATTTAACAGGATATATTTTACTTAGTATTACAATTGTGCACTTGTCGTACTGCATATAAAATTTAAATAAAGACTGTTTTATGACTAAATTTGTTCTCCGATTTGTGGTATTTTTCTATTTCGGGGGTTGGCGAGGGTTATTTTTTTTTTTTTTTTCGCGAAATCAATTACTCTATGGACAGAAACAACTGTGCATTTTTTAATTTAAGTCATTTCTTACCATTAAAAAAAAATTTTTAATGCCATTTGGCATTGCCAATACTGGCAAAGATATTGTTTCGCATCCAATGAAAAATGTCATAGAGTAGAGATGAAAACTCCTGTTTTTTTTTTGGATTTTTGAAGCAACAAAAACAATACTTATTTGCATATGATGCTGTGCTACTATGTACCATGTATGAAAGAAAGAGGATAATATCAATTTAAAACTTTGTTATATTTAAAATATCTGATAATTCATTGCTGATGAATATTTTAAAGCAATATGAGGTTTATATTCCGGCAGGGTAGTAACTTGAGTGTTGCAAATCTTGGTAATCATTCTCCCATAATGCTTTTCGTGGTTTGGCGACTTTTGAGTTAAATTATGGATAATGAAGGACATCGCACTTCGAGTGAAATTTTTTTCTTTCTGCACATATTTCACTGTAACTTAAAATTAGTTCTAAATGTTCTTTCGACTTATTCTATGAATCATACGGTGGTTTTCCTAGGCGAAAATATTATTCTTTATTGATTATAAAGGGACATTTGTATTCTAAACACAATCATGTCTCTCGAACATAAAAAGAAAGTAATTCGCGCTGCTACCGCTGTCTCGGAGAAATTCTTCCTTGCGCGCTTCACATTCTTACAAGTCCAAAACTATTCAATGCAAATTCTGAAAATCTTGTGAATGATAGTGGATTTCTGGCGATATACAACATTTATGGATTCGAATATTAGTCTTATCATTATTTAATTTGAAAGTCGAGGAATTTGTTTTCCCTCTGTTTGCGTTGACCAGGGCGCAATTTTGAATGAATCAATACGATTTTTGGAATGCTAAGAGAGAGACATGGGGTGGGGGGTATATCTATTAGGGATGTAACGAATATTCGGCCACTATTCGGTATTCGGCCTATTCGGCCTGGCCGAATAGTCATTTCATCAACTGGCCGAATACTGTGTAAGGTCAAATTCGGCCTGGCCGAATATTGATGGACTATTTGGTCGAATAGCTCTGCTGCTGTAGAAATGTAAAAAAATTAAGAAATTAGTGGATTTTAAACATTTAAAATTGCAATATAATTATTGCAAAAGACAACATTAGTCTATAGTTTTAATAAATAAAAATAACTTAGACAAAAACTACTTTTTTTAAACCTTGTTTTAGGCCTTGACTGAGCAAAGACAGATTTTAATGTTGTAATATTGTATTTTATATTTAGCATTTGCTCCCAAAAGATAGCAATAGTTAATTATGATGGAGAATGTGATAAATTAATTTTATTATTATTAAAAGTGGAAGTCAGACTTCGTTTGGGTAGACTGATTTATTGTGAATATTGGGTATGAGAGAAATGTGAAAAGCCTAGAATTTATCATGAATATTTAGATAGAATAAGTTATTGGGGTTTTTGAAAATAAAAATATATTCCAGTTAAGTGTATTAAATTTTAATAGATTTTTTAAAAATAGATATGAAAAAACTCCATAAAATAAAAATGTTAACTTTTTTAACTTTAAATATCTTCATAAAACTGTTTTGAGCAAGGTAAAAATTCACTAAGCAATAGTACTTCTTTCATTTGAATTAAAGAATTAGTAAAATGATGCTAATGCTTACTACCATAAAACCTGTCATTTTTATTCTTCTTGTGGGTGAAATCCTTAGTTTTATTATATTCAAAACAATAGAGAAAATAGACTAATTTTAAATAGGTTTAAATTCTTAAGAAACACAATTAAATCATACATCATAGATTGTGTGTAATTTGCGATTAATTTTAAATTTCTCAAATACTTTCTCGTACAACGATTTTCTAGAAATTTTAATATTCGGCCTAAGACATTGGCCGAATATTCGGCTTCGGTCTATTCGGCCTAAGACATTGGCCGAATATTCGGCTTCGGTCTATTCGGCCTAGAAGAAAGGGTCGAATATCCGGCTTCGGCCTGAAAGAAATGGCCGAATATTCGGTATTCAGCTATTCGGCCCAAATCACTATTCGTTACATCCCTAATATCTATTCCTAACACAGTCATTTTTTCTAAATCCAAAGTTGAAAAAAATCCAATTTAAACTTTAAAACAGCAATTTTTTAATAATATGTAGGCAGCCTTCTTAACCCGTAACGTTAATAAGGGGTCATTCATAAATGATGTCACGCTTCGAGGGGGGAGGGGGGTTCAAGAAAGTGTGACAGTTTGTGACAAGGGAGGGGAAGGGGTAACAAGAAATGTGACATCGTACATTTTGATTTCTATAAAAGCATTTAAATTCGGCAAATATAAGGGGTCATTCATAAATGATGTCACGCTTCGAGGGGGGAGGGGGCTTCAAGAAAGTGTGACAGTTTGTGACAAGGGGAGGGGAAGGGATAACAAGAAGGGTGACATCGTACATTTTGATTTCTATAAAAGCATTTAAATTCAGCGAATATAAGGGGTCATTCATAAATGATGTCACGCTTCGAGGGGGGAGGGGGGTTCAAGAAAGTGTGACAGTTTGTGACAAGGGGAGGGGAAGGGATAACAAGAAGGGTGACATCGTACATTTTGATTTCTATAAAAGCATTTAAATTCGGCAAATATAAGGGGTCATTCATAAATGATGTCACGCTTCGAGGGGGGAGGGGGGTTCAAGAAAGTGTGACAGTTTGTGACAAGGGGAGGGGAAGGGATAAAAAGAAGGGTGACATCGTACATTTTGATTTCTATAAAAGCATTTAAATTCGGCAAATATAAGGGGTCATTCATAAATGACGTCATGCTTCGAGGGGGGAGGGGGGTTCAAGAAAGTGTGACAGTTTGTGACAAGGGGAGGGGAAGGGATAACAAGAAGGGTGACATCGTACATTTTGATTTCTGTGAAAGCATTTAAATTCGGCAAATTAAACTTATTTTATGTTAATGTAAAATAGCGTGACATGGTGACAAAGAGGGTAGAGGTTATGACTTTGTGACAAAAGGGGAGGGGAGTCAAAGATGTTGAAAGAGGTGCGACATCATTTATGAACGGTCTCTAAGGACTTAAATAAAAATATTTGGAAAAAAATATTTAGAGTAAAGTTTATTCATTCGATCACAAAAAGATAAATTTAAAAATATCTTTTTTTCTTTCTTATGGGGCTGCAGTATTGGTCATCAACCATTGCAGACCTAGTGCGTTCCCAGATATTGGTACCAACTCTTTCAGCGGCACCACAATGAGTGTGGTACCATTGCCGCAATTTTTTGACGCTTAGTTTCCCCTAGATGGGGCACCTGAGCTAACGTCGATGCAATCTGCACTAGGAATTTAATTTAGCCGAGAGTATCCATGCCAAACGGATACTCAAAGGATCTTTAACATGCCGCATAATCATACGACATGGACGCAGACGATTTTCTGCATCTTGAAAATCCACCGACTTGGGCCAGGTTGAACCTGCGATCTTGGGCATACGAGACCTGCGTCTTACCACTACGCCACCCTGTCGACAAATTTAAAAATATACAAATTTTTTGCAATAGTTTTTGTTTTTGATCCATAATTGGAATCAAAATATTTTGCGTATGTAACAACTGATCATCAATATCCACTTTTTAAACGCACTTTTTGACAATGTTTTGTGACTTCAGCGATGTCTTTGATTTTTTTTTTTTTTTTTTAGTAAAAGAGATAGAATAAAGAAATGTAATCCCCTAAAAGCTGCCATAATTTAGTTCTGGAAAAGTTTAGTTTTTAAGAAAAGTCTGAAATGAACTCAATTGTAACTGTAGGAAAGTTTTATTACTTCACTGAAAAGAGATGGTAAAAGATTTAGTTCTTGAAAAAATAGGCAACATAGTTTTGTTCTTCCGTTTAAATATATGGCTCTGCAAATTTTGAGCATATTTATTTTAGTTTATAAAATGTGGTTATGATTAAATTTAGTTCCCAGAAATCCCGGATCTGAACCGGAGCATGGAGCAGTGACATTTTACTAGAAACTGGGCGGAGCCGTTACAAAGACACTTACTGGGCTCCACTGCTTCGATTTTTTTTTTAAATTTTTTATCATTATTAAAAATTAATTAACTAAAAAAAGGAGAAATAAATAAATATTATATAATCTATTAAATAATCCGATATAATATACTAAAATTACTCGAAGCTCGTAACGGAACCGGAGCAATTAAAGCCGGGTCGGAGCAGGAGCGGAACGACTCAAAAAAGCAGCTGCTCAAGATCCCTGCTGGAAATTAAGAAAGCAAAAAAATATTTAAAAAAAATGAGAGGAGTGAGGAAAAAAATTAGTTACCGAATAATCCGGTAACTTAATTTCAATGTTGAAAGTTGGGAATTAAGAAAAATACTTCCTAAAATTAAATAACGATATTTTTAAAAATTATGTTTATTTTTTATTTATTTTAAGAATGGAGCTTCAGTTCGCCAATAGAGTAAGATGTATTTGTTCCAAAATGCAGTCGATTAAGAAAGTTAATTGAGTTTTTAAATAAACGATAAAAACTATTATTTTATAGAAGTGGGCATAAAAGATCCTTAACTCGAAAGATTGAGCGGAGCCAACCTTCTATATAAGAAAAAAAAACCTTGGCATAAGAAAGAGTTTAAACAGTGGTATACTTTTTTTGTGTGCTGAAAAACTCCCCCCCCCCCCCTCCCCACTTCACTCCCCATAAATAAAATCACTTAATAAATAATTATTTTTCTTCATCAATAAAATTACATTTTTTTTATTTTGTCATCGCAAAATTCTTTTCTCATGAAAAAATAAAATAAAAAGACGTTAAAGCGCTGATTTTCAAGTATAAAGAAAAGTTTCTTTGTCTTAAATACTTTGGCCGAAAGCTTTTTAATAATGCCTACTAAATTGTCTGTATCGAAGAAAAAAAATTCTCATTTTCAAGAATGAGAGGGCGAGCATTTTTCATTACTTCCGCGATAAAAATCTCTTTCGCGAAACAAAGCAAACGTTATTCAAAGATAGAAAGCACAATAGCGTAATTTACGCTTTAAATTATAAAAATTTAAGTACTTTCTATGCATTTTAATATTACACGAAACAGGCGTTTTAGTTATTTAAATTTTCTTCAAAGCGGGGAGATGGAAAATTGAGTTTTTAATATTGAAACGTTGCAATCGAAAATAAATAAAATAACGTAAGAAAATGTTACTAAGTTTTAAAAAATAGATAAATAAAATAAGGAATGAAATGGTTGAATGAGTCACTTAAAAATATCAGTGTTATTTTTTTTTAAATCAAGAAACTGGATCAAACTTTTTTTTTTTTTAGTTGCCCCGCTCCGACTTCTAAGTATACTTGCTCCTGCTCCGGTTCGGGCTCCGAATGGTTTTAATAGAAATCATATTATTTACCGCTTTTATTTATTTAATTTACTAATAGGTATGTATGAGACAAAAATATGAAAAGTTATTAAGCGTAATATTTCATGTGGCAACCATCAAAAAATCAGAATTTGAGAAAAGAAAAGAGAAGAAAGTACCGTTCTACTTACTACAAAAAAAAAAAAAAAAAAAAGAACTGTTACTGGCAGAGTACCAAGAAGAGTCCATTCTCGTACAAGGGAGGAGCTATTGGTATAAGGAATGGGCCGTATTCTGTTCTCGCTTTAGTTCGTTTCGCATGCTTGATTCCTTGCGAACTGATGCTATTTGCGAGTTTAAAAATGTGGTTTCTTTCAACAAACAAATAGCGAAGCAAACATTCTGATTCGCGTGCTAATAAACGCACCTGCAAAACGAACTTCCCTAAAACTCGAATGGATTCGTCCTTTCCTGCCATGCGCAGAAGCGCCCAAGTGTCGAAACTCCGTGATCAAACTGTAGATTCCTTTAGTTTTGAAGTTCGAAAGGAACAAAAAAGAAAGAAACGAAACGAAAAATATCGGAGCAGTGGGAGCACAACGGCTATCTTTGCTACGCTCCAGTTTGGAGCAAAATCTCGTGCCTTCTGCTCTATGCTCCGTTCCAGATCAGTGTGAAGTATGGATATTTATATTAGAAACTCAGTTTTGGAAGGATTAATGTTTTTTATTATTATCACAGTCAATCAGGGCAACTTTGATACACAATTCCTATATTTTTCCAAAAGGTGGACTGTTATCAATTCATACCGTATATATGTTTTTGTTTGTTTGTCCATTTGATAACTTCTCACCAGATTAACCAGTTTTGATGCTTCGGTTTTTGATCGATCTTAAATAGTCTCCCATAGGTCCCGGAACTTTCGTTTGACCGTATTCGATAATTAGAGAAAATGTTATGGGTGAAAATTTTGTAATTTTCTGGCTTTTTCATCCGTAACTTTTGACTAAATGAACCGATTTTAATGCCTTCTTTTAATCGATAGAGGTTCGTCTAGCTTAAATATCGTACATCGATTTGACTGCATTTGTTTTTTAGAAAGAACGTTCTGAGGGAAAAAAAATAGGTATTTTTCTTTTAATTGGAAAGGCTTACCTTCATATTTTTAGATTGAGTAAATTACTGATAAGTATAAAACTCACTGTTAAAAAGAGTTTGCTTGCCATTAAGCGGTGATCTCAAAAGCAATTATGATAAGAGTTTTAAGCGAAGGCTTCTCTGAAGCAAAAATTAAATCCGTTCAGTTTGCTTGCTCTAGTGACCTTTTATAATAAACTTCAAGCCGGAGTTTTTCAGACAAATGATTAGTTTTCAGTACCATTCACTCAAAGTGGGTGTTCTTTTTGATATATTTTTTAATGGAGTTTTCATATGAAAAATGTACGTACCCTAAAAAGAAGAAAATAACACAATTTTTTGGAGGAAAAAAATACAACCGACTTCAAATCAGAACAATGATAAATTCCGTTAAAAAATAAAAAATAAATTTATTCTTTAAACATCATCGATACGACTTTTAAACATAATTTTTCTCGGTGCAAAATTATGATAGATTGAATATTTTTTAATCACGAATCAACTACAGATATAAATGGCCCAGTTTGCAATAGTTCCTAGATAGAGCAACATATGGCGTAATGGCAATTAGATCCAGGGCCCGATTTACATTTTGAATCACTATAGGCACAACTCATGTTTGGGGGCCCTCACGCAACAAAAATTTTTTAAACATAACGTTCAGTATGTGTTTGTAAAACTTGTCAGTCATACCAAAATTTGGGGCCCCCAAAGCGCAAAAACTAATTTGGTTTTCAAATGTCAAAGAGTCAGACTAGCATTTGGGAGCCCCAACGTGCAAAATGATTTTGTTTTTAAACTACAAAAGGTTTAAATAAAATCTGGGGGCCCCCAAAGTGCAAAATCGATTTTGTTTTTCAAATTTCAAATTGTCTGACCAAAATTTACGGGCCTCTAAAGTGAAAATTCCTTGTGGTTTTAAAATAATTTAACAATACAAATTTTCTGTGAAGCAACAGAAAACTAAGTTTGTTTTTAAAAGATGATATTTTTAATATTTTTCTAAAAAATTTTAAATTACAAAAAAAATAATAATAATAACCAAAATTAGGGGGCCCCCTCAAAGGGGGGCTCCTAGGCCCGGGCCTCACGGGAATAATGGTAAATAAGGCTCTGATTAGACCGACATAATTTTGCTGCGGCTTCAAAAATTATGTTTAAAAGTAGCACGAATGCTCTTCAAAGAATGATTTTTTAAACTACTTTTTAGTAGTAGTTGCAATTTATAACTTCTGATTTGAAGTCGGATTTACTTTGTTCCCCAAAAATTATTTTATTAATTGTCCCACTTATATTTTAAGTATTATTGTATTTACTAAAATAAAACTGAAGAAACTCTAAAGTATTGCACAGTCACCGAAAATTAAGGAATATGAATTATAAAAAAGATTTAAAATGAATTGTTATCCCTTTTTTCAAAGTGATCCTTCCGTTTAGAGTAACTTTGAACCACGTCAGAAAAGTGACTTTAAAAAGAATAATTTTATTAAAAGTATTGGAGTTAAGCAACTTTGAACCAGAAAAAAAAAATCTAAATATTTAAAAGTTTTTATCTTACAACACCACAGGATTTCTATAATTTATGATAGTGCATACAGTAGCGGATTTAGGCTGAGGCCCCCAAATTTTGAGGGGCGCCAAATTTTTTAAGACGACTGAAATTAAAATTCGATTGGGTTTTCTGTAAACTCTAAGACCAAATTTTAAAGTTTATTTTATTACGCGCGTTTTTACTATCTAAACATAGTACCATTTTGAGGGTAGAATTTCTTCGTTGAAATAATTAATCAGGCTAGTACTAAAATCTGAAATATCCGACAAAAACGTTTTTAAAAAACTTTTTTTTAATGCTAGCATATTATTTATTTACGAAATTATTTATTTTTTTTTTCATATTTTTCATTCAAAATTTAATTGTAACATTTGTTTGCTTTTTATTATTATTATAAAACAAAACATTAATTTACCGTGATAAATTATACAGGCATCAGTTGACTCATACAATATTTTTTTTATTTTTCAATTGTTTGTATTATATGATTAATCCGATAAAAATAATTCATATTGCAATTTTAAGCAATTTATTATTAATTCTATATTTAATTGTTATGTTAAAAATTAAATGTTTAATTTATACTTGAATTAGATTTATTATTATTATTGTTATTATTTTCATTATTTTATACATACACACACACACACACACACACATATATATATATATATATATATATATATATGTATATCTACTGTTACGGAAGAAAAAGGGCGGCATATCGTCTCTGTCCTAGGGCGCCCTCAACTCTAAATCCGCTACTGTGTGCATAGAACAACTTCAGGAATTTCAACAGCTTCGAACAAGCATAGAAAAATATCGGCCAAGCAGCGACTTCAGAATGACTGTATTATATAATTATCTGTGTACAGTGTTGCCAATTTATTTCTTAAAATTGAGAGTAGAGAACGGATTTTATAACCTAGCCAGCTGAGTGCAGCACTCGACCTTAGTGTTTTATTTATTTATTTTATTTATTTATTAATTTTTTTAAAGTAAAATGTACTAAAAAATGTGGCGTGATTCAAAGTTACCTTGAGCGACTGCACTATTACTATTGTTATTATTACTATTCAGAGGTCGCGCCAGAGGAAGTTCAGGTCCGTTTTCAAACCCTTCCCAAAATTCCAGTCAATCAAGCTGGACCCTTCCCAAAATTCCGAGCTTACCAAGTCCTACCTTTTAGAAAATAATTTATTAAATAAGTGGCAAAAATTAATAATTTTTTTTTTATCTCTGAATGTTTAAATTTTGAATTTTTAAAAAAATATTTGATTTTCATAAATATTTTTTTAAAATTCCCTAACACCTGACCGGAGAATGCTAGAGGGCCATTTCACAGTATTTTCTAAAAATGTAGAGTCCGCAACATGACACGTTTTTTGTTATAACTACGTAATTTACAGTTAAGTTATCACTAAATTGTATTTTCAAATAATGTGCTCAATACATTATTTGAAAATAAAATTTGGTGATAATTAAACTGTAAATTACGTAGTTATAACAAAAAAAGTGTCATGTTGCAGACTCTACGTTTGGACAAAATACCGTGAAATGGCCCTAGATCAACCCTTGTTAATATTATTTTTATTTATTTTTTATCTTCTCACTTTAAAAATAATAAGTTTTGGAAAAACCACTTACTGTATATATTAGAAAAAGCTTAATAAATATTCTTTCATGAACGGGATATTGTGTAAGAAAAAGAGAGAGAGAGAACAAAATACGATATCCTTCTATTTTATTTATTTATTTGAGCAGTGTCCATTAGCTTTTCCCAGAAGTTCCTTTTTGAGGGGGTCTTTGCTTGATTGTATCAGGGATTTTCCGCTAATATTTCAGAGTGATTCATAAAATTTTAAGTGAAAACGTTATTATTTTGCAATCACAAATTCTGCTGATACCGTGAACTCATGAATTTCGTAACACCGAATAACATATTGCTCATCGCATCTGTTACTTCCTCAGTTACAACTTTCAAGGATTTTTCTCGTAGTATAATGTCTTTTTATATGTACCCCGTCATAACGAAGACTTTGCTTAAAAACGGAAAAGCACTTACGGTTGCATTAGTACGAGCTAAAGCTGCTTAAGAAAAATTTAGCGCAGCAAGAAATGTACTCTGTAACTTTGTTTCTTCATTTTACCATCGTAAGAAATAAAACAATGCACTTATTTATTTATTTATTTATTCAAAAGCTTTTCTCCAAAATAATATGTGCTAAAAATATAAGAGTTTTGCAGTGTCATGCTGAATTTCGTATCTCGTTGTAACGAAAACTTTGTATAAAAGACGAAAAAGCTTTTTAGAAGGTTTTTTGATTATTTAATTTAACTGAGAAACAAGCTCTTAGTTAAAAAACTATTTTTTAATTAATTGTTACTTTTTATTTATTTGAAAACTAGGTAATAATAATAATACGTAATACTGCTACTTTAATTACTCATAATGGAAATGAAACTTTGTTCCATTGCTTTATTATTGTTTATTAAAAAACGTTTATCACAGAAAAAAAGTGTAAGCCTCTATGAAAATTAAACCCCGTTAACAATATTTTTTCCTTCGACATCGCATGAATTTAATGATCGCTTTTGAACCAGCTTTTATTCACAACTCTGATTATTCTAGATATTTTAAGAGCAATATGTTAATAACGTATTTCACTTTAAATAGGGTAGTTGACATTTTTTACTGATAATGAGCAAGTACGTTTTTGTTAAAGCTCGCATCAGTTCGCACCTAGGGATCATGATGTCACACTTCGAGGGGGGAGGGGGGGGGGGGTTTGTAAAATTGTGACAAGGGGAAGGGAAGAGGTAGCAAGAAGTGTGACATCATGCTTGTGCAATATAGCGTGACATGTGACAAAGGGGGAGAGGGGTATGTTGAAGTGTGACATTTTGTGACAAAGGGCGAAGCGGAGTCAAATATATGAGAAAAACGAGTGACACCATTTATGGATGGTCCCTTATTTCCGAGCGATCTTTCCTTCACATCCGTTACTGTAACATGTATAGTTTTATGACAACAATTTTTCATTAAAAAATATATCCCGCAGCATTTGTGATACACATTTCATTTTCAAAAACTCATTGTATATAATATAGTTTTGTTGCAACAATTTCATTAAATAATGTATCCGCGGAATTTATAATAAAATTTTTCAGTTACTTTATCATACTTTCGCTCATAATATATAGTTTTGGGGCAAATATTTCATCAGATAATGTATTGCATGGAATGTAATTTTGCTGCAAAAATTGCATTAAATAATGCAAGCCATAGTATGTTTTAGTTTTTTAGAATTCAGGCACTTAGAAGCAAAGGGGTGTAAGTGACCAAAATGAAAATTTTGAGATAGCTAGCGCAAATGATAAATTAAACACCCTTTTGTTTTGTGGGAAAGATATTTCAGTGGTAGCTTTGACAAATATTGCAAAAAAGCGCGGTTTAAAAAAATTACTGAATAAAAGCTGCATTCCGTTTGGTGGCAAAGGGATGCAAGTGCACTTACACCCGTACGCGATGCAGACGATCTATTTACGAAACTTAAAGCGGAGAAGAATAAAAAAAAATAGGAAAAGAATTCCGAATTGTTAAATAGGGATCATTCATAAATGATGTCACGCTTCGAGGGAGGGAGGGGGGTTCGTGAAATTGTGACAAAGTGTGACAAGGGGAGGGGGTAGCAAGAAGTGTGACATCATGCATTATACAACATTGCGTGACGCGTGACAAAGGGGGGGAGGGGGTCCGCTGAAGTGTGACATGTTGTGACAAAGGGGGGAGGGGGGTCAAATATATGGCAAAAAAGCGTGACGTCATTTATGAACGGCCCCATAATAATTATAAAAACAAGGGTTAAATCGTCTGCAGGTTTTATTTTTGTCATGTTTTGTTTTCGGCAATTGGCAATTAGTCTAATGGCAATGAGTTTTAGTTTGTTGATAAATATAATTATTCGAAATTTATATTATGCATTTTTTTCATTTATTTTAATGAAGTTTATATCACTAACAAACTATCTTTATTACTGTGTAAATTATCAAAATGAACAAGACACGTTTTTCCTTTAGTGGCAAAGGGGTGTAAGTTAACTAGTTGGAAGCAAAGGGGTGTAAGTAAAAATAAGCTAATTTTTAAAAAAATCCTACACCAAATCTAATCATCAGAAACACTTCACACTTCATACTTAAACAAACACATACATATAGGACTCGAAAATAAATTAAATATTTACACGAAGAACCTCTAGAATTTAGTATAGGAATTCAACTTCAAACGAGTTTTACTCAAAATGATACTTTAGTCACTTACATCCCTTTGCTTCTCACCGCCTCAATTATCCATTTTTGGACACGTTCTTAGCTTCACAACTCACTGCTGTTTTGCCTACTCAAAGTATGTAATTGTAATTCAGTGAAATAAATGTCATTTTTAATTTACTCGCATTTTCTTTACATCTATATATAAATAGGCAAAGACAAAACAGTTAAGAATCATTTTCTCCTGTTTTTCAAGCGATTTTCTTCCTTTCTTTCTTTTATTGTTTAGTTGCTATTGACGAGTTTTAGCGATATCAATTAAATAAAAGTGGAAACAGTTTACTATTAGTTAATTATTTCTCCTTTTCTTTTGTCAGGCAAGCCTCATTTATGATTGTAATGTTCTGTTGTTATAGATAGCAGATGGCAACATGTCTTGGTTGAGTAAACTAAGGTAATAAAATATAAAACTCATTGTTAAAAAGAGTTTGGTGCCATTAAGCAGTAAGGAATCATTCTAAATGATGTCACGCTTCGAGGGGGGGAGGGGGTTCATGAAATTGTGACAAAGTGTCACAAGGGCAGGGGAGAGGGAAATAAGAAGTGTGACTTCATGCATTATGCAACATAGCGTGACATGTGACAAAGGGGGGGGGGGGTCCGCTGAGGTGTGACATATTGTGACAAAGGGGGAGGGAGTCAAATATGTGGCCTGACATCATTTATGAACGGCCCCTAATATTAAGAGCAATTATAATAAGAGTTTGAGTGAATGCAGTAAGAGTAAGAGTTCTCTGAAGCAATAAAATAAAGATGAGAATAGTGTATGGAAGCTAGCATTTAAGTCTTATTCAACTGCCACTTAACTCAGTACGAAATGGGCAGAAGTACAAGTGACTGCATTTAAGAGCGCAATGGGCCCTGCGGGGACGATGATTTAAAAAACGGTTGCCTTAGGTGAGGATAATAAAATTAACTCGACGTTATAATCTCCAACTTTGATGCGTAATACTCATATAATTATATAAATAGCATAATATTTCCAATGCTAAATTTAATTATTACGGTCGAATATCGAATGTTAGGTGAACTCTAAATTTAATTTCACCTGCATTGAAAATTCAGAAAAGTTTATGAAATTCTAAATACATTTAAAAAGTAGCTTTATCATCACCTAACTTTACTCATTTTAATTTTCAACTTCATATTGCCTTTAAAAGGCTTGTGCAGCCAACTGTGATGTGTTTCAAGTTATTGATGGACATTTTTTTTCTCTCTTAAAAGGTTAATTTTTAATCAAAGTAGAATCATTTAATCAAATTAAACACATAAGAATAAAATCGGTTTTAGAGATATTTTAATATCAAATAATGATTTTATTGATTAGGTTTTTTTTATCTTGAAATCTTAACTGATATTCTTTCAACTGCCTAAAAAAAATTACCACAGTAGGTTTATCATATACGAAGCCTTTAAAACAGGGGTTCCCAGCCAAAAAGTCGCGACCCCAAATAGGGTCGCGAGGCACTTCTCATGGGGTTGCCAAAAATTTCTAATTTTAAAGTTAAAAAAAACTTAACTCGTAGACAAAGTGTCTCTTTTTGATACTAAATATTATTCTAAATTGTATTGTGCTAAAATTAAGAGCCTAAATTTCAAAAAAATTGTTTAGTGACTTAAGTCAATTTTTCTCATATGCGACCAGAACAAAATCCATCAGAAATATTTAAAAGGAAACAATGTAAGAAAAATATTCGAATAATATAGAGAAATACTCAAATAACGATAAATATTCAGATCATGTACAGAGTTTCAAATTCAATTAATTTACACTATTTGAAAAAAAGTCTGTTTCATTATATATTGCTACAACTAGTTTTTGTTTGAATCCTTCCACGACTTTTTCAGAGTAGTTACACGTAATGAGAAAAATGTTCAATTGAGCCGTCCCTCTTGACGAGGATTACCGCCAAAAACTGATCAGCACTTCTTCCCATTAGGGTACGCGTGTGCACCGATTTGAGTTTCATTCCAAGCTTAAAATTTTCAGTCAGAGTGGACACAAAAAAAGTGTCAAGTAAAAAGTTCAATCTTTCAGTTAACGCTCTGTAAATTTGTTTATTTTGTAATGGTTTTGGACATTATAATGTAATGAAATTTGCAGTACCGGTTGGATTCAAGAGCTTGAAATCTAATGTACATGAGCTTGAAAGCTATGTACATTAGCATAAACAGACGCTTGCTGTTTATGCTAATGTACATAGAAGAGTACATTAGCATAAAAGAGAGCTTGAAATCTAATGTACATGTTTTGTATCAAAGTACCTGTGTGTGAGTACGTATATGGATAGGGTCGCGGGTTGCTTACTTGTTAAAAAGAGGGTCGCTATTTGAAAAGGGTAGGGAACCACTGCCTTAAAATAATTCAGGATCGCCCAATCCTAAAAAATATTTTTATATCAAATAAGCTATTTTATTCATTAGGTTTTTTCAGCCAAATTTTAACTGGTTTTGTTTGACAGTTCACTGCCTAATATTTCCGTTTTTAAAGAAAGTTTTATTACCACAGTAGGTTTATGATATACACAGTGTGTCAAAGAATTTTTAAAACTAGGTTTATAAGATAAAATTAAAACGAGTAATTATATTTTTTTGAGTATATGTACTCAAAATTAGCTCCTTAGGTTTCAATACATTTGTTACAGTGGTTTAACAACGATTCGAATGCCTGTTCCAGCTTACATTGTGGGACTGTCTCCAAAGCTCGCGCCGAAGCTGTTTGCAGAGTGTCAATGTCATCAAAGTATAAAGAATAGTAAACAAACGAACTGAGGTTTTGGCAGTGGAGCAGCTGATAGTTAAGGAGTGTCACGAATGCTCGATCCCGCAGATAGCGCCACTGTAAGCTTAGTTCCAGCTGTAGTCTTAAAAATTCTTTGCCAGACTGTGTACAAACAGCTCCGACGCGAGCTTTGCAGGCAGTCCCACAATGTGAGTTGGAACAGGCATTCGAATCGTTGTTAAACCGCTGTAACAAATGTATTGAAGCCGAAGTAGCATATTTTGAATGAAAAAGCTAAAAAATATATAATTACTAGTTTTTATTTTATTTTATAAACCTAGTCTTAAAAATTCTTTGACACACTGTGTATGATACCATGCAGCCTTTAAATGAATCCAGAATCGCCTAATCTTCTGGCACTGAGGCATTGATTGGATTTTCGAGAAAACCGTCTCTTCGTTGCGAAGAACGTGGGATTAGCTTATCTGCATTGAAGATGCAGTAGCGTCGCGTCGAAAGTCAAATAGTGATGCCACATCTGCGATGCAAAATAAGCAGGAAAAAATCCTTCGCAACGCAGAGAAGAGATGAAAGCGCGCATTCATTAAATTTATTGAAGTATGTACATAATATCGATTGACGCTCAACTCACCTTTTCAAGATGGCGGCATCCTTTCGGGCCGAAGTGTTTATTTTAAGGGTGCATGCATGATCCTTCAGAATAAAACAATGAGAGCACACATCTATCGATCGTGTGACAGTTCCTTTTCAAAACGCAATTCGGGGAGGGGGGAATAAGTATTCCCTCGCGCGCTGGCTTTTAGCATTCGGGAATGTTTAAGTTCGCTTAAAATGGAGTCACGCACTCCGGAGAGGGCTTTGGCGCCGTTGGCGATGAGAGACTTGGCGGCGTGGTGACAGGGATGAGATGCAGGAGAGCAATCCGGCTTCGAATTTTCTAGAAGTGTGGAAGATTTCAAGGAGAATTTATCCCGAAATTGCTCCCAGTGCATCTTTCAAGGTAGTGCGTGAGTACCGTTTTTCTCTACTCCGCGTTGCTCCCTGCGCCTCGGAGTTGGGAAGGGGGGGGGGGATAGCGCACTTTTTTTTTTCACATTTTACGATTAACAACTCCTGTGCTGAAAATAATTTACAGCGCAAAGGCGGCGTTATTTAGTTGAAAACTGGCTTAAAATTTCCATAGCCATCAGTAGAAGTGCATTTCTGCGTAAATAAAATTTTGCAGCCTAAATAATATGTGGTGCAGCAAAACCTAATAAATAACTAGTAGCTAGCTTTAGACTGCTATTTAACACGTTCACGCCGGGGCAAATATCTACGTTTTTCCGCGTGAGGCGGGACTGTCTTGTATCCTTACGCTTCGTGAAGGGCTTCGAATTTTTATATATAATGTTGAGAAAAATAAAATAAACTTATTCTTTAACGACTTCTTTTCTGAAAACAAGTGACTCATCTGTGATGCACGCCGCCCCACGGGATAGTTAAGCGTGACTCACTTGTGGGTCACGCCGCCCCACGGAACAGTAAAGTGTGACCAACCGGTTGGTCACACCGACGTGAACGTGTTAAGAACCATGTTGAAAAAAATGTTCAGCATTGTCACCATACTCTTGACCAGGTCGTTATTTCACAATTTTCCACAGAAGCAAACGGTTATGAATTCTATGTACAGTTGAACTTTCTTAATACGAACACGGTTAATACGAAATCACGGCTAAAGCGAACATTTTGTTCATTAAGTTTGGTTTACTATTTAATTACAGTAAATATCTCACGCATATTACGAATGCTAAAATACAAATTTCGGAGAAGACGAACACAATTTCTGACCTATTCACGAAAAATTTGCATGATAAAATTTAATGTACCTAAAAAAAAAACTAACCAAAAAGGATTTTTTCCAAAATTGTTAAACTTTAAAATGTAAGTTCACTTTTTCTCAATGTACCAGTAAGATTTAAAAGTGTATATTAGTAAAAATAAATCATTTGTTTTCATTATTAATTTTACTTTTTATTATAAATAGTAGTGATTTTTTTAAAAATATAAACATACATTTCTCATACTTTTTTTTAAAACACAATTTTACTTATTTACGGCCCATATGGCTAATTCGGAATTTCGGTTAATTCGGCAAATTCGGATTACAAATTCCCGAATTTTTGGCATTCCGTATTAAGCGAGTTCAACTGCATGTAACATTACGAAAAACAGCAAAACACATACACATACTCATAAATACATTATATTTCTCAATCCGCGGGGGGGGGGGGGGGGATTGTCCCTCCTGATCTAACACTCCGCTAAAACAGTCTAGACTTTTTGTGATCGTAACTTACAGACTTCTTGTGGACGACAACCACAATCTGAGAAACAACCACCAGCAAAATCCTTAACCAACCAAGTTTAATTTCGCTTCGCAGTCAACCACTGCAACTCGACTGGTACAGGTTTTTGCAAGTCGGCGATTAGCGGATTGCGGTTAAAAGAGTAAATCAGGTTTATAAATGACTTCTTTTCATGATGATGTTTTTCTTTAAGCATATTAACATCTTGAAAGTAACTTAAACGTAATGATATTCTGTGCCCATTTTCTTCATAACCTCTTCAGGCCCCAGAATAAGCACAAACAATTTTGACACAATTTTTTGGCTCTCTGATTTAAAAAATGATAACGAAACAAAATAACTATATGTATTTTTTTTATTTTAATTAATAATTAGTTTAAATAATAATGAATACTCAATTTCCATGTTTTCCATGTTTGAAACGAAGTAAACTATCTGTTGATTAATTTCAAAAACAAGTGTGTGTTTTAGCTTTCAAATTGCACAAACAGTAGTTAATAGACACTATTTTAAAATGTACCCAAATGGGCGCACTTGGAATGAAGAGAATAACTCAGATAATATTGATTATGTGCCTCATGCTTTATCCAGTATTTATCAAACCGTTTCAAGCCCTTGTAAAAATTAATTTTTTACCCCTTTACTTGTATTATTTAGCAGAGTTTACTCAACAGTCGAAATTCTACCGTAAAAATTAAACTTAGCATTGAAAACATTATGCTATTTACATAATTATATGAGATTATTCATCAAATTTTGCGATTATAACGTCGAGTTTATTTTGATCATTCTCACTTGAAGCAAACGTATTGTACATCATTGACGCCGCAGGGTCAATTTTCGCTCATAAGTGCAGCCGCTTATA
Organism: Octonoba sinensis; assembly: GCA_038502835.1. Classification (NCBI taxonomy): domain Eukaryota; kingdom Metazoa; phylum Arthropoda; class Arachnida; order Araneae; family Uloboridae; genus Octonoba; species Octonoba sinensis. Next base: position 16,756,986 of record CM076604.1, read on the forward strand.
CTTCTGTCGATTTCGTTGAGTGGCAGTTGAATAAAACTTAAATGTTTGCTTACACACCCTATTCTTATTTTTCATTTCATTGTTATCCTGTATTTCTCGACCATTTCAAGCCCTTGAAAAATTAATTTTTTACTCTTTTATTTTTATTATTAAATTTTTTATACTTCACTACCGTCTTTAATATTCATACGAAATAAAATTTTGTAATTTTATCTCTCAACAACTACTCATTGCACTAAGTTTTGAATGACTTCTGCTTTTTGTCGGCAGATATTATTCAATTAACATTAAAATATAATAGCTCTAATGAATAAGTTTTTAATTAATGAAACCTAAAACATCTTGATTGTAAACAAAATTTATGCGTAGAACAGTCTGGTTAAATTGAAGTTACCCTGCGTAAAACTGCGTAGAGATCGTTCTAAAACGACGTATTCAAATTTAAATTTGCTGTAAACGTTAGATGGGCCGTGGGGAAACGATTCTGTAATACGAAATTAATAGTACAAATTTTTACCACCAGGTGAGGGCTTTGACTGCTCTATAAATTGGGATTCTCATCGCCTAGTTCAAGGTCTCTCAACGGGAGCCATATGCCATCCCCTGGGGGCCATAGCAAAAATCCTAGGGGGACACAGGAAAAAATATGAAATTAGGGGAGCCATGAGCCTCGGTAAGGGACTAGCTTATGAAAACTTTCACATAGGATTAAAATATTCCATATAATTTCGACCATCCTTAATCCTTGATATTATTTACAAGATCAACTTCCAATGTGTGTTTTCCTATATTATGGTAAGTGTCGACAGGGTGGCGTAGTGGTAAGACGCAGGTCTCGTATGCCCAAGATCGCAGGTTCAAACCTGGCCCAAGTCGGCGGATTTTCAAGATGCAGAAAATCGTCTGCGTCCATGTCGTATGATTATGCGGCATGTTAAAGATCCCTTGTGTATCCGTTTGGCATGGATACTCTCGGCTAAATTAAATTCCTAGTGCCGATTGCATTATCGAGAGCTCGGGTGCCCCATCTAGGGGAAACTAAGCGTCTAAAAAATTTGCGGCAATGGCACCACACTCATTGGGGTGCCGCTGAAAGAGTTGGTACCAATCTCTGGGGGCGCACTAGGCCTGCAATGGTTGGTGACCAAAACTGCGGCCCCATTAGAAAGAAAAATATTATGGTAAGATGAGCAACTCTCAAAACTCTCATGAAGAAACTCGAAAAGCATCTTAACAAGCAAAAGGGGAGGGATTTAAGTGCACATTTAATTTTTATTCAAGAAAAATTGTACAGAAACTCCCATATTTTCCGGAATTTTGCTTAGGGAGCTTCTCACGACTGAAGAGCTTGCCTGATTTTGTTGATGATGATCAGATTCGGCTTCTTTTCTTCCACGATTCCTTGATGTGGTTTTTTTCTTAGTTTTTCAGGCTTCAAAGTGTCAAATTTTCCTAGTGCAGATTGCATCAACGAGAGCTCAGGGGCCCCATCTAGGGGAAACTAAGCGTCAAAAAATTTGCGGCAATGGTACCACACTCATTATGGTGCCGCTAAAAGAGTTGGTACCAATCTCTGGGGACGCACTAGGTCTGCAATGGTTGATGACCAATACTGCAGCCCCATTAGAAAGAAAAAAAAAAAAAATGTCAAATTTTCTCAGAAACAATTTGCAAGTTATTATTTCACTGTAAGCATATAGTTAGAATGTGATCCCTGAATACTGTTTTGCTTGTTTTATCACATAGCTTCGGTTTCTTAAATTGAATAAAGAGCTCGCACGCAAGTTTCACTACAATTCTTTTACCTTTCTGGATTTTGTTGACTGTAAAGTAGTCAGGTGTATCTTTAATAGATTATTTTTATAAATTAACAGATAGTTTTACCAATTTTTATGCATACACACACATATATAAATATATACGCACGTGTATACGAGGGGGGGGGGGGCACGAAAAAGTTTAGCAGTCATAAGGGGGCCGCAGGTAAAAAAAGGTTCAGAACCCCTGGCCTCGTTCAGGGATGGCGAACCTTTTTCGGTTAGTGTGCCAGTTGAATTAAGGTAGGCTGTGGTAGCCTAGTGGTTAGAGCGTCGGACTTGCACCTGGAAGTTCGCGCGTTCTATACCCGCTGAAGACCCACCATGTACACTTGGGGATACGTGCATGTAAAATCCATGGACCCCACTACCTCGCCTAGTGCGCAAGCAATCCTAAGGCCTCGGCTAACAGGTAGGGGTCTGGTGGACAAAAGTTGAATTAAGGTGAATTCTTTTCAAAGGTCCAGTGTGCCACTTGTTACATTTCTTTTCAAAAATCATCTTTCAAGTGCCATCAAGTTTCAATAGCTAAAAAGAAAATTCTAACTAAGTGGAAAAGCTTAAAAATTAATGAAAAAATTCTAATATTCTTAGGATTTTCCTCATAGTTATTAGAATATCCTAACTAAGGGGTGGATCCTATCATGGCAAAGGAGTTACTACTAACAGCTATGTTCAAAATTCTAGTAACTTAGCCAATCTAATAACTAAGGCAAAAATCCTAATAACTAAATAACAAAATACTAATTTTTCATGTAAAAAAATCTGCTAACTAAGCAAAAATAGAATGATTTAAAGAAATTGCGAATAATTTAGAGGAAAATTCTATGATCTAGGAAAAAATTCCTACATCTGGGAATATTCCTAATCAGTAAGGAAAAAAAAACAGCAATAAAGTGGCTCGAAGCTTTTCAGAAGAGAAGACTGAAACCAGGGCCGTTCGTATCACACTTGTGCAAGTTCAGTCTTTTTTTTAAAAAAAGCTTTTTTACGCTACAAGTTTAACAAGAAGTTCCGTCTAGAACTATACGAGCCTACTTTCCCGTATACACCAAATTCAAATTTATAATCTAGCTATCTCTTTCTCTCTCTTTATTATTTATCTTTAGTTCTAATTATTGAAAATATACCTTTTTCAACGGATAATACATATTCATTCACTCACTCATTCATTCTTTCATTTATTCAGCCATGCATTTATTCATTCATTCGTTACCTCATTCAAGTGTTTATTCATTCATTTACGCATTCATGTATTTATTCACTCATTTATTTATATTTTCATTTATTCAATAATTTATTCATTCATTCTTTTCCTCATTCATTTATTCATTGATTTATTCTTTCACTCTTTCATTTATTCATTCATTCATTATTTCACTCATTGAGTCACTGAGAAATATCCTTGAAAATCCCGATCAAAAAATTTCATAGCAAAATAGGCTCGTACGTTCTGGATAAACTTTCTATTTCTACATGTTCTACGTTATAAGAGCTTTCCGATAAAGTTTGTTCCAAGCAAATCGGTCCGTTAGATCAGGATTTATATAGGGTTGAAATTTCCCCGTAAGCTCTGTGTTAATTTTTTGAACTGTTCAAAAATGAACAAAAACTGTTCAAATCAATATTTCACGCCGAGAACTCCTTTCAATAAGCTTTCAATAGGAACTTGGCTCTTGTGCCCAGAGTTTACAGAATTTGCTTCAATTTTGTCCATAGGCGCTAATGTTAAAATTTTTTGAACTGTTCAAAATTGAACAAAAAATTGTTCAAATCAAAAAGTGAAATATAGAAATGAGATGTCCTCGCCGAGATCTTTCGAATGCAAAAAGAATTTTTCCAATCGGACAATTCGTTCAAAAGTTATTAGGGGGGGACAGACCGACAGACCGACAGACAGACAGACCGACAGACAGACCGACAGACAGACCGACAGACCGACCGACAGACAGACCGACTGACAGACCGACAGACAGACAGACCGACAGACCGACAGACACACTTTTTCCCCATCTCAATACCCTACTTTCAATTTTTTTATTTTTCAATCTTTATTTAATTACTTCACTTATTTTTGACTTTTCTTGATTTTTAACGATATTTTCACGATACATTAAGCCTTCTTTCATGCTTTATTATTATTTTTTTTTACTTTTACGGGAAAGTAGGCTAAAAACAGCCATTTAATGCATGAGGGAAGGGGGTAGAAAGGAAAAAAAGAAGAAAGATTATCTTCTCCATTCTTTTCTTTTTCTTTCTTTCTAATGGGGCTGCGTACGGTCACTAGCCTTTGCAGACCTAGTGCGTACCCCGGTAATCGGCATCCATTTTTTCAAGTAGCACCACTGTCGGTGGATGCCATTGCCACTGAGAATTTGGACGCTCAGTTTCCCCTAGACGGCGGCACCTGAGCTCTCATTTGATGCAAATTGCACTAGGTATTCAATTTAGCCGAGAGTATCCAAGCCAAATGGATACTCAAGGGATCTTTAAGATGCCGCACAATCATGCGACATGGGCGCAGACGATTTTCTGCATCTTGAAAATCCACCGATCGCAGGTTCGAACCTGCGATCTTGGATGTACGAGACCTACGCCTTACCACTACGCCACCCTGTCGACTCTTCTCCATTCTAACTGCCCTAAAATTATATTTCCCGTCAACCCTAACTACCTTAAAATCCCAAAAACATTTTCAGAATTTTATTTTCCTGTACTATTTCGGTACTGTTTTTATTTTCGAAAATCGCAATTAACCATAATTTTACGCTTTCCTCCTATGCAACATTCTATTATATCCTTTCGGATTATTACCTTCTACCGCTGTAATTTTTTTATACATGAAATAAAAGAAGCTTTATTGCCAACAATAATAAGCTTTTTTGACTGCAATCAATCAGGAACTAATTTCAGCGGACGTATTACTTTTTGCAGGGCAGTTCCCGAACAGCTAAATTGCTTTCCTCTTACAAATATATCAATAGAAGTTTTTATGTTTGTCTATGATTTTTTTTCTAGTGATAAGCATATATTTGGTCTTGTCTTCAATTATATGTAATCCCGTGTATTTATCTTTTCTTTAATTTGTGTAAATCCCTTCGCTAAGCTTCGCGCGTTCTTTTTTCAAAACTCAGCACAAGCATAAACAAGCATTGTTAAGTTTCTAATGAAAACTTGTCTACTTCCGTTTGTTATTGTTCAAATTGTTTTTTTTTTTCGAGATATAAATTGAATAACAAGAGCTAATTTATTTGGTTGGGATTTTACTAATTAAAGAAACTGCATATGTAGCTCTCTTGGTAAGAGAAGGTGGACAATTTTCATCATTTTTGTGAAAAAAGGTACTACGCATCATTTACAGCGCATTAAGAACTTTTTTACTCAAATTTAATTTCACTTTTAAATTGATTTATATGTTAAATTATTTGGCAGTACACTTGTTTAATCATAAATGTTTTCAAAAAGTTTGCTTTTGTCTGTGCTAACTCCATGTAGTGGGCCTCTTATGGACAAGCTAGAATATTACTATTCTAGCTTGTCCATAATCCCCTTAGAAATCTCTAGACATTCTTAGTTGCTGTTATGTTTAGTGAAAGCAGCATTCTTCAACCCTTTACGATCGGTTAATTTTCAAGAAAACGGCCATAAAAGTGCCTATTTTTTTTATCCTTGAAAATTATATGAAAATATGTGTATGAACAATATATATATTCATTTAAAATTTTTTTTATTTTGAAATTTTAAACACTCCAGCCCGGAAATATCACGGGAGCGAGAAATAGAGAACGAAACCTCACCCCGTCATTTTCACGGGAGCTAGAGGGAAGGGGTTGAAAGCGTAACAGCCTTATGGAGTGTCTTATCTGCCTCGACAGCGTGATTCTTCCAATTCAGTTGATCCAAAGGGGCCGTTCATAAATGACGTCACGCTTTTTTCCCATATATTTGACCCCCCTCCCCCCTTTGTCACAGCATATCACACTTCAGCGGACCTCCCTCCCCCCCTTCGTCACGCGTCACGCTATGTTGTATAATGCATGATGTCACACTTCTTGCTACCCCCTCCCCTCCTCTTGTCACACTTTGTCACAACTTCACGAACCCCCCCTCCCCCCCCCTCGAAGCGTGACATCATTTATGATTGATCCCAAAGCAACTGTTTAGCAGTTTTTTATTTTCAAAATGTTGAGGTCATTTTCGCTATCGTCCAGCCGTCTGGTTGAAGGTCTGCCTCGGGCGCGGGTTGCCTTGGGTTTCTTGAAAGTGTACAATTTAGTCGGGTTGTTTAAAGGGGTTCTCCAGAGATGGCCGAACCATCTCAATCTGTTACTTCGGATGACTTGCATAACTTGAGGCTCTTTGTAAAGTCTATAAAATTCAAAATTATATCTGGTTGGTCAGTATCCTTGTTCTTGTACAAACCGAAATACAGTTCTTAACACTTTTCTTCCAAAAGTGTGTTATCCAGAAACTCATACAGTTCAATTGTGGTCACATTACAATAATATTAACCCTCCAATGCCCAAGTTTTGTTATCGTCGTTGGGAATTAGAGGGTTAATCCCCTACTCCCGCACCTCCCATTCCTGGTGACAGGTATTTGCGAAACTACGGATTGGCGAAACCTGTGGTTGACCTAATTGGCTCTTAATAACTCAGTAACTCCGCCTTCTTATTGACGGCTTAGCGGTTTCTACTGCGTCAGTAAAAGTACCAATTAGTCAACATAAGGATGGGTTAATCCTGTAATGCCCAATTTTTTTCATCGTCGTCCGCCTTGAGGCGGAGTTTGGAATTAGAGGGTTAAATGCCCCAATATTGAGCTCCTGTCGAATTTCCGCAAATGTGTAATTTGCTAAATATATGAGGTTCCTGAACAACGCTATAGTGTTTAGTTGTGATTTTTTAAGTCAACAGGACCTACGTTAGGAGCAGCATAAGTAAATATTTCGTATTGATTCCATTTGTAATTTTTCTGAACTCTTCCTAGAACTTGTTAAACATACGTTAGTTGTTCATTAACCTTTCAATAATAAGCATGTCCCGCAGTGGACCAGTCGGTAGAAGCTAAGGCCGTGGTAGCCTAGTGGTTAGAGCGTCGGACTTCCACCTGGAAGGTCGCGCGTTCGATTCCCGCTGAAGACCCAGCATGTACACTTTGGGATACGTGCATGGAAAATCAGTGGACCCCACTACCTCGCCCCGTGCGCAAGCAATCCTAAGGCCTCGGCTGACAGGTAGGGGTCTGGTGGAGCAAAGTCGGTAGAAGCTCAAGGCCGTGGTAGGTGGCCTAGTGGTTTGAATGTCGGACTTCCAATCGGATGGTCGCTTGTTCGATACCCGCTGAAGTCTCACCATGTACACTTGGGGATACGTGCATGTAAAATTCGTGAACCCCACTACCCCCCGGAGATGGGCATCCCTAAGGGCTAGTGCTAACAGGGAAGAGGTTAGAGGAGAAAAGTCGGTACAAACTCGGTTCCCGCAGAACACCGAAAGTAAATCGACATTGACCGATGTCAGTGGTTTGGGAGGGGGACATCCTCTTGTGGCTGGTTGCTCTGGGACCGTGTAAAGGGAGCTGGTGCACGTTAGATCCGTCGTGGCTCCAATGTCCTCCAAGTGAAACGATACCTCTGATGGTGCCAACTCCATGTGACGGTCTTTCATCTGGGAGCTGGCTCAAATATTTGGAGATTTTTCTGAGCGAAATTGATACTTCCACCCTTAGCGGTTAATAAACGGAAGGCGTCCCATTGTCTGCCTTAATTCCTGGTCCCTGTGAAGGGAGCTTTGATTTCCAAGTGGCATTTGAAGGTTCCACTGGAAAAACGACCTAAGTCACATACTACTTTTTGAAATTTGCTTTATTTTATAGCACAAATGTTAATTTTAACTATACGAGCTACTTTTCCGTAACACCCAAATTCAAATTTATAATACATAATTTATAATAAAACATGAAGCAAAGTTCATCAAGTAGTATGTGACTTAGGTCGTTTTTCTAGTGGGCCCTTCATTAGCGACAGCAACATAATAAGTATAATCGCGAAAAATTACTATTCTTTCGAAAATTGCTGATAGATTAAACTCGGAGAATTATGCAAACATAACTAGAGGGAACTAAATTAGTAATCGTTGTGCATGGTTCTTTTCTGTAAGCGTGGAAAATATACATTGTTTTATTCTTTTCCTTATTAGTTCCAAACGGGAACTTGAAATCCGTGTTTAAATTAAGCCTTCGATAAACCTCCAATTGTTATGTGTTACTTGTATTTTTTGAGTAGTATTGCGTACGTTAATCATTAAATAGTTGTGTCGTCTTACACACGCATTGGTCTTAGTTGAGAAGGGTTATTTAACTGTAAAGTACTACTGAGTTATGAAATGGGCCGATCTACTGTATATAATATGTATTGAAGAATATACAATGGAGGCAATTCAAGCAACGTCATTGGTCACGTGGCAGCGATGAAAGCAATGTAAACAAAGGAAGCCGTAGCATCGTTTTACTTCGAGTTCGACAAATCTTATTAAAAACTAGGCCTAAATAAAGTTCTTCTACATTACCTAAAATTAACACTAAAAAAACACTATAACTATTGTAATCATTAATAAATTTCTTTTATAATGAATAAATTAAATGTAAATATTGGGTTATAATCAGAGAAAGCTGTGAAAATAGCCTAATTCATTTTAAGATAACTCATTTTGCCTAGTGAACTCCACTTAGAACTCAATTGAAAGTCTTATTAAACAAAGAGCAGATATCACGTGACAAAGATGATCGCTTAGGAGTCCCTCTAGAGGTGAATTGCCTCCATTGTAACGGAGGAAGAAATATCATATTACACTAAAAAAAGAGGAAAAAGCTCAACCTAGGCCTTGAGAATTGGAAGTATAATACGTTAGAAGAAACAAATAATGAACGTGCCAAAATAATAATCTATGTGTAAAAAAGTCAAATTTTTGTTTAGTAGCATCTAACGAGTTTTAGTGATGTCAATTAAAACATTTTGGGAACAGTTTATCATTACTTTATTATTTCCCCCTTTATATTGTCAAGCAAGCCTCATTTATAAATGTAATGTTATATTGTTATGGATAGCAAATCACAACATGTCTTGGTTGAACTTATTGTTAAAAAGGGTTTGTTGCCATTAAGCAGTAATATTAAAAGCAATTATAATAAGTGCTTGAGTGAAGGCTTGTCTGAAACGATGAAATGAAAAATGAGAACAGTGTATGGAAGCAAACATTAAAGTATTCAACTGCCACTCCACTTAGTAGGAAATCGGAAGAGCTACAAGCGGCTACATTTATGAGCGGAAATTGGTCCTGCGGCGACAATGATTCACAATACGTTTGCTTTAAGTGAGCATGATCAAAATAAACTCGACGTTATAATCGCCAAAGTTGATGAATAATATTTAAATAATTATGCAACTATACTAGACTGCAACGTTTCTTGACAATGACGTCACAATCGCGCGACAGAAGAAATGAGTAAACGGCGAGGCTTTTGGGGTTACAAGGACGAGGGTCGAAAAGACGCCACACCAACTTGGCGAAATAATCCGATTAAGCATTCTATTTGGCACATTGCGCGTTTGAAAACTCAATAACAGCTAATCAGAAAAATATACAGATGTAACAAATTTAAAAAGTTATTTCTTTTTACATAATCATAATTTATGTTATTGGATCAAATATGTGTCTTGTTAATGCAATCATTGAAAGTATATTTTCTTCTGAAAATCCTTTTCTCCCTTCAATAATTCATAAAAATAAAAACCTTTGGACTTTTGAACACTTTTGTTTTTCAAATAAATATTTTTTTCCTTTCCTGTTACCCCCTGAGCCTAATTTTTTCTTTATAATTTTATTATTGAATTACGATATTAAGGATAATAATAATTATAACGGTATTAACGAATGGAATAATAATAATAACTATTTTGTTTTAAGCAAAGCCAGCAAGTCAGACATAAATATAAACCATTCTAAACTTCGCCAAACAGATTATGGGAAGATCGCCAACTGCTCGTGAGCTCTTATTGTTGAGCGTTCAGTTCTAAATGAAGGTATTAACTACGCGTTGCACTTCTCGTAAAATTGAAAATATTCGACATTTTATGAAAATTATGACAAATAAACACTATATATGCATAGGTTAAAATACCTTATCATATTTCTATAGCGAAGTGCTAAGTTTAACTCAAAAATCGGACACCGCACGGAGAACTACTTTCTTCGTTTGCTCTCAGCATCTTTCTCTATAGTCAAGAAACTTTGCAGTTGAGTATAGCATAATATTTTCAGTGTAAATTTAATTATTACAGTCGAATTTTGACTGTTGGAGAACTCCAGTAATAATAATAATAAATAAAAAAATAATAAATGAATACGAAACATAATTCCACGTACCAGCAAACAAACACTATTTTCTAATTTGCTGTTTTTAGTTTTGCGTACTGTACTTTATTCAAGTAACTCATCTAACACATACTTGGAAAATGTTAACTTTATGCAGAAAACTTAATATGTCCAATTATACTCGGGTAGAGGGTAATAAGATTCAGTGCGTGTGACATAATTTAGAGTCGGCGCTTCCATTCTGCGAATGGGTCTTAAAAATAGTGACGACGTTTTAGTAGATCCTCAGGCGGAAAGCGTCTCATAAAGTATTCAGAAAATGAAGGAATGAAATATCGTAAAAGTCGTTCCATTCACTCTCTCGCTGGGAGTGAGCACAGTGCTTTAATTTTTAAAACGGTCGAATAGATCTAGTCAGAGTTTGCTGACGCTGTTTAAGAATGAGATACGCCCTCGGAGCTATTGTTCTGAGTTCATATTTCAATTAATTAAATTAAATATGTCTTGTTACCTTTAGTTTTCCAACAGAAAATTCGCTCCATGTATGCAGTATTCTTGCAACGAATCTTTTCTGCAGCAGTGGTTTTCCTATGAGAAAATGCCCTCTGGGGGTTGTGAAGGCAATTGAAGTAAAGGGGAGAGTGAAATAGAATCAACTCTTGTGCAAATCTTAACAGTAATGTTATTTATCAACAACAATAGGAGAAAGGGAGTTTTGTTCTGATAGTTTCTAAAATCTTTTTGATGTTTCAGTGGTAAAAATATTTTTTTAATATCGAAATTCGTTTTTAAAGTATGAACGAAATTTTAAAAAGTAACTGGTAATTATCAATGGAGGCAATTCAAGCAAAGTCATTGGTCACGTGGCACCGATGAAAGGAATATAAACAAAGGAAGCCGTAGCATTGCTTTACATCGAGTTCGACAACTGTAATTAAAAACTAGACCTAAATAAAGTTCTTCTACATTACATAAAATTAACACTAAATACAACAGTATAACTATTGTAATAATTAATCCATTTCTGTTATAATGATTAAATTAAATGTAAATACTGGGTTATAATCAGAAAAAGCTGTGAAAATAGTCTAATTAATTTTAAAATAACTCATTTTGCCTAGTGACTCCAGGTAGAACTCATTTGAAAATCTTAGTAAACAAAGAGCGGATATCACGTGACAATGATGCTCGCTCATGAGTCCCCCTTGTGGCGAATTACCTCCATTGGTGAAGAATATCGCCAGCAATGATTTAGGTTCGAATACTTTTAACTAAGAGGATAGAAATTATAACGAAGTTGTTTTGCCAGGCCCGTCATTTGGGAGAGCAGAGGAGGGAGGGGCGGTCAATTGACCCCCTGCTCGAATTTTAGAAATACTTTGAATTTATACGTGTTTTTATGTATTTTGTTTTTTTTACCCATAATACGCATTGAGAATATACCCTTTGCCACCCTTCAGGAAAATTTTGAAATGTCGGGCCTGTGTTTTACTATTCATGTTAACCTAGTTAACATGAATAGCGCTTATTCCTTTCGCCGTAGAGAGGTAAGCCTTGACAGTCTTCAAGCTAACATTTTCATTTTAAATGTATTTTTCAGCTTCGAATAAAGGCTTGGTGCTTTAGTTCTATAAGTTAAGTTCTAGAATTTAATTCTTTAGTTAAGGGACTGTTGATCACATTCTAATGGAGGTTTTTATGGACTTTTATTTTTATTTTATTGTGAATTTTTAGGGAGTTATCCTTCTTCAAATGTGAATGTTTAGGCACTGTCGAAATTATTTAGCAGATAATAGGGTTTTTAAGGACTGCTACCCTCCATCTAATGGGGAGTTTTAGGAAGCGTTCTTATTCTAATGGGTATTTTTAATGGATTGTTGCCGATATTTTTCTTGTTCTTTCTAATGGGCTGCAGTATTGGTCCTCAACCATTGAAGACCTAGTGCGCTCCCAGAGATTGGTACCAACACTTTCAGCGGCACCACCATTGCCGCAATTTTTGACACTCAGTTTCCCCCTGGATGGCGGCACATGAGCTCTCGTTGACGCAAATGGCACTCGGAATTTAATTTAGGTGAGAGTATCTAAGCCAAACGGATACTCAAGAGATCTTTAACATTCCGCATAATCATACGACATGGGTGCAGACGATTTTCTGCGTCTTGAAAATCCACCGATATTCTAATAGGAATTTTAACTACAATCCTTCTTATTTATTTATGACATCATGCTGAACATGGTGACTGCACTTCTTTTCTCTGACATGCAGTGCTGCAGTATTCGAGTTAGGGACCGTTCATAAACGATGTCGATCCCCCTTTGTCACAAAATGTCACACTTCAATGGACCCCCACCCCCCTTTGTCACATGTCATGCTATGTCGCATATGAATCATTCATAAATGATGCCACGCTTCGAGTCGAGGGGGAGGGGGGTTCGTGAAATTGTGACGAAGTGTGAAAAGGGGAGGGGAGGGGAGGGGTAACAAGAAGTGTGCATTATGCAACATAGCGTGACATGTGACAAAGGGGGAGGGGGGTCCGCTGAAGTGTGACATATCGTGACAAAGGGGCGGAAGGTGGTCAAATATATGGGAAAAAAGCGTGACATCATTTATGAACGGTCCCAAAGCAGGATATCACACTTCTTGCTACCTCCTCCCCTCCCCTTGTCACACTTCGTCACAATTTCATGAACACCCCCTCTCCCCTCGAAGCGTGACATCGTTTATGAATGATCCCTTATTCCGGATGCTATTTGTTATTTCTGAGATGCAAAAAGAAGTATCAATTGAAAACGATAAAATGTAAACAGAATTCGTACAACTGCTTATTTTCATACGAAACTAATTCTCTCGGATAATTGAATAATTTAATGATATAAGAGCATTAGAACGCTTTTTATTCTCGTTTTCCACTTATCGTTATGTATATAAATAAGTCCCGTTTATTATCCTAATTATTTGTTCTCGCCCCAGGCGAAGTCTGGTTTAATTGAGATCTCGAAGTGAGTATCTTTTCGGAGTTTAATTTTTGTTGACAGATCGTAACAAAAATGTAACTGTCCCGAAAATGAGAATCCAAAATTTAAATTGCTGGAAAGTTATTTTCATTATTATAATATTTAATTTTTAAGGCTTCCTAAATTTTGACTCCCTGGTTGATTTAATTATTTATTTTTTGTTTTCATGGTGCCATTAAGGCAAGTTCATCAAAACAAGAAATTTTTTTTTCAATACCAGTCACTTGACCGGAGAATCTTAGTTCGGTTTTGGTTTAGTAATTTTCAAACAACGAATAATGCTTGTGATTTTCATGAAAGGGACCGTTCACGAAAGGGATGTCACGCTTTTTTCCCACATATTTGACCCCTCCCCCCCCCTTGTCACAATATGTCACACTTCAGCGGGCCCCCTCCCCCTTTGTCTCATGTCACGCAATGTTTTAATAATCAGGATGTCACACTTCTTGTTACGCCCTCCCCTTCCCTTGTCACACTTTGTCACAATTCCACGACCCCCCCCCCCTTCCCCCTCGAAGCGTGACATCATTTATGAATGATCCCAAAGCTATTTTCAAGCACACAATCATTTTTAAAAATTTGTTTTTACCTGGTTCAGTACCAAATCCAATGTATATAGAAAGAAGCATTGGGAGGTTTTTTTAAATTTAGTGTTTTAAGAAAGACATTGTTGAATACCTAAATTTCAATTTGGAGAATTTGGAAAACCTATCCTATAATACTGCGATATTGGAATAGGAGTCAGAACAGGGGTCAATAAAAAAAATTATTTCTTGTAAGATGGCAGGGTTCTGAAAAGTTTCCAAATTGCTAATTGCTCCGCTGCAGGAACCCGAGCAAAGAAACTTATTGTGCTCCGCTGCTCCGATTTAGTTATTTATTATTCATTTATTTTTCGTTTATTTATTTTATTTTATTTATTTGTTTATTTTTTTATTCGGTTTAGTGCCAATTCAGTCGTTCCCAACTGAGTCGGTAAGGCGAAATTGTGCCATCTCAGTCGGTAAGGGTTATAATGAGTTTCGGGTATTCCCATTTGAGTCGGTACGATTTCAGGTTACCAGAATTGGCTATATATAGCGCTCATACTTGCCATGAAAACTCTTCTTTAGAAAAACAAATTTAAATACAATGTAGTCATGATAAATGTTCCTGTCGTGTTGAAGTTAATGGTTGCTAAATCGATTCAAAAATGATAAAACATGATGAAAAATATAAAAGATTTTTTTTTCATTCATAGGAACATTCAGAAAGTTGCTAAGTACAGTTAAACTTTTTAAATGCGAACACGGTTTATACGAAATCACGGCTAAAGCGAGCAATTTGTTTATGAAGTTTGGTTTACTATTCAATTACACCAAATATCTCACGCATACTACGAAGGCTAAAATACAAATTTCGGCGAAGACGAACAAAATTTCTGATCTATTCACGAAAAATTTTTCCTATTGCATATTTTTTTTTTTTTTTTTTTTTTTAGAAATTGTTGGTTGTTTTGAGTCATTGTAGAACATTGTTCTTAGTTCATCGCTTCTATTATACAGAATAATTCTTCCCAAAAAATAACTCTAAAAATTTAACTTGTGTCACCCGGACCATCTGAACGATTCCATTTTCATCTCATTCATGAAAATCGGATAAAACGGGAAAAAAATCAAAATCGGAATTTACTCTCTGCTTGACACTCAATAAATGCGGTAGAACGCCAACGAATCGGCCCACCATTCTGGCGCCAGTTATACAAAGTGCGCCAAGCCAGGACCACGACTCAAATGGGAATACAAAGCTATCGCTAACTCCCCCACCGACTGACTTGGGACAAAATTCGTACACCGACTAAGTTGGGAACGACTGAAATGGGACATCACCATTTATTCCTTTATTCTTTTTTCATGAATTCAAGAGCTTCAAAATAAACGAATGATTTTCTTTTCGTTCTTTCTTTTTCTTTCTTCTTCTTCTTCTTTTTTCCGAATTACTTTTCTCTTTATTTATTATTTTATTTATTAGGGGGCGAGCTATTTCATTTAGCAACACAGTGCTTTTAAAACGTTATATATTTATTGATAAATCATTAGTCTATAAATAAATAACTTCTTTAATCTTTTATCATATACACACATGTTAATAAGTTAAATAAATAAAAGCGATAAATAGTATTATTCGTATAAGAACTATTCAAACCACGGAGCGGAGCCGGAGCAAATATACGTAGAAGTTGGAGGGCAGCTGGAAAGGAGTATATATACTTAGAAGTTGGAGGTGAGCTAGAACGGAGCAAATATACGTAGAAGTTAGAGGGGGCTGGAACGGAGCAAATATACTTAGAAGCTGGAGGGGGCTGGAATTAGCAAATATACTTAGAAGTTGGAGGGGAGCTGGAACGGAGCAGATATACTTAGAAGGTGGAGGGGAGCTGGAACGGAGCAGATATACTTAGAAGGTGGAGGGGAGCTGAAATGGAGCAAATAGAAGTTGGAGGAGAGCTAGAGCGGAGCAAATATACTTAGAAGTTGGAGGAGAGCTAGAGCGGAGCAAATATACTTAGAAGTTGGAGGAGAGCTGGAAAGGAGCAAATATACTTAGAAATTGGAGGGGAGCTGGAACGGAGCAGATATACTTAAAAGGTGGAGGGGAGCTGGAATGGAGCAAATAGAAGTTGGAGGAGAGCTAGAACGGAGCAAATATACTTAGAAGTTGGAGGAGAGCTGGAAAGGAGCAAATATATTTAGCAAGTGGAGGGGAGCTGGAACAGAGCAAATAAAAATACTTAGAAGTTGGGGGAGAGCTGGAAAGGCGCAAATATACTTAGCAAGTGGAGGGTAGCTGTAACAGAGAAAAGGGGGGGGGGGGGGGGAGTGGCTGCTCCAAATTCCCCGAGTAACAGATTCTCCTCTAGTCCTGCTTCACTGAATTTGTTTATTTCCTAATTAATATTTCAGAAACGGAGAGACAGTTAAAAACAAAACGCGATGAAACCAAATCCAAGCGTTTCGTGCCGAGATAAATGAGAACGGATTCGAAACAAGAGTCATAATTCAGTGGAACCAACACTCTGAGTCGGAAACGATTCGCGAAACACGTCTTACAAGTTCTCATCTGATTTTGGAGAAGTGAAAGGACCTCATGAAGTATTCATCAAATGAGTTTAAAGTGTCGTAAAACGTCCTCCTTCAACTACTTTCTCTCTCTCGCCCGAATCTTAATTCGTTTCTTTGTGCAGATTTGAGTGGCGGTCTTGTGATCTGCGAAATAGGTTACGGTAACTTCTTTATCTTGATGGAAGAGTTATGTATTCTTCTGTCAGGGCAATGTGTGGGGTCTCAATGGATACTGTTTTAGTTTTTAGCAGTTAAGAAATTGCTCACTGCTTTTGATCATGTGCTGCCTTTGTCCTTACTCAAGCAATTAAAGCCTTTTTTTTTTCTAATGGGCTGCTGTTGACTTTTGGCAATAGCAGACCTAGTGCGTTCCCGAGAGATTGGCACCATCTCTTTCAGCGGCACCACAATGAGTGTGGTACCATCAACGCATGAGAATTTTGACGTCCGGTTTCTCCACCTGAAAGGGCGAGCACCCAGACTCTGTTGATGCGAAATTGCGTACGAGCTCAGCGCTTTACCATGACTCCGCGATGCTGGCGAGTAAGTAATTAAAACCTTAGAAGCTCACATTTTTCATTGGAAAAAGGGATTCTTTATAACCCGAAACACGTGTGTTTAGCGTCCCGTAGTGGACTAGTCCGCTCCCGCCGGAACATCGAAAGTGAAGCAACATTGACCGAGGTCAGTCTTTGGGAAGGTGACAACCTCCTAGCTAACTAGAATACAGTTTTAGACATTCTAAATTGCTGTTAGGTTTAGTCAAATACTAAATATACATCATTTAAGGGGTAGTGAAGCTCAGGGCCCGATTAAGACAGTCGGGGGCCCAAGGCACAACATTATTTTGGGGGCCCCATGGTATGAAAAGTAAAAATACTGGGTATAATGTATAAAGTTAAATAAGCTTGGAGATTATTCTATTAATACTGGCTTCATACCCAACTGGCAAGGGGGGGGGGAAGCACCTACTGACATGACAATTCTACTATCCTGCATTCTATATTGTTTTCATTCTATGTGATTTTTTTTTTTTGTATACACATATTGATTTTCAAACTTTACTGTTTATAATATTAAATAAATAAAAAACGTCGATGCCTCAGCGAGTAAAGGATACTATTTAGCATGATAGTCAATGAAGATATTGATCTGATTGCGCATAGTTTACCTTGTTTATGCAAATACTTTTAGCTCGCCATTTAAATGGGTTAAGATCATTTTGTAAAAAATTATCTTTCAAGAGATATTTTCAGAAATCTTTCTTACAATTTGGGGGCCCCTAAAATGAGGGGGCCCAAGGCCGCGGCCTTGTTGGCCTGTGCGGTAATCAGGCACTGTGAAGCTGCAGTATTGTCCAGAAACCCATGCGGTTCAATAGTGGTCACATTACAAAAATATTAAATTCCCCACATATTCAGCTCCTGTCGAAGTTCTGCAATTTTGCTAGATATTTAAGGTTACTGAATAAAAGTTATTAATGCTTAATTGTGTTTCTTTTAAAGTAGTGTGCTTAAGCTTTCTTTCGCGGCTTGGGTGCTATGTTGTTATTAGTACTTGATAATAAGGATAATCTTCAAAAAAAAATTATTTATTAACTTTTCTAGCTTTTTTTTTTTTTTTTTTGAAATCTCTGCAGATTTTGTGAATGCAGAAAACTTTTTGTATTTTGTCTTCACCGAGGCTATCTGAAGTTGCGTTGCAGATTTTTGTAATATCTTTAAAGCTTATCAGCAAAAAATCTGTAGACCGAAACTGGAACTTCATTATAGCTGAACTTTATCTGCAGAGTTTGTGAAGATAGCAAAATATCTGCATTTTTACAAATCCCTGAATTCTATGCAGCCCATTTTGCATTTTTTAATATCACCAAACTTGACAAACTATTAATATAGTACATTTCAAGTTGAAAACTGGAATTTATTACATATTTATGCATTTCTCTGCAGGTTTTTAAGACTTTCGTTTTGTCGTCAAACTGAAACCGCAAACTGAACAAAAAAAAGGCACCATGCTCCTTTTGCGATCTCATAACAGCAGAAAAACGTCTTCTAACAGTAAAAATAGATAAAATAGACGGAAAAGGAAGAGTTTATACATTTAATATAAAAGTCTCTAGGGGAAATGGGGCAGATGTGACCATGGGGTTAGTGTAACTGCGGCTTATCACACTTTAAATAAGTTTTATTTGTGCGTCAAATTGATCACATTTGCTTATTCACCCACCTTCTTTTTTTGTCTTAATTAACCATTAAGCAAGGCTCGAAAACTATTTAAAGTTATACATGCGCTGCCAGGCATGCTCGTCTAAAATTTCTACATGCCTAGAAGTTGTTTTATTGCATATTAATAAAATCATTAGAATTTGTCGTATAGCATTAATCAGACAAAAAATTAAATTAACAGCTTTATATCTGTATCAAGAACTATTTTAAGGGTTATCAAAATCATTAAAAAATTACATTCCAAATAATTATTACATAATAAGTTGTCGAAATAAGAAAATTTTGGAAAGAAATATTTGGTTTAAAAATTACATTTTTTTCATCAGGTCAAGTTTTTTCCTATACTAATTAATGTTAAAATAACCCGGATTTTACGTTTGTTAGTTATCGAATTTTCCGCATTTTACGTTTTTCTTCGAATGTAAAAAGAGATATTCCAAAATAAGTAATATTTTTCCTTTTGTGATTTTTTAAAAGCTAATTTACGTTGTTGAAAGTAAATTAATATTTTCTCACAAAATAAATTACAATCGAGGATTGTTTTTGTTCATTTTGAACTCCTTGAGTAAAAAGCAATTCACTATTACCGCGATTATTTTCTACCTAAAGGCCAGGGTTCGTAATTAAATGGGTTAAAATGGTATGTATAATAATTTTCTTTTCAAAAATATAGATATCATACTTTTTGAAAGAGCTCATCATTACTACCTTTAGCTTTTTAGCCTACTTTCCCGTAAAAGTAAAAAAAATATATATTAAAGCATGAAAGAAGGCTTAATGTACCGAAAAATACCGTTAAATATGAAGAGAAGTCAAAAATAAGTGAAGTAATTAAATAAAGATTGAAAAATAAAAAATTTGAAAGTAGGGTTTTGAGATGGGGGTAAAAAGTGTGTCGGTCGGTCGGTCTGTCTGTCTGTCGGTCTGCCCCCCCCCCCCCCTAATAGCTTTTGAACGAATAGTCCGATTCGAAAAATTCTTTTGGCATTCGAAAGATCTCGGCAAGGACATCTCATTTCCATATTTTACTTTTTGATTTTAACAATATTTCGTTCAATTTTGAACAGTTCAAAAAAATTTAACATTAGCGCCTACGGGCAAAAGTGAAGCAAATTATGTAAACTCTGGGCATAAGAGTCGAGTTCTTATGAACAAGATTATTAAAAAGTTCTCTAAGGAAAGTATTTTCTGAGTTGAACAATTTTTGTTCATTTTTGAACAGTTCAAAAAAATTAACGGTACTTTTTCTTTTATCCTCGCGCAGGCGATAAAGTCGCCAATAATGATGCAACCAACGCCAAACGGAACACCTCCGCTGATAACCTTTTGCGTGCTGTTGCCTTGGCAAGATTTGCGCCGGGATAAAGGAATTCATTTTGAAACAGACCAAAAAAAAAAAAAAAAGATAAACATTAGCGCCTACGGGGAAATTTAAATCCTTTATAAATCATGATCTAACAGACCGATTTGCTTGGAACAAAATTTATCGGAAAGATGTTTGGCCGTAGAACATGTACAGATACGAAGTTCAACCAGAACGGAACGAGCCTATTTTCTTATGAAATTTTCTGATCGGGATTTTTAACGATATTTTCAGAATGAATGAATGATTAAGTGAATGAGTGATGGAATAAACGAATAAATGCGTGAATAAATCAGTGAATAAATAATAAAATAGATAAATGAATGTATGAAGTGAAAAATAAATAAATGAGTGAATAAATACATAAATAGAAAAATGAATGAATAAATACATAAATAGAAAAATGAATGAATAAATAAACGAATGACTGAATAAATCAAAGAATGAGTGAATGAATGAATATGTATTAACCGTTGAAAAAGGCATATTTGAAGTAATTAAGAACTAAAGTTAAATGAGGAAGAGAGAGAGAGTTAGCTAGATTATAAATTTCAAGTTGGTGAATACGGGAAAGTAGGCTCGTATAGTTCTAGACCGAACTTCTTGTTTCTATTTGGTTTTGATTTTCTATGTATTTCCCGTACTTTACGTTTTCCCTTATTTTACGTTTTTTCATCCATCCATTTGGGAAAACGTAAAATCGGGGTTCCACTGTAAAAGAATTAATGCAACATGTTTTTCCTGCATGACATTGCAATTCTCTTTGTCGCTTTGAACTAGTTTCTTTTCCTTTGAGAGTGTTTTCCTGAAATACGGTTTTGGCGGATTCGCCCTTGTTCCATGGACTGCCTCATAACACCTTACAAGATATTCCACATCACTCAAATCACCAAATCAAGCCAGAGAAAATTTTACTAAAAATTATCCTTTTATTGTCGCGTTAATGTCCTTTCCATTTTCTAGAAAAAGATCGATTGGAAGCAGTTTTTTTTTTTTGGAATTCCTCTGGAATGCGCTGTCACTTTGACTGCCTTTCCGAGGGCCATTTCTCATGATTCATTCCTCATCTTTCTATGGCGCGTTATGACGACTGAATGGGGTGGAGGAAGAGAAAAGAGTTACTGCCTGATCTCGTGCTTTGCTTCCTCCTCATGTGATCGAAAACTCAGGAGTGAATGAATGAATCATCTGGTTGAAACTATTGTTTCTCGATCTTGAGCAACAGCTAGTGTGTTTTAAAGCCGCGTGCATGCTGCTCGTCATTCCAAATTTTGCTCGGGGGCAAAGGACACTTGTTGTTGTTGTTGTTGGCGAGTCCGCTCGCGAAGCGAGGCAGACAGGGTGCGCTGCTCCAGAGTTTAACTGGGCTCTCATAAGCAGGAGTCCGACTTCTGCCTCCACTTTTGATAGTTCTCTTATTTTATTTTATTTATTTATTTTTTGAAATAGCTTCCAGATGAGAGACCGTCACCCAGGTTGGTACCCCCAGAGATATCGTTTGACTTGGAAGACATTGGTGCCACGACGGATTTTACATGCACCAGCTTTCTTTAGCGTACACGGTCCCAGAGCAACTAGCCTCGATAGTTTGTTACCCTCTCAAACACTGTCCTCGGTCAATGTTGCATCACTTTCGGTTCTCTGCGGGAACCGAGCTTCTGCCGACTGGTTCGACTATTAGTCAGAATGCTCATTCTCAATTATAAATAAATCCTTTTTTTTTTCAGATGGACTGTGTATATTTGTTCTTAACCATTGCAGACCTAGCGCTTTCCCAGAGATTGGTACCAGCTGTTTCAGTGGCATAACAATGAGTACCATTGCCGCTCAGTTTCCCCCTAGATGGCGGCACCTGAGCTCTAATTGATGCAACCTGCACTAGGAATTTAAATTAGCTGATAGTATCCAAACCAAACGAATACTCAAGGGACCTTTAGCATGCCGCATAATGGTACGACATGGGCGCTGTTGATTTCCTGCATCTTATAAATCCACCGCCTTGGATCTTATAAATTCACCGCCACGTTTGATCCTACGAACTTGGGCGTACGAGGCCTGCGCCTTACCGTAATTACGTAATTTTCGTTATTACGTAAATAACGAAATATTAATGCATTATACAATTTTTAAAATCTTGTTCATGGCGCTGTAAAGCAACACTGACATATACCATTGAGAATGCCCAAATAACTAGATAGAAAAAACATATTTATTAGCATAACCAGGGGATACCGGATCATTCATAAATGATGTCACGCTTCGAGGGGGAGGGAGTTCGTGAAATTGTGACGAACTGTGATAAGGGGAGGGGAGGGGGTAACAAGAAGTGGGACACATCATGCTTGTGCAACATAGCGTGACGTGTGACAAAGGGGGGGAGGGGGTATGTCGAAGTGGGACATTTTGTGAAAAATCGGGGGAGGGGGTCAAATATATGGGACAAAAGAGGGACATCATTTATAAACTTTCGTTGCACTGTTAAAAAAAATGTCCGAAAATACCTGAGAATCTCAAGGAAATCATTTATCCGGTGTCCGACGTAAAATTACAGAGAACCAAAAACAGGATATTACAAAGTCTTTAAAAAAGTAAATTACAGAGAATATTCTGTAAATTCATAGCTACACATAATCGCACCATCTGTGAGTTTGATGACTTACTAGTTCTGATACATAACTGCAAAGGTGTATTCAGTTAACCGTACGCTGTTGTGATTCCTGTGCCTGAGGCCGATCGACCAAATATGATTCCGGAGCAAGGGGCCCTTGCCGCTAAATGCTAGAGGCTGCTCATTAGAGCTGGAAATAAACGATACATCAACAATAGTATTTCTAGACAATTTTTAAACTGGTAGTCACAGATCTCAAGTGCTGAAGTTTTATGCAATTTAACAGATCTTTCTCTGTACTTGCACAAAGTGCTGAAAAACACGAATTTTATTGAGAAACTCATCCAGAAACTTGACAATTTGATTTAAAACAAGTACTTCGTAAATTTACAGAAGCGCACTCCGTTTCCTCTCTGTCTTTTACAGATTTTTTTTTATAGTGTATGCAACATTTAAAGCAATAGAAAGTTATTAACTTAAATAAGTAATAAAATAATACCGCAACAACATGAAGCTTGCTACCTTTTCAGAGGGGGGGAGCGATTATACGTAAAATGCGTATAGTCCTATAGGTTTCGGTATATATATATGCCTCTCTCTCTCTCTTGCTTGTAATGAGCTTGAATGGACTGCGGCTTGATTCCTCCAACTGAAAAAGCCTTCACCCTGCCTAGCGTTACTTAAAATATGTGAGAACAGGGCAAGGGGAACAAAAGCATAAAACTGCGTCTTATAATATCCCTAAACCGTCGACACTGTGGCGTAGCGGTAAGGGTGGCGTAGCGCCCAAGATCGCAGGTTCGAACCTGGAACAAGTCGGTGGATTTTCAAGATGCAGAAAATCGTCTGCGCCCATGTCGCATGATTGTGCTAAAGATCCCTTGAGTATCCGTTTGGTTTGGATACTCTCGGCTAAATTAAATACCTAGTGCAAGTCGCATCAAATGAGAGCTGAGGTGCCGCCATCGAGTGGAAACGGAGCGTCCAAATTCTCAGTGGCAATGGCATCCACCGACAGTGGTGCTACTTGAAAAAATGGATGCCGAATACCGGGGTACGCACTAGGTCTGCAAAGGTTAATGACCATACGCAGCCCCATTAGAAAGAAAAAAAAAATCCCTAAACCACCTACTTTTACGTTATTGAACTATATTATCTGAGTAAATAAATTTTAAAACGTGAAGAAGTTATGTGCCGATTTTTTTTATTATTATTTTAAAGAATTGTTGGGGTTTATTCATAAATGATGTCACTCTCTGAGGGAGGTGGGGCATTCGAGAAATTGTGATAGTTTGTTTATGGCAAGGGGAGAGGAGAGGGAAACAAGAAGTGTGACATTACATATTTTGGTTTCTATAAAAGCATTCAAAGTCAGTAAATTAAATTTATTTTTGATTTTTTTTATAATTTAATTTTAAAGTTTCATTGATTTCCCTTTGTATCGAAAACACGGATGCTGATTAAGTTTTAAATTTACTTCTAGTTAAAAGTTTAAGAGGAAATCTTCATAGGCATTTACACTTTAGGAAAAAATAGCGCGGGTCATTTTTTCAGAATTCGAACAAATTTTTTTTACGATTATATACTAGTAATTATATTTTTTGCTTTAAGGCGCCGTTCATAAATGATGTCACACTTTTTTTCAATATATTTGACCCCTCCCCTCCTTTGTCACAAAGTGTCACACTTCAACACACCCCTCCCCCCCCCCCTTTGTCACATGTCACGCTATATTACATTTGCATAAAATAGGCTTAATTTGGTGATTTTAAATGTTTTTATAGAAATCAAAATGTCACACTTTCATGAACCCCCCTCCCCCCCTTGAGGCGTGACATCATTTATGAATGACCCCTAAGCCTTATCCCATTTTATACAAATTAAGTGCACATGTGATCATTATTATTGTTATGCTCACAAATGTCATTCAAAGTTCAAAAATAAAATGACAAATGGAATCTATAATGTTCTGCTTTTTTTTCTGAATTGCAACACTTCAAGGGCATATGCTTATGTAATGTAGCGTGACATGTGACAAAAGGGGGTAGGGGGTATGTTAAAGTGTGACATTTTGTGACAGAGGGGGAGGGGAATCGAATATATTTTTATAAATTGTGACATCATTTATGAACGATCTCTTGGTAAAGCAATATTTGGTGGCCATTGGAGATTTATTTAGTTAAATTATATCTAAAACAGAATCTTTGAAGCGATAATATAAGCGCCAAAAATTTAGAGCTGGAAGAGTTATAATGGCTTCGTTTCAGGTGAATAAACTCGAAAAACCGAATTTAAATTTTTAAAAGGATTTTTTTTAATGTAAAACAACCACGATGAAAAGATTTGAAATAAAAAGAAATTTTGTGTTCGTTTTCGATTATCTGAATCCCCATTAAATCTGCGAATTCATTGATTCGCTGGATTTTCGAAAATAGCTGCATAGCTTCTTGAGTCGTTTTCCGCAAAATTTTTCACTCTCAAGTGGAATCGATTTGAATCTCTGCTTCATCTGTAATTCACTTCAGTTCATATGCAGAACGTAATTTTGCATTTAATTTATCGTTGGGTCGCCATGGAAACCATTTCCCGTGCCTGTACTAAACTGTTTGAGATATGTTTTCTCAGAAATGATGGCTCTTAGCATTTGCATGAGCGAAAAAAGGAAAAAAAAAATGTTGCAATCACACGTTCTAACAGTTTTTTACTGAGTTTATTAGTAGGAGTTGCAAAACGATGTTTTTGCTACGCGGAAGTGATGTTTTTGGGTGCAATTTTATGTGCTTTGAAAACTATTTCTGCAGCTGTCACTAGTGCAAATCAATAGCTATCCGAGGGACAGCCAGAAGGATCGAAAGGAGATGGGTATTGAAAAAGTGAAAAGAAATAAACAAGAAGTTCCGTCTAGAACTATACGAGCCTACTTTCTCGTATACACCCACATCAAATTTATAATCCAGCTCTCTCTCTCTCTCTCTCTCTTTCTCATTTAGCTTTAGTTCTTAATTTGTTCAAATGTACATTTTCAACTGTTAATACGTTATTCATTCCTTTATTCATTCATTCATTTTCTCATTTATTAATTCATTCACTCATTCGTTTATTCATTCATTCACATTCAGAAATATCCTTAATAAAAACCCAGATTAGAAGCTTTCGTCGGAAAATAGGCTGTTTAGTTAAGGATGAACTTCATATCTGTACATGTTCTACGTCATAACAGCTTAAAACTTAATCCACTTTAAAAAATAAAATTTAAAACCACTGACTTTTCCCCCCTTCTTCTTATTCTTTCCTTTCTTTCTTTCTTTCCTCTTTTTTTTTTTTTTTTTTTTTTTTTTTTTTTTGGGTGTTTTCAATTTTTGCACAATTTTTACATATGAAAACGTTATTGATTTACAGCATTTTTCATTTTTTTTTTTTAGAAATAGTTTTGGATGAGTAAAAAGTAAGGGCAACATTGGGAAAAGTGCTACGTTATTGATTCGCAACATTTTTCATTTTTTAGAAATAGTTTTATATGAATGAAAAGTAGGGAGAACATTGGGAAAAGCGCTACCGTACCTTGCTTATTTCCTCAGTGATTTATTAATACCGAAAAGCTGCCCGGGTTCCCATTTTAAGGGCTCTGCAATCATGTTCTCAAAAATTAAGCAAAAATAAAATATGTATTAGAAAGAACATTTTTTATATTTTATAACACGTTGCTAGTAATGGATCATTCATAAATGATGTCACGCTTTGGGGGGATGGGGTCGCGAAATTGTGACAAAGTGACAAGGGGAGGGGTAACAAGAAATGTGACATCATGCTTATGCAACATAGTGTGACATGTGACAAAGGGGGGAGGGTGGGTATGTTAAAGTGTGACATAGGGGAGGAGGGGGTCAAATATATGGGAAAAAAGCGTGACATTATTTATGAACGGTCCCTAACTGAAGAAACATAATATTCAATGTTAACGTATACGGTAAAAGTAACGTGTGAAAATGTATCATTTGCTGAAAACAAGGTTATATGAGAAAATTGACAAATCTAATGTTGTATGTTGTAGTAATTTTAACCATCTGCTACTTTGATAACTATTTGGGATGTTGGAGCGTAGGCCCGTCATTGGGCGATCGAAGCTGACTTTTAGAAATACATTGAATGTATACATTTTTCTGTGCATTTTGTTGTTTTTAACCTATAATATGCATTGAAAATATACCCTTTGCCCCTCCCCTGGACAATCGTGAAATGACTGAGTTTGAAGGGGTGGTACTATAAAAACTAGGGATGTAACGAATATTCGGCCACTATTCGGTATTCGGCCCTTTGGTCGAATATTGATGAACTATAGTTCTGATGCCGAATAGTTCTGCTGCAGTAAAATGGAAAAACAATTAAGAAATTAGTAGATTTTAAACATTTAAAATTGTATTATAATTATTGCAAAAGAATACATTAGTATATAGTTTTAATAAATAAAAATAATTTAGAAAAAACTACTTTTTTTAAACCTTGTTTAGACTTACCTGAGCAAAAACAGATTTTAATGTTGAAATATTGTATTTTACCTTTAGCATTTGCTCCCAAATACTGGCAATAGTTTATTATGATGGAGAATATAAGAAATTAATTTTGTTATTATTAACAAAGCGGAAGTCAGACTTTGTTTGGGTAGGCTGATTTATTGTGAATATTAGGTAAGTGAGAAATGTGAAAAGCCTAGAATATTTAGATAGCATAAGTTATTGAGGTTTTTGAAAATAAAAGTATATTTCAGTTAAGTATATTAAATTATAGTAGATCTTTTAAAAATAGGCATGTAAAAACCCCATAAAATAAAAATATTAACTTTTTTAACTTTTAAAATATCTTCATAAGACAGTTTTGAGGAAGGTAAAAGTTCAGTAAGACATAGCAGTTCTTTCGTTTGAATTAAATAATTAGTACAATAATGCTAATGAATGCTTACTACCATAAAACCTGTCATTTCTATTCCACTTGTGGGTGAAATTCTTAGTTTTATTACATTCAAAACAATAGAGAAAATATATTAATTTTAAATAGTTTTAAACTCTTAACAAACAAAATTAAGTCATACATCATAGATGGTGTGTAATTGGTGTTTGACTTTGTGAATAATTTTAAATTTGACAAATACTTTCTATTACAACGATTTTCTAGAAATTTTAATCTTCGGTCGACGAATATTCGGTATTCGGCCTAACACATTGGCCGAATATTCGGCTTCGGCCTAGAAGAAATGGCCGAATATTCGGTATTCGGCCAAATCACTATTCGTTACATCCCTACTAAAAACCTATGCCGAGGTAGCTGTTATGAATCGGGTTCTGTTCAAATTGCTAAATCTCAAAAAGAGGGGTTTATTTAATCATCCTTTTACCAATTTGTGAGAAAATTGGATTAATTTTGTTTATGGTTTAGTAATGCCATTTGTTATTGTTTTTATTTGTTTATTCTTATATTTTTTCCTTGCCAACATTTGTACAACTTAAAGTGTTATTTTTGAACTCATAATTGTTTCTTTGCAACTGTGGGCTGTGCAGTGTTATGCCACATTTTTGTTTGTCATTTTCATATTTCATTTATTTATTTATGTCGCAATTTTTATTCATTTATTTTAATTTAATATTTTATTTGTCAGTTTTTCTATAATTTATTTCATTTTCATTTACCTACTTATCTTTTTTTTTTAAATCTATTTTAATTGCATTTATTTTATCAGACTTTTTAATTTATTTTATTTTTATTTATTTTTACCCAACTTTCATTTATTAGTTTAATTACATTGTATTCTATTAATCTTATTTTTTAGGTTATGTTTTTCATTTTTTTTAGTAACTTATTTATTTTTTTTGCTTTTATGTTATCTTTCACACATTGATCATGTTTGCGGGAAGTTTTGCGTTTTCATCTCTGACGTGAATTGCAATTTTTCTTGCCTACACATTTTCCCGTAATATTTATTATTCATACACGTATTACACACACCCATAAGCACATTTTTTAGATTATGTTGCTTTATTTCTTTTTGTAGTAATTTATTTATTTTATTTTATTTTTCATGCATTAATCATATTTACGGAAGTTTTGTGTTTTCATATATGACATGAATTGCAATTTTTCTTGCATACACATTTCTTCGTATTATTCATACGCATACTATTATTTTTCCCTTCAGTACTTGAAATTGCGTGGACCCAGCGTCTCCTTCCGGATTGTCATTCCGACAACCTCTTGGCGCGCACTGCAGGAATCGATACGTGCCCGAGTGAAGGCTGGCTTTGTTCTTATGAGGGATGGATCGGGGTGGGAAAATGATCGGCGGGAACAAGATTTTTTTTTCTTTTCTTTTTTTTTTTTTTGGATAGAAAGAATTATGAGTTGGCTTTAGCAAGGCCGGAGAGTCTTAAGTTAAGCTAATAATGATATGGCTCCTCCTCATTAAAATAATGTCTTGTTTGCGATTATTTTAAATGGACCCCCCTCCCCTTCCTTGCACTATTTGAAGAGGACTTTGTGTGTTTAGTATTAAGTAAGATTTAGGCTGAGTGATGAAAGTGGAGAAAGTTTTTTATTATTTTTTTTTATTTAGCCTAAATCAGTCATGATTTATTTTGAAGCGCCTTGTATAAGACAATGGCAGTCGAACTCGAGGTTTTAGGGACTGAATTATTTTGCTCGTTTTATCCGAGTGCTCGTTATAACCGGGTTCACTCTAAATTCAAATCTTATTGGACAGAAATGAATTCAATAAAATTATTTATGATTGTATAGAAAACTTACTTTATATTTTGTTCACCATTTGTTGTACAAGTAGGAAAAAGAGATAAACTATTTTTAGGAAATTTTTTGCTTTCCGTTTTTCGTCAATTGTCCTGCGTTGAAACAAAATCATGCTTTTTACAATTTTAAACTTTATTTTTTATTTTATTTGTTTATTTATTTATTTAGTTTTGTGTCGTTGTCAAATTTCAAATTTTTCTTCAAGATTTTAAAAGAAATTTCATACAAAATTTGTTCAATGATAAATTTTGCAGACGGTATCATGATAAAAAAAAACATGCTCGTTAAATCCGAGTCATGCTTGTTATAACAGGGTTTTGTAAAGTGTTTTTGACATTGTACCAGCCATTTATTTTAAATTCCCTCGTTCAATCCGAGTTCCCGTCAAATCCGGGCTCGCAATAACAGGGATCGACTGTTATAAAATTTAGCATGACACCTTTTACAACACGCAATTTGTACTTAAATTTTCCGTTTTGTTGCTACCCTTTTTGGTATTACTAAACATCATTTTTGGTTTCCAATTTGTGTAAAGTCGAAAATTATTCATTTTTTGATTATTTTAAATGTTTTTAAGTGTGTATTTAAAAAAATACAGAAACTATAATAGTTTTTTAGCATTTGAAGTTCGTTAACTCTTTTATGTATCAATACAGTAAAACCCCGTTAAAGCGCGTGTGTCCGGGGACATGTTCGGCACCCGCGTTATGACATAACCACTGGCGTAAATAAGGGGGTGGTTTTGGGGATAAAACCCCCCTGAAATGGTAAAGATTGTATAGAATTTGACCAATTTGTCTTGGAAAACAATGAAATTGGCCGACTTTTCCCGAAGAAACCCCCCCTGAAATCCGGTTCTAGCTACGCCACTGGACATAACCGCGGTGTAGTGAAACTGTTCCGCGGAACCATATTCGCGAAATAATACTTGGTTTTCGTTGCATCACTTTTAACTTTGTCAATAACTCGTAACTTTTCTTCCCCCTATAGTATAATTTTTCTTATCTTCTTTGCTGCCATTTTATTCACTGTCATTGCCGTGCAAGAAGCACACATCTCAGCTGCGCAATCAGTCAATCGAGCGGTAGGAAACCAACTGTGTTCCGAGAAAAAAGGTGCTTAAGAATCTCTAAGTTTTATCAATATGGGATTGCGAAGAGTTCAGAAAAAATTGGATTTGGAAGGGGAGGAACGCACTTTCCACTGGGGAATATGTTTACTTTTCAGGAATGCTAAAGAATCTGGAATACAAAGATTGATAGCGCTATAAAAGCAGTTACGCACTCATAACGAGATCTCTGAAAATGGAATAGTTAAGCATTGAACTGAACAGTCCCTGAGAGATTGAGCTCTGCCCATGCCAAGAGAAACAAGTCAGGGCGATTGCACCCGATTTTGAAGTCGAGCTATATGTTCTAGGTTGAAAGACAGAAAAAGCATTAAAAAAAGGTGTACATTACGCTTATCCCAATAGGGCTTTATCTGTTACTGTGTCTGGTGGGGGGATGGGTGCTCTTTGGCTAGAATATGGGTGTACTCGGGATGGCTTTATTTACAATGGTAAATAAGGAATCACCTTTGGCAAAGATAAAGGGTGGTTTAAACGTCGGGGGACATGATAGTCACCGCGGTATATCCGATTCCGCGGTATACCGAGGCGCGGTATAACGGGGTTTTACTGTACTTCATTATGATTGCTCATTTTTCCTTTTCCCACAGAAGTGAGCAATTATAGTGACATTTTTGAACGTAAATGAGTTATGTGCCAAAAAAAAGCATTATACTGTCTATATTTTTTAGGCAGCAACGCAAAAAATAATAAAATATATCAGAATTGAATAATTTTCAACTTTACACCTACTGAACGCCAAAAATGCTGGCAACTAAACGCAAATGTTTTACAATGTGTTATGTAAGACAAGTTACGTAAGCAAGTTTTAAAATAAAAATGTTTGGCGGCGTTTTCCATGAATTTGGCGGCGTTTTCCATAAATAGGCGTTTTCCCATGAATTGACAGAAAGAACGAGAAACATCCCATCAGAAAGTTTATCTTTCAATAGTGAGTAAGAAATGTTCTTCCTAATGAAAACACTACGATGTTTTCGGTATTGGTGAAAGGTGTTAGAACGTTTTTGTATCAACTACGTAAATTAAGTAAGTGTACTGTATCAACTACACTGTTAAAAATTTCCGTAAGAAAATAGTAAAATAACCATTTATTTGATTGTTTTTTTGCCATATTTAATGACAACAGTTGAATAACCATTAAAAAGATGGTACTCAAACCGCTGATTGTGAAAAAAAAAATCGTTTATTCTCTGTTTCTCCAAACATGGCTGCTCCAAAAGAACGTTTAATCGGGCGTCCATCTTGGTTGCGAAAACTTACCGGTCGTACGTTGTTGTTAAAATATGAATAAAGATTTATCAGTTCAAATCTGCATAATAAAAATCTTATATAAAAAAGAAGGAAAGAAAGTGGTTTAGCAGTGGTTACTAAATAGAAACACATTCACACGTAAATAAAAAATTGGAGACATCGGATTCCCTAACTGTTTGCGAATGAGCGAACTCATAATTTGACCTTCTGAAGCTTGTTTGTATTTTAATTTTTGCAGCAAATAAAATGATTTTCGTCAATATACAGTAAGTTTAGACCAAAAATGACTTTGGATCCAATCTATAACTGAAATCTCAATTTTAAGGCAGTTTGCCTGTTGGAAAAGAAGATTTATTGATAAGTAAACGGCCGCTTTGAGTGGTCTAGATGGCCAAATGGATAACGCGCAAGGTTGGTATGCCATACACCCGGGTTCGATTCCCGAATGCTTCGTTTACGGTTTCTACCCTCGAAATGGTTCAAAAACGGTAAAAATTTTGTTTTGAAACCATTTTTAAATGGTTGTAAAACCGTAAACTTTGGTATTTACGGCTTTTTAACCAAGCTGATTGGAAATGGTTTAGGTCCCGTAAAGATAGGAAAATGATCCAAACCGTAAATTTAACGGTGAATTAGATGGACAGACTGCTGCCGGTTATTTAACCGTAATTTCATGATGAAATTTCTAACAGTGTATGCAAATTAAGTTTTATACCTGGCGAAAATTGTAACCGCGACTGTGGCAGTAGCTCTTGATTAGTTGCAAAATGCTTCGTGTGTCAAAATAACATTGTATTCAGAACCTTGAGTTCTTGATCATGGTTATTTTTTACAAAAGGTGCACGAAATAGAAAATTGCAAAACCGGTGTTCTATATGCATTCTTTTGTAAAATTGCTTTTCTGAATCTAGGATAAAAACAGGGATCTGAAGCTGAGCTTGGCGCAAGAGCGCGGAGCATTGGAGCAACATGATTTTGCTCGAAACTGGTGCGGAAATGGAGCACAGAAATATGTTGTGCTCTACCGCTCCGATACTTTTTTTTATTATTGCATTCAAAAACTTAAATAAGTTTTCTTTTTTTTTTTTTTTGCAACACTCTGTGCATGAAACACTAAACATTTATTGATAAGTAAATAGTCTGTAAAATTTTTATCACACATAAATGCATTAATAAACTTAATTTTAAAAAACGAGAAACAATAGGATTTGTACCCCTCCTTCTTTAACAATATTCCTATAACTAGGCTTGCCATACGTCCCGGTTTCACCGGGACAGTCCCGGTATTTTGCTCTTGTCCCGGTGTCCCGCCCAGTTTTATCAATGTCCCGGAAACGGCTGTAAGATGTAAAAAGTAATGAATTTATGTTTTTAAGAATATTTTATGAAGTTATTAAGAATCTTTAAGATGACAGAGCATTACTGAGGGAGTCCACTGCAAGAGCATTGATTGCATGTAATATAAACTTTGTGGTTTTCTTTCCTCTGACTTTTATGAAAAAGTCAAGCTTAACAAAGACATCTTGAAAAAAGTACATTCAAGTCAGAAATATGAGTGGGTTGCTAACTTTTTAATTGCTTTTTCAGTTTGACAAAAATGTGTTTTTGAAATGGTTTTTGTAGTTAGACAAAAAGTTGTAGTTTAGAGAAATAAGACTAAATAATTAATTGTTCAATTAAACACTTTTATGAAGTATTTTAAACTTTATTTTTATAAGCACTTCTTTCTAGATGGTAGAGAAATAAAAATTCCCATTAAAAGGAAAAAAAATCTTTTTAAGTAAATTAAGTAGCAAAAATTCGCTTTTAATTTTTAAAAGATGGGTAGACTAATAATTTAGAGATCCAATTTCCCCACTCCCGTTACTTACGAGGTTTAAACTCACCATTTTGCTTTTTTTTTTTTTTAAATTTCCCCAGACCCTCCCGGGGGGCTTTTCCCAGGGGCACTCCCCAGACGCCCCGGTATGCCCATCCCATATTAATGTGTCCCGGTTTCACTATCCAAAAGTATGGCAAGCCTACCTATAACTAATCGTTTATAAAAGGAGCGCAGCTGGAAATGAGCCGGAGCAAGTATTTTGAAGTCGGGCTGTGCTGGAGTGGAGCAATTCTAAAAAGTGGTTGCTCCAAATCCCAGTTGAAAAATTTATTGTCTACGGGTAACTTTGAGAGAGAAAAAAAAACCTTCCCACTACCTCTTTCTTTCTGAAAAACAAGATTTTAGGACTGCTGCCCTTTTTTTTCCAGCGGCAGATTGCAAGGGTTAAAGTACGCGAGAAGGTCAATAAAGGATGTATTTGAATTTCTTAGAACTGATTGCAGCGAGGGGTGAAAAGGGCAGGATGTAATGTGGGCCGCCGCCTGTCGAACAGGGGCAACGATTGGTTAATTGGGGTAAACGTGAATGTCAACACACTCCATGTGACGTTCTGATGATCTTGAATTCGTTCTATTTTGAACAATTATCGCACTTCCCGCGTAAACTCTCTCTCTCTCTCTCTGTCGACGCAGATAAATTTCATTCCCTCGCTCCCGAAATGTAAGCTGGAATTGTAAAGTGTTATTTATGTAGTACAGCAACCAAATTATTTCTGATTTGCAGCAAAGGTGAGTTCATTGGTTGAAATTGATTGATAGCTGTGTATGAGGTATTCAGCGGCAGGGAGGTATAACTGCAAACAACTTCCGCCAGAAATCTTTGATGACCAAAACTTTGGAAAACCGTTGCATTAATTGTATCATATATATGTATATATATGTTATATACACACACAGGAGCGTGCCAAGCTTGAGTGTCACCCGGAGCGGTAATTTGTGATATCCCCTCCCCCTAAAACAACCTTTGTTGTGTAGTACAAACTTGTAATTTTTGTAGCTTATTACATTATTTTCAGTGGCGGGGGGGGGGGGGGAGGGTTAAAGAAATTCCATTTTATTTATTCAGTGTGACTTTCAGTAGACTACATTTATTTGGGGCCGTTCATAAATGACGTCACGCTATTTTCCCATATATTTGACCTCCCCCCCCTTTTGTCACAATATGTCACACTTCAGCGGACCCCCTCTCCCCCTTTATCACGCGTCACGCTATGTTGCATAATGCATTATGTCAAACTTCTTGTTACCCCGTCCCGTCCCCTTGTCACACTTGTCACAATTTCACGAACCCCCTCCCCCCCCCTCGAAGCGTGACATCATTTATGAATGATCCCTTTTCCCGTTGTGATACCTTGAAATAGCACCAGTAATATTGTATAATTTAAGTATATATGTTTTCTTTTAACTCTTTAACTCATTTTGGCTATTATCCCCCCAACACTATTCAAAAATGTGTCACCCGGGACGGCCCGCCCTCCAGCCCGTAGTGGCGTTACTGATATATATCTTATAATAGTGACTTGTAAAGAATGCGACTTTGAAGGGGGAAAATCAAATATTTCCAGGGAGTATTTCTTTATTTTTAAATGCAACATTTTGTCGGTTAGGCTATTGGGTAGAATTTCCAGGAATCAAGATCAACATCACAGCTGTTTTTGACTAACTAGTACAGACTTCAGTCATGAAGTTAACTAACTTATGTATTGCATATACATGGGAACTTCAACAGCGCAAAAAAACATGCATAAAATCTTCATTATTCTTCGACATCTTAGAGCTATGCCACAGGAAAAAGCATGGAAATCACATCAATGTTTTCATTCAAAAAGTGACTGCATATCCAACTTTTCGCCAGCAGAATACTTTCAGAGCGCAAAAACTAAATTTTTCTCGAAACTGGAGTAGAGTCGAAGCAAAAGTATTTGCTGTGCTTCACTACTCAGGTTTTTTGGAACTTTGTTTAATTATTTCATATTAAAAAATAAATTAACTAAGAAATATACATTTTTAACCGACTTCACAAAGGAAGGAGGTTATACATTCGTATTGTATGTATGTCGTTTTTTTTTTTGTTTGTCCACTCATAACTTCGCACCGGATGAACCGATTTTCATGATTTTTTTTTCAATCGATCAGGGGTGGTTTCCCATAGGTCCCGTACCTTCGTTTGACCATATTCGATAAATAGAACAAATGTAATGGGCAGAAATGTAGTATGTTTTTTTGTTTTTTCATTCATAAGTTTTGACTAAATAAACCGATTTTGACGATTTTTTCGTTAAAGGGTCATATAACTCAAATATCGTACATCAATCTGACTACTTTTGTTTTCTAGAAAAAACGTTGCTGGTGAAAAATAAGTATTTTTTATTTTAATTGAAAAGGCTTTGCTTGATTTTTCTTTGTTGGGAAAACTATTAATAAATATAAAAGTAATTGTTTAAAAACTGTTTGTTGCCATTGTGCTATAATATTAACAGCAATTATAGCAAAAGTTTGACAGAAGGCTTCTCTGAGGCAAAAATTAAATCCAATCAGTTTGTTTGCTAAAATCGACTTCAAAACGGAGTTTTTCATACCAATGATTAGTTTTTAGTGTCTTTCATTCAAAGATGGTTTGCCCTTTGATATGGATTTTTTTAAAAATAGAGTATTTATATAGAAAATGTATTTACACTAAAAAGAATAAAATAAAATAATTTTCATAAAAAAATAGAACCGACTTCAAATTATAAATTGCGCTAAAAAGTGAAAAATAAATTCAATTTTTAAACAACATCGATATGACTTTTAAACATAGTTTTAGAAGTCGGTGCAAAATCATGAGTCTAATTACCATTACACCAATTGCTACTTCATATTGGAACTGTTGCTAATTCTGGGAAAATATATATATTTGAAATTTATTCATGATTACAAAAGATTTTATATATCCTAATTTTGCACCGACTTCTAAAACTATGTTTAAAAGTCATATCGATGTTGTTTAAAAAATGAATTTATTTTTCACTTTTTAGCGCAATTTATAATTTGAAGTCGGTTCTATTTTTTTATGAAAATTATTTTATTATATATAATTTTTTAAAATTATCTTTAGCACGAAGTGGAACTGGAGCAAGTATTTAGAAGTAGGAGCGGGGATACTCCAATCCTTGACCTCAGTAATTCTAAACAATTTTCTCCTTATACGGTATCCTTTACTCCATTTTTCTCCCGATCTTTTGTCTGTCGCTCTTTTCCCCCTCCAGAGCACTTTTCAAGACGATAGAATAGAATTATCTACACTGCCATCTTCATCGCATTAAGGAAGTGGAAGATCAAGAGCCCTTTGTGTGCTGCTTCTTGAAGCTTCTTTAGTTCCTTCGTTCTATTTGTTAGATGCTCGATGCGGTACGGAAAATCTGTTGAGCGATCGATTCCTGAATAAGTTTGTTTCAAAATTTAAATGCAAGGAAAAAAAACAGAAGTTTCTGATTTACTGGAGAAAAGTCATTATTTAAATAAGTACCGTGCCAATGCTTTTTAAAATCCTTATTTTCCGTGCGCCAAGAGCACTTATCCGCCGGCATGATGGCGTCGTGGTAAGGCACGGAGCTCGTACGCCCCAGGTATGATGATCGAGCCTGCTGGAAGTGTCGGTGGATTTTCAAGATGCAGAAAATCGTCTGCGCCCATGTCGTATGATTATGCGGCATGTAAAAGATCCCTTGAGTAGACATTTGGCTTGGATGCTCTCGGCTAAATGAAATTCCTAGTGCAATTTCGCATCAACGGAGTCCGGGTGATCGCTCTCTCAGGTGGAGAAACCGGACGTCAAAATTCTCATGCGACGATGGAACCACACTCATTGTGGTGCCGCTTGAAGAGACGGTACCCATCTCTCTGGAGCGCACTAAGTCTGCTATTGGCAGTAGTCAACAGCTGCACATTAGAAATAAAAAATAATACTAAACAAGAAGTTCCGTCTAGAACTATACGAGCCTACTTTCCCGTATACACCAAATTCAAATTTATAATCTAGCTATCTCTTTCTCTCTCTTTCTTATTTATCTTTAGTTCTAATTATTGAAAATATACCTTTTTCAACGAATAATACATATTCATTCACTCACTCATTCATTCTTTCATTTATTCAGCCATGCATTTATTCATTCACTCGTTACCTCATTCAAGTGTTTATTCATTCATTTACGCATTCATGTATTTATTCACTCATTTATTTATATTTTCATTTATTCAATAATTTATTCATTCATTCTTTTCCTCATTCATTTATTCATTGATTTATTCTTTCACTCTTTAATTTATTCATTCATTCATTATTTCACTCATTGAGTCACTGAGAAATATCCTTGAAAATCCCGATCAAAAAATTTCATAGCAAAATAGGCTCGTAAGTTCTGGATAAACTTTCTATTTCTACATGTTCTACGTTATAAGAGCTTTCCGATAAAGTTTGTTCCAAGCAAATCGGTCCGTTAGATCAGGATTTATATAGGGTTGAAATTTCCCCGTAAGCTCTGTGTTAATTTTTTGAACTGTTCAAAAATGAACAAAAACTGTTCAAATCAATATTTCACGCCGAGAACTCCTTTCAATAAGCTTGCAATAGGAACTTGGCTCTTGTGCCCAGAGTTTACAGAATTTGCTTCAGTTTTGTCCATAGGCGCTAATGTTAAAATTTGTTGAACTGTTCAAAATTGAAAAAAAAATTGTTCAAATCAAAAAGTAAAATATAGAAATGAGATGTCCTCGCCGAGATCTTTCGAATGCAAAAAGATTTTTTCCAATCGGACAATTCGTTCAAAAGTTATTAGGGGGGGGGGGGCAGACCGACAGACAGACAGACAGACCGACAGACCGACAAACCGACAGACACACTTTTTCCCCATCTCAATACCCTACTTTCAAATTTTTTATTTTTCAATCTTTATTTAATTACTTCACTTATTTTTGATTTTTCTTGATTTTTAACGATATTTTCACGATACATTAAGCCTTCTTTCATGCTTTATTATTATTTTTTTTACTTTTACGGGAAAGTAGGCTAAAAGAAGAGCACCTATCCAATACTCTTCGAGATACTCGCTTGCTTCCGAGTGTTTCATGATGTAGTGTACAGTAATAAGAAGAAGGTAATTAAAATATTAAACTATAATTGAGCGTAAAATTTACAGAAAGAACCATTTACAGGTGGGGTAAAACTATTTACAAAACATCAAAAACGGGAGCATCACTCTGTACACACAGGTTGTATAAACGAGCAGAATACCTCATTCTAAAACAAAACAACTTAGTCCCTTTTTTAACCTCGTTCACTGTCTATTCTTTAAAAAGGTCACACAGCTTCTTGGTTAAAGCTCTCTGGCGAGCTAGATGATGGATAGCACATATCTGACATTCTTATTTGAAAATTAAAAAACAAGAGGGAACTTAAGTTAAGGTTTCAGCTAAGTCGTCTAAAACAGTTGGGAGAAAGCAAAATGTACGTAGATATCGCGTAAAAATTGCAAAAATTTAATTCAAAACAAAATTTTAAGAATTATTTTGTTTGAATTAATTTTTCCATCCTGCATAATTTCACTTTTATGCATCAATGTTTCTTCGAGAGATCCCCCTTGTCCTACGCCCCTGCTACTGAACATATCATATTGACAATTCTTGTGTTAGATGCAGTATGGCTAAAATTTAAAAAATCTATAACCTGATTCAATGATATCCAACCTTGTATACCCCTAATTACACGTCATGCACCCCTCAATTTTTTTTCCATTGACATGGACCCCTTGCAGGTAAGAATAGACCCCTGGGCTCCGTGTGGACCACTTTGAACACCATTTTTGGACCAATTTTCGGCACCAGTATTGGTACCAAACCAAATTTTGGTATCAATTTTGAAATCTTTTTGCTTTGAGGCAGGACCAAAATCAAAATTAGGAATAAACCGGATATTGATTTTTCGGATGCGGGATATATGGTGTATCTCACGTGGCTTACCCGTACCGGATATCCGGCTATGGTGTTTGCAACCTGTAAATTATGTGCATAAAATTAAATTTGACTTGCCGGATAGCCGATTTTTTTCGTGCAGTGACCGGATCGAGTTCCGGATATTTTTTAAAAATCGGTCGGATACCGGATGTGCGATGTTTTCTGGGGCACAACCGATGCCGTTGGTCCCCCTCCGTCGGTGGGCCCCTGGTAAGTATATATACCTTATAAATCTCGCTTTTAAAATGAACTGCAAGATATTCGATTTCCTCTTCTTAAATATAGTGTACCAGAATTATTTACCATCAGCTGAGTGACATTCTCCTTTGATTTTGTCTTTGGCAGGGATTCACCTTCAGGACCTTGACAGTTTCCCGCTTTTCGTCCATAAATTCATATCCTTCTCCACCCCTTCATTCTAAAATAGATTTTTCGAGTTTGTCCAGGGATACTTCCGGCACTTGGAGAAAAATGTT
Source organism: Octonoba sinensis (assembly GCA_038502835.1). Lineage (NCBI taxonomy): Eukaryota > Metazoa > Arthropoda > Arachnida > Araneae > Uloboridae > Octonoba > Octonoba sinensis. Next base: position 16,797,016 of record CM076604.1, read on the forward strand.
TTCTCAACTTTCACGAATAACGAACAGAGCGGAAAATACGGAAAATAACTTTTCTTAATTCTTGAAAAAAGGAGAAATAACTGCTTAAAAACTGGGAAGAAAATGATGGGTTATTCATGTTTTGACCTTAAAAAAAATCCACATCGGTCCAAATCTCAATTTTATATGTGAAGTTTCTTATATCAACGGCGGTCTTACAGTGACTAAGCCTTCACTCGAAGAGCTTTTGATATTATATTTGATTTAAGAATTCATTTTCTGATTATCTCTGCGTTTTTTGAAAGATTCTAAGCTTTTTACAAAGCGACCTACCGAGTCTTGGTCTATAATGGGAACTCCACGCAGTAGTACTGGCAATGTAATACAATTACCATTACAAACCAACAAAACCGCACATGGGTGTAACCCTTAAGTATTGTTCATGAAAATGTTAGAAAAGTGACACAAGGAATAGTGCTCAATTGAAAGCCAAAAATATTCTTCTTTGCAGACAAACTTTTCCCTGCCAAAAGCAATAACCACACTGTAAAAAATTTAATGGTATGTTGTACCAAAGGACGGTGCAGATTTACTGGCTGCAAAGGATGGTGTTAACTTTATTATATGTTGATGCTAACTTGAGTAAGTTGCACCAAAATATAGAAAAAATAAGCACCAACTCCTGCAGGCAGCAACACTTTGCACTATTTTTTAGTGCATTTGTTAGCAATTTGCACTCTTTGTTGGCGAAACATGCATGTAAATTTTTAATAGTGCAGTGCCGGGATCTTTGTCCATTTGGAACTTTCAAATCTTTAAATGTAATACTCGGGGCCCGATTTACATCTTGAATCACTATAAGCACATCTCATGTTTGGGGGCCCCTCACGCAACAAAAAATTTTTAAACATAACATTGTAAAACTGGCCAGTCACACCAAAATTTGGGCGCCCCCAAAGCGCAAAAACTTTGTTTTTCAAATGTCAAAGAGTCAGACTAACATTTGGGAGCCCCCAACGGGCAAAATGATTCTGTTTTTAAATTACAAAATGTTTGAATAAAATCTGGGGGCCCTCAAAGTGCAAAATCGGTTTTGTTTTTCAAATTTCAAATTGCCAGACCAAAATTTGGGGGCCCCCAAAGTGAAAATTCCTTGCAGTTTTAAAATAATTTAATAATACAAATTTTCTGTGAAGCAACAGAACACTAACAGTTTGTTTTTGAAAGATGCTATTTTTAAATATTTTTCTAAAAAATTTTAAATTACAAAAAACAAATACGAAAATTAGGGGACCCCCTCAAAGTGGGGGCCCTAGGCCGGGACCTCACGGGCCTAATGGTAAATAAGGCCCTGGTAATACTTATTGATAAAGGTGAAATATTTCTTTAACTGACTATATTTATTGACTTTTCTTAATAAACAGAGGCTCTGAAAGACAAAATTTTCAACAGGTACAAATGGTGCAGTTTCACTTAGTTTCACCATGAGTGTGAAACTAGGAACCTTTATAATGGTGCAACTTAGTATCAAATGTTGGTTGCAGCTAAATTTCACCACTTTTTGTGAAAGGTGGAACTAGAGTTTTTTTAGTGTACTTTGTGTATCCGTTAAAATCTTCATATTCACCTTCCTTAATCAAAGAACCCAAGTACTTATTTTCGGTCCTTTACATAATTTCACAGCCCAGATTTATCGTCTAGCACCTCTTAAAATTTGAGATTAATTTTGACGTGAATACGTCTTTAAATTTGCTACCATACGGAAGCAATCCAAAAAATTTAATGATAACAAAATCGGGGGATACAGTTTGGCGCTGTAGTTTCGAATGTATCCTCTACATCCAAAACTAAATAACACCACTGGATAGCTAAAGGATCAAAGAATTCATTACGATAAGCGAGAACAGTGACGCATCGCGGAGGGTAAAGAAGGAAGCGCCGCCATTTTGAGGTTACATTGCTGCGTATCGAAATTCGCAATGAGTATAGCTTTTGACTCGAAGAAGCTACGATGTTCGTTTGAGTTTTAATCATCAGCTGTGGTCAAAATCTATCGATTGTATATGAAACATTAGTTTAAAATAGTGACAGTGAATATAATAAGGTGTTAGAATATCAAAAATATATAGATAATGTAGGCTTATACGCATCGAAAAGCCAAAACTATAAAATTATTAATTAGTAAAGTTACATTCTAACACAATAATTATCTGTTTCTTTGCTTTTATTCTAAATACATAAATAAAAATATTTTATTTAAAATATATAACCCGTTACATAAACGTATTCACGTACAACACACGGCCGTGTTCATGACACAGCCATACCCCACATTTTTTCTCCTTTGATTTATCTGGTTATCATTTTAAGCTTTACTTGAATAATTCAAGAGCTACTTTGCATACCAAAATAAAAATATTAATTCATATTCATATTTTTAAGTATTTTCGTGCCAGAAGACGAAGAGGAAACTAAATTTTCCTCAACAGGATTACAGCGAATATATTAATGAGGGAATTTTATTTATATCTGCTGCAAGGGATTCTAAGAACATCTGATTAGAATGTGTCTAAGCTCCTTTGAAATATCGGTTCTTTGGAAAATCTTACTTTTCCTTCTTCTCGTTTTCTTTGTGCATGAATTAAATTTTCAGGTAGATAAATATTGATACATAATCATTTTTAAACGAAAAATTTGTTTACTTCCTCAAACAAACAAAATATTTGTTTTCCCTTAAACGGACTCGGCACTAAAAATCGGTCAAATCTCGATTTTGGGATTTTTGCTCCAAATTATACTATATATATTGGAGAATGCTTGTGCAAAGTTTCAAAGTCCTATGTACGCTCTAAGACATAGGTTCTCAACCTTTTTTTGCCTACCGCCCCCTTAGAGAATATTTTTTTTTTTTCTAAATCCCCCCTTTTTTTACTTGCGAATCTGAAACAGCTATTTCCACGAATATATTTTAAAATCTGTAATATTATACATTTTATTCGTAGATAGGATATGACCCTATCCTACTTCTGTTTTTAAGAAAGACTTTTAAAGAGAGCAATCAAAACGCGTACTTAATTATATTGAAAATTATTTTTATTAAAATTTTTCAGACATTGGATTCGTAACTTAAAAAATGAAAAGGTTGAATTTGATGCATTTTAAGGAGTTTGCTAATATCAGGCTCGATTTTACTTAAAAACAATCGAAAGTCGCCGCGCTCAGTAATATGAAGCCGATTTCTCTGATTGGTTATCAATGTTGCTATAGCACTATAGCCACGTTCAGCTAAATATGAAGATGGGAATGCTATCAGAAATCGTTGAACAATCGACCATAAACCTAATATTTTTGTGAGTGCATAATCAGCGTGTTTAGTCTATTTTAGACTATATTTAATTAATCTGCCCATGCCCCTCCATGTCATCTCAATGCCCCCTAGTTTTCTCTGGGTCTTTTACTGCCCCCCTGAAAGTCTCAAACGCCCACAAGGGGGCGTTATCGCCCACGTTGAGAACCTATGCTCTAAGATATCTTATTTTTGATTTTATATGAGCATTTCAAAAAAAAAATTTTTTAACTTTAACCATAAACTTTAAATGGCTTTTTCTCAGCTTCGCTTCTTTGCATACTATGTGATAGTTAAAATGCTAAGGCTTTCTCAAATCTGTATCTATTCGCTTGAAAATTTTATTGCTTGTTCCAAATGTTCAACTAAATGTAACCTAGTATGGAATTTTTGATAAGTTTATTAGAAATTATTTTAATGCAATTTAACTTTAAAAAATCTTGCAATACCGAGATTTTTCTTATATTTTTCAGTTTTAAATTTTTTTCAAGAACTAATAAAGACATCAAGAATTCCACACAACAAAGTGAGAAGAATAACTTGTTCCTTCTTGTAAAAAACATCCAGGCAAAAATCTTCCATTTAAAAAAAAAAAAAAAAAAAAAAGAGTAGCGTTTTAAAAAAATTTTAAATTTTGTAAATTTTTTTTAAATTTTGAATTTTTTGGATTATTTTTTATGTTTTTCTTCTATAACACATCAAGTTAGACTCATAAACATACATTACCAGTCAATACACCTTGAATTATGTTCATTTTGAGAAGGTGTATTTTTATGTGCCGAGTCCCCTTAAAAACTGAAAAGTATTTATTTACGTTAGTCGGGACTCTAATAACGACGTTTCTAACATAGTTAAAGCACTACCTTAAGTTGCTTGTTGAATTGCTGATATCTTTACTAATATTATAAAGCTGTAGAGTTTGTTTGCTTGAACGCGCTTATCTCAAGAACTACTGGTCCGATTTGGAAAATTCTTTCAGTGTTAGATAGCCCATTTGTCGAGGAAGGCTATATATCATCACGCTAAGACCAATTGGAGCGGAGTTCCGAAAATTGCGTAAAATAGTCGTTTTCTATCGGAAGAAATTATTGAATCCTTTCGAGATTGATACCATAGAAAAGCGCGTAAAAAACTACTTCAGGAAGAGTTTCGTCCTTCGTGCTAAAATAGGAAGTCTCTAAATTAACTAGAAAAGAAGTTATAAGCGTTTTTCTCTGAAGTTTGTAATTATTTTTTCACGGTAACTAACTTTAATCTTACTTGAACCAGATGGTGACCGTTTTATTTTATTTGCATTGTTTCAAAAATTGTTACAGTTGACGAGTGAACAAACAAATCAATGCAGTTGCCATTGTTAAACAAATCAAATATAACAATAATAATCAACGTTTCTAGCATTTTGATGAGGCATCACTGTATTTGCAAAATATAATTTAGGATAGACCGTGCAACGCCGGGCGTCGCAGCTAGTTGTATATAAGCGCGCTCTACACACTCTCAGAAACGCACTCTCAAATCTCACGAAACATTCGTCGTATTTGACGAACTGGCTTCGTGAAAAATGCTCCGAGTAAACCTTTCGTCAAATTCACGAAATTTGTGTAGTAACCTTTTTTAAGTCACGTGATCGCGCGAGGAAAGAATCGTTGTAAATGACGAAATTTTCTTGACGATTGAAGAATTGTCAGAAGTGAGAGCTCTATTTCTGAGAGTGTTGTAACTCTCTTCGGCTTTGGTAACTTTAACTGTATCATCATATCGGCGAGTAAATTTAATGAAAGCTTCCTCTTGCACCATTCAATGGTGAAAGAAACGGGGTGGTCCTTTTGTCCGAACTGCCCCCTTCAGGCGGAAAAATTGCATTCTTAAATTTGAAATTAAATATAAAGTCAAAATTGAAATGATGTACAATCACTTTAAGAATAACTTTGGAAAAAAGAATTATTATTTAATTTTGTGTTGTGTTTCCTTAAAATACTTCAAAACAGTCTACTCGTGAATAACTCGAATTTTTCGATGTTTAGAAAAAACGTTATTTTCCTGCACCTTTATTACTTTTTAATGTAAGTTTATCTCTTAAAATGGAAGATGTTCTTCCTTGTTCTCCATAGCTCAATTTTTTTTAAAACCCGAATTGTTTTTTTTGCCCCACTACAAGTAACAATCGTTTCCGGTAAGCTATTTCATCTGCCCTTAACCCTAAAATAATAAATTAACTTTGTCCTAAGTAAACTGTAATAAAAAAAAATTCAAGTTCGGAAAACACAAATAAGCATTAAACAGACATATGTTTCGGGATTGTTTGGAATCCCTTTTTCAATGCGATAGGGAGCTTCTGAAAAAGAGATTCCAAGCAATCCCGAAACATATGTCTGCATTTTAATGCTCATTTGTGCTTTCTTAACATGAAAAAGTGTTTTATTAGTAATTTTTCCTAATTTCGAGATTAGCCCGAGATTTGAAAAGCTTAAAAGAACGACCTCTGGTTCTACCTTCAGTGCATAAATGTAGCCCATCAGCATTTCCCGTTTTAATGAATTTAAACAACTGATTCATGTCAACTCTAACTCTCCTTTGCTCTAGACTATACATATTGAGCCTTTTATTCTAACCTCATAATCTAAGCCTGAGAAATCACTTACCAACCTAGTAGCCTTCCTTTGAACATTTTTCAATTAGGTAATATCCTTCTTTAGATAAGGAGACCAGAACTGAACAGCATACTCCAAATGAGGTCTTAGCAAACTTCTGTGTAGTGACAATAATACATCTTCCTTAGACTTGTTCAAAACAGCCTTATTGATAAACCCAAGCCTCCTGCTAGTTTCCCTTAGTTAGCAACCCAAGCATCCTGTTAGCTTCCTTTAGTTAGCAACCGAAGCATCCTGTTAGCTTTCTTTTGTTAGCAACCCAAGCATGCTGTTAGCTTCCTTTAGTTAGCAACCCAAGCATCCTGTTAGCTTCCTTTAGTTAGCAACACAAGCATCCTGTTAGTTTCCCTTAGTTAGCAACCTAAACATCCTGTTAGCTTTCTTTAGTTAGCAACCCAAGCATCCTGTTAGCTTCCTTTAGTTAGCAACCCAAGCATCCTGTTAGTTTCCCTTCGTTAGCAATCCAAACATCCTGTTAGCTTTCTTTAGTTAGCAACCCAAGCATCCTGTTAGCTTGCTTTAGTTAGCAACCCAAACATCCTGTAAGCTTTCTTTAGTTAGCAACCCAAACATCCTGTTAGCTTCCTTTAGTTAGCAAACCCAAGCATCCTGTTAGATAAAGACTAACTTTACTGAAGACAAAACGTTCCCTCCGATTTCGAGATAAAGAAAGCTGATTGTAATTCAGCGAAGTAGTAGTTAGAACAATCATCAAATGTTTGGAATTTTCGAACCCAACAGCAACAGATCAAATTTCCTTATGAAACGGAAGTGAAACTCGTTTACGGAAGCAAGTAATCTGAAAACTTATTTGCTACATGATGCTAAATCACGAATGTTTATAAATTTTTCGAGTTTAAAAATAGAATCCTTTGAGTAATCAAAAAAAGTGCAAGGAAAACTGACGGAAGTAAAGATTAATCCTTCATGAGATCTCTTGATAAAGAAAAGTTACAAATCACAAAAAGAACGAAAAAAAGTTTTATCATCAGAAAAATTCAAAGCCTGTTTCTTTCCTTGTTAATTTTTCGTCTGTTTTCCATTTGGAACGAACTTTAATCGAAAGGCGAATAATATTTTTTTGCAAATATATTTTTGTTCCTGGAAGGAATTATTCTCGCCATTTTTACTTTAAAAAATTGCTGCAGTGTACTAATTGGAATTTTCAGAAGTTTATTGAGTGTTGTCCTGTTGTTTCTAGATATTTATTTATCTAAGCCTTTTAGAATGGAGACATGGTAAATAAGTAAGACAAATTATCACACAAAATGAAATCAATGAGAATACAAAACAAAAAAGGGAAAAAAGGAGGGGAATAATAATAATAATAATATTTAAATCTGCTGATTTTAAATGTTTTTATTTTGACCAAAATGTGTGATGTCACACTTCTTGCTACGTCCTCCCCTCCCCTTGTCACAAACTGTCACAATTTCTAGAACCCCCCTCGCCCTCAAAGCGTGGCATCATTTATGTATGACAATTAGGGCGGTGTTTAGTTTTTTCTTTTCTTTTATTTATTTAATGTTTTTGTGCTATTGTTTGAAACAAATACCAGTATTTTTTTTTTATTATCTGTAACGATATCTTTTCCTTGTCATTAAATAAAATAAATATTTTATTTAGTGACAGGTAAAAATGATCCAAGGGAAATCTTATCAATCGATCCTACACTAGTATTTACCCCGTTAGTGCAAGAAATAAATAGATAATTAAACAAACTAATTTTAAAAGCCAGCATTTCTGAATAAACTTGATATTTTGGAACGAACTTTCGGTATGGGTTGCTCACGAAAGTCCTTATATGCATAAATATTGCTATACAAATAATAAGAATAATGGTTAGGATCAAGTGCTCAAACTTTTCTCGCTGTGCCCCTGTCTAATGTTAATTGTAATAAAAAGTAAAATGATGCACTCAAAAGGAGAAAGAGAAGAAAAAGAATAATGTGTTTGTATTTTTAAATTTATTTATCTATCGAGAAAAATTCAGTTTTCAATGTTAACTTTTTTACCCTGTTCTAAAATTAATTCAGTCTGATTTTATTTATTTATTTTTTTTTTTCCGTTCTTTTTTGATGAACAAATTAAAAATGCCATTTAGGCTAGATTTTTTTAAATTATTTATTTATTTATCATCGTTATAGATGCCAAAATTAGAAGAGATTCTGTACAATGTTCCAATTTGCAAGCGGCACTGCCCACCGTGTGGGTGTTTCACTTAGCATCTTGAAAAATGTGCTGCCAAAAGTAGCGATTTCTAGCCAAATGTGGCTTCATTAGTGCAATTTGCGATGAAATGAAAAAAGAAATGATGAACAACATCCAAACCAGCAAGACGGAGGGCCGTCTTTGGCACCTTGCCAAAGTGTAGTCCTGGGTTCGTTAGCAGCCAAAGAGGGCGGAGCTTCTACCCTCAAGACACTGCGGTATAAGTCTTCAACGGTGGCCTTCCATTTTTGGCTGTGTTTTACTGCGCCTACTTTCAGCTTTTGGCGACCTTTCTACGAGATCGATATTTTTACCTGTCCCGCCGCGCTTTATTGATTGATCGAAAGTTTATTGGTGTTTCCTTTTTCTCGAGGGGGAGGGGGAGGAGAGAGAACGAGTTGTCTTCGGCTGTGTTCTGATCGAACTTTCTTCGTACTTTTTTGCTCGGAACGGAAGTATGTTAACGGGCGGGAAGGATTGTGACGTCACTGCGCCCCCGCAGCAGGTGCGATCGCGCGAAATAAAATTTCAAACTGCGTTGTAAAATCTTAAATTTTTTTTTTTTCCCCCGCGGAAGATTGATTGTTCCGTTAATATTTGTGCCAGGTCTACAATTTTTTGCTCCCATTTAAGGGGTTTTTTTTTTTCTCTTGTAAGTTGTCACGAATTTTTTGAAGAAAGTTTAATTTCCTTTTTCGAAAAACAAAGAAAGAACGCAAAAAAAGTACGGAGAGGGAGAAAATGCTTATTTTTAAATTCCAAATTCGAATTCACTTGGCATTTTTAATATTTTTAGAAATGTTTTTCGTCACGAACGTGTTTATTGTTATTTGTTACACATGCATTAAATTTCTGTAAGCTTCATTTTGTGTGTTAGCTCAAAATTCTAAAAATGTTTTATGTTACAGGCAATGCGTAGATCTGTGGCGAGGCACTAGATACTCAACGAAATCGATGAATATATAAATTTGAAATCCAGAAAATAAATAAAGTAAAAATTCTAAAATTTAAGGGGAAATTCTGATTCACTTGTTTAAGAGAATTTGCCTTTAAGCGTGAACTTCTAGGTCCTAGACAAAGGAGAAAGTATAACTCGAGCGAAAAATCCTAATGACGGAGGAAAACGTCCTAGTGACTTAAATAAGAAACTTAATGACTTAGAGAAAAATTGTAAGGATAATAGGAACTCCTAAAAATTAGGGAAAAAATCGTGATTCACAGAGTTATGAGAGTTTCGTCTAGAAGAGTGAAGTCCTAATGATTAAGGAAGATTTGTAACTTGAGCGAAAATCCTAATTACTAGAGCCCAGATTATAAATATAGTAAGAAATTTTTAACATATGCACTAAAAATGATTAAAATATACAATAAAAATGCTTAAGGTGTACACTAAAAGTGCTTTAGACATACACTAAGAATGCTTAAAATATACACTTAAAATGCTTAAGGTATACACTAAAAGTGCTTTAGACATACACTAAAAATGCTTAAAATATACACTAAAAATGCTTAAAATGCACACTAAAAATGCTTTTAAATTATACATTAGAAATGAAGAAATAGGCCCTTATAATTATTTTACGTTCTTGGAGAAAAGTTGATTTTAAAAAAATGAATGCCTTTCAAGTTTGCATGGCGCGCCGATGGGGGAAGGGGGGGGGGGGGCAACGGGACCGGTCCCTATCAGAAGGTATCGGATATCCGGTATTCTACCTTTTTTTTTTAATATCCGGAACTGGATCCGGACACGGAACAAAAAATCCTATTATATCCGGCACGTAACATGCTTAAAATATGTAAGGAAATTATTGGTTTCAGGCAATAGAGCCAAATATCCGTTACGGATAAATCACACAAGAGATACTGGATATCCGGTATCTGGGAAAATCAATATCCGGTTTGTCCTTATTTTTACCCCCCCCCCCCCCCCCCCCCAAAGCAAAAACCTGGGTACACGACTGAAAACAAGTATTCACTCAGAAATGGTAGGTATTTTAATTACTTTTGTTGCAATAAATCCCTATGTTCATCACCCAGTGGCGCAAGCAGAATTTTCCCCCCTTTTGGTTCACAACAGAATATATTAGGATCAGCAAATGACCTAAAATCAAAATTTGTGGGGAGAACCACCATAATCATCGTAAGTTGTACCTGTCTTTTCGTAGTTAGATAAAGTATCCTTTCAACTTCTACCCCTTAACAATATTTCGCTCTGAGTTAATTCATAAGACAATTTATTTGTTTATTAGAAAAGATAACCTTAGCAGTAACTAGTTAACTGCCCGACAGAAATCTGAATTACAATTGCCATCAGCGGTAGAAAGATTTAAGTTGAGAAATACGTTTAAAGGTCTCAAAAAAAATTTTAAAAGATTTTCTTCATATATAAATCGATTCTACAACTATTCAATAATATACCCTAAAAATTTCAAAGCAAAATTCCAAGTCGTTTAAAAGTTATAAGCATTTGAGCAAGCGCCCCTTTTGGAGCAGTTGAGCAGGTAGTCCCTCATGAATGACCTGAAGGGTATTAGAGAAGCGTTAGCAGATATCTTTTTATTTCTTTTAACAATTGAGACCTCGGATATAAATTTCTATAAGTATTAGTATCTATAAGTATAAAAAAATTGATTCATTACTGCCTTAAATTTACCTTTAATACCACTCTTTTTTCAAACGCGTTTTTCTCGAAACTACTTTTTCCGAATTTGTGTACACTCTAGATCGCAGAGTTTTTGCTCAATCCTTATCAAATTTAAGACACATTTTTTATATATATACACGCTTTAGTTGAAGTAGAATCATAAAAATATCTTTATTTTTACTTTTTTTATTGTAAGAAAAGAACAAAAAAAAAAAAAAAAAAAAAAAACGGTTAAAAATCGTACTTAATTTTCCCATTCTAAAAAAAAAAAAAACATAGAAAGTTTTAATTGTTTGTGATGATTTTAGTTCAACTAGAAGAGACACTTATAAAAAAAGTAGATTTTAAAGAAATTGATCTCAGATAAAAATTATGACCTCCGGGATGTACGCAAACTGCCTACCCGGGTGGCGACTTAGTGTGCAGCAGCCGATATCTCCGGGATTTTTCTAGAAAAATGTTTGAAAATTACAGTAAATGTTCTTCAATATATCTTTAAAATAACCTCAAAATCTCAAAAAAATATATTTATTCTTCATTCGTTAAAAAAAAATCATGAAAATGGCTCTTAATACGCCGTCTTACACGTATTTCCCCATTAATCCTATTATTTGATCCTTAGAGTGCAAACTCTTTGAAAACAAGATCATTAAACGTTTTTTTTTTATCGCTCGGATAAGTATTTTCCACTGAACTTGTTTAGATTCAGCTCCTTTCTATAGCCTTGTTCACTTCAATAATGCACTTCAGTAATTTAATTATGAAGTGACTTGCTTCTCTGCTTATACTTGGACTCAACGTTTTTCTTATATATTTCCTTGAGTTATTTCGTTGCAGAGGAAAGCAGTTTTCCATTAACGTAATGTGCATTTGTTATTATATATACTTTTATACCGTTTTACACAAAGTTTCTCAATAAAATTCTTGTCTTTCCACAATCTGTACAACCACAGCGAAAGATCTGTTAAGTTACGTAAAACTGAATACTTCTTGAGATCCGTGACTACCTGTTTAAAAATTGTAATCAAATTTATCAATAAACGCATTAGCTACCAAAAATTGTCAAGAAATACATGATAAATTGTTGACGTACAATTGTAATTTCAATTCTACCGAAAGCCTAGCGGGTCTGCGGCCTGTCTTTCCAATTCCAGAGGCATCCTTGGCCGTGCGACCTAAAGCACAGGAATCACAACAGGGTGGGCTTAACTGAGCTCATCCTTGTCTTTGTGTATCAGAAATAGTCGGTCAGCGTATTCCTAGATGGCGCCGCTATTGCGGCTCACTATCTGTTGCAATCCATTTACAGAACGCTCTCTCTCTTCTGTTTTATCTGCAATTCCCTTTGTTAAAGACTGTAGTTTCTTGTTTTTAAGTCTCTATAATTTGACGTTAGATTCTGGATAAATGATTTTCAGGAGATTCTCATGTATTTTCGGACAAAATTTTTTTACAGTGTAGTGGCAACAACTATATTTAATACCTTTCTTCGTTTTAAATAGATTGATTGATCTTTTTTTCTACCAACAGCAGTTCTTTTTTTTTTTCGTCAAAACTTATTTTAAATAGTAGAGAAAATATTATCTCAAGGAGCTGGAACAAGAAAATGTTTATTTGCTCCGGCTCCTACGTTTGAATACTTGCTCCATTGCTCCGCGCTCCTGCTGGTGATCTAAGTTTTAAACATATCTCTAATTTATAACTCGCACTGTAATAATCATTAACTTTTAAAATTATCATCTCCTGAAAATTCACTGACCAGAAATCCGTTACATCCTAAAATCCGAGTTACGTACGCAAACTTGAACAGTGAAACTCGCAATTAACTGGCATTGTCGTTGTAATCGAGAGATTTACATAATCGAAGGATCTGATTTCAGATGGTTGTTATCATCAAGTGGTCAGCTAGCCAGTCTTTCGAATGTATTTATTATTATCAAATCCATTTGCGTATTAACCACTGGGTAACTGATTATTTCATCACAAATTCATTAAATATTCTTATGAAATAAGCATTCGATAACCAATCATTTGGCTATGAAACCATGCAAAAGAATATGTCAATAACGGATAATTGGAAAGAATTCCCAGAAATCAAAGCGTTTAATTCGGTTCTCCAGCCGGTGTCATGCCAGTTGCGGACGGTCAGATGCGGAAAATTGAGAGGGTGGGTTATCAACAATGGGACAAGATTCACAAGAGTCAAGGGTTGCTTTCCACTTGTGCGGACAGACAGATATGGGTGACCAAAAAGAGAAATTTATCGCGTCACTTAGGTTTTGTCTTCATTTTCCCTCTGCATATTTCCTCTTATGCTTTTCTCCTTTCTCTACATGAAACTGATTTAACGCTTTCATACTGCGGCGTTTCAGCTACCAAGTCATTTTATTATTAATTTCCGAAATATTTTCGTGAAAAATTCGAGGGACAGTGACGATATTTCTTCCCAAACTCTTTTTTTTTTTTTTTGCATATTGCCATCGTTTTCTTGGCTTGGATTGTTGCTTCATTTGATGCAGAAGAATGAGCGTATTGAATATAATGCGTAGAACACTATATTCAAAATTCATCTTCATATTTAGCTTACATTTGTCCTTTTTATCTATTGAGCAAGCCCAGGAAATGTATTTTTCGGTCTTCCGATGGGGGGGGGGGGGGGGGCATTCTATTCTGGCATCCGTTTGTAAGTGAAGAATGTTTATTTTTCATAGTTGATATTAAATGAACTGAGACAAACTCCATAGCAATAATGCTTTAAATCAGCAGAAATGAAAAGCAATATATATGTTTACTGCTCCACAATCAAGCATCAAATGGAGAGATGGTACACATATAGTACTTATTACCATAAAATAACAAAAGTGCGTGAATAGACAAATTCTGACCAATAAAACGTGTAAACTCCCTTTTCAACCGCAAATGAAGCGATTACCTCTCTCTTATAGTAACCCATTAAAATGTTGTAACCATGTGAAATAGAAGTGACTGCTTATCTCCCTTAATCCCACTGTTCATTGTTCGATTCCGTTGTCCGCATCTGACCTGTCCGCAAGTGGCATGTAACCCTCCAGCCTGACTCCTTGTACGTCCCGGATTAACACCACTATCGTTTTTATCGTCACGTGTAGCAGATTTGATATCTGATTGGAGAATCGAATTGTCACTTGGTGAAAGTCACGAGTTTTTAACCCTGAAATTGCAAAATCTTTTAAATCTGCCCATTTTGGTGAATATTTTGGAAATGAACAATTATTTTATTTCATTGGATTTCATTCATATTATTGTTGGCAGTGGCGTATAGTATGGTTTAGGGGTGCCCCCTTGAGCCCTAAATAATAGTGCTTTATTACACACTCGAATTTCTTTTAGTAGTTTCAGAAAATTATGAATTCCCCCCCCCCCCCCCTTGAAAAAATTCTGCGTCCGCCACTGACTGTTGGAGTATATTCATTGAATAGTGGTATTCATTTCACGTTATCTTCATCAACTTTCGCACAGATGCAATTTTCAACAACTTTTCATTAATCGATTTTTTCTTTTTTTTTTTTTTTTTTTTGTGTACAAAATATTGAACTGAAAAGTAAAAAAAAAGTTCTCTTGAAAAACAATTTTTTGATTGCATCATGAAGATGACACACTCCGTGAAATTGTGCTCGCGCTTGAGCGAGCAATTTGCCTAATTTCCCCGGAGGCAATTTAGTCCATCGCTTGAACGAAAAAAATAGAACGGTTTTCGGATCGTTTTTTTACTTTTTTCATTTAAACATCGTTTAGAAATTGGAAACTCGACGGCCGAGGTGTTTCTGATGTTAATGCGTGATGTAAAAAATTAGGCTGCAATAAAACAACACTAGAACACACATACGTACATGTACATTTACATATATGTACGTATAAATAAAACTGGCTAAAAGATTTTAACCTTGCGTAACATTATTATTGTTTTATTTCTATTATTATTGTCATTGATCTTATTAAATGCTATTTTTTAAAAATATTGAATCTTTAAGCAGACTATAGACTTATGAGGGGCTCTACAGGAAGCTTTTTTCTAGAGGGTTCATAAACAGTTCTTGTAGGTAATGTCTATGTTTATAATATAAGGAATATGAATAAATGAATAAATAAATATATATATATATATATATATGTGTGTATGTGTGTGTATTGCAGTATCGTTCCTAGCATGGGTGTAATTCGTTGTGGCATCCCCCCCCCCCCAAATAAATAAATTATTTTAAAAAAAAAAACTTTCTTGTGTTGCTATTAACTTGTATTTTGTAGTTTATATTATTTTCAGTGGAGGAAACAACATCTTAAGAAATCCTACTTGATTTATTTGCTGAAAACTTGAAACTATATGTACATTCAATTATGATACGTTGAAATGGCACTAATAGAATTTTATAATTCAAGTATATAAAAAGTATATTTTCAAAAACTTTGATTCATTTCGGGTGTTACCTCCCAACATCCCCGAAAAGGATGTCAGCTTCCCCCTCCCCCATCATACTCCACAGCAAAAAAAAAAAATATGGCATAAAATACATATTAAAATATAACAGGAAAAGAAAAACTGAAGTTTATGTAACACATTGTTGAATTCTGAACAACCGGCTATGTTTAACAACTCAATTAATCTCTTTCAAGAGTTGAGATGCTTCCATGCGTATAAATGGTAAATGCAGACGAAATAAAGATTGTTACTTTAGTTCATCTGAAGAACTAAGCTCGAATACACTTGACAAGTTGCCAGTTTTATTCAAAGTGCTCGGTGGAACTGAAGAAAATGGAAAATTTTAGAATTGGTTTAACATTGTGTAACCGGAGATTTGAAATTTTGTTGTACGAGTTAAATGCATTATGTAATTTGACATTTTGTAGTTATAAAAAAATGTGGAGTGTGGCTGTGTCATGGACACGGCCGTGTGTTGTACGTGAATACGTTTATGTAGCGGGTTATATATTTTAAATAAAATATTTTTATTTATGTATTTAGAATAAAAGCAAGGAAACAAATAATTATTGTGTTACAATATAACTTTATTAATTAATAACTTTATAGTTTTGGCTATTCGACGCGTATAAGCCGACATTATCTATATATTTTTGATATTTTTTAATTCTAACACCTTATTATATTCACTGTCACTACTTTAAACTAATGTTTTATATACAATCGATAGATTTTGACGACAGCCGATGATTAAAACTTAAACGAACATCGTAGCTTCTACGAGTCAAAAGCTACACTAATTGCAAATTTCGATACTTAGCAAAATAACCTCAAAATGTCGGTGCTTCCCTCTTCACCCCCCCCCCCCCCGATGCGTCACTGTTCTCGCTTATCGTAATGAATTCTTTGATCCTTTAGCTATCCAGTGGCATTATTTAATTTTTGGATGTAGAGGATAGATTCGAAACTGCAGCGCCAAACTGTATCCCCCGATTTTGTTATCATTAGATTATTTTTATTGCTCCCGTATGGTAGCAAATTTAAAGACGTATTCACGTCAAAAAGTTATGTACTAACTCCGTACTGCTACTACTACTATTATAGTAAGTACTACAACTACTAATAATAATAATATCGTAAGTAGTAGTAGTAGTAGAATGCAGTAGTGCAAATTTAATATTATTGAGAAATTATTTCACCCCGATTTAACAATTGTCTATGGACTGGAAAATGCTATCGTAAATCGGGGAAATATTCAGTAACCGTGACTTCTAACCCCTTCCCTCTACTATATATAAATCGACAAAGACAAAGTAGTTAAGAACTATTTCCACCTCTGTGTTTCAACCCATTTTCTTACCATTTTTTTTTTTTTTGTTTAGTTGTTATGGACGAGTTTTAGTGATATCAATTAAAAAATTCTGGAGACCGTTAATTATTTCCCCTTTTCCTTCGTCAGGAAAGTCTCATTTATAATTGTAATGGTATATTGTTATAGATAGCAGATGGTCCCATGTCTTCGTTGAGTAAATGATTAGGTTATAAATATAAAACTCATTGTTAGAAACAGTTGGTTACCGTAAGGCAGTCATATTAAAAGCAATTGTAATAAGAGTTTGAGTGGAGGCTTGTCTGAAACAATGGAATTAAAAGGAGTATAATGTATGGAAGCAAACATTTAGGTTTTATTCGCCACTCAACTTTGTACGAAATCGGCAGAAGTACAAGCGACTACATTTGTGAGCGCAATTGACCCTTCGACGACAATGATTCACAACACGTGTGTTTTAAGTGACGACGATCAAAATAAACTCGCCTCTATAATCGCCAAATTTGATGAATAATACTAATATAATTATGTAAATCGAAATCGTTAAACCGAAGTTAATTATTGTTGTTAATAGTGAGGAATTGTATTTAATAATTTATTACTAAGGGGGAGGGGATGTGCTAAACTAAAGCCTAATTTCGGAAAACTCCAATGGATTAAGGATACGGTCATCCAAAGTGTCAGAAATAATGTTGTTGCAGGGATCGAAAAAAATTTAAATTTTACATGCCCTCCCGGGCATGTTCGTCTAAAAGAATACATGCCCGAAGAAAATTTTTACATGCCAGAAGTTGTTTTATTGTATTTTTAATAAAAAAATAGGAATCTGTCGTATAGCATTAATCAAGCAAAAAAATAATAAATTAACAGCTTTATATCTGATTCAAGAATTATTTTAACGTTAATCTAAATCAGGAGTCTCCAACCTTTTGTACCTAAGAGCATATACCAGAATATTGTTCCAATGGGGGGGAGGGGGAGGCACCATTTATTTTTTCAAGATTAATTTGTAGTTGGTGGACATAGTTCATAATACACACTACATATAATGCACCAAAAATTTAATTTCAAAAATTAATTTAACATATGAATATAATTAGTATTAATATTCTTGTGTAAAATAAATGATGACTAAATTGCTTGCAAAACATACGAAGTATAAAAATTATTTTTTAAATATATAAAGTACAGTCAATGTGATCTTTGGCATTGCATTTCACCGGCCAGCGCTTCATAATTGGGAGAATATGATGAAATTCCTGCTCGCAAGCAATCGTCGAGGTGTTCACCTGCAAGTCGTAATCCATATTTTGATTTTATGATATTCATCGTCATTTATCATTATAGAGTTATTCATAGTTATCTGGCCCTTTCTTCATATACCCTTGATTCTAAATGTTCTCTAGTTTAAAATGAAAAACTGAAATATTTTATCGTTGGGCACAAGCAGTGGGCGCACCTAGAACGATCGACAGGCGCCATGGTGCCCGGGTGCATAAGGTTGGGGACCCCTGATCTAAATCACTAACAAAATTCAATGCAAATAAGTAAAACGTAATAAGGTGTTATAAGTCAAAATTTGCAAAATTTAAATTGTATTACAAATTTGATTGCTGACATGCATGTCCGGTACCGCTTAAAACACAGTTTGAGCTCCGGTAAGGATGCGGTGATTTTTCAATAAAGTACGAAATAATAAAATTTTAGAAGGAAATACTTGATTAAAAAATGACATGCCCTGCCGCGCATGTAAGGGTAGAAGATGCATGCCCGATCGGAATTTTTACATGCCCGGGCATGTCGGGCAATACAATTTTCGGGCCGGTTGTTGCCTAATAACAGTGTTCCCCAACATTATTATCACCGCGGACCGGTTAAGGTTTGATAATTTTACCGCTGGGGGGACGTTGATTCTTTATAGTTTAGGAGGGATTATTTTGATTCACTAATTTTAATTTAATTGTACTTAAACATGCCTTCAAAATAAAATACAGTTACACCAAAAAGTAAATATAAAGTGATTTAACATTTTAACCTTCTACAACGTTAAATCAATGAGAACACTGAGCTTGTTTCTTTTTTTTTACTTTTTAAAACTTTAAAATAATTTCGTCCCTACCTTCAGGGGCTCCTTTTATTAAAGACATAAAATTTTAATGAGAGACAGATGTTTTTAATTTGGGGTATAAACCTAGGAATTAAAATTCAGTTTCAATGAAATGGGTAGTCCACGGCCCGGTACCATTTGATCCAAGGACCGGTACAGGACCGCGGACCCGGGGTTGGGGATCACTCCCTTATAATACTCGTTCTAAAAGAAGTTCCTAAAAGGATTTCTAAGATCTGCACATTTCCTAGAGCTCGTTAATGTACCCGTGACTGATTACGTCTTAGAACAACAATGTGGTAACCCGTCCCTAAACAAGCTGACCAATTTGCATCCAACCTCAGCCTTACATGTGCCAGTGAGAGCCAATGAGGCATTCGATTGCGATTAATGATGCTATAAAGTTCATCGGACACATTGAATAGCTCCGCGAGTGTTTCTTCGGCAAGTGTAATGACACTTCCAACCAATATTTTTCATCACGTATTCCTCCAGGTGAAGAAGCTGCGTTTGGAGCCGTGCTCTTCCATCACGCGAGCGAAGCTCATTTGCTTTATTGATGGTAATAGCCCTGCATTTGTGATTTGCAAAACACGTGCGAAAGTTTTGTGAAATTCCAGGAACTTGAAGAGCATCTCATTATTGGCGAGTTCGCGATGAATATTCATAATCGTCTTGGAGCAGTTATGAATATGAAGAAGTTTCTTTTTTCTTCTTCATTGTTTATTTTTTCCTGATTGAAAACAGTCGCATCGTATTTTACTCCGTCATTCAGATACAGTGAAACCCCGATTTTGCGTCCCCCGAATCTACGTTTTTCCGGCATTTTACGTTTTTTTCATCAGGTCCCAGTTTTTCCGTATACCAATAATGTTAATTTAACCCGGATTGTAAGTTTGTTAGATATGAAATTTCCCGCATTTTATGTTTTCCCTGGAAAGTGAAAAAAAAAAAAGTTCTAAAATAAGCAATATTTTTCCGCCTGTACTTTTCGTCAGCCAATGAAGATCAACAAAAAGAACCCGAAGCACAGCCCGTCCCTTCTTTCACTATTGCAATGAAGAGCTTACAAATAGTGAAAGACTATTTTCTTTCTTATAAAGACCAGGAAAAAAACTTGTAACGTATTTCAATCCTAGAAGATGCTGCATTCACTTTGAACTCAATGACTAAAAAGCAATCCACTATTACGGATTATTTTCAACCTAAACGCCAAGAATCGCATCTAAATGTGTTAAAATTATCTTAAAATGGTATGTATAATAATGTTCTTTTCGTAAAATATAGATATTATACCTTTTGAAAGAGTCATCTTTACTACCTTTAGTTTTTTTCTATTTGATTTTTGCATTCTATGTATTTCCCGTTTTTTACGTTTTTGTTGCCCAGTCAATTGAGAAACGTAAAATCGGGGTTTCACTGTATTATAGCGAGGAAATGTGCAGTTACAGTCAAGGCATAACTGCGAGTATATAATTTGCTTCGAAGACAATTTAGTGCAAAAAAAGGCTTTGGCGATATGTCCAACCTTCTACCATGAAGTAAGCGCCAAATTGAAATCCCGAGTCACTTTTATAAATGGGCAAAATTCTGGTGTGCGCAAAGTTGTGGAGAAAAATATAAATTTCATTAAACTCGTGAATTGGAGAGGGGGGATATCAAGTGAGTTTCCCTTTTCATAATAGAATTCTCATAAAAGTTCTTATGATTTTTATTATCCCTTAGCACCAATTTATCTACTTTAAAGTACGGGAAAATAAGTAAAAATTATTCAATGGGGATATTACAGATTTATTTTATTCTTTTGAGAGAGGGACGCTTTCCTCCTCCCTTCCTCCTCCTAAAATCTGCCACTGTTCGTGAAATTAATTGAAATTAAAATCCGAAATGGGTTTTCCTTTTAACCCCTTGGACGATTTTTTTTCCGGAAACACTGGTAAAAAGTGATCGAGTTTCTTTGACAGAAAATGAATATCTAGTTATAGTATAAATTGTTTTTAGCAATTTCAGTCGTAGGGGTGACTAGAGAGTAGGGTGGGGTAAAAGTTATATAACAAAATATTATGCAAAAAAAGTGTAAACGGATCTTAGACGGGAATTAGAAAAAGATAACGCGAGATACAAGGTCGCACGTGTGAGACACGGGCCAGAGGCGTAGCTAGCGGGGGGCAAGGAGGGACAGCTGTCACCGGGGGCGCCAAATTAATGTTAATATACAGTGGACCCTCGTTATAACGACCACACATTATAAAGACCATTATGACGACCAGTGGTAAAAGTCCCAACTGTATTTCTATAAACTCTATGTTAATTTGCTTTCGGTATAACGGCCGTTATGTATCGTCTAATCCAATACAGCGACCGCATTCAGTGGAGAATATTTCTCGTATTTTTCCAAATAGAGCATGTTTCTAAATTTTTAACTTCAAATGACCTTGGTTTTTACGGACAGGCTGCATGGAGTCTTTAGTGTTCAGTCCAACTATGAAGGGGGGGGGGGAGGGGGAGAGGGAATTATCTCTCATCACAGTACAGAAAGACTCGGAAAGAATAGAGGGAGAGGAAACGGGGAATTTCCGGATTTTTTAGGAAAAAGTGTTGACAGATGTATTAGGAGCTAGTCGTTTGAATCGCGTGGTTTTCCGATGGACGATTCTTCGAAATAGGAGGAACCACGCTGTTGGCCTGCTTCTAGAAATGTGTATGCAATTTTTTCCCTATATTTTCTACTTTAAAATCTGTTAATGTTTTGCCCTGATCATTTCTTTTATAATTAAAATGATAAGAAAAATAATTTAAGCGTTTAGTTGGAATCTCTGAAAAATTACCAATTTTAATGGGACTATTGAACATGCATGATGCAAGTACATTTTTGTAGAGAAAATTCTACCTCTTATAGCGACCACTCGATATAAAGACTTTTTCTGTGGGACGCAGCTGGTCGTTATATCGAGCGTCGACTGTATTTTATTTTAAAATGCGAAAAGACAATTATTTGAACTGAAAAGGAAAAATATGTTCGACAAAAACTCTCTCTCTAGGGGCATTTTCTTTGAAAGAAGGAACAGAAATAATTTTGCGAAGCCGAAGTGTCCCATTTTGCCCTTCAAAGTGAATGGTCGCTAGTTAAAAGGGTTGCTTTTTAGGGCTATTTATTATTTAGTAAGCATGAAGGTTTTTTCAATTCCTTTCCAGGGGCGCCCCGGGGGGGGGGGGGCGCAAAATCTTCAGTCGTCCCCGGCGCTGAAAACCCTCGCTACGCCTCTGAGACGGGCATATGCAAATTCGGCAGTCCCTCAACCCCGTACCAGACACGGGAAAATACGTTAAGTGGTACTAATTAATTTCGATCTGGGGGCTGGTTCAAAAATTAAAAGACCACTTAATTGAGGTCTAGTCAGTCTTCAGCCCTCGTGGCTCCTCGCTCAAAGTGAAGCTGCACATCACCATCAGCCATTGGATCAATGATTTTCTGGACCTGGTGTAAGGCTTTCCTACACCAGGGGGAAAAGTAGCAGCAACAACACAATATTTACGCTTGGCCAATTCAACGAACTGAAAATCAAACGAAACTCTAATGAAGTGTAGTTTTCGGTTAGAAACCAGAATCTGCTTC
This sequence comes from Octonoba sinensis, assembly GCA_038502835.1. Classification (NCBI taxonomy): domain Eukaryota; kingdom Metazoa; phylum Arthropoda; class Arachnida; order Araneae; family Uloboridae; genus Octonoba; species Octonoba sinensis. The sequence goes on from CM076604.1 coordinate 16,819,356, forward strand.
AGATTAGTGTCAGTCCAGGGTTTGAACAGGGCCGGCGCTACGCTGAGGCGGTGAGGCGCCCGCCTCAGGGCGTGCCGTTCTTAGAGGCGCATTGGCCATAAATATTGACTGCATCTTTTGAAGTAACGAACAATAGTTTTCCTTAAAAAAAATAATAATATTTAAACAATTTAGTGTTACAAATGATGCATCAAAACTTCATCTAATTTCCTTTTTGCATTAATATATATTACATGCTTAATTTTGATAAAATGAAATACAGAAACACATCAGGAACATCTTGAACCGTTCCTTTCTTTCCTTTGTTGAAAGGATATATTTTTTACTGGGTAATTTTTTGTTTTGCACATTACACTTTTCTTCTCCATGCACAGCGACAGGCGGCTTCAATGTATCTGGAGGGGGCGCTTTATAAGTGTTAGCAGTTCCAGGAAGTTTCTTTTCTATTTTATGACGAGCAAAACGCAGTCGCCTTTTCTCTTTTTCTGTTTTTTATTTTTCCTTATTCAGTCCATTCTGATCAGTGATTGTTTTCCTTCAGCGGTTTGAAAGTTAAATTATGTATAATTAAAGTTTGTATCGATCATGTTTAATCTCTATTCCTTCATAATATATAGTAGGGCGGAAAAAAGTTCTTTACTCAGGGCGCCATTCGTGCTAGCGCTGGGCCTGGCTGCGAATCAGAATCTAGTGTCGAAACAACATGTTTGACATATCTGCTTGAAAATATTCTGGAAAGGGATCATGTGCTTCTAGTCTAATAGCTTCGTCATCAATATTGATGTTCTCAGACACACAGCAACTTCTTTAACGAGAACTGCTAAATTGCGGAGGCATTGACTGTCATGTGTTCCTGTGTTCCATAAAACATCTTTAGATGAATATCACGGTGCCTCACCGAATGGCAGAGTGGACATGCGGCATCTGTCAAATTCTCCGACCAAGTGAAATCCATCAAATATATACGCAAGGTTATCATGAGACACTCTACAACTGAGAATCCCACTGGTCTTGGATGTAAAACGGGGAATCAATCAACCGTGCATTGAAGGAGGAACAGACTAATCTACAATAAGATCTTCTGGAACGCTTGAAGTTGTGAATAATGCCATATTGGCAAACCGGTTACATGTGTAATATATTTCAAACTAAAAGGTCTCTTTCTACACTGTAAAAAATTTAGTGTATGCTGCACCAAAAAATGGTGCAAATTTGCTGGCTGCAAATGATGGCGCCTAATTTTACAACATTTTGGTGCCAACTTGCGTATGTAGCACCAAAATACAGTAAAATTAAGCACCATTCTTAGGAGTAAGCAAAGCTTTGCACTATTTTGTGGTGCATTTGGTATCAATTTGCACTATTTTTTGTTGCAACATGCAGCTATATTTTTTACAGTGTACTTGAGAATGTACAGTTGCAGTTCTGCCGCAAAAAAAGAAGAGCTCTGACTGGCAGAGTGCCAAGAAGAATCCATTCATGCTCAAGGGAAAAACTGCTGGTATAAGGAATGTGCTGTATTCTGTTCTTGTTCTTGTTTGTTTAGAATATTTTATTTCTTTCGAACTGATCTATATGCTAGTTTATAAATTTAGTTGCTTGCAACAAACAGAGAAATTGACATTCTGATTCGCATCCTAACTAACGCACCTGAAAAATCGAACTTCCCTAAAACTCGAATGGATTCGTCCTTTTCTGCCATGTGCAGAAGCGTCCAAGTGTTAAAACTCCATGGTCTAACTGTAGATTGCTTTACTTTTGAAGTTTTTTGAACACAATTCGAAAAGAACAAAAAAGAAAGAAACGAAACGAAAAATATCGGAGCAATGGGAGCACAACGGCTATCTTTGCTACGGTTCCGCTCCAGTTTAGAGCAAAATCTCGTGGCTTCTGCTCCATGCTCCGTTCCAGATCAGTTTGAAGTATGGATATTTATATTAGAAACTCAGTTTTGGAAGGATTAATGTTTTCTTTATTATCACAGTCAATCAGAGAACTTCTTGATGGAACTGTACATTAATTTAACGACCCTTCTCCAACTGTAGACACTTGGTATTTTAGCTTCTTCCATTGCATTCAACCTCAATTCAACGGTTCAACAACATGAATGGTAACCAATATAAACATGCCAGAGAATATTGGGCTGTTTCAGTAAAATTCGGTTGTCCATATTAAGAACGCTGCTAGCTCATATGTTTCCCTTTTATTTACCGTTAGACCATGTTTTTTAGCCAAACTTTTCATGATCGCAATCTGTCGGTATTTAGTTTTGGATAATTTGCAAATAGCTCGACGAAAAGTGGATTTTGATTGGCTTTAGCTTTTATATGAGTTGATTTCATATGTGCGCTTTCTTCGCTATGTAGTATATAGGGTGTTCCAAAACGACCGCATAAACTCTGCACTGCTAGATTCCTCGTTGGGCGTATATAAAAACTGTCCAAGGAAGCGTTCCTGTACTGTTTACGAGAAAAATACGAAAAGTATGACGTCACTGCCGTTGCAAGAAAAAACACCGCATTGGACTGGACATATCAACAACAGTATTTGCATATCTGTCCAGACGATAATGTTTAAAACGTTTGCTTTAATGTCCGAAATCGGAAAATGTCGACAATCACCAGTGACTGTCGACACACACACATACACCAAACAGAAAATGTCGACAATCACCGATGAATGTCGACATTTACCTTCTATCTGATTGGAGAATGTCGACATTCTCAAATTTCGGACATTCACCGTAACATATACATGTGTAGGTATGTTCATGTTTGCGAAAATACCATGTGTATGTATGTTCGATTTCTTTCCCTAAGTAGTCTTTCTAATGAGTGCTTTTTAATTGAAAAAATTAAAAGCTATCGCGTGTTTGATTTATCCAAAACATCAATACTGAAATTTTCTACAACTCTGCATTTGACTCTAGCTCAGTTATTTGTTTATTGATTTCAGTAGGATTTTTAGAGCAAAAAAAGTGATTAGTTGTGTTTATATTCCTGTAAATGTCGCAAACTTATTGATATCATTGACCAGATTAGCATTTTTTTTCTTTCTTTTTAAAACACTATGCGATTTTATGCAATCCAAACGTTTGACATTTAACTACGACGTTTTGAAGTGCCCAGGGAGTCAGTATAAAGGCTCTTGTTTTCGTTCTGGCTAGTATTATCTTTCTGTTTAATCTTCAGCGACAACTTCTTCTCAAGTGCTCAACTCTTCTTTAAAATACAGATACAGCCACTTAAGTAGAGATGGCGGTCTCCCGCACTAAGTAGTTTAAATATAGAAGGAAAATGAAGTTTACCAAGTAAGCGTCTCAACGTCCACGCAAAAGAAATTTATGACTAGACTCGGGATTATATATATATGCAATACAGAACGGTTTTTTTTTTTTTTTTTTGATGGAGACAACTTTGATTTAACGATACTCGATTTAACAATTTCCTCAAGCTAGCGATGGATTTAAAAAGCCGCTATTTGGATTTAATGAATGTTATGTTTCCCTGATTTAACGACGTCCTTGATTTAACGATAGCAGTTAACAGTCAATAGACAATCGATAAATCGAGGTTATAAATATTGTAGCACATTCAGGAATTTGCATGACCCCCTCCCTACAAGCAAAATCCCGAATGTGGTACAGTATTTATACCTCGATTTCCTTTCCGGCAAATTCAATATCGCACTAAGGTCAGGGTTAGGAACGCGTCTGATATTGATTTTGCCGGATATCAGATGTGCAATGTGCCCCTTGTACGTACTGGATACCCGGCTCTGAAGTTTGAAACCTGTAAATTATTTTCTTATTTTCAACCCTATAACTGTGTCCTGTCGAAACATACCCTATTATGACCAGAGATTCACATGGACCCCATGCTATAACTTGAAATATTAAGGTGCTTTCACACCAAAGACGGCGAAGACAATATTCCTGTCTTTTCCCATCTGCGCAGCCGCAGAGCATTTTTTTGAAGGCAAAGGGTGCTTTCACACCAAAGGCGACAAAAGACAATATTCCTGTCTTTTCTCATCTGCGCAACCGCAGAGCGTATTTTTGAAGGCGAAAATATTATCTGCGGTTGCGCAGATGAGAAAAGACAGGAATATTGTCTTTTGTCGCCTTTGGTGGGAAAGCACCCTCTGTGTGGTTTTATTATTTTAAGAGTTCATTCTGCGCACTCTTTTAATTATTTGGAAAGTCATCATTGCTGATTCTGAAGTTTTCTTGATTAATCTATCTACATATAAGGTAAATGACCCTGTAGTGGACACTTTTCTCCATCGGACACCCTTGCACCTTTTAGCCGAATAGTGGACACTTAGAACATTAAGCTCCTAAAATAAGCGAATGTAACATTACACTTGAATGAAATCATCAGAACCTATAGCGAACGATTCCTATTGCTGGTCAATAAAACTAAAGTTGGCGTGGAACATCTAGGCGAGTACATGGATCATCCTATTTAATAGCTGCCTCCACAACGGTCACATTTGCTGTTCTTTACTAAAGCCGATCCATAAGAAGGTTAGGGATTTGGGGAAAATATATGGGGAAAAAGCGTGACATCATTTATGAATGGTCCCTTAGTCATTTTTTAAATTATTTCTCAAGTTAACAGCATAAAATAGATGATATTTATTTCTGTCCACTACTAATGCAAATACGTGTCTTATGAATGTCCACTATAGATACAAATAAAGCGTTTAGTAAATTTGACGTAAAAATCCTAATTTTTCATCAAATGACAGTTTATAGGTAATTAATTTTTAGAGAAATAGTTGGTGATTAAGCTAAATATGCAAATATTGATGTATGTCCCTTGAAACAATTTTGCCACGTAAAAGAGTGCGAAAATTGTCTTAACTGGGTCCACTATCGGGTCATTTACCTTATATATATTATTTCCCTAGCCTGTTTTTCTGTCGCTCTGCGATATCTTCCTTATTCTTTTATCGAATTCCATGATCTACCCCTCATTTTAAAGCCTATCGTGCCGGCTAATGACGAAAAATCGACCCACGGTCTAAAAATGCACTGCTTCTCTTAAATTTGAGATTTAAAATCTTCTAGGAAGAAGGGTTTTGTATGTTCTAGGTGCTGCGTATGCTGGCGGTACCTGTTATCAAGTAAACAAGCAAGAAATTGTTCTGTTTCTATTGTGTAGAAAATTGGACAGTTTTCACTGCTTCTGTGTGTTGAACTTATTCAATCGCTAGGCTCTACACATACATTTATGCTATGTGTAGAGCGTAGCTATATTTTAAGTAATGGAACTGATTCGTTATTGTATTTTAATGCTATGTATACTATAAATAAAAATAAAACACCCGGTTACTTTTTTCTATTCTTCTTCGTCATGTCCTTTCTCCCAAATTAGTGCGGAATTCTGCACGAGTTGAGTAGTTTTATTTATTTTATTTATTTTCCAGCGGCGAGTAGTTTTCCGGCATACACTTCTTCTTTTGACTAACAGTTGAAATTTCTGGGGTCCGCATGGATCCCAGGTCACTCTGATAGAATTAAAAATCACAAAGCTTCCAAATTCGTTAGTAAGTTTCTCATTTACGTATACATTTTTTCAAAACATACTAATTGACTAAATTTAAAAAAAAAAAAAATCGTTTCCTAGGAAACTTTTCCAGTCTACGTCTATTCTCCGGTTGTCAGTCTTGACATGCTGAATGACAGGATCGTCATTGCAGCTTCAGGATCGGATTCAGAATATTTAAAAAATGGCCAGATACCGGATATCCGATGTTTTCTAGCTGGGGTGGAGGACCAGTCCCATTTGTTTTTTCCCGTAAATGAGCTTTTGTGTGTGTCATCCATCGTGTGTATCGAGCTGCGTGACCAGAGTTTTCCTGGTTTTCTCTTATTCAATATGCAAGTGTGGGGCAGCCAGCCTTACAGGGCCCCTAGAGAGACAGTGGACTCCATAAGTGCTATAAAAACTAAACTTTTACTACCGGAAACCGGCTGAAAGAACGTTGTTTTTAGCGGGGAGCTGGAGCGGCTAGTGAGGCAGGAGCGCGAAGCAGAGTGCAACAATAAATATTTTTCTGAAGCTGGAGCAAAGAAATTTGTTGTGCTACACTGCTCCGACTTTTCTTTCAAAAAATTGTATCTTATAAAAAATTTTTAGTGATATAATCTCTTAAAACTATTTGGAGCACGGAGCATATATTCAGAAGACGGAGCATAGCAACTGAAAAAAATGGCTGCACCAGATCCGTGGTTTGCAAAGCACCCCATCAAATGAAAAACAAATTAATAATTTAAGAAAATCCTCAAAAAAAGAAGAACCGAAACCTTGATGAAACTTGATCGTAGGGCATATTTTGCACCAAAATGCCGCTCTTGGGAGGGAAGGGGGCGGAGTGGAAGCGTCTGGATCTTGTGCGGTCGAACGGTAATTTTTCCAAAAGACAAAAGCGAAGCGGTATCCAAGCACGGCTCGACGCGTATGTGGGACGACAGGTAATTTTAATCGTGCAATTCGATTTCCTTGGGTGGAGCAGCGCATCAAGGTGGTCAGAAGAAAGCAATTTCCTCTATTTCTAGGGAAAACACGCAGTTATTCGGAAAAAAATAATAAAGAAAGCAAGGCCGACGCAGTTTAATACTCGGGCTTGACTTGATTTTGTTTTAAGAACTGATGGAATAAATTTCCATCGAAGGATAGACAGAAATAAAACGACACCTGTAGAGCAACCGGCTAGAAATTTTGTGTTTCAAAAACCGTTGGATTCATTCAGGTTGATAATTAGCATTGAGAAATCTCTAGCGTCTGAAGTTTTGAAGAAAGTTTTCTATTTTTTTTCCACCGTACAAAGTTTCCATGCCTTGTGCGAGCGATCCCAATATTATGAAGCTACAGTCGACGCTCAATATAACGACCATCTGCGTCCGGCAGAAAAAGGTCTTTATAACGAGTGGTCGCTATAATAGGTAAAATTTCCTAAAAGATGTATAAATGCATCATGCATGTTCAGTAGGTCCTTTAAAATTGGTAATATTTCAAAGATTCCTACTAAATGCTCAAATTATTATTCTTTTTATTGGAATTTAAAAAATACTATCAGTGCAAAATATTAAACAGATTTTGATTTCGTATTATAGGGAAAAAACCGAACACATTTCTGGAATTTCATCCTCTTATGTCGGATAATCGACCGTTGGAAAAACACGGGATTCAGATGAAAAACTGCCAATACATCTGTCAACCCCTTTTCCTAATAAGAAATCTGAAAATTCCACATTCCCTCCCCCTCCATTTTTTCCGTACTGTGGTGAGTGGTATTCCCCCCCCCCCCCCCCCTCTTCTGTCAAAGTTGGGCTGAACAATGAAGATTCCGTGCAGCTTGTCCGTAAACTATAATCAAGGTCATTTCAAGTTACAAATTTAGAAACATGCATTATTTGGAAAAATACCAGAAATAGTGTCTGCTGAATGCGGTCGCTGTATTGGATTAGGCGATACAGAACGGTCGTTATACCGAAAGCAAATTAACGTAGAGGTCATAGGGATAAAGTTGGAACTTTTACCACTGGTCGTTATAATGGAATGGTCTTTATAATGCGTGGTCGTTATAACGAGCGTCGACTGTATTATAAAATAATTAGTAAGGGATCATTCATAAATGATGTCACGCAGTGGTGTAGTCGAGGGGGGACGCAGGGGGATGGCGTCCCCCCCTTTTTACTTAAATACAAGCGTCCCCCCAAACTTTTTACATTTTAACATCAGCGTGCCCCCACTTTTGATTTCAGTTGCATACCTTCTTATGTAAGCGTCCCCCAACTTTTTCTTTCAGGACAACACCACTGATGTCACGCTTCGAGGTTGGAGGGGGTTCGAGGAATTGTGATAGTTTGAGACAAGGGGGAGGGGAGGGGTGGCAAGAAGTATGGCATCGCACATTTTGGTTGAAATTATAACATTTAAAATCAGCTCATTAAATGTTTTAAAATTATTATTGTTGTCATTACAGTGAAACCTTAGTAAGTTGACCACTTGCGCTGCAGTACTTTAGTGGTCAACTAACACAGGTGGTCAACTTATATAGTGCAAGGTAGAGGGTGAAGTGCTAATTCCGTTCTTGACAAAAGTGGTCAACTTAGACAGGTGGTCAACTAACACAGGTGGTCAACTTATATAGTGCAAGGTAGAGGGTGAAGTGCTAATTCCGTTCTTGACAAAAGTGGTCAACTTAGACAGGTGGTCAACTAACACAGGTGGTCAACTTATATAGTGCAAGGTAGAGGGTGAAGTGCTAATTCCGTTCTTGACAAAAGTGGTCAACTTAGACAGGTGGTCAACTTAGACAGGTGGTCAACTTACAAAGGTGGCCAACTTTACAGGTTTTAATGTGTTGCTATTATTATTGTACTTCATTGTCGACTTCATTTTGTATCCAAAGCATTCCTGCTGATTAAAGTTTAAATTAACTTCTAGTTAAAAGTTTTAATTAAAAGGAAATCTTTCCCGTTTACAGTTTTAAGATAAAATAGCACGGTTCACAGAATTCAAACAATGACTATTTTTTACTGTTACATACTAATTATGTTTTTCGTTGTAAATCTTAATCTCGTTTTATGCAAATTAAGTGCACATAAGTTATGATTGTTATTCTCACAAATGTAACATCAAAAATAAAATAAGAAATGTAATTTATAACATAGTGCTTTGTTTCTGAACTAAAAGTATATAAGGTAAATGACCCGGTAGCGGACACAGTTAAGAAAATTTTCGTACTCTTTTACGTGGCAAAATTTTTTCAAAGGACTTACATCAATATTTGCATATTTAGCTTAATCGCCAACTATTTCTCTCAAAATTAATTGTCTATAAAATGTCATTTGATGAAAAATTAGGATTTTTACGACACATTTGCTAAACGCTTTATTTGTATCTATAGTGGACATTTATAAGACACGTATTTGCATTAGTAGTGGACAGAAATGAATATCATCTATTTTATGCTGTTAACTTGGAGAAATAATTTTAAAAATGACTAAGGGACCACTCATAAATGATGTCACGCTTTTTTCCCATATATTTTCCCCAAATCCCTAACCTTCTCATTGATCGGCTTCAGTAAAGAGCAGCAAATGTGACCGTTGTGGAGGCAGCTATTAAATATTATGATTCAAGTACTTGCATAGATGCTCCACGCCAACTTTAGTTCTATTAACCAGCACTAGGAATCGTTCGCTTTTAGGTTCTGATAATTTCATTGAAGTTTAATGTTACATTCGCTTATTTTAGGAGCTTAAAGATCTAAGTGTCCACTACTAGAGCAGTGTCTTCTACCGATTCCTTTAGTATAAGGATATCAAAGAGGGCCAGGTCCACACATTAAGAGGTAGGGAAGCTGGGCTGGCGGGGTTGATGTACGCATATCAGTCCAGAAGAACTACCTCGGCGCAACTGGGGCCACCGTAGTCGACCGACGGACATCGGCTCGCTACCTAAGGCTTCGGCTAAAAGGTGCAAGGGTGTCCGATGGAGAAAAGTGTCTTCTACCGTCCGTAGACCCCACTACCTCTCCCCGTGCGTAAGCAATCCTAAGGCCTCGGCTAACAGGTAGGGGTCTGGTGGAGAAAAATGTCTTCTACCGGGCCGTGGTAGCCCAGTGGTTAGCACGTCGGACTTCCACTTGGAAGGTCGCGCGTTCGATACCCACTGAAGACCACCATGTATATACTTGGGGATATGTGCATGTAAAATCCGTAGACCTCACTATCTCTCCCCGCGCGTAACAGGTAGGGGGTCTGGTGGAGAAAAGTGTCTTCTACCGGGTCATTTACCTTATACGCTTATGGTATTATAGCATGACATGTCGTACAAGGGGTGTAGGTTGAGGTGTGACATTTTGTGACAAAGGAGAGGAGGGGGTCAAACATATCGAAAAAAGTGAGACGTCATTTATGAATGGTCTTTTACTGATCGCTTGATGCGTATATTTTTTTAAAGTCTTTTGAACAGATTTTCTGAAGCTTGCGTTTGCATAGAAATTTGCTTTAACAGGAAACTGGAGCAGCGCACTTTTAAAAGTTACTCTGCTCCAGTTTGCGCTCCGACTTCTAAGCACTTGCTCCTTGCTCTACTCCAGCTTCTTTCCCTTTCCATAGAAATCACATTAAGTTTCGCTTCAGTTTATTTAGTCTATTAATAAGTATGGATACAATAAAAAAATATGATGCAGTTTGCAGGCGCAGTATAAAGATGACAAAATTTAGTAAAATAGCACAGTTCTTTTTTTCTATCCTGAGAGACTGAATCACTTAATAAAACAAGAGGCTCCGTCTAGAACTATATGAGCCTACTTTCCTGTATCCCACACAACAACATTAAATTTATTATCCCTCTCTTTCTTTCTCATTTAGTTAGTTCTTAATTACTTCAAATATAAATTTTTCAATGGTTAACGTATTGTGCATTCATTTGTTTGTTTATTCATTCACTTATTTCTTCAAACATTCTTTGACTCATTCATTAATTCATTCAGAAATGTCCTTAAAAATCCAGATCAAAAAGTTTCGGGAGAAAATAGGCTATTTTAGTTCTGGATGAACTTTTTGTCTGTACATGTTCTACGTCATAAGAGCGTTCCGATAAACTTTGTTCCAATAAAATCCGTGTATTTGATCAAAATTATATTGGATTGAAATTTCCCCGTATGCGCTAATGTTAAGATTCTTTGATCTGTTCAAAATTAAGCGAAAACTTATTCGAATCAAAAAATAAAATATGGAAATGAGATGTCCTCGACAAGATCTTTCGAATGCAAAAAAAAAAAAAAAAACTTTTGAATCGGACAGTTCTCCCAAAAGTTATTGGGGGAGGGGGGAGACAGATAGGCTTTCAAATTTTTTTATTTTTCAATCTTTATTTAATTACTTTACTAATTTTTGATTTTTCTTTTTCACGATATTTTTAAGATACATTATGCCTTCTTTCAGTTTTTTTTTTTTTTTTGCTTTTGCAAGAAAGTAAGCAGAAAATGAAATGGTTTGAGTTTTTTTTTTTAAATATTCAGAGCAGGGAAGCAAATGCTTATAAGTCGGTGCGGAGTAATTAAAAAAAGTGGCCTGTTCCAGTTCCTTGCTTAATCACCCCCTGATAAATTCAATGCCATAGCTCCTACCCCCCCCCCCCTCGTGGGTACCCCTGATTAAAGTTACCAATAGTTTTATCTTCTGCTTGAGAATTTGTGCAATCATTGTTGCCGAACCATTTAATAATCTTTCCCGGAACCCAAGGGTTCCAGGGACCCCTGGTTGTGGAACATTGATAGACACAGCTGATAGTCTCGAACCATTAAATACAAAACAAAAGCAAAATATTCTTCAATACCCTAAACTATTTTTTAAAGATGAAGAACTTTTACAACGTATTGTTTAAACATCTAACCATCGTTAGAAAAAACTCCGAAGTTCAATAACCATAGCTAAATTAGCTCTTTTATCTCTCTGTACCTGCTACCAGTTCAGCTTCGACATATTCAATTTGGTACGTAGTAAGACATTAACCGAAGACATAAAGGGGGAGACCTAAAGATCAGAATGCACATAAACAAATGACGAGAGGCGGGGTTTCGAACAATCGTCGGGTTATCAGAGTGCCAGAAGAAACGATGTCGACCGTAATTGATGAGTCACGATTTGTTTGTCTGCCTTTGATAGTCGATGACGGTACAAAAAGTTTCTTTGCAGTAAATGACACGGGCCTTTTACGAACCTTGTAGCGGATACTGAGTTTGCAGAGTTTTTGCTTTTGAAAATCTGGGGAGAAAGTCGAGAAAATGAAGCAGTGAAAATTTAAATAAATGAATGAAACTCCGATTTAGGAACTTAATTTCTAATTATACGTCTGGTAACTAAAACTTCGAACAAGAACTTTTTGTTTTTTTGTTTCAAAACAAGACAAGTGCAATGTTCTCTGTCAGACGATAACGAAACTATTGTTAAGGAAGAGTTGATCAAGAAAATTGCGTTATATATCTTTAAAATATTTAGCGATATTTTAAAAAATATCTTAAAAAATAGTAAGCATAAATGTCGTCATGATACTATTTTAAAATACCAACGCAAATGGGCACATTTAAAAAAAAACAATCTTTACATAAATAGACAAAGTAAAAACAAAGACAAAGTAAACAAAACATGAATAAATAGACAAAGTAAACAAAACATGTAAAGACAAAAAAGTTAAAAAGCATTTTTTTCTGCGTTTTTCAACAGATTTATTAATTTTTTTTTTGTTTTGTAGCTATTGACGAGTTTTAGCGATATTAATTTAAAAATTTTGGAAACAGTTTATTATTAGTTAATTATTTCCCCTTTTCTTTCGTCAGGTACAAGCCTCATTTATAATTGTAATGTTTTATTGTTATCGATAGCAGATGGCAACATGTCTTGGTTGAATAACACGTAATAAATATAAAACTGATTGTTAAAAGGAGTTTGTAGCCATTTAGCAGTAATATTTAAAGCAATTAATAAGAGTTTGAGTGAAGGTTTCTCTGAAATAATGGAATGAAAAATGAGAATAGATGTACGGAAGCAAACATTTAAGGTTTTTCAACTGCCACTCAACTTAGTACGAAATCAGCAGAAGTACAAGCTGCTGCATTTGCCAGTGCCATTGGCCCTGCGGCGACAATGATCTACAATATGTTTTCTTTCAATGAGGATGATCAAAATGAACCCGACGCTATAATCGCCGAATTTCATGAATAGTACTTACATAATTATGGGCGAACTCTAGTAATAATCTATATAAATAAAAATGTAAGTGTTCGCTTGTTCATAACCGCAAATCTCCTAAAGTACTTCATCGATTGCTTTGAAATTCTGCCAGTAGACAGAGTGATTCAAGAAGAAGGTTTATAGACCCGTTAGAAAAAAATCCGACAGGTAGTTCCTTTTTTTATTCCAATTTTAAGCAAATTTCTACATAAATTCCCCAATATGGAGGTGAAAAAAACCTTGCACATATTAATATAGTATATCGATCGAAAGCGCTGATTTTTCTGCACAAGATGAAATTTGTTCGAAGTTTCTGTCAATAAGAACGCCAGTTATAAGCATTTTAGTTCGATTTCTTAAGGCTTACCTTGATCCAAAATAATAATTAGCAGTTTCCTCAACTCCGGGTGAATAGTGTTAGTTTAATCTATATAAATAAAGATTTAAGTCTTCGTTTGTTCATCACCTCAAATCTTCGAAAGTATTTCACTGACTGCTTTGAAATTTTGCCAGAACATTGCGTTCGAATACATACGTGTTTTATATATCACTTTTAATTTATTTTAATTCTGATTTTATTATTTCGTTTTTTAATGTTTTATTAAGGAGAATGAGCCACTGCAACGTGTGGCAGGGAAAGCTATTTTCATTTTGGTTTAATAACTTTGTGTTTTTCTGTTCGTATTGAAGTATTTTTGCACTCGAAGATTAAGGATAACTTTAAAACAAAGCTTACTTATTTTGAATGGCAACAGATAAATTTAGCTATTTTGATTTTGATTTTAAAATTTTATGTTTTTCTGTTTGTATTGACGAATTTTGTTAGTATTTTCGCACTTAATGATCAAGGAGAACTTTAAAACAAAGATTGTTTATTTTGGATGGCAATTTTTTGATTTAGAATTTTTGTGCTTGTGTTTCTTCTGTTTGAATAAGGCTTATGTTGGAATTTTTCAATGTGCTGAGCCAGATAATATCAAAATCTTCACAGACAATGGAACAAAAAAAAAAAAAAAAAAAATGCCCGCAAGAATTGTGAAAAAAACATAAAGCTCAAGACCAATCAATCAAATTGAGCTGTTTAGATCTAGACACGGATTGCTTCTCACGTGGGCAATTATATATTGAGTGTTCTAGAGTGGGTAAACCAGACAGTCTATATTTTCAGACAATGAAACAACAAGCATTGTGAAATGAAACATATTAGAAATATGTTCTTTCTCTTGCTTTTCCATCGAACCAAACTGAGCCACAGCAACGCGTGGCCGGGTACAGCTAGTAAATAAATAACACAAATAAAAATTCAATCTACCCGTTGCGTATCCAGAAATAAATTCATGGGAGATGCATATCGTCATTGCCATGAAGTAAACCGTTTCTTTAGTTTAAAGTACCACTTGGTAAAAACGTCACAATATGTTATATCAATCTTGTTATATTTCAAACTGTTCAAGAATCGATACCTATTTTATCAATTTGAAAATAGGGGTTAGGGACACCTTTTGCGTATAAGACTACGCATCTTTATTTTCTTCTATAAGCACGCGTCGTGCATTTGCTGCCTCATTTCAGAAACAGTAAATACTTTTCTATTCATTTCTCAGTCTTTAGTTTAAATGGAATACTTTTACATTTTTCGGTGAAATAAATTACAGCAAAAAGAGAGAGGGGAAATCATTTGCTTAAAGTTTGTAATATCCGTAATAATACAATACTAGCTGATCTCCCACAGAACATCTACGGGCTATAAGTTTAACAATCAAACTTGAGAATGATGTCTCGATGTAAACAAACTAAGGTGTTGCCACCCCAAAGAAAAGGAAATTAAAAATTGAATTATGAATGGAAATACTTTTTGAAAAATACAAATAAATTTGTTCAAGTTCGTAAGTTACGATAATAAATACAAATACTCTGTTACTTTTCTATGGTAATCATTAAACAAATTTTTGCATATCGTTTTACCGTAGTTTGTTTTTTGCATGACGTCAGTATCTTATCGTACCGCAAAATTTAGTCGTAACTGGTCCACGCGAAGTGAAATGTATATATATAGATAGGACATAGGTCAATCAAGCATTTTTAGTGGGCTCCGGTTTTTGTGAATTTCCAAAGGAATTTTGTGAAAAATTAAATATTTTGGTGAATGTCCAAAATTTAAACATACCGTAATAAAGAATTTTATTATTGTTTACCGCTTATTTAAAAAATAATTCGGTGAAAAGTACGATTCGGTAGCGCGGAATCTGGAGATGGGTCCGTTTTGATTTACTGGAATTTTGTGAGGAGTCCGCTTTGATTGAATAGTCCGTTTGAATGAATGGAATTTCGTGAAGTCTCCGTTTTGATTGAATGGAATTTTGTGAAGGGTCCGTTTTGATTGAATGGAATTTTGTGAAGGGTCCGTTTTTTATTGAATGGAATTTTGTGAAGGGTCCGTTTTCATTGAATGGAATTTTGTGAAGGGTCCTAAATCGGACCTGAACTTTTTCTGGCGCAACCCCTGTGAGAATTATCTTGAAATATTTCAATTTCTACGGAAAATTTTAGGGGTGCATAGCATATGTCCCTTACATTCCCTCCCCTAACCTCGTCCCTGGTAGGGCATTGCATCTGACGAAACAGTAAACCAAAAGATTGATTCCATGCATCAAAAGTATACAGTGATGGACAATGAAAGCAATTTAAATGCATCACTCCAATTGATATTTCGTTTTATTTCTCCGCATATTGTATCGAATTCTTTTTTTATGGCCATTTTTTTCAATCAAATGCATCCGAGCTCTAGCTCCGAGACGTGTTCGAGTTTTTTCACAATTGGGCAACTATCAATTTTACTGCAAACGGAAATCAATTAAGCGAGTATGTTTTCTTTATAACTCATTAAACTGTCTCAGATATAACAAAAAGCAGTGAAAGAAAGATCATCCGTGTCTAAGTGGCTTTTGCTAATAAAATCACATTCCAAGTGAACAAACTAGGCGATTCGTTACGGTTGCAGTTTAACTTTCAAATTCATTCGTTTCCTTTCTCTCGAGACTTTTTTTTGAGGTCAACCATTCTTAACCTGTCATAGTTATAATTTAAGGAAAATGATAATGAAATGCAAAATCAAGTAGTGCGTATTGTAGATGGGGACATAAGATTGGATTAACCTGTCTTAACTTGTGCTGTCAGATAAAGTTAATGCTATTTCCTTGGTTAAACTATCGTAAACTCTCCATTTAGCGGTAAACGTCGTCAGAGCCATGCAGATCACCGCAGTTAATGCTAGAAAGATATTCGAAAAAAAAATTATACAGAAAACAAAAATTCTAATAGATATTTCGGAAGTAAAAATGATTAGCTGACCTCGCATTCGGATGTCCGGATAAAAAGATATTTATTTCCAGATAACTGGAGCAACAATATTTTTGGAATGCTCCGCTCCGACTTGCCCCAACTCTGCTCTAGCCAAGAGCGCAGCAATTTTAAAATCATGCGGGGGGGGGGGGGGGGAGCTCAAACAATTTCATTTCCAAATACGCAAAATTATTTCCAACAAAAACCAATTAACAATTAAAAAGTAATTAAAAGTAATTAGTATTCACCCATTACTATTAATAATCATTACAAAAATCACTAATGAATGAATATTTTTATAGAAATAAATTCATAGTTTTCACAACATAACCAATTTTCCTGAATTTTGATGGGGGGGGGGGGGGTTAAACCCTTGAGCCCCCTTTACTACGCAACTGGCTCTCGCCAATGGGTTATCTATCAGAGATATGGAGTGGTCCGGAGCATGGAGCAGGATGGAACAGTGGAGGAACAAATTTTTCTTGGAGCCGGAGTACGGAAAAGTCGTGCTCCACCGATCCGACATTGCTTTATTACAGGGGTTCACAAACCTTTTCACGCCGAAGGTGAAAGATTGCGGCGATGCATTTAAAAGTTTTTTCTTTCTTTCATGCAACATATATTTTTGAGAGTTACAGACTACAAATGTCAGAGGTGTGCACTTTGCCTCTGGAAACTGCGCACAGAAAACTTCCTGCAGGGTTGGTACGGGAAGTTTTGAGTGCACAATTTTAATTACAGTGGAATCCCGCTATTCGCACACAATTCGTTCCATGAGGCAGTTCGAATGGCGAGTTGCACGAATGGCGAATTATTTTTTCGCATAAGATACAACGTTAATTGGATTCATCCGTTCCAGACCCACAAAGAGTTGCCTTTTTAAACCTATGAAGAACAAATAAGAACAAATATATAGTACTCTGCACATGAAATTATATATAAATTAAAATTTAACTGCCCTTGGCTTGTACTGATGTGAGCTGATGGCATAAGTGGAATGTTGAGAGGAGGAAGAGAAATGGCTGGAAGAGGACTCCCCTTCTCTAAAAACATCAGGTAACATCCTTTCAGGTGTTTTCTCCCTTTCTGCTGTTCTTTCTTTTTTCTGTCTTTTTGCACTAGAAGAATCTTGGGTTTCTTTCTCTAAAAACCTCTCCAATGTTGTCTGCCTTTGAAGATTGTTTAGAATTTTTCTAAATTGGTCAATAGCATTGTAGTTGAACAAGTGAATGCTGTTGCCCACAGTGTTGGGATGTCATTTTCCCACCACTCTCTGTCTTCTCTCTGTCACAGCTCTTTAATTTCTGCAAAGGAAATGCTTTCCTTACTACTTTCCTCCTCTGAAGAAGAAAGTTCTTCAACCACTTCCTCTTGCTTCCCCCTTAGAAAGCTAAAATTGTCAGTAAACTCTCAAAAAGTATGAAAATTTTTAAAACAAAATCCAAAACGCCGAGCAAATTATTTCCAGACGAGTTCAAAATGAGCATAATTTCTCGATTTTTTTTTTTTTTTAAAGCCAAACTGGCAACCCAGCTGGCGCCGTAAGAATCGCAGGACAAGTACGAATTGCGAGTTGAATATTGTACTTGATCAAGTTGTACGAATAGTGATGTTCCACTATAGTTGAGTACTGTGCACATTCTTGGGAGGGGGGGGGGGGGGTAAGTGACAATCTGACCCAGAGCACTTGGTTTTAAGTTATATTGCCAATCCTATGGCACCTAAAGACTTCTGTGAACCAACTTCCCAACCGCCTCTTCTCCTCACAGAATAAAATTTTGACTGAGCTAAGCGCTGGGTAAAGGACATACGGCAACCCTATCGATATCAAAATATAAATGGATAGAAACAACTCAGTTTTGCATGATGCCGCGCATTCTTGGATCCACACAAAACAAATTAATAAACTTCATCAATAAATACTATGATTTCTATTAAAATAAAACTACTTGGAGCACGGATCAGAGTCGAAGCAAATATTTAAAAATGGGAGCGGAGAACTTTAAAATTTTGTTGCTCCAGTTCCCCGAGTTAAAAATATTTTTTCGACTGTTAAAAATAATTTCAAAGGGCTTTCATGAAAAAAAAAAAAGAATTGCTATTGCTGAAGAGAGCATGAATTACTCTATTCAAAATCAAATGCTACACATTAAAAAATATCATGATTTTTTAAAAACAAAATTGTACTTGAGCGTTCAAATTTAGTGGTTACATTACCCTAGTTATTTGTGCATCGCAATCGTTATGTAGTTGTATTGCTATTTTGGTGTGTGTGTTTTTGTGATGCATTTTTTTTTTTGGAACTAATATATAGTAGTTTTCAAATTACGCCTTTTATGCGCAATGTTTTTTTTTTTTTTCGGTTGTTTGTAATACCGTAATTATCGGTAAATAGCCCGCATCGTTTATAGTCTGCAGGAAGAAAAATTAGTTCTAAAAAAATCAAATTCGTTGTATAATTCGAACCCAGAGAAAAACATGGGATACACCCCTAGAAAACAATACATTCGCCTGTAGCACCTGAGCCCCAATCTGCTTTAGACCGTCGTTTCGAAAGCTACGATTTATTGCTCTGCATTTTGTTTTGCAGGAAAACAGATTTCGACATTTTTGAACGGTATAGTTGTCTTTTTAATAGCACTTTTTTTTTTTTAATTTCATGTATTGCCCGCAGATAGTAAAAAAAAGCAGTTTTCTTTTGTAGAAAACCCGCGGGCTATACACAGATAATTACGGTATTTTTTTTTTTTTGTTTTGTTAAAGAATATGTTTTTCTTTTTAATGCTAAACCATTTCGTTAAAGAATACGTTTTTCTTTTTAATTCTAACCCATTTTTCTTTCTTTTCCGTTGTTTGCAAACATTTTTTTGTTTTGTTAAAGAATCTGTTTTTCTTTTTAATTTTAAGCCCCTCATCATCTTTTTTTTTATCGCGACAAAATATTTTTTCCTAATTATTTCGTTCATTTTTCATTGTTTCGATGATCACACGCGTTAGGGTTTGTTCCTTGCATGTAGAGAAAGAAAACTTCCCAAGATCCTCTGCAATGTGATGTCATTTGAATTTTGCATCTTGCACGAAGTGAGACAGAGGGTTTATTCAGCTGTGTAAACGAGCTATTTTGCATCTACACAGTCACTGTTCGCGGATCGTAATCTAAATAAAAAGGCTGTCCCCATTAGGATCGCCAAATTGAAAAATTGAAGGATCCACTGGAAAAACGACCTAAGTCACAAACTATTTTTTGAACTTTGCTTTATTTTTTTATTATAAATTATGCATTATAAATGAATATAATTATGTATTATAAATATATGTATTATAAATTTGAATGTGGATGTTACGGAAAAGTAGGCTCGTATAGTTGAAATTAACATGTATGTTATAAAATAATTGAATAAAACATAACGCAAATTTTAAAAAGTAGTATGAGACTTAGGTCGTTTTTCCAGTGGACCCTTCTATTGCAAATACGGGACAGTAGGGGCTCACCGACGGGGGGAAGGTCCTCGTCCGGATACCGGATATCCGATATCGGAATACGTATATTCGGTATCCGACACATTTTTAAATATCCGGAACGAAATATCGGGACACTGCACGAAAGATTCTGTTTTACGGAGTGTCAATTTTGATTTTTTGAAATATTGAAATATAAAAAAATTGAAAGTACGGTTTTGAGATGAGGGAAATATGTATTTTTTAAGTTTATGAGTGTAATTAAAGCAAAAACTCAATATCTTTTGGAGGAATTTTCCGATTCGAAAGATTTGTTTTTTTTTTTGTATTCGTAAGATATTTCTGAATGAAAGTATGAAAGCATGATCAGTATGAATAAATGAGTGAGTGAATGAATGAGCGAATAAAAATGAATAAGTGAAGGAATATCTATAAACCGTAGAAAAGGGTGTATTTGAAGTTAAGAACAAAAGCTAAATGAGAAAGAGAGAGAGAGAGGTAGTTAGATTATCAATTTGATATTCGTGTATACGCGAAAGTAGGCTCGTATAGTTCTAGCCGGAACTTCTTGTTTTAATTACACTCATAAACTTAAAAATAAGCAGTTAGTTTTTTTTCGTTTCTTTTTTATTTTCTTTTTTTGGTGCTTAATTTTTACAATTATTTATTTCTCAATAATAATATAAAACTACATATTTATTTCTCAATAATAATATAAAACATTATCTAGTTATTGATAAATAAATAAATATTCTATAAGTAACATTTTCAATTTTCTTTTGTATGACAAAAAAACTACAAAAAAAAGGTTAAATAATATAATTCCTATTAAAGCTATTCGGAGCATGGAGCTGAGCGGAGCAGCTGAAAAAAGTGGTCGCTCCAAATCCCTAGTTTTTAGTAAAGTAAAGATCAAAGCCACTATCCCCAATCCCTAAAGATAGATTAACCGGTTATGCAACAGTCAAATCACAGTCTGGAAAACGGGAGTTTAAAAAAAAAAGGTCAACATCAAAACCAAATAATAGTTTCCAAACGCCGATTCCAATTCACCCCTTTCAATACGAGCACATGGGGAGAGATGTAAAGCAATGTTTGATTCCGGTTACGCAGTAGGGGAACCGGAAAAGGGAAATGAAAAAAAAAATCGCAATCCCCGTGTCGGCATGTCGTAAACAGAATTTAAACCCCTAACCCTTTTGCCCATTCCGAAACACTCCCTGTAAGATGACTCCACAGCAAGGCCAAACCTGGGGGTTAAAATAATTTCATAGCCGAACACCGCCAAGAGGACCCTCCTCATGAAGGGCGAAAAGAAGAAAAATAAAAATAAAAAAAGAGCCGACGGAAAATATGGCAACCCTGCAGCGGCGAACTCGCAGCCAAATCGAGAAGAGGCTCAGTGCGTCACTATCCACTGAATGCGGTGGAGATGTTGTTGCGTGTGTGTGACTCTCGTTTCTGATATCGGATTTATATAGTGAAAAGCGTCTGGATTCCCAAATCGGCAGCGAAAGGTAAGCCTCTTTTGTTCTAATCTTCCCTCCCACCCTTCGAACGGCATCGAGTTGTTTTGAATTCGGGCGTCCCAAACGCCGATGGTAGCTGTAGAACTGCAGCATTACCTCTACGCTTCGAACGTAGAGCCGGCTTGCGTTTTTGACGCAGATTAGCGATATCACACAACTCAGACTTGGATGTTTAAGATTTTAAATGAAGCCTGTTGTACTTATCTGGATGTGAATCATCGCATGACATTTTCCGAATTATTAAGGGGAACGTAAGTTTTAGATTGCCGTAGTGATTGTCTGGTGTTGTGACATATGTGTTTTGGTAAACAGCTCTTAATGTTTACAGATGTTGTATTGCAGATTGACAGTACCTTTGGTGTAATGCTATCTCCAGCACAAGCTGTTATGCTAATTCAATCAAGCTTTTATAGCTAAATAATGTTGAACAGAAACAAAATCTATAAATCATCTATATTCAGGATTGAAAATAACTCAACTTAAATTTAACTTGTGAGAAATTAAATGCAACTTACATTTGCCTTAAATGAGTAACTGTATGTCTGGTTTGTAATCTACTTTAATTTGTTCTGTGGAAAATACAGTCAAAATCTAGAAGATTAGTTGTAAAGAATATAATTTATTTGATAATAAAATCCTTCACTCTTATTTTAATATTTTAACTATCATGATTTAACTAATGTTAACGGATATAATGACATTTAATCACTTAGGAAGATTGTTACATTATGAAAAATTTGTTGAAGAAAGGTATCAATTGCATAAATATCAGATAGCTACATGGAAACATTACTTGTATATCGAATGTGGCTTAGTAAATTTCGAAAACGAAGTTTTGGGGCAGAAATTAGGAGTATAAACACAATTTTCTCGTAACTTTATAGATATGTATGCATTTCTTGCAACTAATGAAATATGAAAATACTGTCAATATGAAAATACCGCTCACGGTTTATACTAATGAAAATGTTATTATACAATTATAATCCATCGTACATTTTCCAATATTATTGGATTTATTTATTACCTCACTTTATTTGGAGGCAAATCCTATTAATATTATTGCATGAAATTGATTCTGAATCAATTTTTCTAACTTTCTCTCTTTGCTTTTCATGATTCAATTGCCTTGCCTAACCTGTTCAGTTTAAATTTCCCCTGATTTAATGTTTTACTACTTTTTTTTGTCTTGTAATATAATCTGCCAAAGTGAGCTCGTATCGTTTTGAAACATCAGTCAACCAGTGGTGTAGTCCTGGAAAAAAAGGTAGGGGGACTAAAGCATACGTATACAAACATCAGAAAGTGGGGGGACGCTTGTGTTAAAATAAGAAGGTAGGGCTCGCCTGCACCACTGCAGTCAACTATTATTTTAGGATATTCTTTTTCAGATTGTTTTAATACACAAAAGAAATTAATTCATTTGATTTCACACCAATCTAATGATATTTATTGCTAAGTAAACTACTTCTCAATCAATGTTTCTTTTATAATACAATTCAAATACAATAGTGACGACTAGCAACAGGCTCAGGGCCCAGCTAGCTAGTCCTAGTCAATTTAGCAGTCCCCAATGAGCATCGAGAGCTTTCTTAACAGTTTTTAACCCACTGCAATTAACAGTTGCCTCTGGTAGGTAAACTATTCCAACTGCCTACAACCCTATTGAAGTAGTCATGTTTCCTAATTTCAAGATTAGCCTGAGGTATAATATTTCAACAAATGCAGCACAGGCATTATTTTGAATTTTAACTGATGCCATTTTGTTTGTATTTTAAACAGCTTGCTGGAGAAAATAAATCTAAGCTGGCTTTTTTAAAAATCCTCAATTGAATTTGCTTTGTAGATTTGTTAGTATTTTAGCTTTCAAAGTGCTGAAACTTAACTTTTGAGCTTGAAATACATTTTGAGATTTTGGACCTTTAATATTTAAATATCCTTACTTGTCAATGCCATTTTATTTTGTCCAAAGATTCAAATGCAACATTAAATGTTGCTTGCATTTGAGATACGTTTCACTGATCCTACAAGCAAGACATGTTGGTATACATTTGGTGTTCATTGCACTGAACACAAAAAGGAAAATGAACTGTCAAAATCATGGATTGTAATTAAAACAAAGCGACTGAGGTTGCCTCAAAAAAAAAAAAAAAAAGTAATGAAAGTAAAATATAAGCGAATCAATGACTTCATTTTTACGTTTGTTGGAACTATTATGGATTTATTTTAAACATAAGACGAAGAGCAAAAATGCAAATCAAATATGAGAATCCTCTTTCCTAATTACGTCAGTTGTTATACTTACAAGTAGTAAAACATTAGAGCTTTAAATCTACAAATAAAAAAGGGGAAAAAAAACCCCTAAAATTATTGTTTTGTTTTAGGGGGGAGCCTTTCTATTTTATATTTTTCATTATCTTTTAATTTGCTTAATGTGCATCGCATTTTGTGCAACCCCCTCCACCCATACAACGGAAATTGTGAGGAGCGAGAATTACTATGTCTCTAAACTTCAAGTCCACTTGCACACCTTTAAAAAACCTATAATTTTTCTTTTTAAATTGAAAGTCTTGAATTGATGGAATTTTATCTTATTCCTAAATCTTCCTGATGCATTTGCATTTTTTTTTTCTTGCAAAAGCTGAAAATTCTGAGGTTACATAAATGTCCATTTTAATTATTGAAATGGATAGAGCTAATAGAGGTTTTCTAAAAGAGAACTTTAAAACTTGCAATTTAGTTTAGAGCAACATAAAAATCTTTGGTAGCTATACAAGAGAAATTAAAGTAATACTCCCAAGAAACAGCGCAATTTTTAAAACAGAGGGAGAGAAAAAAGTCACTTCTAATTTATAGAAACAGTAGTAGTAAATCATCGGTGTACAAAAAACTGCTTCACATTCATTTTAAAGTTGGAACCACATCTATAAAACGGCAGAAATTGCAGAATATTTTACTCTCAAGTTCTATGCGACGAGCCCTAACAATTAATATGTCCTGTCCTATATGATAACATGTCTATCGAAATAGTAGTTTTAATATTCTATAAAGCATAAACGTGTTCAGCCTTAATTGAAGGAACACATTTAGTTTTATTGATAAAACTCGGAAATAAAAGCCGCAAAATTGTCTCCAATTGCCAAATCTTCGGCTTAAAAATTCACTTAGTGATAAATTGGAATTTGATAATCTTAGTACCATTAACGTAACTACCCTATGGAGATATGGCGGTGGCCATAGGCGCCAATGGCACCCAAAATATAGATATATAACTGAAAATTTTGAAAAGCGTCATATGTTTGGGCCATAGTTGCCTAAATCTCCAGTTCCGTTGTCTTGTCTTTGAAGTCAACACAACATCGAGGTTCAGGCCCGTCATTTTGGCGAACGGGGGGTGGAGGAGCAGCAGACCCCCTTTTAGGGAATTAATAAGATCAAGGATTTAAAGCAACTTACAAAATTTTGTAATATTACATGAGTAACTTGCTGTTAATTTCAAAGATGAACCCAAGTTGTAATCAGGAAGATTTCGTACTGAAGAAAATTTATTTTTTAAATTTTTGATAATATCTAAAACGTATTTTTGCAAACAAAGTGCATTTTTCTCTTTCCGAATTCTAACTGTCAGTATAATTGTGAAGAGTGGCATTCAAGCAGCCAAGGAGCCACGTTTTTCCGACCCCTGCGCTAGAGCTATTCTTCATTTTATACTACAGTTGTTGAAAAATACAAGAGCTGGTTTGGTTCTTTTCAGTTTGCTTTAATTGTCCGTCATGTTTATGTTCTGTTGACTCGTGTTCGTTTTTGTAAAATGTCATGCCGATATTATAATAAATCCTCTCTGCTATAATTGCTCTTACTTTAACTCAAAGTTTAAGCCTTTTATGATCTATTTTCAAGACTTCGGCAATTTGGAAGCCGATTTAAATCATCAAAAGGTTACAGAAAAAAGTGGGAAAGTAGTCTTAAACCATATAGGACATTTTGATTATTTTTTAGGAGGCACGCACATTAATGATATTGAACAAGTGACTGTTATCCAACCCCTAAAAGCACATCGAAATTTTAACCTGCACAAACAGTAAGCTCATGTTCGAACCTCCGCGAACCGTGGGCTTGAATTGAGGAGGTGACCGTCGCTTGACTCATTTATTGAATATCATTCTCATAGTATTCTTCCTTTTTTCTACCTTTGTTTCTTGCATCGTTTTAGTTTGTATAACCTTGCTCCTTGCTGGGGTCATTTAGAAGAAAATTGGGTTCGTTTGCTCACCTTTCACAAAATTTCGAATGGATGGACAAAATCAGAGAACACAGTCAGGGACTGATTTAGACTAGTGGTGGCCCCGGGCACGAATAGCAACTGGGGCTCTTACCGAACAGATATCTGCCATTTTAGTCAAAAATAGTGTTTTTATTAGCCATTTTTCTTTCCTCTTCCTTCTTTTTTTTTTTTCGTGCTTTCAAGACCTGGAATATCTTCCTTTTTCAGATCCTTATCTGCAGAGTTCATTTGCTTGTTTTTTACTCAACTAAACTATACTAATCAATGCCAACTACTAGCATAGAACACTTTTTCAGAGATTCAATTTAGTTCATCCTAATCTGCATCGTCATTGATCGAGAAAAAAAGATCTACAAGAAAAATTAAGATATGAGATTCAGTTTTTGAATTCCATATGTTCAAAATTTAAGAAATAAGTGGAGGCCGAAAGTTGTGGGACATAACTTTGTCCAGACTTCGGGGCCGCCTCTTACGTAGGGGCCTTGACACAGTTAACGGAATCATCTCCGTAAATCAGCCCCTAGCTCTTCGTAGGTCAAGCAGGGTAACTTGAATTATCACCACCCTACAGTTTAAGCGAATATAAGGACTAACTAAACCGTTCACGACTGGCAACAATAACAGGATTATTTTCTAATAATACAGTCTGTAGTAATTCTGCACACATTTCTTTTACATTTAAGGATCAAACTGCGATCACATTTAAGAGGCAAAACTTTTTTTATCACATTAAAGAGCTTCGAAAAGGTTATTTCTCTCATATTTAAAGTCACGCTGCTTTTCAGAACTAATTTCTAAACTGTTCAGGGTTCACCCAGATGTTAATTTCTATCACATTAACCAAGCTTTAAAGAACATTCACCTTAACGAGTTTTTAGAGTTTTCTTCCACGTTATTTATTAAAAAGCTTGTGTAGGCTTTGCTTTAAGAAACTAATTTCTACCCTTTTTAAAGAGTTTTCAGGCAGTATTATCACTCCGCCATTGACTTCTGAATAATAACGAGCTCTGCCCTTAATAATATTTTTACGAAAGAGACTTTTTTAGAGTGATAGATTTAAGAAAGATTTCTACGAAATCGAAGTGAAGTAATCGTAGGTAGCAAGTTTGGTTCATTACGATTGTCAAAACTTTTGCTCTTTGTAACAGAGCTAAAATACCTGTAAATTGGTTTCGGCTTTTACTTTAAAGGAAAATATTGAAGTGTGGTTTTTGCTTGAATCTTTAATATCTTACTAGAAATCAAGGATATTAATTTGGGAAGATCATGAAAATTTAAAACATCCATAGTCAGTTTTTGCTGTATTGAAGGTATAAACGTCATTTAAATATGCTTTAGAACCTTTTTAGTGTTTAGAATATTTCAAGGACTGTTTTCGTCACTCTCAGAAATAGAATCCTCATTTTCGGCGGTTCTTCAATCGTCGAGAAAATTTCGTCATTTACAACGATTCTTTCCTCGCGCGATCACGTGACTTAAAAAAGTTACTACACAAATGTCGCCAATTCGACGAAAGGTTGACTCGGAGCATTTTTCACGAAGCCGTTTCGTCAAACACGACGAAAGTTTCGTGAGATTCGCGCATGCGTTTCTGAGAGTGGACTGAGTTGCGATTGGGGGCTAAAACTTGTGTCCGTTCATTTGAAAATCCGAATATTTTTCTAATCATTTTGATCCAACGATTACTACGTGTGTACGCTATATGAATGGGAAAGAATAATTTTATAACGTATTGTAGATTTTTAAAAAAAGTTGTCAATGGCCATAAATCCGTTTGGCGATTTCCCCTGTAGTTGCGCCCCTGGCTATGTCTTGCAATTCATAATACAGGGTATCCATAAAAGAATGTCTCAATTATAAATTTCAATAGCATCAACCATCAACTATAAACGTTGTAGAGTGTTGGTTCAAAGCTCAAACAGTTTTAGATAAGCGCATGCGCGAGAGCGCCACATACGAAACATGGCGACTCCTGAGCGTAATATAAAGCGTTTTGGTGTTCTGCAATTTTATAAAAGTAAATCTGTAATTTCAATTCAACGTGCGTTTCGTTTAAAATTTCAATATGTGCTTAAACGTTTTGCTGTTACGCAATGATTTGTCAGAGTTGAGATGCAGAATTAATGAGGCTATTGCTTCTATTACACCGCACTTGTTAACCCTTTAAAGGGCCTTTTTTTTTGTATTACCGGTATATTGAAATATATTATAAAATACATCTCGGATTTTGATTGGTTTTAAAAAAGAAATTCATTTAGGACATTAAATAAGATTAATATGATTTTTTCTGCCACCCCTTTGAAGGGGGGGGGGGGAGACAGTTCTAATACATGAATATTCATGCATGTGGTGGTAATATACTTCCCAGAGTCATTGCAAGATTCTACCAATCAGAAATGGTAAAATAGCTTACTACAAACATCTAGAACTTGACGAATTTGGTAGGAAGCATACTTCCCACCGCCTTAGGAAGGGTTAACCAAAGTATGGGAAGAATTAGACGGATAGTTTGAATGTGTGTCGTGTAACTAAAGGTGCATATATTGAACATTTGTTGGGAAAACTAGGTTAGATTACCTTCAATTTGATGTATGATTTGGTGTGAATAGTCCAAATTAAACTGTTATAAAATAACCATTGAAGCTGGGACATTTTTTTTTATAGACACCCTGTATAAGAACACCATTTCTGATGTGCCAGAACAACAAGTATGGAACTACTTAATTTAGATTGCTCGTTTGGAATTGAACATATTACGTTAGATCGAATGGTGTTTAATCCCCGCTGTTGCCATACTCCTGCAAGAAAAGAAAAAAGATTACGTGAAAATGGATGAGCAGTGTTGGTGTTCTGGTTCAGTTTTCCATTTGGGAATAACTTTTCCTCTTACGGTAGCCTCAGAACTGGATCTTGCCCAACAAACTTTCAAGTGGCAGTTTCCTCAAGGGCAAATTCGCCGGATATAAGGCGGTCATTCAGTGTCGCTTGTATAGCAGAGCTCGGAAATTCGCGAAAGTAATGAGAGACTCTAATTGAAGGGTGGATGGATTGATTGATTGGGTGGGGCATTTCTTAAAGCATAACACAGGGAAAGTGCATGTAATTCCTTCACGTTATATTGACAGTTTGACTTGTAAATATGATTGGAATCTATATTCAAAACGTAGATATAAACATTGAAATATATATATATATATATATATATATATATATATATATATTTCAATGTTCAATTCGTTTGCTTAAAATATCATTTTCTTGTCCTGAAAAATATTTAAACTTATAGGACTTTTCGGGTAAACTCTTATATTCTGTGATTTGAACCTTTTTATCAAAATAGTTTTTTGCCCTGAAGACAAGGTTGTCTTTTAAACGAACTCAATTACTTAATCTTCAATACGACAACTTTTGATGTATTTCAGCAAATTCTTTTTAGTAAACTTTTTCTCTGAAGAGATGACGTGGTTTTGTGTACATTGACAACTTTTATCATAGCTTTCCCAACCTTTCTTTCCTAACTTTATCTTTTTTCGTTTTAGAGCAAACCTGCACGTTATAATTTATAAATGGCATTTTTGTTTAAGAAACTTAATTAACTCTTCACAATTTGTGAAACAACCTAAAACCATACGCAACACACTTTAAAGTGCTTCAATATTTTTGGTTTGTTTTACTGATTTCTATCCATGTATAAGTCAGTAACTATGCTCAACCCTCACTGAAGACTATTCGGTGTAGTGGAGCAATGTATGTTTTTAAGTAAGGAGTCCAACGTTTATTAAAAAAGCTGTTTAAAATAATTGCAGTCTCTTGCGTTTTGTGCGTGCTACAAGTTACGTTGGGTTACCAGAACCTATCGAAGCTAAGAAGCTCTAGAAAATGCACAATACACTCATTGTCTCTTTACAACGAAATTTTCCTTGAGCGAATTCCCCCCGTAAGGAAATGTGTACCGTAATTATCGGTAAATAGCCCGCATCGTTGTATAGTCCGCAGGACGAAAAATTCATTCTAAAAAAATTAAGTTCGGTGTATAAACCCCGTACATCGTTGTATAACCCGCACCCAGAAAAAAACATTAGATACACCTCTAGAAAACAACACATTCGCCTGGAGCCCCCGACCCCCAATCTGCTTTGGACCATTGTTTCGAAAGCTACGATTTATTTTTCTGCATTTTGTTTTGCAGGAAAAGAGATTTCGATATTTTTGAACGGTATAGTAGTCTTTTTAATAACACTTTTTTTTTTAAATTTCATGTATTGCCCGCATCGTTATATTGCCCGCAGATAGTTAAAAAAAGGGAGTTTTTTTTTTGTAGAAAACCCGCGGGCTATACACAGATAATTACGGTAATTTTTTTTGTTTTGTTGAAGAATATGTTTTTCTTTTTAATGCTAAACCATTTTTTTTTGTGTTGTTAAAGATTTTGTGTTGTTGTGTCTTTTTAATAATACATTTTTTTTTTTTGAATTTCATGTATTGCCCGCATCGTTATATTTATTGCCCGCAGGTAGAAAAAAAAAGGAGTTTTTTTGTAGATAACCCGCGGGCTATACACAGATAATTACGGTATTTGGAATATTAAATAACATTCAAAATATTCTTATCTCCATTAAAGAAAACTGCTAACTTCTGAGCAATTGATTCGCGCACAAATCAATATAAAGTAGCAGAATTTTTCAAGTAAAATAAACGTCCGTACATACCTGTGCGTAATTTTCTCTAAATTGTCTTCGCTTTAAGATTTCATTTATGCAATAAAAATTGTAACACATTCATAACATGAACTGTTAGTCCATTTTTAATTAAAAGTCATATTTAAATACTTTGGAACTTTTCCCACCTACTAAAAAGTTTGGAACATTTACTTAAATAACTGCGAAGTTTTCTCAGTAGCGGATTGTTCAACTTGAACCATGCGATTTCATTATAGGAAGGATCCACTGTATTTAACTAGTTCCTACAAAACTGAAATGTGAGGCAATTGTACCATAACAGTTGTAAAGAACTACTCAGGACCGCGCCCTCCATATGGGCTAGGTCGTGTGTCACATGACGGCGCAATGTCAAAAAGGCGTCCGCCGAATTAAAAGGCGCCCTTAAAAAAATGAACACACACACAATAATTGATACCTGGATACAAAAAAACAAAATAAAAGTTGAAGAAAAAACAATAAAGCCCGAAAAACCATTAAGTTGAGTGTTTCAGAAAAAAAACAGTTTTTTTTTCAACCCTAAAAAAGGAGTTCAGTAGGAATTCGCACCACGGCATCGAGCAGGCTTGGTGCGCGCCTGACTGTACTGGTGTTTAAAAATAACGATTCTCACACAATATTACATAATCCAAAATGTTACACAATTGCAGTTAAATGGAATAAAAATGAAAATGAAGTTTTAAAAATGAGATAAAAAAGTGTTCTAACATCTCTTCTGAAAACTAATCGGTTCTGAGTTGCGACCCTCTTTGATCGAAAACGCGACAGGTTTGTTGCCATTTTGCTTTTACAAAACTGATTGCATTTTTGTATTCCATCGTCTATTTCCTCTGTGGCACTAAACGATTCTAAGAAGGTCATACTAGTTATTTTCGAACGAACATCGGACGGAGGCGTGCCCCCATACATCATAAAATGCTTTCTGCACTTGTCTTGCGGTTTAATAATCGTTATTCTTCATAAGATAAAGTCTCTTTTCAGCCTAATCAACTCCTTCGTCATTTTTAAAATGAAAAATAAGCCCGGACAACAAAGCCGATCATTTTTAACTACATCTCGGCTGCCATTATGTGCCCGAAATTGCTTCCAGTTTTGAACCCATGCCACTTCCGCGTTTTTATGATCCAATAAGCAAATGAGGTTGAAATGTGTTTGCAGAATTAGGAAGTGAATTTTCGAAGCGAATGAAAACGAACGCTAAATTAATTCCATTTATCTTCGCTGGTGTGTCGAAATTTCGCTTGATGAAGACATGTTTGATTTTCGTGGTAAGTGTAAATGACTTTAAGGAGCTTAAATGGGAGAAAAAGACCCACTAAGTGCTGAGCCTATTTGCTTAATTAGTTTTGATTAAAAGTTTTTAAAATGCTTAATTCTGTACTCAAGGGTAAAGTGTGCAAGTATTGAATTAATTCGGAACTCAATTTTAAAAGATTAAATTTTTGCTTTTACAGCCCTAAAAGTACAAGAGCTATGTTTTAGTAGTCGATAGAATACGTTTACGTACATAACTTTCTAGTTTAAAGCTGGCTCATAGTCGATAGAATACGTATACGTACATAACTTTCTAGTTTAAAGCTGGCTCATAGTCGATAGAATACGTATACGTACATGACTTTCTAGTTTAAAGCTGGCTCGTAGTCGATAGAATACGTATACGTACATAACTTTCTAGTTTAAAGCTGGCTCATAGTCGATAGAATACGTATACGTACATAACTTTCTAGTTTAAAGCTGGATCATAGTCGATAGAATACGTATACGTACATAACTTTCTAGTTTAAAGCTGGCTTAAGTCAAATCATATTGAAAAAAAATCGTCTGAATCGAGATTCTGATTAATTCAATATTTCCATCTTGTGAAGGATTAATTTGCATCAGAGCTCAGGGACATGCCCGTCATTTCAAGATTTTCTGGGAAGGGGGATTTTCAATACAAATTGTCGGTAAAAAAACAACAAGATACTTTAAAACATGCATAAATTTAATGCAACTACAGTAAAACCTGTACCGACGGGTTGGCGTAGTGGTAAGGCGCAGGTCTCGTACGCCCAAGCTCGCAGGTTCAAACCTGGCCCAAGTCGGTGGATTTTCAAGACGCAGAAAATCGTCTGCGCCAATGTCGCATGATTATGCGGCATGTAAAAGATCCCTCGAGTGTCCGTTTGGCTTGGATACACTCGGCTAAATTAAATTCCTAGTGCAATCTGTATCAAATGGGAGCTCAGGTGCCGAGATCTAGGGGAATCTGAGCGTCCAAATTCTCAGTGGCAATGGCATCCCTCGACAGTGGTGCTACTTAAAAAAATGGATGCCGATTACCGGGGGACGAACTAGGTCTGCAAAGGTTAGTGACCACACGCAGCCCCTTTAGAAAGAAAAAAAAAAAAAACACTAAAACCTGTAAAGTTGACCACTTTTGTCAGTAACAGAATTAGCCCTGCACCCTCTATAAGTTGACCACCTGTCTAAGCTGACCGCTAAAGTGTTGCACCGCAAGTTGTCAACTTGCTCAGATTTCATTGTACTTTAAAACAAAATGTTTAAAATCTACAGATTTCTTCATTTTTCTACATTGCTACAATACAACAAGTATTTGGCCGAATATAATATCGCCTACTATTAGGAAAGGTCGAATATTCGGCTAGATTAAAGAATCACTGTTCGGCCAAAAGACCGAACACCGAATAGTGGCCGAATATGATCTCGCATTCTTTTCGGAAAGATCGAATATCCGGCTAGATTAAGGAATCACTGTTCGGCACCGAATAGTAGCCGAATATTCCTTACATCCCAACTTGACAGTACCGGATCTATCCCGGAATCTTATTAGATTACTTCGATTCTATTCCAAATCGATTAAGGAATGACCAACCCACGATTTTACTTGTTTTCACAATAACTCACAAGGGGGTATTCAACGATAGATACACTTGACCCTCCCCTCCACTCTTTATCTGTGCCCCGGGGCCTCTCTTCTTATCGAACCTCACACGAAAAGCTGTTCAAACGCCGTTTGACATTTCCGCCACGTCTATGTGGCCGAGATTCCAGTTGTTTACCCACGGCGCACGTGGATCCGCTACTTCAGTCGAAAAACGGATGTTCCGAACAGAAAATGTCGCATTATTGTTCTTGATTATGCGTGAAGGACTCTCGTGATCTGATGAATTATTTATGCGGGGCCTCTTAAATGGTGGGTGT
This sequence comes from Octonoba sinensis, assembly GCA_038502835.1. Taxonomy (NCBI): domain Eukaryota; kingdom Metazoa; phylum Arthropoda; class Arachnida; order Araneae; family Uloboridae; genus Octonoba; species Octonoba sinensis. The sequence continues at coordinate 16,852,650 of CM076604.1, forward strand.
TTTTTTCTTTGGTTTTTCTTGCTTTTTGTTTGGTTTCCTCTCCCCCCAGTTTTGTAGAGGCGGCTCTTATTGAAATCTCCCCTGGCGTTAACATGGGGGTTGGGGATAATCTCTCCCCTTGAAATTGTGAAGATTGTCTAGAATTTGACCAATTATTCTTGTATAACAGGGAAATGAACTTATTCATCTTGACCCCCCCCCCCGCAAAAAAAAAAATTAGGGTCTAGCTACGCCACTGTCCCCTTTTCTTGTTGGTTCGGGGCAGTTCAAAAATGATGTCACGCTTTTTTCCCGTACAATTGACCCCGCTCCCCCCCTCTTTGTCACAAAATGTCACATTTCAACATCCCCCCTGCCCTCTTTGTCACGTGCCACGCTACGTAGCGTAAGCATGATGTCCCACTTCTTGTAACCCCCTCCCCTCGTCACAATTTCATGAATTCTCCCTCCCCCTCGAATTGTGACCTCATTTATGATTGATCTGTTCAGTTGAGGCTAACATTGAGACCATAAGCTTTGAGAGTAGCGGTGCATTTAAACCAAGCGCAATAAAGACGAAACCATTTAGGGCACTCTATTGGTTCTGCCGAACTTAATAACCACGTCCACGTATTGAATGATTGGCGTATTTTTTTTGCATCATTAAAATCCACTTTCACTCGAACCACGCTGATTTGTTGCTTGTGCTATTGAAGACGTACGTCATCGCTGTTAGCTTGATAACCACAATCTATTACGATGGTGGCAACATGTCTCCGGCGCAATTTGGTATAACTGCACCTTAAGAGAGGATTCACATTCATTCGCATTCTGACAGCGAGAAAATTCATCTGTAATAAGGGACTATTACTGGCATCAGCGAAGCTTTATCTCTTTTTAATGGCGTCATAGCGAAATCAACAGATCACAATCCTCTGGGTGAAAGTATTTTTTATTCGCAGAATAAAAAAGACGATTAGTTAGCAATTAATAACATGAGGGTGGGTCGATTAAATTATACAGATCCAACGTCTTGAGCAGAAAGTCTATGACTTTACTTTTCGTTGCTGTCGTGTAATCACCGAATGTATACCTAACCCTAACCCCTGTACGCAACATGAACAAACCAACGTTTTATAGCACGTTTTGAAAAATATATTCTATACACAACACGTTTCGAGATACTTTATCATATCAAGTTGAAAGCTTCAGAATGTAATCACGTTAATGCAGTATTTTTTGTAGTGTGTGTACGTATTAATTCAAATGTAAAAGTTTTACTTATAGTTTTAGACAAAGAGGTCCCAGAGTTCCGAGATTAGTGGATTTTTTTTTTTGACTGCCTTGACTGGCTCAATCGGGACAAAATCTGCTGCCACGCTTGCTCAGTCAAAACTAACTAGCTTATATTAATCTTTAAAAGGGAGAGCGGAAATGGTTTTTGATCGATCATACAAAAAGAACGATGGCTTCAGTTAGAAATAAGACATTTGCTTTACATGCTTGATAAGTTTGTAATACTTCTTGAAATTCAGTAAAATACCTATTATCATGAAAAGTCTTTTTATTTTTTCCAAAAAGTGGCACAGAGCTACTTCTTGTATAACAGATCCTTAATTAAATAAATGGTTTTGACTCTTTTTAAAGTTGAAAAAGAGAATTGAAAATGCCATGTTTGTTTCCAGGTTAAAAAAATATTTTTGAAAATCAAGCAAATGTTTAGGAGTAAAGTTGTAATAAAACTGTTTACCTCTTTCTTGTGTCTGACTAAAACATTTATGCTCAAAATTTTCAGTTTGCGTTAAAATTATTATTGGTCCAAGATTCCTTTTTTACATAGGTCTACAGAAAACCATAAATATCTCGAAATGCTTTGTCACTTCGTCTTTAAAGGGATCAGTTGGTTTTTAATATGCATGGCATAAGAGAAATTGGCCACGTTACAGTACCCTAGTTTGATTTTCCACGTAATCCGAGTTGTTGGCTTTTTTCCTTTTTTTTTCTCTACTAAAAGAACGGCTGAACAAACGTTTCCAGAAGATAACTTAGTTTTGTGGTCCTGGTTTTGGTATGTCCAGCTGTTTCGAAATTAGTTCACCTTCAAATCCGCCAATTAGAATCTTTGTATCTGAAGCGTTTATTACACAGCTTCCTGAATAACATTAGGTTTGAGATGTCTTGGGTCATATTTTTTTCATGCGCGAAAATCATAGCTCAAGCATAAAAAATTATGTTGTTCGAAATTCTGAAACTTCAAAGTAATTGACATCAGCGAACTTGGGCAACAAGTCTTTTGACATGCGGCGCTTCAACTTGGAAATATTTTTTCCTACATCACTACGTGTTCCAACTAGTTTTAAGAATTACATTATTTATTACATTTTTTTAATTTAGTGATTTATTTTATTTGTGTTGTTATTAACTTTTACACATTTACCTGCCAAAACATATTATTTCTGTTTTTCAAACCAATCAAGCCATTATTCTCAGTTTCTTACAATTACACAATCAAAGGCGGAAAATTTGGTTTAAGCCGGTGCGAAACACTAACTAGCAATTTCTTTACAACTCAGATGAAAAACTAGCTTGTCCCAACTAATTTTCACAGTAGTATCTTTCTTAAAATGAGGTGATCGAAGAAACTAAATACTGCTCCAAAATAAAGTCTTACCTAATGATTAAGCTAAATTGTGTTAAAATAGTTCTGTCCATTTTAGAGGGTCGCCAATTCAGAAGAAAAAAATAGCATTTCCCAACGAATTTGCACAGTAGTATTTTTCTTAAAATGAGGGGACCAAAACTACGTAATGCTTCAAAATGAAGTCTTTCCAAAGGAATAAGCTAAAATGAGCTAAAAAAGTTTTATCCATTTTGGATCGCCAATTCAGAGGAAAAACTAGCTTGTCCCAACTAATTTGCACGGTTTAGAAGTAGTCGGTCCCCTCATTTTAAGTATCTCTGTTAAATGAGGGGACCAAAACAACATAATGCTCCAAAATGAAGTCTTTCCAAAGGAATAAGTTAAAGTGTTTTACAAAGTTTTGTCCATTTTGAGACAATTCAGAGGAAAAACTATCATGTCCCAACTAATTTGCACAGTAGTATTTTTCTTAAAATGAGGAGACCGAAACTGCACAATGCTCCGAAATGAAGACTTGCAAAATGAATAAGCTAAAATGTGTTTTAAAAAAAGTTCTGTTCATTTTGCGGGGGTCACTAGAAAGAGAGGTTTTGCTCTAACTTGACGGAGATACCAGAAAAATCTGAGACAATAAAGTTATTCAGAAAAGCCAGCCGATTCCCTTTCAACTTTATCGTTTGTCTTCTTTTCAGCAGCACAGCAGACGAGCCTATGTATACATATCCACTCTGAAAATATTTTTATTTCTTCCGGACATGGTATCGATTTGCTTTGAAAAATAAGAAAAGGGGATAAACGGATCTGTTGCCAGAATTCTCTTTCAAATGTTACGGTTGCGTGTAGAAATCCTAAAACATTATCTTCGGGTTATAGCCATTTATAATCTCTCTCCCCTTGCATTTGACTTCCTCCCCTCCTCCACAAACCTTGTAATATATTTGGACAGAGGGTTTTTGGAAATTTCTGCCTTTTCAATCACCTTTTCAAAAGCTCCGAGTCGAACATTTAAAAGGACTTCAGGCACCGGCTTTGAAGAGCTCCGGGGTCGCCATGTTTAGCCACAGAATTTTCTACTTTCATTCCTAATCTTTTTTTTTTTTTGGTAGGAATTAGTTGTGCGAAAACAAGTGCAGAATGCAGATTATTTATATATTGTCTTTGGAATTAACCTTTCTTTTGCCGTCTAATCATCTAATCATTGCTGGATTTAGAATAACGTTTGCCGCAGGGTGCATCATTTTGGATTGCCACTTGGGATAAAACCTGCTAATATGGAGATAATTGCTAATAACTTTTTGCTACGCATGTTTTTGAGTTACAGAACCCCCCCCCCCCCTTTCAGTTACTGGAAATGCAACTTGCTGTACATAAAAGTACTTTACAGATATTTCTGTCGATGTAAATTTTAATATTTTATTTTTTGTTGATTATTCAGAACCTAAATTTTTCGGCGCTAAAATAACTTTCGATTTATATAATATATTTAAGAATCTACGGGTTATATATGATGAATAATGACATCACTGTCTAAAACAAAAGTTAAAAGCGCCACCTTAGTCCAAATGGATTGTCGATTTATATATTATATTCAATAAACTACAAGTTAAATATGATGAATAAGTACATCACTTTATCTGTCTATAGACAAAAGCTAAAAGGATGTAAAAGTTAGGCGTCATTGGCACCTAGCTGCTTTGTTTTAGCTGTCAAAAATGTTCTGCTAGGCGTAATTTAAAAATAACTCAAATTTGCTTGGACAGACATAGCAACTGAGAACCATGAAGTCTGTTGTGCATTGTTACACAACCCTACAGAGAAAATTTTTGATAAGTAAGAGAAAAATGTTCAAAAATCAATTTCGATTATAGTAACTTTTGAGAAGTTGGTAATTTCACTTAAGTTTATGAATCAATATAAACGTTTATTTTAATCAGTCCCCAGTAAAATATGAGCTAATTTGCTCAACCATTTCTTCAAGTGTTATTTATAATCTAGCGTCACTTACAAAACTTCACTTGTAGGTAAAAACTCACGATTAAAAAATTTGAAGGTCAAGAAGTTGCGATTGTCTTCATAGTTACCGTAAAAACTCAAAATACAGAAGATTAGATGAAATATGTATATGACAAAAGTTTTATGAAAGAGGTTAGGCGTCAAAATTGACGACTGAATGTCGTCACTTTTGACGACATTCAGTCGCCAAAAGCAGTCATCAAGCAGGTTCGTCGTATTTTGCAACTAAAGTCGTAGGTTAGTCGTATGTTAGTCGTATTTTGCAACTAAATATTCCTGCTTGATGACTTGTCAGTCATCAAGAAGCAATATTTAGTTGCAAAATACGACTAACGACCGCTAATTTCGAACCCTGTTGTAAAGTATTCTATACTTTTAAAATGACTTTTGAATTAAGTCAAGTTTACGTAAAATTCAGATTGCGCTTTATGTGTCGGTATGTACGGTCATTTTTTAATTCACGTGCTCTCGTGTGCTGTATGTGTGTGCCTCTGAATATTTGTGGTCTTAAATGGCGCCGATTGTCCCCAACGAAAACCGTAACGGCCGGTCATTTAAAAGGGGAACCGAACCAGCAATTCGAAACAGCTGCACTTGAGAAACCCTCTCCTCTTCCGGTACTTCCCCCGATTCTTGCGGTATACTGCGCTTCCGCGAAAGAATATATATAGTGCTTGGGCAGCAGTTATTTGAGGAAGAAAGGAGTCGTGGCTTCCGGGTGCCAGGGGTTGCTGGCGACCATCTCGAATCTTTGTCATTCCCTTTTGGAAGATTCCCCTCCATGTTGGAAAAGGAAAAGGGATGGGGGACGTTCCTGCACCTGTGTCGTTCTTTTATTCCGTGCTCAGGTAGTAATTTTGGAAGTGGATGGATGGGCCTAGTTCCTGTAATTCTCTTTCCCACCCAGCTTTCCGAAAGGATTGATACCACTTTGCTCGTTTGTTCTATGGAGGGAGCGTGGAAAGTAAAAGCTGTCCGACGAACCATAGTTCGGGGTTCCGAGAAATCCTCTCCTTTATCTTCTTTCATTTAAGTTTTGACGCGTCACGTGGGCAAATTATAAAGTCAAATTTCTCGTAGTTATTCTTACTGGTTAAATTGATCGAATTTGGATAACTCTTCGCGGAACCGATTGGAAATGTTAACCTTAATTTATTGATGGAACGTTTTAGCTGTGTCAGTTTGCTCGTGGTACTGTAATGTATCACTTTAACCCCTGCTTTCTCTCCCGTCAAAATCGGATAAACTCACGGTTTGTTCTAAGACTGCCCGTGAATTTTGTAAGCCAGAAAGTTAAAAGTAAGCAATAAAATCTTAAGACAGTAGCGTCACTACGGTCCGCCCCGGGTGACATCTTTTTGAGGGATGTGACCCAACATGAAATAACGAGTTTTTGAAAAATTCATACACGTACGTGAATTCTACAATTTTGCTGAAAGGGACACCGAATAAATGAAAGAATATTTCTTAATATTTTTTTTGCCCTACTGAAAATAATATAAATTACAAAACTACAAGTTTATACAACACAACAATGTTTTCGTTTTTTTTTTGGGGGGGGGGGGGGGAGTGACACACAGGAACGCACTGCTTAAGAATAATCGATTTCTCGGTAAATTAATCTGTAAGCAATTCGGCAAAATTCCCCCAAAAATGTTTTCTTATCATAGCTAAGTACAGTCAGACCTCGATATAAAGTAACCCGCATATAAGGTCACACCTCCTATAAGGTCACTTTTCTAAAGTCCCGACTCATTGAATAGCAGATGTGTCTGAATCGGTTATAAATAAGGTAATGCTTGAGACTAAAAAAATTTGATGGTGGCCAGTGGCGAGTAAACCCCAAAAAGTCGGACCATGTTTTAAACTAATCCCCCCTCCCCAACAGGGGCCTCATTTTGCATACAAACCATGTACATACATATACCTTAAACTACAGTTTGTCATATAAATTACACAAAAGTCGTATTTAAAAAATATAATTAAATTACAAACCTTTTCTAAAAAATTAAATTTTTCATCTCCGATGTTTACTGTAGCTTAAAAGTTGTCTTCTAATGTTGAAAAATAGTAAATTTCAAGAAGTATTTCAAATTATTAACCTTTTTTTGGCTTAGTTAAAATTTCTGAACATTTCCGATTTCCACATTAGATGGCTACTCTATGTATACTTATAAAATTCAATAAACATTTTGAAAAGAATGAAAATAAAAACTTATCAAGGAGTTTAATAGCGGAAATTTTCAATTTTCGTACTCGTACTTGAGAAGGTCCATTGAGATTGCGTTCGCGGTTTGTATAAAAGGTTCGTTTTTGCGTTTGCGGCTTTAATTGATAATAATAAAAAAACTGCAAGTCGCCAGTTTTGGCAACCGACACGAAATTTTTAGTCGCCAATGGCGAGTGGCGACCGCTAGTCTCGACCTTTATTATGAGGTCATTTCCGTGACGTCCCGAGGGGTGCCCTTACATCGAGGTCTGACTACTTGTTTCTGTAGCACCACGAAAAGGGGACCAGGGAAAATTTCCCCGCCTGGGTCCTCCTATGCTATTCATTCTATTATCTACAAAATCTGCTTTTGATGAAGTTACGTATTCCAAGTACCTTTTAGCCGGCAAATCTTGAACATTTATTGCCCTTTTTGCAGATTCCATTTCCAAATTCTCATTTGACGTTGACAGTCGTCAACGTCAAATTTACAATGCAAATTTATTGCATTTGCTACAGATTTCATGGCTAAATTTCCATTTGACAATTGGTTGTTGGAATACATTCTCGTAACCGCGGAATTTCGATTGCATCTGGAAATGCCATTACCAGAAGCATTCGCCATTTTATTCCAAGCGAAGATATTTGACAAAAACATTTCGCCAATATATGCAATTCAAGTGTCTCATAACCTACATTATGCGGTTTATACTCTTTTAAGTTCCATCATACTGCGTGAAGAATTACATTACCACCATGATTCAGAAATTTTTCATTAATTCTTGTCACTGCTTTCGTTTTTTTTTTTTTTTTTGCTATCTTTTGAAAGTCTAATTAAGTTCATTTTTAATTACATTTCCAATTTTATGTAAAATTTTGGATCGTCAGTGTATCGCGTTGTGAGTGGTGATGGAAGAAGTGAAGAGAGGGCGGGAAGTAACTTCTTATTTACTTTCAGTTCTACACTCCAAAAAAAAGAGCTCTGACTGGCAGAGTGTCAGGAAGAATACATTCATGTCCAAGGGAGGAATTGCTAGTGTAAAGAACGTGCCGTTTCAGTTCTGTTTTTAGTTGGTTTAGCACACGGATGCTATTTGCCAGTTTATAAATTGAGTTGCTTTCAACAAACAGAGAAGCAAACATTTTGATTCGCATGCTCTTAAACGCAACTGTAAAACGAGCTTCCCTAACACCGGAATGGATTCGTCTTTTTCTGACATGCGTAGAAGCGTCCGAGTGTCAGAACTTCGTGGTCGATTATAGCTAAGTTTTCTTTGAAATAACAGGCAGTTATGTAAAAAATAGAGTGTGAAAAAAAAAAAAAAAAATCAGCTCCGAATCTTATTTTATGCTGTCCATAGGCGGACCTGAAATTTGCCGCCCCCGTTCCTCTTCTTTAGCTAATTTACTGCTATGCTTGGAAAATAGGTGTGCACCGATAAGCAATTGACCGTTTACCGATAGCTAATTAATTGGAAGAGGATAATTGCTGATTAATTATCGTGCTAACCATTTTTAATACCGTAATATTCGGTATATAGCCCGCATCGTTGTATAGTCCGCAGGTAGAAAAATTCATTCTAAAAAAATTAAGTTCGGTGTATAACCCGCACCCAGAAAAAAACATGGGATGCACCCCTAGAAAACAATACATTCGCCTGTAGCGCCCGAGCCTCAATCTGCTTTGGACCATTGTTTTGAAAGCTACGATATATTTCTCTGCATTTTGTTTTCCAGGAAAAGATATTTCGATATTTTTGAACGGTAGTTGTCTTTTTAATAATACTTTTTTTTTTTTTTTTTAAGTTCATGTATTGCCCGCATCGTTATATTTCCCGCAGGTAGTAAAAAAAGAAGTTTTTTTGTAGATAACCCGCGGGCTATACACAGATAATTACTACTAAAATTTCTCCGCAACCGATCTTTATGTTTACATTTTTTTTTTACTTTTCAGAATTAGTTTATTTCTGTGAATGATTGTTTATTTTTATCCTTTTCCATTTGTTACTTTTTCAAATAATCTTTTTGAACTTTGTTCAGATTTAGTGTTACCACCGAAAAGTTACGATCCATTTTTATGATGGAAATCGGGGTTCTCCTGAAGCGGGAAGTGTAAAGCCCCTTAATTTTACTGTGTTGTAAGGGAACCGTATTCAGAGTACATAGTGAAACCCGTGTAACTACTTGCGGTGCAGCACTTTATAGTGGTCAACTTGGCAGGTGGTCAACTAATAGAGGGTGAAGGGCTAATTCCGTTCCTGACAAAAGTGGTTAACTTACAAAGGTGGTCAACTTTACACGTTTTACTGTACTTTATTATGCATGCTATGAATACATTTCGGACTGTCAAAATTGAAATTATTACATATTGAGCGTACGCATTGACCTTTTGTAGAGTTCGCATTACTCTTCTCTTCCTTAAGCGGCCTTTACACACGTTCTTAACCGCGGTCCGGACGACGAGCCATTCAGATCTGCGGTCAAGAGCGTGCGTGTAAATGCAATTTCAGGACGCTCAAGAACGCGGTTAAGAATGACACTCAGATGCGCGCTCATGATCGCGCTCCAAGAAATGATGCATTTTACTTACACGTTCTTAACCGCGCATCAAAGCGGGAGGATTGGACACTTCTGCAGGCTGTGGCTTCTGTAGGGGACTTCAATGGAGCGCCCCGCATCTGAACGCGATCTTGCGCGCGGTTAAGAATGTGGTGCATTTTTCGACACATTCTTGAACGCCACGGTTTTACTCGCGTTCTTGAGCGTGGCTAGATGCGCCACGTCCAGTCGCGCGGTTAAGAACATATGTGTAAAGGGCGCTTTAATCTTGGTTGTTCGACATGTTTTTCAATAGATACTAGGAATTTTTGAAATAATATCTTGCTCCAAATGTTTCAAAACGGATGTGGAAAAACAGGCTGTGTGGCCTTCCCCAAGTTTAGTATTCGCAAATTTCTCACTATTTGTACAGCTAGCCGACAGGGTGGCGTAGTGGTAAAGCGCAGGCCTCGTACGCCCAAGTTCACAGGTTCAAACCTGGCATAAGTCGGTGGATTTTCAAGATGCAGAAAATCGTCTGTCGTATGATCATGCGGCATGTAAAGGATCCCTTGAGTAGACATTTGGCTTGGATGCTCTCGGCTAAATTAAATTCCTGGTGCAATCTGCATCAATAAGAACTCAGGTGCCCCCAGCTAGGGGGAAACTGACCGTCAAAATTCTCGGAGCGGTAATGGCATCCGCCGACAGTGGTGCTACTTGAAAGAATGCAGCGTGCAGCCCCGTTGGAGAAATTTAAAAAAAATTGGGCAGGTACGACGAGCAAACAAATCGGTTTTCTAAACGTTCCAGAACAAACAAATTTTGTGTCTTTCTTTCGATATTAATGAGATTGATTAATTGATTCGAGTTTATTTACGATCAGTAGTGTATACTTATATTCCCTTATCCATAAATGTTTAGCTTTTGTGCGGGATCGTATTTCCCTAATTGTATGCCACTCCGTTTATCCTTGGTTAAAGGTGACGAACCTGTTGCCATCTATCATTGTGTAATTATATGCCGCACGAAGTGCCCCCTGGCGGTGCTTTGATAACGATCCTCTGCATTGGGCGAAAAATGAATCTTGTTCCAGAAAGAATGTATTTGAATTTTGTTGAAGATTTAATGATTAAATTGCGGAGATTTTCAAACATTGCATTTTGAAAGATAAATAGAAAAGATAAACTGGATGAAGGCAAGATCTACGAAAATTTAAAGTCTGATGAAATATTTAAAGCCGAGTTTTTTTTTTTTATGTGTGTGTGTGTGCATAAATCTAAAATCTTTTCTTAAAACAACAGAAATCGTGAAATATTTGAAAGAAAAATCCTGCAACTAGGAAGGATGGGGATTTCCTGATTTAAAGGCTAAATAATGGAGCAACTTTGTAGCAAAGTCACCAAACGACCTGACTCTTATAATAATAATAATAATAATAATTAAGAAAATAAAAATTACCGTCCTTGAAGGTTTTAAATGCAACTTTGTAGTAAATTGTGCAATAGTCGAATTTTGTCCGCAACTTTTTTTTCCGAACCATTCATCCTGATTCTTGTACGTGTCTGATTAACTTCGCTATTTTTCAACCTGGTCATGTGACAAATTTGCTATCTGTTTAGAGAATTGAATACGATTTTGTCACGTGAATCATCAGAAACGATAGCAAAGCTACTCCGATATGGGCGAGAATCGGGCTGTTTTATCTTTCAACAAATGTTTATGAGTGTACTGCACGCATGAAAATAGTACCGGAAACCTATCGATAAGCACTCCAACTATTAATTGGTGCTCAATGTTATCATGTGCCAATTTGATCTAAATGTGTCAATATTAGACTGATTTGATTCGTTTTCTTTTTCTTTTTTACGCTTTTAAGTGATCATTCATAAATGATGTCACGCTTCGAGGGGGGAGGGAGGGGGAAACAGCAAGTGTGACATCATGCTTATGCAATATAGCGTCGCATGTAACAAAGGAGTAGTCAAATATATAGAAAAAAAAGCGTGACAACATTTATGGGACAGTCCCTAAGATATGCACGTAAGTAAAGTTGTAGTGGTATAATTGCATTTTTGGTTTGTTTCGCGTGTTATAACTCTTTTGTATAAAAAACATGGTTTCTGCATGGGAGGTACAGGGACGAAACTGGGGGGGGGGGGGGGGGGGGGGACTGACGGGGCAAGAATTTTGGAAATAAACTCCCTGGGGAAGAACTAGGGTCACTAAATAATGTAGCTAAAAAAATATGTTTTAAAAAATGTCTGTCATTAATCCTTGAGGACGCGCAGGCCAGCGCTGCAATTTTAGTACTATTAATTTTTCTTTCAATAAGATAAATCAATTTTGATTGAAACCGCTTTCTAGGGTATCTCCGAGTAATAGTCTTACGTATTTAGTATTTTGTTTGTGGAAAAAAATGTATTTTTTGGAAGAAAAAAAGTGGCGAAAAATCCCGCGGGTTAAGCAAAATTTTCCAAGAATACTAAAAAAATTGCATGTATGAATTTACAGTTTTATGTTTTTTTTTTTTTTTTTTTTTGCTTCAGCCAAAAAGCTTTTCTAAATTGTCATCACAGCATAATGAAGTCGTGGCATACAGAGTTCGTTGGTGATTAGGTATAGTTGGAGAAAAAATGCCGAAATTTGGTGGAAATCGCTTGCATTTCTGAAAAATCGTTAGAATTTCACTAAAAATAGCAAAAATCTAAAATTTATTGATAAATTGAAAAAAATCGGAACAAAAGAAGGGAATAACGAGCTTGACGAAAAAACTGGCCAAATTTCCTAAAAATTTCGAAAAGTTCGCAAAGGTTGGCTGCTATGAACCATGTATAACTTTCATATTTTCGAATATGAAACGTAAAACTTATTTTATATTTTCAAACGTTAAATGTTCCAGATCTTTTACAACTTCAAACATGAAGCGCGAAACACCTTTTAACACCATTCTCTCAAATAACTACTCTACTTCCTGAAAAATAGTTAGAATTTCACTAAAAATCGAAGAAAATCTAAAAGTTATTGGCAAATTGACAAAGGGAATCAGGCGCGTATTAAAGGGAAATTCAGATTCATTTTCCCCTCAGGAAAATCGGTTATTTTGTGAAAAGTAGGAATTTATTTTAATTATCTATAAAAATATTCATTTATTAATGATTTTTTGCAGCTAATATGAATAATATGGAGTGAATACTAATTATTACTTTTTAATTGTTAATTGGTTTTTCTTAGAAATAATTTTGAGCATTTGGAAATGAAACTGCTTGAACCCCTCCATAATTTTTTAATTGCTACGCTCCTGAAGGGAACAACGAGTTTAAAATCGTAAAAACTGGTCGACTCTCCTAAAAATTTCGAAACGTTCGCAAAGGTTGGCTGGTATGAAACATGTACAACTTCCATATTTTCAAATATTCCTTCGATTTTTCGAAAATGTAATAGCGTGAAATGTATTTGCGTCAATAGTGAATTGATTTTGGCAAGAAGATTGGATTTCCATCATGTTGCTGCTTGTTTCACTCCACATTTATCAGAATCTGTCGATAAATTGTTTCTTCCCCCCTTTCCCCTGGATCGTGTCAGATTATTGGGCTTCAAAGTTCAATTGATTGCACAGTTTTCAGCTGGGGGGGGGGGGGGGGGGAATTGCGGTCCTAGGTCAAGGTTATTTGTGTTGATTTTCGTTGAGCGAGGAATGTTAGCGTTTCTCGGAAATGTATTATGATACTCTTTCGTATTTTGTACTTATTTACAATCCAGAAATCAGAAATGGCTAGTGCCGTAGTTGAGGCGGGACGGGTCTCCGCCCACTTTTTGTGATTTTAACACGAGCGATTTCTATAGAATTTTCATAAAAACGCACTACGTTATTCACGATTTCAATAAAATCACACTTTTTGGTTTCAATAAAATTTTATTTATAGACTATTTATTTACTAAGAAATATATGTCCTGTGTGTCGACAGGATGGCGTAGCGATAAGGCGCAGGCCTTGTACGCCCAGGATCGCAGGTTCAAATCAAGCCCAAGCGGTGGATTTTCAAGATGCAGAAAATCGTCTGCGCCCATGCCGTATGATTGTGCGGCATGTTAAAGATATCTTGAGTATTCGTTTGGCATGGGTACTCTAGACTAAATTAAATTCCTAGTGCCCTTTGCATCAACGAGAGCTCAGGTGCCGCCATTTAGGGAAACTGAGCGTCAAACAAATTGCGGCAATGGTACCACACTCATTGTGGTGCCGCTGAAAGAGTTGGTACCATTCTCTGGGGACGCACTAGGTCTGCGATGGTTGAGGGCCAATACTGCAGCCGCATTCGAAAGAAAAAGAAAGTACTCAGTTGCGAGGAAAATTTACCCAGAAAAATAAATAAATTAATAAACATTAAAAAAAATGAAGAGAACCTTATCTATCACAAGAAATTTCTTAACTCCAGCTCGATTTTGAGCAAAATCTCGATGCCCCCATCTTACGCGCTTCTGCTTTACACTATGTTCAGGTTCCGTGTTGAAATTAAATTACTAATTTGAGTATCGTTTATACGACGCCGAAGGGACTACCAAAAAACATGGCATAAGCGATAAAAACTATATAATTCATTTTTAAAACTGAGCCTGAAAACGTCGTATAAACGATAATCGTTTATACGACGTTTTTTCGTAGTCTTATCGGCATCGATACTCAACTACAGATGAGTGTCGTTTATACGACGTTTACACTTATATGATGTTTTAGTGTAGTCCCAATTTTTGGATTTAGCCAGACGGGTTTATCGATTACACGACGTTATTGTTTATTTGATAGTCCCTTCAGCGTCGTATAAACGATACTCCACTATAATTCATTTTTAACAGCGATCCTGAACATAGTGTGGAGCAGAAGTGCGGAGTAGTGGAGCTACGAGATTGTGCTCTAAGCCAAGCTGCAGCTGAGAATTTTCTTTTGAATTGCATCAAAAAATTTAGAAATAAATAAATATGGAGTTTTTAAATCTTTTTATTATTATGTATTTATTTAATCGTCGTAATCGATTTAGTCTTCTGGCTAGATCCAAAAATTGGACCACACTAAAATGTATAACCGTAAACGTCGACCGTATAAAAGATTGTCGCAAAAACGATGCTCCACTGTATTTCTTTCGTTGGCATTGGTGAAATTTAAAGATTTTATGATCCTCCGAACTCGTAATTGATTATCATGTTTGATCGGAACTCCGCAATTTAACTACCAACGTACGTACGTCAAAAAAGCTTCCATTTCAATGAGGGATCATGGGCAATTAGAATGTCTGTTTTAGAATCGGCATTTTATTGGTTGGCAAGAAGAGGGAAAGCAGCTGCGAAAAGAATGGTGTGATTTCGCAATCCTCTTTCTTTGACGTCAAAACTCGAACGTGACGTTCATTAAACAGTTAGGGCGGAAATTGCTGTCTACGCATTTTAATGTATTTTTAGATCTGGGATCATGGGGGAAAATATTCCAAAAGCAAGTGTCAGATGAGATTTAGTTCCAAAGGGATGTGTTTTCCTTACCTTTTCTTGCTTGAGCGTGTAAGGTGTAAAATCAAGGGGCGCGCCCTTCATAATATAGGTTCATAATATAGGTCCCCCCCTAAAATAAAGGTCCGTTTTCGAACCCTTTACAAAATTCCAATTCATCAAAACGGACCCTTCACAAAATTCAAATCAATCAAAACGAATCCTTCACAAAACTCAAATCAATCAAAACGGACCCTTCACAAAACTCAAATCGATCAAAACGGACTCTTCACAAAATGCAAATCTATCAAAACGGACCCTTCACAAAATTCAACTCGATCAAAACGGGCCCTTCACAAAATTCAAATCGATCAAAACGGACCCTTCACAAAATTTAAACCCATCAAAACGGACCCTTCACAAAATTCAAATCGATCAAAACGGACCCTTTACAAAATTCCAAGCTTCTGAATCGTACTTTTTACACGATTATTTTTTTAAAAAGCAACAAATAGTAATGGAATTTTTCATCAATATGTATTTAAATTTTCAATTTTCACAAAATTATTAAGATTTTTCACTAAAATCTCTCTAAAATTCACATAAAAACGGACCCTGTTAAAAAATGTTGGTTCGACCCCTGAAAAGGTGCTGTCAAATTTTCATATAACAAATGGACTAATTCCAAACAAATACGTATCCATATATTTCAGGGGTCGATCCTGCATTTTTCTGATTTTAACTCAATTCAAAAAATATTTTTCTGAAAAATCAAATAACTTTGAAAGTTATTTGATTTTTCAACACGCAAGGAAATTTTTGAAGAACAGTATATTTTAATTTTGGATTTGTTTTTGCCGTTTATTTAATAAATTATTTTGAGAAATGTCTGTTCTGATTGACTGGAATTTTGTGAAGGGTTCGTAAACCGACCGTGAAAGGAATTTACTGCGCATGCTCGAGTGGTAGCAATTTTTAACTTTCAGTTTCATACAGGCCACACCCTTTAAAAAATATGTATATCAGTTGAATATCTCAAAAATTCTGAAAGAAATAGACAATCTTGTGATTTGCATTTTATTATTTCTTGGAAAGAAAGGAATTAAAAAGGGGTTGTTCACAAATTAGTCACATGTATTTCTCAATCTTTCATTGCATCTATGTTGTGGTTTGTGATAAAATCTGAGTATTTGTGAAGAATCCCTTATTAAAAACATGGATGGTATGAGTTTGTTCAGATATACTCAGCGTCTTAAAAATGGGATTGCTCTGTTCTCTGCCAACAGTACTCGATTTATGATAGGTTAATTTACAAAGGGGAAAAAATATAAAGTCTGTTTGCAACTCCCAAGCTGTACGCAGAAAAAAAATTACAAGTCACGAAAGTAAGGAAAAAGTCACAACTTTGGAAGTTAATCTCGAAAATTACGAATAGGTCACGAAAATTTTCCGTCAGACGGAACCGGTCCTCCTCCCCAGAAAGCATCGGATATCCGGTATCTGACATGTTTTTAAACATCCGGATTCCGACCAGGCCACTGCAGGAAATGTCCGATGATCTGGCAAGTCAAATTTGATTTTTAAAATTGAATTAATTAACATGTTCTGGAAATATATATGTAAATTAGCAGGGTCCGACAAATCCCGGGCGCCAGGTCGCCCGGTCGACTAAAAAAATGCCTTGACGACTATGTTCGCAAATGAAAATATTGTAGATAGCTCCTAAAAATTTTCCCTAGCTCCTAAGATTTTCGCGTTTTTGTCGGACTCTGTAAATTATAAACTTTTTACGTGTTTGGAAGTTGTGTGATGTTTAAAAATATGTATCGAATTTACAAGTTCGAAACATCGGAGCCAGATATCCGGCAGAATCGATATCCAAAGTATCACCGAACTGTCACGAAACAATCCCGAAAAGGTCATAAAAAAAGTCAAGAAATTTTTATTTTGAAAATTTGTAAACACCCTGTTGTTGCCCTCCTGTTTGCACGCTGTAATTTCGAATCTGGATTTTGTTTACATTACGCTTTTTAGGAGCGTTGAAATTAAATTATGGAGACGAAAAACTTCGCGTTAAACGAAAGCATACCTGCAAACAAACATGTTACAATTTTCTCTGTTTTTCTTTTCTCCGGAAACAAAGAAAGAAAAAAAGGAACATGTTTCATTTAAAGTTTCAGGAAATAACATTTTTTGTGATGCGTCTACAAAAAGAAAGCACATGCTTTTTATGCACTGTCTTTCGTTAATTTATTTCTCTCCAACCCTGTTTTACATCCAAAATCGAAATAGCATAACATATATCTTCGGCGAGCACAAAATCTGTCATGCATATCTTTAAAAAAGAAGAAAAACGAATTGAAACAAAAGCCCCACAGCGTATTCAGCGAGAAACTTTCACCTGCCAAGCCATACATTACGAACGCTTCTTTGGGGTTTCGACGTTGAGTTGGCTTCGCCTGCTCTGTCGTGTCATGGTCAAGGTTAAATCCATGCACAGGTTTTTCGCGGTGGAAGGAACTGCGTAGTTCGCTTCGGCGCGACGGAATAGCGCACGCTGCTTGTTCGAAATGTTTTCTTCGCTCACAAGAAATTTGCATGCGTTTTTTTTTTTGTTTTTTTTAAATTTTCGAACGGCGTTTCTTCGAAAATTAAAAACTGACTGTGGAAAATAACTAAAGCGTCCATCTGTATTTTTCAAAAAATGTGTGTTGGTTTGGTAGAAATAAACACAATTATTGAGGTATATTATTGAGAAAATACTGCGAGAAGAAACTTTTGTAGGAAAATTTTAAATATTTTTCTTTGCTCATGAAATTGAATTTGCATGCGTTTTTTTTTTTTTTTTTTTTTTTTTTTTTTTTTTTTTTAATTTTCGAACGGAGTTTCTTCGAAAATTAAAAACTGACTGAAAAATAACTAAACCGTCAATCTGTATTTTTCAAAAAATGTGTGTTGGTGTATTAGAAAGAAACACAATTATTGAGGTATATTTTTGGGAAAATACTGCGAGAAGAAACTTTTGTAGGAAAATTTTTAATATTTTTCTTTGCTCATGAAAAATGAATTTGCATGCGTTTTAAATTTTCGAACGGCATTTCTTCGAAAATTAAAAACTGACTGTGAAAAATAACTAAACCGCCAATCTGTATTTTTCAAAAAATGTGTGTTGGTTTGGTAGAAAGAAACACAATGATTGAGGTATATTTTTGGGAAAATACTGCGAAAAGAAACTTTTGTAGGAAAATTTTTAATATTTTTTTTGCTCATGAAAAATGAATTTGCATTCGTTTTTTTTTAATTTTCGAAGTGTGTTTCTGACTGAGAAAAATAACTAAAGTATCAATCTGTATTATCTCTTTTTTAAAAAAATCGTTAATTCTCCTTTTTCTTTTGCGGAAAAAGAAGAGAAAGAAAAAAAAATTTACACTCTTGTTATAGTATATTAAATGACTAATACTTTTCAAAGAACCGTATATTCTTGGAAAATGAAATACTGGTGTCTATTTAACTATTCTTACTATTCCAAAAAAAAAATAATAATAATAAAAAATTGCTAATTGCTTCAATTCCTTTCACTTCCGTTTCTTTTTCTTTTTGTTTGCGAAATTTTCTTCCTAATAGTTTTCTATTTCTTGTTAATCCAATGTTATTAATACACAACTTTAATGCTAAGTTTCGATGTATCAACTTATACAAGGAACAAATTTGAAATGCTATCCAATATTATTAATACACAACTTTAATGCGAAGTTTCGATAGATTAACTTATACAAGGAACAAATTTGCAGTGCATATTTTATGTACTGTCGACATTTAATAAATCGACTTCTTTCAAACTTAACAGTAATAATAAAAACCATAATAATAGTAACAACATAAAATGCCATTCTTTTTTGAAAAAAAATAAGCAAAATTTTCAGAAAACTATGCTTTAATAATTAGGAGCTTTTTCAAAAGTTAAAAGTAATTTTAATACTTTTAATTTTTTGTCTTTATTTAATTTACGAAACAATGAAGTTAATCATAAAAAATTAAATCACAAGTAAATGTTTTTAGCTTTTGTCATTTCCCTGTAAAATGTGAACGTAACATTATGATTGAATTCGTTTTAAATGTCACCTATACTTTTCTTTTTAAATATTTATTATTATTTTTTTTTAGTTAAAAGATGATTTCGAGATCGTGATTTTTTCAAAATGCAGAAAGCGATAAATATCACCATCACATGAATTGCATAACACAACTTTGACTCAATTCAATAATTCACCGAAGTGCATTCAAAAAGTTAGATGGAATTACCGCAAGAATTATTTCAAATTCAAATAATTCGACATTGGTAATTCTTGCGCGCAGGAGACGGTATATTTTGTTTGTAAAGTAATTCCTTTGATATTGTTTTTTTTAAATATAATTTGCATATGTTTTGATAATAAGAATTGCCCTTCAAATGGTTTTCAACAATCGTAATTTGAATCCAGCATTTTTCGTTAAAAGAAATGTATTCTCAAATTTCTAAGAAATGTACCTCTAATGATAAATATGCACTCATTTTCATTTGCATGAAAATAGCTTCACTTTCCTTAAACGTACAAAAATGTATAGAACTCCGATGGTTCATTTCTCAAGGACGAGGGGGGGGGGGGGGGTGATTGCGGATTCGTTATACCGATAAAACTAGACAATACTAACTGGAAAGCGATGGATGCGGGAGCGATTAATTGATGTTTTTTTCTTTTCTCAAGGACTTTATTATTTGAGCACTTTTTTTTCTCATTGTATTATCCAACTCAAAATTAATTCTAATTGTATTATTAATTCAATGGAGGCAATTCAAGCAACATCATTGATCACGTGGCACCGATAAAAGCAATGTAAACAAAGGAAGCCGTAGCATCGCTTTACTTCGAGTTCGACAAATCTAATTAAAAACTAGGAAATAAATTTCGTCTACATTACATAAAATTAACACTAAATAAAACACTAATTATTTTAATAATTAATAAATTTCTTTTATAATGATTAAATTAAATGTAAATACTGGGTTATAATCAGAAAAAGCTGTGAAAATAGTCTTAATTACTTTTAAGGTAACTAATTTTGCCTAGTGAACTCCACGTAGAACTCAATTGAAAATCTTAGTAAACAAAGAGCGGATATCACGTGACAACGATGATCGCTCATGAGTCCCTCTGGCGGTGAATGCCTCCATTCAGTTGTCATTTTACAAACGTCCACTTTTTTGTCTTCTTACCAAGTTTCACTAATCATAAATGTATCATGTATCAAGTACTATTTTATTGATTTCTCAAAATGTGGGGCTGAAATTCAGGGCGGGATGGTAGGATTCCCTTCCAAAAATCGTTATCCTCTGCTTGAAAATAGTCAAAATGGAAAATGGGAATTTTCCACCCTTGGAATATTAATACGTGCATGAGGTTTTAAAACCTCAGAATATTTAGGTAGTTGTAGTAGAAAAAAAAGTAAACAGTTGTTAAGAAGGTTGTAATTATGGAAACCATAAAGGAGACATCAAACGTGAAATTTTAAAATGTGGGAATAGACAAAAGGTTGAAAATTTGTAATTTTTTCTCTTTCCCAAAAAGAAGTAATTATAAACCAGGAGCTAAAATTCAAATGTTCGAGTGAAACGAAGACCCACCCCAGCTTTATATACGGAGGTTGTTGCAACTTTATATACAAGTAAAAAAATGCGCATTTTATCGTTTTACAGAAATTTTTCGAGTTTTCCGTGGGCGGGAGTTTTAAAAGGAAGGAGGGAATATGAGAAATTCGGGCGGGGATCTCCTGCCACTCGGGCCTAAATTTTAGCACCTGATAAACTATCCGAGATTTTTGTGTAATCCACACATAAGTCTGGGGAGTGTCGTGTGCTGTTAAGGAACTTAATTTTAGCTGCCGTTAATGGAATTGATATAGTGTTTTTGTAACCAGTAAAAATAAATAAAAAATGAATTAAATAAATTTTGTTTTTATTTTTAAGTTTTGTATTATCTCGCCTCTGAAGTTCATTTTCATCTATTTGATGTTATTTTCTTGTGTTTATTTATTTAAAAATGTACTCATTCAATGCTTTTTATTTTGCAGGTAAGAACTTTTTGTTATTCTTCTAAAACCCACTACGTATTAGAAAGGTGAGACTTTTTAAAGTATCAAACATATTTTAGGAAGTAGGATAAATAAATAAAAACGGCAGATATATTAAATAAACAATTTAACAGAATTCTGTTAAATAAACAATTTAACAGAATATTGTAGATATAATATACTAAAATATGGGGCAGCAAACAGCAGTTCGAGGGCCGCTTGCGGTTCTTTGGTTACTTGAATGTGGCTCACCAAGAATTACAAACGGGAAATCAAAATAGAATTCTTAATTTGTATAAGACAATAGAATTCTTAATTTGTATTTGTATTTGTTTGTGTAATTGTTGTTAATTCTTAATTTGTATATATAATTTGTATATGTATTTGTATATAATATAATTCTTAATTTGTAATATTGTATTCTTAATTTGTAAGGTCTGGTACTTTAATATGCACCTTTTACAATAAAAAAAAGATGCTGTATTGAATAAATAAATATATAAAAAAGAATAAAATAAGTAAATTAATAAAAACTAGTAAATAGATGGAGGCACAAATAATGGAGTTATAACCAGAAATAAACCAGCAGATGTGCCAACTAGTAACTTTATGTTTGAAGTACTTTTGAATAGGATCATTATTTTTCAAAATTTGCCAAAACTGTGTAATTTTTAAATTTGCATTTTCATAAAAATACCAATATATATGTATGCTTTAAGAAAACTTTCAGTTTTGCTGCAAATTAAAAAAATATTCCGAAAGTCGGCGATAATACGGGCACTGGGAGACGATGCGGTTATCCGTATCTTTGCATAATTTATGTGGCCTTATTATTCAATTGAATGTTTTTTTTTTCAATGTGAGGCACTTGTTTTGTCAGCATTTAGCCTTACTAAATTGAATGAATGTTACATTTGTTTGTTTGAAACGGAGGAAAAAAAAAAAATGTAAAAAAAATTTTGTTGTTCAAATTTACGCGCGACGCGTGGACAGATGCGCTACAATGCATGCTGTAGGTGCATTCCACGGTGACTGACGCAACATTTGGAAGCAAAAAGTTCACTTTAAATAATTAGAGTAAGTAAAGTATTAAATATAAAATAGTTTATTTTACTGTCTTATATAGCTACATAAATACATTAGTATACGGCCTTATTTGAAACCCTGTTCTACTGTAATGATAAAAAATTGTAAAAACATTACAGTAACTGACACAACATGAAATAGATATATGTACTCGAAAATACAAAAAAAAATTCAAAAATCTGTGAGTTATGAACTTGTGACAAGGAAATTTTTATTTAAATGAAGAAGTAATTCATGCTTAAAAAGATGTACACTTGTGTTATTATTTACGCCTACAAAAAATAGTAGTAACTGACGCAAGCAGAAGATAAACAGGCTTCTAATATTCATCTAGTGACAGCCAAATTGTTTATTGTGAAGAAGGTTTTTCCCACAAGGGGGTAGGAAGAGTACAGTGCTTGTAAATAACTTCTGTATCCCAAAAAACATAAGAAAGTAATACTTGTTAAAAAAATTTATTTTAATGTTCCCCAAAGATGTCCAATTTTACAAGGAATTCACCTATCGCGATTTGAAGCGCTACAGTGCGTGGGAGGAAACCCAGACAGAATTTTCAATTTCCAAGTTCTGATAAATCATAACCGTACTCAGGGCTTGCGGCAGAGGAAATTCATGTCCGTTTTCGGACCCGTCACAAAATTCAATTAATCAAACCGTACTCTTCACAAAATTCCAAGCTTCCAAATCGAACTTTTCACACCATTATTTATTATAAAAGCCGCACATAATAATAAAAATGTCAATTTTCACAAAATTATTTGATTTTTCACAAAAATCTCTTTAAAATTCACAAAAAACGGACCCTGTTGATATAGCAGAAACAAACGCTACCCGGATTTATAAAAAAATCACACTATTTATTAGGGAAAACTTCACCTGAGCCACTGGTTACGATATAGATTTGTTAAAAGCGAATAACCTGTCTCTCCAGTTTATTCGTTTTTATCAAATATTTTTGAACCAAACATAACATAAGGGCCATTCCAAGTGAAATCATCCAGCGGAGACAAGGTTTGACACCCGAGGTCGGCCGATTTTGATGAAACTCGGTGAGATTGTTTTACCTATAGATATAAGAACAACTGTAAAGTTTTATCTCAATACATTGATTAGTTTTTGAAATAGAACACTTTAAAGTTTTGCCAGAAATTTGCAATTCGACGCTGATCGCAAATCAAGCAATTACGCATACTTCTAAATTTCTTATCGTAAAACAGTTATTTTTGAAGATAGAAGATTAATTTTTTTGCATTGTGTTCAGTATTCTTTTGTGAATAGAAATATAGCATTAGATTTGTTATTTAAAGGTATTAAGGCAACTTAAAAAAAAATTTGAAGAACAAAATTGAGTTGTATTTAATACAATGACTGGCGCTCAGAAACTGCTCAATTGCATTAAGAACGTATCCTTCGATTTTAAAATTAATTATACCATTAGAAACTAGATTAAAAATGCTTCAAAGTGGTACATTGAAATGGATGGGGTATGGACTTTTCATTGAGTTAGAGCTGATCAAATTTATGCCTTTGAAAAGTAACAAAATCTATTGTTCCTAATAACTTCAATTTCCAAAAAAAAAAAAAAAAAACCAATATTTGCTGCTCTTATAATGTTATTATATAGTGTATTTAATTTACATCCATATATATATATATATATACATTGTTGTTTTGGCTTTCCACCAAAACCGAGTGAAATCATAAAATATTCTGAGATATATTTACAGCAAAAAATGCGTCGTTCTTTTAGAAAATGCTTATGCTCTAGAAAGTTCTTCAAACAAGCATGAAACTAGGAAAATAAAACTGCATGTTAGGTTGTAATTGATCGAAGTTACAAAATCAGGCAGACATTCTATAGTTCAAAATAATATACAATATTGCATGAGGAGTTTTTTTAAAATTACTCTTTTTTTCTTAAAATGTCATGTGTGTTGGATAAACTAAGATAAGAAAGTTATATATATATAGGTTTTATTAGAATAATATTTAAGATTCCTATTATTGAAGTGATCCCTACTCTTATGATCGTAGATTGAAAATGTTATAAATTTCAATCAATCTATTTAAATGGCTATGTCTCTTATTCAACGGGCTAAAACTAGGTTTCCTTTCAAGTTTGAACAGTTTTAACACTTCCCCTTGAACATATTCCAGCTTTCATTAATATTTTTCATGGATATTGATCCAATTTTGAAAAAAAAAACGACTGATATGTGATGTTACTTCTGGACTTTCAACAGTACATAAGGTACGTTGTGGGAGAACAGGCATTCATCTTGCCTTTCAGACAAGTAAAATGTTTCTCAAGGTCCATGCGGGTGCATGAAAGCAATTGTGTCACGCCTTCATCTTTGTTCATTTTAACCACACTACACTGTTAAAAATTTCCGTAAGAAAATAGTAAAATAACCATTTATTTGAATTTAATTTTACCATATTTAATTACAACAGTTGAATAACCATTAAAAAGATGGTACTCAAACCGCTGATTGCGAAAAAAAATCGTTTATTCTCTGTTTATCCTAAAGAACGTTTAACTAACCGTAATTTTCAATCGCTCTATAAGAATCGGGCGTCCATCTTGGATGCGAAACCTTACCGGTCGTACGTTGTTTTAAAATAAGAATACGGATTTATCAGTTCAAATCTGCATGTGTATATAAAAATAGAAGAAAAAAAAAGTGGCTTAAGCAGTGGATACTAAATAGAAACACATACACACATAAATCAAAAATTGGAGCCATCGGATTCCCAAAACTGTTTGCGAATGAGCGAACCCATAATTTGAGCTGCTGAAGCTTGTTTGTATTTTAAATTTTGCAGCAAATAAAATGATTTTCGTCAATATACAGTAAATTTAGACTAAAAATAAATTTGGATCCAATCAAAAACTGAAATCTCAATTTTAAGGCTGTTTGCCTGTTTGAAAAGAAGATTTATTGATAAGTAAACGGACGCTTTACGTGATGACGGTGGCCGAGTGGATAGAGAGAGCAAGACTTGTACACCACGCATTCGGGGTTCGAGTCCTGCATGCTTCATTTACGGGTTCTACGCCTCGAAGATTCTACGCCTCGCAATGGTTCAAAAACGGTGGAATTTTTGTTTTGAAACCATTTTTAAATGGTTATAAAACCGTAAACTTTTGTATTTACGGTTTTTTAACCAAGTTAATTGGAAATGGTTAGGTCCCGTAAAGATAGGAAAATGTTCCAAACCGAAAATTTAACGGTGAATTCGATGGACAGACTGCTGCCGGTCATTTAACCGTAATTTCATGATGAAATTTCTAACAGTGTAGACCACTCCACCAGTTTTCTTCATAAACGCATGCAACACAATTTATGTAAATTCCTATCAAAATCCGGCAACATATTTGACTTTGATATTCCTTTAGTAATATTCAATCTAATGCATGCTTCAAAGTCTAGACTTGTAGTTTCATGCTTGTTTGAAGAATTTTCTATATGGCATAAGCATTTTGTAAAAAAACGATGTATTTTTAACCAACTTCACAAAGGAAAGGAGGTCATACTTTGATATAAACATAATCAAATTTGATATAAATATATATTAATAATAAAATATAATATTCATACTGTATATGCCGATTGTTTTTGGTTTCTCCACTCATGACTTCTTACCGGATGAACCGATTTTCATGATTTTTTATAATTCGATCGTGGGTAGTTTACCATAGGTCCTGTACCTTTGTTGAAAAGTAAATTAATTCTTAACAACAACGATACCACTTTAAAACCTAATTTTTGAAATCGGTGCAAAATTATGACAGTCCAATTCTCTTTACACCATGCGTTATTTTACATTGAAACTGTTGCAAAATCTAGGCCATTAATAATTGTAATTGATTCATGGTTACAAAAGTTATCATGAATCAAAATCCATAACATTTTTACACCGACTTCATAAGTTCTGTTTAAATGCCGTATCGGTGTTGGTTAAAGAATTTATGTTTATTTTTCACTTTTTCGTGCATTTTATAATTTTAGGTCGGTTCTATTTTTTTTCCAAAAATTGCTGTAAATATATTTCTGAATATTTTATGATTTCACTCGATTTTGGTGGAAAGCTTTTTGTACAATGTATATATATGAATGTAAATTAAATATACGATATAACAACATTATAAGAGCAGCCAATATTATTTTTTTGAAAATTGTATTAGGAACAATAGATTTTGTTACTTTTCAAAGGCATAAATTTGATCAGCTCTAACTCAATGAAAAGTCCATACCCCATCCATTTCAATGTACCACTTTGAAGCATTTTTAATCTAGTTTCTAATGGTATAACTAATTTTAAAATCGAAGGATACGTTCTTAATGCAATTGAGCAGTTTCTGAGCGCCAGTCATTGTATTAAATACAACTCAATTTTGTTCTTCAAAATTTTTTTAAGTTGCCTTAATACCTTTAAATAACAAATCTAATGCTATATTTCTATTCACAAAAGAATACTGAACACAATGCAAAAAAATTAATCTTCTATCTTCAAAAATAACTGTTTTACGATAAGAAATGTAGAAGTATGCGTAATTGCTTGATTTGCGATCAGCGTCGAATTGCAAATTTCTGGCAAAACTTTAAAGTGTTCTATTTCAAAAACTAATCAATAAATTGAGATAAAACTTTACAGTTGTTCTTATATCTATGGGTAGAACAATCTCACCAAGTCAGCCGACCTCGGGTGTCGACACCTGGATGATTTGGCTTGGAACGTCCCATCAACGAGAAAGCAGAAAGCAATGAACATGGAACACCGTTGAACGTTTTCACCTTCTTTTCATACGTAAACAATCTCGAGCGCAACCGGCTGTTGCCATACGGAAAATTGAAACTTAAATCAAATATTATTAAACATTATTTACAACAGACCCTGTTAAAAAATGATGGATCGACACCTGGTAATGTTTTGTACGAATTTAAAAGCCTCAGAAATGTTGATCGTGTTTAGAATAACGTACTACTACTAGCTATTAGAGAAAAAAACCTTTTAATAGCAATCTCCACATACATTAACGCATGAGCAGAATTTTACTTTAGCTGGGTGACCTTTTCTTTTATGTATAATAGTTACCAACCTTCACAGATAATAATAAACCGACCTTCGACTAACTGACACGTCACGCTAACCAATAACAGTTCGTCGTTGCCATGAGACAAGTGAAACATATTACGGAGAATCGTCAATTCCGAGGCGAGCAAAATATAATAATAAAAAAAGTTATTTGTGTTAGTTTGGGGGAAGCATAGGAGCTTTGGAAACTTTTTTTTATTTTTTATGTTCTAGATTGTGTCTGTTGCCACTTCGTTTTGTAATATTGTATTATTTAATTTGGAAGAATGATCTTTTACTTGGGTGCAGCTTCACTGGGCGTACTCGAATTGCTCGATTAGACAAATGTCATTCTTTTATTTAATTTATCTGTGTTTTTATTGATTTTTTTCCCTTCAGGAAAAATATTTTGTGTTAGGATTTTCCTTCGTACTCGTTTCTTTTGTTTAAACTTTATTTCTTTTCGGTTTTGTGTCCTTCTTAAAAGTTAAAAATATATAAGCCTTGCAACCCCCTCGCTATAATATTTATTTTATTTGTATAACATTCTAAGGAATCATTCATAAATGAAGTCACGCTTCGAGGGGGGAGAGGTTGAAGTGTGACATTTTATGACAAGGGGTAGGGGGGTCAAATATATGGGGAAAAAGCATGACATCATTTATGTACCATCCCTAATCTGTTTTTCTTCGCATATTAATTTAAGCCCGTCAAAAGTGTTTTTTTTTTTTTTCCATTTTTGTTTCTTTATTATTACTGTTCCATAATAGTGGAAACTTTCGAATCGATTTCATTAAAAAATCTAAAAGTTAGTGATCTTTTATGAAATAATAAGTTACTTTTTTTCCCAAATCGTCTACTCATTGAAATGTAACAAGCATCGTCTGTGCTTAAAACAAAAGCTGAAAGTCGCGTGCGAAGAGCAAAATATATGACTGTATAAATACATTTTTTAAAATAAAGACGCACCTTCTAGCAAAGGCGTGTTTAAGGGGGTGAAGGTGATGTGGGGTACCGGGAGCCCCCCGAAATAAATCCAAAACTATCTATTTTGAAGAAAGATTTTAATATTTTGAAACTTCACTTTGAAGAGTTATCAATGTTTGGCTTTGGCCTCTCCCGAAATAAATTCCTTCATTCGCCGATACGCCCCTGCCTTGTAGCATAAGCACAACGCCTTCGTTTATTTGAGAAGTGGTTATGCATATTTTTATGCTAAACCTGAAAACTCACCACAGACCACGATTAATGCTGTTTTATTACACGGTTTTATTTAACTTGATTTGTCACGGAAGTTTGTTCCGCGGTTTTTTGGCCACTATTACTGCATAAATTATCTTCAAACTTTTTACACAAGCTTATCTTCAATGACAATACAATATTCCATCCGTTTTATAATTTATTATAACGTTAGTTAAGAAAATTTTTTAATAATTTTGGCTCTGAGGAAATTATCAGAATTAGTATTTGTTGAATGGCAACGATAACTTAATAATAATAATAATTTCACGTTAAGAAAGCACAAATAAGCATTAAAATGCAGACATATGTTTCGGGATTGCTTGGAATCCCGAAACATATGTCTGCATTTTAATGCTTATGTGTGCTTTCTTAACGTGAAATTATTTTTTATTACGGTTTACTTGCACAAAGTTAAATTATTATTATAAAAGATAATAATTTAACTTATTATCTTTTATAGTAATAATTTTACTTTGTTTATCTTTTGTTTTGATAATTTGGAATGTTTAGATAATGCCACAATGTTTTGAATTTTAAAATACTCAAATCATGGTGAAATTTTTTAATTTTTTAAAAATAAAACCGTGTAACTAAAACTTTTTCACACGGTTTTATTAATCGACTTACTTCAATCAAATTAATTTCTGTGAAAATGGCGCCAATCAGAAATCTGATGAAAGCGCTTCGGATCGATGAAAATGTGCTTCAGCATGTTAAGGAATTCAAGCGTGGGGAGTTTTAAAACTATTAACAGAAGTATTTTTCGAAACAATAACTTTGCTGGAATCTGCACTCCGGTCACGTGTCTTGTTTTTGTTTGCATCCACCGGAGAACGAATCGGAGCGCGACTTTCTCCTCACTACTGACCTCATGCTTGGTTTATCCAGCCAATAGAATCCGGAGCGAGTGTTTTGGAGAGGATTTGCTCTTTGCAGGAAGTGAAATCTCTTCAACCAGTTACTTCCTTTCTCCATGCAGCAGAAATTTTTTAAATTGTTTATGTTTTTATTCAACTGAAGTGAAGAACCAAATCTTCCAAACAGTTTTCTTGCTTCGGATTTGGAAAAGGAAACGGACCGCTTGCGCAAGGTTGAATGTTTATCCTGGCTGTTAAATACTGCTTACTTTCGTGCATCGTTTATATCTCGGGTCGCGAATTAACCAATGAAAGTAGGACCAGTATAAGAAACAACTTTTTAATAGGTTCTAGTAACTCTGGTTACTGCCAGAAGAAAGTGCTCTCCCACGAAACGTTTTGAAGAATTAAGAAGCAGTTTTAAGGCATCTTGATGCATGAAATTAGTGAACCTAAAAGGATCAGAAATTTTGCTTGTTTCGTGTTGATTAACATTTATTTTTATGAGCTAATGGTAGTACCACGATACCCCTGGCAGCTTTATGCACCACTGTGGTTCACTAGTGTTTTTAAATCGTTTTTTTCGCGTTTAAGAGAGAGTCGCACCAAGAGTGATTCTAATTCGAAATTCTCCGACATTTCCGAAAATTTTCGAGTGCCTGTTCCGAAAATTTAAAAAATAAATTTGTTTTCCGAAAATTTTTCACTTTATTAATCTTAAATTCCTTTCACGAATATCTGTACTTTTCTTTCTTCCTCCAGACAAAGAAATATTTTGTACTACTTTTTAAAAACTTTCAAGACAATATTATAACGTTTTCGGTTCGGGGGGGGGGGGGAAGACTTTCGGCCTTTTTAAAAAGCTTTTATATAAATATATACACGTATGTATTGTGTGTGTGGGGGGGGGGGGGCATGCTCATCTAAGTACGTATATAATTTTATTTTAAATTAATGGTGCACACTTTTCCCGAAAATTTTGTGGGAAGTTCCAAAAATTTCTCTTCTTCGCTGAGAGTCATCCATGAGTCGCACCCATAAAAAGTTAAAAGTTAAAAAAGGACTCATCGTTTCTGAATTTTCGTGTGACGGAATTCGTGCGTTGACGAATCGACTCACGTCATTGGTTTTACGTAATTTAATTAACATACCCTCATTCTACTCATTCATTGGCTATCATTTATTCCCTCATTAAAAATTACTTTATTCAGAAGACCATGATTTGTTGACGTTATATAAAATTTATGTTTCGTAATTTGAGAATGCACACGTTTCAGGCTGCTTATGATACCCATAGCAATAGTCTATTGCAATAGGAGTATTTTGTTGCGTCGCAGCTTAAATCCAGCATTAGAAACACTTTTATTGATCGCTTCAATTAATTTACCTAATCGTGTAGCGTAACTCTTCCCCTCTTGATGGCGCAATGAAGGTAAAAATTCAACGAAAGTAATGAAATGACGAAAATGACGCGACCAAAAATTGGCGACTATTTGACGATAAAAATGAGCTGTAAAAATTTGGCTCGTGGAGTTCACGAGGCAAAATTAGTTATCTTAAAATTAATTAGACTATTTTCACAGCCTTTTCTGATTATAACTCAGCATTTACATTTAATTTAATCATTATGAAAGAAATTTATTAACTATTACAATAGTTTTATTTAGTGTTAATTTTATGTAGAAGATGTTTAATGTAGAAGAACTTTATTTAGTCCTAGTTTTTAATTAGATTTGTGGAAGAAGTAAAGCGATGCTACGGCTTCCTTTGTTTATATTGCTTTCCTCGCTGCTACGTGACCAATGACGTTGCTTGAATTGCCTCCATTAATTTCCCTAATCGTGTAGCACAACTTTTCCCTTCTTGATAGCGCAAAGGTAAAAATTCAACGAAAGTAATGAAATGGAATAGAAACGAAAATGACGTCATAAATTGTCGACCATTTGACGATAAAAATGAGCTGCAACAATTTGGCGCCATAAACGAGATGCCAAGTTCAGTGCCAGTTTGGCGATATTGGCAATAGTTAGTAAGATTCCCACAGTCCAATGTCGATAATGTCTGTAAAACGGTTTTTTCTGCAACGGTGCGCAACACCGCTGGGATCGCACTCTAGAGGTATATTTCACTCTTCGCACTTTTTCTTTCTTTCTTCTTTTTTTGTCTTTCATTTTTAATTGACTATTTTATTAAGTTCATTGATGAATATATTGCCTTGTACTCCTGTGTAGTTGCCGCTCTGTCTGTGGCCACATATACTTGAAAGCCAAATTCAAGTTTATAGGCATTTTCATACACAAGTGTAGCCAAAGTTTAATTATTGTTTTGTCCTTATTTCGGATTAATTAATGATTCAATAAAAGTTTCAAATTTTGGTTGATGCGTAGCAAACGGGGAAGTCTGAAAAAGAGAACAACATTATGAATTGGCCTTGGAATTACATTTTGTAGGCGCTATTTCGGAAGATTGAAATTGGGATTTCCAATTGCGACACTCAAAAAATACATTTTTTAATATTCTTTTCTGCTCGGTAGTTATGTCACCGATGAAATAATGAAACAATTGTTTGTTAGGGTGACTTAAATTATGACTCAGAACCATCGGTGATGAATTTCCTCTTTCAAGGTTAACTTTCGATTGATATTACGAAATAGAAAATTTAATAGGCATTGTTCTGCATAATGAGGTTTTATTGTTATCCATATTTTTACCGTTTTGTTTTAAAACGGAACCATTATTTTCCTGTTTCACTTGTTGAGCAATGTTCGTCGATTTGACACGTTGCGTAACACGACTATCCACTTTTTCGGATCTCCTAAATTGCTATAAATGAGCGTTCTGCCAATTTTGACAATAAAATAAAGTGTGGGATGAATTTTTTTGATATTAATACTTCTATATTATCACTTTATGACTGGTCACTTTTTTTTTTTTTGAAAACTACTAAAAACTTGCATAAAGATCCAGCATTATTAACAGGTGTCGTTTTTTTTGTGAAGTTTAAAAATATTTTCGTAAAAAATTAAATAATTTTGTAAAAATTGAAAATTCAATCATATGGTAAAAAAATTTTCATTACTATTTGCCTCTTTTTAAATAAATAATGGTGTAAAAACAGGGACGTTACTTGGTTGATTTGAATTTTGTGAAGGGTCCGTTTTGGTTGATTTGAATTTTGTGAAGGTTCCGAAAACGAACCTGAATTTCTTCTGGCGAGAAGAAATTCAACTCCTATGTTTGTTGCAAAAATTAGGGCTCGATTTCAAGAGCTTTGTTTCTTATTTGGCAGCTTTGCTTACAACATTAGTGGTGGCGTGAACAAATTATCTGGACATCTTTAATTATAATGATACAAATTGACTGCATGGAATTGATTTTATATGTAGGGAAGTAGAAAAAAAATTAAAACTTAATATGCAGGTAGTGTAGGGTTTTACTTATTTTTCAACTAAGCATAAATAACTTCCCTGTTCGTTAAGATTTGGCTCTCGCGTCTTACAGTAAAATTCCCTATTACATGTAAAATCTCTTTAACTGCTTATTTTTGTTAGTTGTAAACTGTATTACACGGTTCACTGTATTTGGAAATCAGACATGAAATGTTTTTTTTTTTTTCAAATAAAAGGATTAGTTACGTTAAGAACAAGAAAATTTGTTCCGTTAGTAAAGAATTTACTGACCTATTCCTATGTAATCTTTTTGTGCTATCAGGTGACTGAGCTTGTAATCACGGCTGGGCTGTTTCTCATCCAACCTCCTTACCTATTAAGCGCTAGGCCCTAGGGATGCCCTGCACCAGGGACGAGGTAGAGGGGGTAGTAGGGTCCACTCGGACCCGGCCCGACGGTATTCGGCGCCCTTGGACTTTATAAAAGTAGTCGCCCCTAGCCCTCTTTCGTCATGCAAACTAAATTAGTATAAATTCAATTGTGTATGATTTTATTGCATTTTCAATTATTTAAAAAACTTTAATAATTACATACATGAAACAAATAACTTATTTTTTTCTTTCTAATGGGCTGCTGTTGGCTTCGGGTAATTGCAGACCTAGTGCGTTTCACAGGGATTGGTACCATCTCTATCATGCACCATGCAGGGTGTAGTACCAACGCCACAAGTGAATTTTGACGCGAAGTTCTTTCACTTGAAAGATGGAGTATCTGGGAGGACATTGTGTTGCCTATGTTAAGCCAACTAGAATTGTTGAATTAATTGTGTGAAACAGGGATTATTGTTTTTTTTTTTTTTCCGCTCTGACGCTGAGGCGCCCCAAGATGCTGGCGCCCATGTATTTTTCACCCTTTGCGCATTGATAGGGCCGGCCCTGGGGTGCATGGATTTTACATGCACGTATCCCCAAGTAAACGTGGTGGGTCTTCAGCGGGTAGGGAACCCTCGACCTTCCAATTGGAAGTCCGACATTCTAACCACTAGGCTACCACGGCCTTAATCATGGCTGGACTGGTAAAGGTGTTTTATGTTGTGTGCGCAAGAGGATTACTTTTAGCTAAATTCATTAAAGCCCGATTTAATAGTACTTTGTTTTACTCAATTAGCTTGACGTAACAAATGACTTTTTAAACATTTGATAATTTATGGGATAATGTAACATTTCTTCCTGTAACTCTCACTTTTAGAATCGTTAAGACAAGGTTTTTTCTCAACCTTGTCGGTGCATGCAGACTTAGTTAACACGTTGAGTGCCACACGAATTTATAAGGAAATTCCAGTCAAGCCACGCATTTCGTATGAGTCACTAGTATCCGATGCGGCATGAACGGAAAGTTAAGTGTTCAGTAAAATCCTGCAACAAATAATAATGAACTAAATTTTTAAAAGAATTTTAGAAATTGCTTAAAACAGCGTAATTTTTAAAGTTTTGTATCATATTTACACCATCAGCTACCGATGGCTGACGCGGCCTAAACGGAAAGCTCAGTGTCAGCCACCGATGGCTGACGCGGCCTAAACGAAAAATTCAGTGTCAGCCACCGATGGCTGACGCGGCATAAATGGAAAGTTCAGTGTCAGCCACCGATGGCTGACGCGGCATAAATGGAAAGTCCAGTGTCAGCTACCGATGGCTGACATGGCGCTCAACGTGTTAAGTGTTGTGCAAACTTTAGGCTTTTGCTCTGGTCGTTCTGGGCAAGAACATCGACTAGAATTTCTCCAATAACATATCCTAAACGTCCGAATGCTTAACATGGAAAACGATCGAATGCGTCACCTCTTCTTTTACTGCCTTTTTCACCAACCGATTCTAACCTCTGTCAAACCCTCGAACCGCCGATTTGAGCATTCGTATTGGTTGATCTCGCCTTTGATCTGTCGTTCGAATGTTCAAATCATTGAGAAGGTAAAAAAGGTAGAGGGAAGGTGGTCCTAAATTCTTGAAGCGGGATCTAAAGTCACGTGATGACTTTTGACCAGTGAAGTATTGGAAGAAAGCTGGTTTCCTTGAAAAAGTTTGAAAGCATTGGCGCAAGTAGAGTCACGTGATTTAAGATCTTGGCTTCAGCTTTTCTTAACGTAAGCATTGAACTTGCTCCCTCAGTACTAATCCCTGCCCTAAGGTTCAAATTGGCTGGTGCATAAAGCCGTTACAGTCAAACATCAATACCACTTCCTATTTTTATGCCATATTTTGAGTTAGAGAACCCATGAAAATGGATTCACCCACACAGACACACGTACAGTTTCCAAAAACGGTCAAACTAGGATCAGTCGTCTGTACTGTACTGTAAAAAATTCGAGTAAACTTATTAAGTTGACTTATTTTATTAAGTGGATAATTAACTCTAAAATTACAGTTCGGGGCCTCGTAGGCTCAGTGCGCGTCCTCCCGGGTTAACCTTTATATACTTTTGGACGGGATTTTTGAAAATCGACGAACAACTGCTGGACACACATAAATAAAGGAGCTAACATAAAGTGAGATTACTTTTTTTGGAGGGGGTGGACCTACTTCGGCCAGCTCTTGGTAATGATACCAAGCAACCGACAGAAGTTACACAACCACTTACTTCATCATCCCAAGTGGGGGCTGAAGAAGGTGGAGACCGTTTTCATCTCCGTTCGAAAAAACGGGAACCTCATCGTGGGCCCTAAAGCGGAAATTTATAGCCTGCCCAATCTTTGTGGCCTAATGTCACGCTCGCTCACCCACTTAGAACTTTTTTTGTGGCGAGAATTGTCCGACACCCGGGGGTACGGAAAGGGGGTGGATCTCTGATCCCCACTTTTCCCCCTCCCGGAAGTTAATCCTCCCTTTTTTTTTTTTTTTGCCCGCCCTTTTTTTTTGTCGCCTGTTGTAGCCTTTGTGACCCAAGTGCTTTGCGGTTTCACAGTTGAGATTGATGAAGCGGAGAGGCTGCGTCGATTAATTGACCATTGCGGAGAGCTTAATAATTTGTTGCTGGATCAGAGAAGAAGGGGTCTGTGGGGTCGATGGGATCGTGATTAGGCAAGTTATACTGTGACAAGGGTGTAGTGTTCCGCGATGCGTGAGATAGTCTCCCTGTTTTCTGGTGACGTGCTCCAGAGAGTACGTTCACCAAATGCAAAATAATGCAATGTGAGAGTTTGCATATCAGCAAGACTTTCACCGTTCACCGAGCCGTGTACACCAAATTCAAATTCATAATCTAGCTATCTCTCTCTCTTTCTCATTTAGCTTTAGTTCATAATTACAGTAAAACCTGCAAAGTTGTCCACCTTTGTAAGATGACCACCTGTCTAAGTTGACCACTTTTGTCAGGTAGGGAATTAGCCCTGTATTATATAATGTAGGGAAACCTTTTGTAACTTGACCACCTAAGTTGACCACCTGTCTATATTGACCACTTATGTATTGTATGCCAAATTTAGTTGGGAGTATAAAAAAAAAAACCTTTGTAAGTTGACCGCCTAATTATTGCAATATTTATTTGTTTATCTATTTTTGCAAAAAAAAAAAAAAAAACTTCTTTAGAATACTTTTTATGCTATAATGTTTGACCAGTACTTGTCTGGATGGATGAAACATCAATAGAAGAAACATAACTTACAAATAGAAGTTTGCCTAAACTTCTTTGTAAGTCAACCATATGGGAAAACTACTATGATCACTCTTTTATTCTTAAAATAAGTTTCTTCTTTTTTCCTCTATCTGATGTAGCCAACTATGTGAGAGTATTTTCTTTGCATCCTCCACCTATGT
Organism: Octonoba sinensis; assembly: GCA_038502835.1. NCBI lineage: Eukaryota > Metazoa > Arthropoda > Arachnida > Araneae > Uloboridae > Octonoba > Octonoba sinensis. The sequence goes on from CM076604.1 coordinate 16,889,084, forward strand.
TCTTTCTAAGCGAAAAGGCACTCAGAAAGAGACACTGATGGCTTGATTTATAACTACAGTAGAGTGCCGATTATCCGAACTCCAATTAACCGAACTTCCAATTATACGAACAGCTTATTTCTCGATGAATTTCTCCATATCCGAAATTCCAATTATCCGAACAGCCTGTTTCTCCGCTTCTAATTATCCAAACAACCTATTTTTTTCAATCCCCCTTCCCCCTCTTCAGATTTATTATGTGAAAGATTTACTGTAAAAGTGCAGGGGCCCTGTATTCTTCAGAGCTTATACTCATGCAATGCATAAATATTTTAAAATTCCGCCCAATCTGTAAAAATCCACTGTAAAAGAAAATAAGTCCAAACGCTGAGCTGCCATGAGCTCCCATACAACTACTGTTCTATGGAAACGTTTTATACGCATACGTTCTCAACTCAAAATAACGTGTTTTACTGTTAAATTAATTAAAACTTAACACCAAGACAAAATGGCGTATAGCTGCGAGAGACAAAACCCGAAACGGTGCAACACTAATAGTCGGTGCCTTCACACCAAAGGCGACAAAGACTTAACTTGCTGGACAAAATTCCTGTCTTATCTCATCTATGCAACCGCAGAGCATATTTTTGCCTTAAAAAATATGCTCTGCGGTTGCGCAGATGAGGAAAGACAGGAATATTATCTTTTTCGCCTTTGGTGTGAAAGACCCCTGTGACATTTTTTTCCCACGACTTTCCAAAGAAACATCCCGCCACTCTTTTTTTCATCGCGCGTTTTCCGCATAAACTGCCTTTTCTTTTACTCACGGATCATTTTCTACACGACATAACCGTTTGCTTGCCTTCTTGCGGCCCTTTCGTTCTAATAGCAATACAAGTAAAGGGTACTGTTGAGTTAATTAGAAGTTAACACCAAGACAAAATGGCGTATAACTGCGAGAGACAAAACCCAAAATGGTGCAGCGCAAATAGTAAGGAACAGATTTTTTTTTCGAGTTTCCCAAGAAACATCGCGCTTCTCCTTTTCCAGCATCATGCGTTTTTCCACATAAACTGCCCTTTCTGTTACTCAGGGATTATTTTCCACACGACATAACCATTTGCTCGCCTTGGGGCCCTTTCGCTCGAATATGAACACAAGTTAAAGGGTACTGTTAAATTAATAAGAACTTAGCACCAAGACAAAATGGCGTATAACTGCGAGAGACAAAATCCGAAATGGTGCAACACAAATAGTAAGGGACAAATTTTTTTTTCGAGTTTCCCAAGAAACGTCGCGTTACTCTTTTTCCAGAATCATGCGTTTTTCCTCATGAACTGCCCTTTCTTTTGCTCAGGGATTATTTTCCACACGACATAACCACTTGTTCGCCTTGTGGCCGTTGCGTTCTAATATCAACACAAGTATAAGGTTCTGTAAAATTAATTAGAACGCAACATCAAGACAAAATGGTGAAAAGCTGCGAGAGACAAAACCCGAAACGGCGCAACACTGTCTGTAGTATAAGTTTTTTTTTCCCCGGGTTTCCCAAGAAACATCGCGCTACTCTTTTTCCAGAATCATACGTTTTTCCTCATGAACTGCCCTTTCTTTTGCTCAGGGATTATTTTCCACACGACATAACCACTTGTTCGCCTTGTGGCCGTTGCGTTCTAATATCAACACAAGTATAAGGTTCTGTAAAATTAATTAGAACGCAACACCAAGACAAAATGGTGAAAAGCTGCGAGAGACAAAACCCGAAACGGCGCAACACTGTCTGTAGTATAAGTTTTTTTTTCCCCGGGTTTCCCAAGAAACATCGCGCTACTCTTTTTCCAGAATCATACGTTTTTCCTCATGAACTGCCCTTTCTTTTGCTCAGGGATTATTTTCCACACGACATAACCACTTGTTCGCCTTGTCGCCGTTGCGTTCTAATATCAACACAAGTATAAGGTTCTGTAAAATTAATTAGAACGCAACACCAAGACAAAATGGTGAAAAGCTGCGAGAGACAAAACCCGAAACGGTGCAACACTGTCTGTAGTATAAGTTTTTTTTTCCCGGGTTTCCCAAGAAACATCGCGCTACTCTTTTTCCAGAATCATACGTTTTTCCTCATGAACTGCCCTTTCTTTTGCTCAGGGATTATTTTCCACACGACATAACCACTTGTTCGCCTTGTGGCCGTTGCGTTCTAATATCAACACAAGTATAAGGTTCTGTAAAATTAATTAGAACGCAACACCAAGACAAAATGGTGAAAAGCTGCGAGAGACAAAACCCGAAACGGCGCAACACTGTCTGTAGTATAAGTTTTTTTTTCCCCGGGTTTCCCAAGAAACATCGCGCTACTCTTTTTCCAGAATCATACGTTTTTCCTCATGAACTGCCCTTTCTTTTGCTCAGGGATTATTTTCCACACGACATAACCACTTGTTCGCCTTGTGGCCGTTGCGTTCTAATATCAACACAAGTATAAGGTTCTGTAAAATTAATTAGAACGCAACACCAAGACAAAATGGTGAAAAGCTGCGAGAGACAAAACCCGAAACGGTGCAACACTGTCTGTAGTATAAGTTTTTTTTTCCCGGGTTTCCCAAGAAACATCGCGCTACTCTTTTTCCAGAATCATACGTTTTTCCGCATAAACTACCTTTTTTTTTACTCAAGGATCATTTTCCGCACGACATAACCACTTTCTCGCCTTGCGGCCCTTTCATCGAATATCAACACTAAAGATTTAGTTTTCTTAAGGGTACTGTTCAATGAAATAGAGCTTAATACCAAGACGAATTGTCGTATAAGTGTGAATGACGCATAAACGAGGAAAATATAAATGACATCACGCTAGTACAAGACATATTTTGCACGAGTTTCGGGGGAAGCATCATATCGCCACGCTTGTCTTTTTTTTTTTTTTTTTTTTTTTTCAAAATCGTGCGTTTTTCCGCATAAACATGCCTTTTCTAAACAATTTTTTCTTTTTCTCCGGGATCGTTTTCTCCACGACACAACCACCTGCTCTCGTTCGTATGCGGGCACACGCCGGTAGACGACGCGGGGTCGCACGAGTCGGGCCTTTGCCTATCACGTACCGGGCTCTCGCGTGATTCGCCTGCGCCGGAACACGATTTGTCTGATCGCGTCGTTGTGGGGGGAAACAAGTGGTTTCCTTTTTTCTTTTATTTATTTATTTATTTATTTTTATTGCCGCGGAATTTTGATTTTTTGACTGTCAATATTGATTTTAATTTCTTGTCAGACTTGAGATATAATAGGCGTTCAGGCAATTTATTATGAAACGGCATAATGTTTAGAATAGTATTGGTTTCGTCAAAAGTTCGAATTTTGATGAAATTTACATGCTTTAAGGGGTAGTGAATACATTTTGTTCCTTTTTGAAAAATGTGTGTCTGAGTGACTGTCTATGGGTGAACACTTTTTTTGTAGTTTTTATTCAGAAAGTAAATTCAAGGGATCGAACAAAATTCGATTGGAGCTCAAGAGGAACCGGTGCTGATTAGTGTTTGGCTCCAATCGCATCGATGCGGTGGTGGTGGTTCAAAACAAACGTTTTTCTCGTTAAATGTGACTCTTAGGTCTCAAAAAGTAATGTAGAATTCAAGCACAATACTGTGCAGAGATGGGCACCGAGGATAAATGGTGCTGACTATTTTTCTGCCGCTCCAAAAGACCATCGCCCTGTCATAATTTTAAATGTCAAATTTTTTATATGAAAAATATAGGACAAATTTTTTTGGCTGGAGTTTAAATTAAATAATAAAACTAAATGAATTTTATTGCACCAGTATTTTGGTCCATTTTCTCCCTCTGTTGATCATCATCATATTTGTTTGTTTATTTGCAGTTGATTCATTCTTAATTTTCAATATTTTTATTCCTTTTGAATAATAAAAATAAAAGTAAAATATATAAAACCTCTTTGTACAAAAACCGCGCTGCTTAAAAATTAATTATGTTCGAATATAAAGATCAATCTTGAAATAAATCACGTCGCCGGCTAATAATCTGGTGTAGGACGAAATAATCCCTAATCCATCGCTATTAGAACACAGAATTAAATGCTAAATACAAAAATTCTTTTGGGCATTAAAGCATTACATCTTATGATCTTAAAAAAGGAGCAGTACACGCCTTAATATTTTAAACTGCCCGATTATATTTTAAAGCGCGTGAAGTGCTTTGATTAAAGAAAGCGGGAACGAAAAAAAAAAAAAAAATTCTTTTGCATAAGAGTTCTTTTTTCTTCTTCAAATTAGCGCTTTAAGGATCGTGAAATAAAAAGAGCGCGAACCGCCTGTGAAGGAAATAAATAGGAGAAAGATTTAATCATAAAACTTCTTTGGGCCGAAATAGTTCTTCTTTTGCTGCGCGGTAGTAAATTGCTTTTTGGTAATGAAAAGATTTAAATTTTTTAGAAATATTAAATATAGTTTTCTATTCAGAACGCATACCTAGAAGGGTGTGTGAAGAGGAAAGTGGCTTTAGAATTTTGATCAGGCCTTTTTGTAATGCCCGAAATATGTTGTTGTTAGAATGTGTAGTACATTTCGTTCAGTTCAATGTTGGATTTTTTATTCGTACATGTAATGCTTTTCTTATAATGTAAATTTTTTGCGAGCTTTAATTTGTTTTCAGTCTTTGATACATGCGTATAATGTTTTTTGTGTGCATTTATTTTGTTCAGTCTATAAATAAAACCCGCAAAAGGGAACGAAAGAAAAAGAAAAAAAAAACCATCGTAGGGATCGTTCATAAATGATGTCACGCTTTTTTTTCCAATGCATTTGATCCCCTTCCCCCCTTTGTCCCAGAATGTCTCACTTCAACGGACCCTTTACTCCCCTTTGTCACATGTCACGCCATATTACATAGCTATATGTACTCGCTGTGTTGCAATTCAGAAAAAAAAGCACTACGTTATAGACCACATTTCTAACTTTATTTTTGGAATTTTATTGAAATTTGAGAGTAGAGTAATAATAAATGATTATATACTTAAGTTGAAAAAATGAGATTATAGTTTAAACAAAAAAATAATTAGTATACAATTTAAAAAAAAATATTAAAAAACCGTGCTATTTTATCCTAAAAGTACCCATGGCCCAAAGGCTAAGAATATCTATATATATATTTCAGTTAACGTGGACTAGTTACGATTAAATTTTGCGGTACGATACGGACATCATGCAAAAACCAAGCTATGGTAAAACGATTTTTAAAAAATTGTTTAATGATTACGAAGAGACAGAACATAATATTTGTATTTTTTTATCGCAACTTACAGAGCTTTAACAAATTTATTTCTATTTCTTACAAAGTATTTCCATTCATAACTCAATTTTTAACCTACTTTCCCGTAAAAGTAAAAAAAAATAATAATAAAGCATGAAAGAAGGCTTAATGTATCGTGAAAATATCGTTAAAAATCAAGAAAAGTAAAAAAAAAGTGAAGTAATTAAATAAAGATTGAAAAATAAAAAATTTGAAAGTAGGGTATTGAGATGGGGAAAAAGTGTGTCTGTCGGTCTGTCCCCCCCCTAATAACTTTTGAACGAATTGTCCGATTGGAAAAATTCTTTTTGTATTCGAAAGATCTCGGCGAGGACATCTAATTTCCATATTTTACTTTTTGATTTGAACAATTTTTTGTTCAATTTTGAACAGTTCAAAAAAATTTAACATTAGCGCCTATGGGCGAAAATGAAGCAAATTCTGTAAACTCTGGGCACAAGAGCCAAGTTCCTATTGCAAGCTTATTAAAAGGAGTTCTCGGCGTGAAATATTGATTTGAACAGTTTTTGTTCATTTTTGAACAGTTCAAAAAATTATCACAGAGCTTACGGGGAAATTTCAACCCTATATAAATCCTGATCTAACGGACCGATTTGCTTGGAACAAACTTTATCGGAAAGCTCTTATAACGTAGAACATGTAGAAATAGAAAGTTTATCCAGAACTTACGAGCCTATTTTGCTATGAAATTTTTTGATCGGGATTTTCAAGGATGTTTCTCAGTGACTCAATGAGTGAAATAATGAATGAATGAATAAATTAAAGAGGGAAAGAATAAATCAATGAATAAATGAATGAGGAAAAGAATGAATGAATAAATTATTGAATAAATGAAAATATAAATAAATGAGTGAGTAAATACATGAATGCGTAAATGAATGAATAAACACTTGAATGAGGTAACGAATGAATGAATAAATGCATGGCTGAATAAATGAAAGAATGAATGAGTGAGTGAATGAATATGTATTATCCGTTGAAAAAGGTATATTTTCAATAATTAGAAGTAAAGATAAATAAGAAAGAGAGAGAAAGAGATAGCTAGATTATAAATTTGAATTTGGTGTATACGGGAAAGTAGGCTCGTATAGTTCTAGACGGAACTTCTTGTTAATTTCCAATTCTTAGGAGTGGCAACACCTTAGTTTGTTTATATTATCGAGCATGTTTATATCTAAGCGATCTTTTCTTATGCCTTTCGAATTTTAAAGCGCTTTTTACGATCGCAGATGTTCTGCGGAGATCCAGCTAGTTTCCTTTTAAACTTTCAACTGGAAGTAAATTTAGACTTAAATCAGCATCGGTGTTTTCGATACAAAATGAAATCAACTTTAGAATCAAATTATGAAAGGGGCCGTTCATAAATGACGTCACGCTTTTTTCCCCATATATTTGACCCCCTCCCCCCACTTTGTCACAATATGTCACACTTCAGCCGACCCCCCTCCCCCTTTGTCACGCGTCAGGCTATGGTGCATAATGCATGATGTCACACTTCTTGTTATCCCCTCCCCTTGTCACACTTTGTCACAATTTCACGACCCCCCCTTCCCCCCTCGAAGCGTGACATCATTTATGAATGATCCCAAAATGAAAAAAACTTTTAAAGTAAAATTCATTTTTTGCTGATTTAAAATATTTTTATAGAAACTGAAATGTAGGATGCCAAAATTTCTTGTTACCCCCTCCCCTTGTCACAAACTGTCACAATTTCTCGAACGCTCCTCCCCTCCTCGAAGTGTGACATCATTTATGAAGGACCCCGTATGTGAATATTATAGAATAAATTGAGTGACACCGATATCTGAATTTTCCTTAAAAAGAGAGAGAGAGAGAAGAAAGTATTTTCTTAACTTGTTGGTAAAAATTTATTATTATATTTAGAAACATGTGCATTTTTTTAAAGCGGGGTTTTGGGTAAATGGAGTCCAGATAGTCAAACTTTTTATTGCGATTGAATGAATTCTGTTAGACCTGTCATGAAAACTTGTGTTCATGTTTGCATTGTTGGCAAGTGTTTTTCATAAGATTCTAAGTAAAGCAAAGAACAACTGTATAAACATAATGACAGTTTTTTTTTAAATTCGGAAAGCTATGTAAAATAAGATGATACCACTGAGAAAAGTAAATCATTACTTCGAAGTTATCTCCACTAATATTTTGCAATGCTATTGTATTATTGCAGAGTTTCACTTCGAAGACATACTCATTGGATACCAATGAGAAAAATAACATATGACTTCGAAGTAATATCCACTAATATTTTGCGATGCTGTCTTATTATTGCACAGTTCACTTCGAAGACATGCCCATTGGCTACCAATGAGAAAAATAACACATATTACTTCGAGGTTACCTCCACTAATATTTTGCGATGCTATTGTATTAGTGCACGGTACACTTCGACGGCATACCCATTGATACAATGGAAAAATAAATAAGAAAATGACATAAACAAATAAAATAAATAAATTGAAAAATGATAAATCACGAGAACTCTTTTGCAGAGTAGATCTATTTACTAACTGCGATCAAATAAAATCAGAGAAATTAAAAGCTATTTTGCTGAGCATGATTTAATTTAATTTGCTAATTTAATTGAACGGGACTTGTCATGGGCAAGACTTAATTGAGAACGTTTTATCGACTGCGATGTATTTACTAATTTGATTAAACGAGGTTCATCGTGGACAAAATGTAATTAAAAACTTCTTTATTCCTCCATAATGTGTTTACAAATTTAATCAAACGACGATTGTCATGGGCGAATAAATATTTAAGAACTGTTTTCATATAATTCGTGACTGTCAACTTGACCATTCATCAAATAGTAATTAGATTGATGAAAGAGGGGGAAAGAACGCTCCTAATTGTAACTTTTAATTATTCAGGCCAATGTCACGAGAATTGAAAATAATTACTTTTAGGGTGTGTATCGTAATCGATCAAAGAGTGGTTAGTTCGATCGAAATCTGATCGAAGGCCGAGAAATCGGTGACGCCGATTGATTGACGGTACAAGGCGTTGCACAAATGGAGCTTAGCCGCTGCGTCGCGAGTTCGAAGGATGAACTATTTTCAGTTCATGAATCCAAGTCCTAATCCTTGTCCGATGATATTTTGCCGGGTGTACCTCCATTTCATGCTGTTTCAGCTTTGCAATACTGCTTTTTTCTTCTATTGTGCTCTGTTTATCCTCCTGAGACCTGAGCAAAATAAAATACACATATTCTCTAAACTATTATTTTTTCTGAACAATTGGGCATTAAAAGTGATGTTTCTCAAAAAATTAATAAACTTGAATTTTTAAATTTTTATGGGGGTACATCCATTTGAATGTATGTTGAGCTCATAACTACAGTAGAACTATGAGATACTTACCCAAAAATAGCTAAACAAAAAAAAATTATTTATTACTTATAACATAAGACAAAGAGATCAAACTTGTATAAAAATCCTAGAACAATATTAAAAAAAGAAATAAATAATGTGAAAATCAAAACAATCGCGAGAGCACCAAATTCCCACTTGACTCGTGTTCGTTGCCAAATTGTAAACAAATAAACTACCGTTTCCAAATTCTCAAATTTAAAAAGTGATTTCCTATTCCTCCTTTATAATTCTAGTCCTGGTCTTGCTTGCTAAAATAAAATCTGAAGACACAGCAGGGAGAAAAAGCAAAACATCAATTTTATTGGATGCCAGGTCTCAGCAGTATATTATTCACTCTCGGAAACGCCTGCTCGAATCTCACGAAACTTCCGTCGTATTTGACGGAATGGCTTCATGGAAAATGCTCCGAGTAATTTTTCGACAAATTGGCGAAACGATTCAATATGATAGAATTAAATCCTGATATAACTAATTGAGTCACGTGATTGCGCGAGGAAAGAATCGTTGTAAATGACGAAATTTGTCTTGACGATTGAAGAATCCTCGAAAGTTAACGTTCTAATTCTAACAGTGTTGGTTCTTAACCATTACAGACCTAGTACGTTCCCAAGTGAATTTTGCATAAAATATTTTCTTTGTTCACATTACTTTGCACATTGGTGTACATGAGAAAGGGGATAGCTAAGAAACTTCAGCTGGCCTATTTCAAATCAGAGCACTGTATATAATAAGTGAAACGGAGACGTTTATAGGAATGTATTTCGAAGGGCAAAGGCTAAGCGTGGAGAGAACTTTCTAAAATAAAGTTTCAAAATCTTAAAATTTTTATTACAAATAGGTAGTTTTGAATTTATTTTGGGATTTATTCGGGGCCGGGATTCCCTCTCCCCTAATGCTTGAGACTAAAAAAAATTAATGGTAGGCAGTGGCCAGTAAACCCAAAAAAGTTAGTCGGCACTTAAACACTGTTGGTCGCCACTTCGAACCATGTTGCAAACTATTCACCCCCCCCCCCCCAACAGGGGCCTCATTTTGCATACAAACATGTACATACTATACCTTAAAATACTCTTTGTCACAAAATTACACAAAAGTCGTATTTAAAAAATATAATAAATTACAAACCTTTTCTAAAAAATTGAATTTTCCATCTCCGTTGTTTACTATTGCGTGAAAGTTGTCTTCTAATATTAAGAAAAATAAATAAATTTCATGCAGTATTTCAAAAAAGGTTCGTTTTTGCATTTGCGCCTTTACCTGATCGCTATTATTAATGGCCACGTGATAATTTTAAAAAATGCAAGTCGCCAGTTTTGCCGACCGACATGACATTTTGTGGTCGACCAATAAAAATCGTTAGTCGCCAATGGCGAGTGGCGACCGCTAGTCTCGACCTTTACTCTCCTCTCTTTCTAAATAAGCCTATGATGTAAAATAACTTAGCGAAAGTCTTTGAAAGGCATGATTTGTCATCAGAAGAAGTAGACATGTCCAGTCACAAAAATAAAAATGAGTCAAAGCATGTTAAATGTCTTCAAATGACAAGAAGACCGTGTGCTCAGTGAGATGTCCTTTCAAAGAGTTCATTGCCATAATTGTGACAGACGCGAGCTCGGATTGAAACAGTAATGGTGAATGCACAGTGATGATGAAATTGATGAGTATTTAAGCCCTTTTCGTTGTTGCGAAAGAAGACGTGATTAATGTTCGAGAATGCTCAGTTTGCGTAAGACAGATCAAATTCGATCACGTCATTGTATGCAACTAGGTGGGCGGGGTTGGAGTCTTGTGACATAAGTACTGAGAGTAAGCAGTCTCGAATCCCTTTTTGTGCTAACAAGAACTTTCTTCTAGAAGTATACGAGCCTACTTTCCCGTATGTAGTTACAGCGTCAAGTTTCATCTGGCGATCTCTCTCTCTCATTTAGTTTTAGTTCATTACTTCAAATATTGCTACTTCAGAGCTTAATACATGCTCATTAACTCATTCATTCTCTCTTTCATGTACTCATTCATTCGTTTAATTATTCATTCATTTATTTATTAACTAGCGGTACGCGCACGGCGCTGCTCGTGCTGAAATTTAACCCGTCCTGAAAAACGTAAGCACAGTTTCATTAGCGTGTTCCGGTTTATCGCCAATGACTAATTAAAAAAGTCAAATTGTAGCGTGTCATATTCGCCACGTTATTTGAAATCTAGTATAAACCATACGGTATTCCTTTTCTGGCGATATTTATTTCAATGCTATTGCTAAATCAAGGAAATAGTTAAATCGGGGAGACAATACTTTTATCAAGTTCAATCTCGAATTTAATTAAAAAAGTCAAATTGCAGCGTGTCATATTCGCCACGTTATTTGAAATCTTGTGTAAAGCATACGTATTCCTTTTCTGGCGATATTTATTTCAATGCTATTGCTAAATCAAGGAAATTGTTAAATCGGGGAGACAATACTTTTATCAAGTTCAATCTCGAATTTACTTAAAAAAGTCAAATTGCAGCGTGTCATATTCGCCACGTTATTTGAAATCTTGTGTAAACCATACGTATTCCTTTTCTGGCGATATTTATTTCAATGCTATTGCTAAATCAAGGAAATTGTTAAATCGGGGAGACGATACTTTTATCAAGTTCAATCTCGAATTTAATTAAAAAAGTCAAATTGTAGCGTGTCATATTCGCCACGTTATTTGAAATCTAGTATAAACCACACGGTATTCCTTTCCTGGCGATATTTATTTCAATGCTATTGTTAAATCAAGGAAATCGTTAAATCGGGGAGACGATACTTTTATCAAGTTCAATCTCGAATTTAATTAAAAAAGTCAAATTGTAGCGTGTCATATTCGCCACGTTATTTGAAATCTAGTATAAACCACACGGTATTCCTTTTCTGGCGATATTTATTTCAATGCTATTGTTAAATCAAGGAAATCGTTAAATCGGGGAGACAATACTTTTATCAAGTTGAATCTCGAATTTACTTAAAAAAGTCAAATTGCAGCGTGTCATGTTCGCCACGTTATTTGAAATCTTGTGTAAACCATACGTATTCCTTTTCTGGCGATATTTATTTCAATGCTATTGTTAAATCAAGGAAATCGTTAAATCGGGGAGACAATACTTTTATCAAGTTCAATCTCGAATTTAAAACCTATAGCTAATTTGAGAAAAACGTTAAATCAAAGGTATGCTTTATTATTGTTTTTCCGTTGATAACTAATCTGATGTCTCTCTATTTTGAAAAATAAGTTTTATATTGAAATTAAGCTAACACTATTCAGCCGGAGTTGAGGAAACTGCTAATTATTATTTTTAGATCAAGGTAAGCCTTAAGAAATCGCACTAAAAAGCTTATAACTGGCGTTCTTATTGACTTAGAAACTTAGAACAGAACAAATATCATCTTGTGCAGAAAAATTAGTGCTTTCTATCGATATAATACATTCATATGAGTAAGGTTTTTCCACCCCCATATTGGGGAATTTATGTGGACAATTGCGTAAAATTGGAATAAAAAAAGAACTACCTGTAGGATTTTTTTTCATAAACCTTCGCAGGAGTGTACTCAACAACTTCCCAAAGTTTCAAGGCGATCGGATGAATAATGTAGTAATGCAAATAGGACAGACAGACATACATTTTTATATATATAGATTCATTTACTCATTCATTATTTCATACAGAAATATCCTTACAAACAGATAAAAAATTTTCATCAGAAAATAGGCTTGTTTAGTTCTGGATGAACTTCGTCTCCGTACATGTTCTACAGAATAAACTCTTTCCGCTAAAGTTTGTTCCAAGCAATTCCGTCTGCTAGATCAGGATTTATATAGGACTGAAATTTCCCCGTAGGCGCGAATGGTAAATTTTTTTGGACTGTACAAAATTGAGCAAAAATTGTTCAAATCAGAAAAAGAGATCGAGAGTTTCTTAAATAAGCTTGTCAGAAGAAACTTGGATCTTAAGTCCAGGGTCAAAGTTAAGTTTTAACTTTGCTTTATTTTATATTTCCCCATGAGAGCTGATGTTAAGATTTTCTGAACTGTTCAAAATTGAGTCTTAGGAGACCCTTTTCTTTCTTTCTTTTGTTGAAATGTTGTTTTAACTGAATGTAAGATGAATAAAAGTAATTAAATTGTGCTTGTGGGCGTGCCACTGAAATGCCTGTTGCGTGCCATCTCTGGTCTAAAAGGAAATTCCTTAAGTTAAAAAATCAAGCTTATGCAGAAAAGCAAACTTTTTTGACAACAGCAGATACTTGTCGAGCGTATGTTATAAAGTGATTGGTCTCCAAAATGTCTTCTTTTCATGAGATAGATGAAAATTAAAAAAATGATATTTTGTTTCCCAAAGGACTGTTAACTTCTTACTCAGATTATTGAGAAATTCGGCTCTGAGTATCATCTTAAACTATCCAGTAATTTGACACGACACAACTTTTATATGGCAATGGAGAAGTTTTCGATTTTCTGGTGAAATTTTTATTTGATGGAATAACGTCTAATGATAAACGTCATCTTTGAAAAAAAAATTGTTCTGCAATAAGTATTTATTTTAAAAATAATTTTTAAAGTTCAAGCGCAGTAAGCAACGCAAAAACAAGTTTCTACGCACGTACGTCACAATTTAGGGAAAAACGTCATCACTCTGGTGGTGACACAACAATTGGCTACAATAGGATCGACAGCACCTGGGTTGCAGTTCCGCTGATGTTCGCCATGAAAAACTGTTAGAGAAATTAGTCCACTGGTTTGCCTTTAAAATGACGTCAAGTAAGAAACTTCGCTGAATATGGTTAGATAAAATGAAATGCCATCATTGATGCCCTTTTAGCACGTTGCTTGATTGACCTTTTACAAATCTAGACTCCACAATGAAATAGTAATTTCAATGCAACAATAAAATAATGATAAGAAGAAAGCAAACTAGTTAAGAGCAACGTAAAGTCTACTGTGAAACAAAGTGAGGTCAGGGGCTGACGCGCAAAGCTCCACCTTGTTTTCTTGCACGTGGGATATTTAAAACTTAATTAAAAATCAATTATTGGTTTTCCGCGTTTACCGTTGATGAATTGAATTTTTTAATTGTCTTAACAATATTCAGCTGACAAAATATGAATAGTTAATAGGTCGTAATTTCCCTTCTGTTTTCGCAGCCCATTGGTCGCTTCCGCCCAGTGGTCTAGTCGAGGGGGACGCAGGGGAAAGGCCTCCCCCTACCTTTTTTGTTTTAATGCAAGCGTTCCCACAAACATTTTACATTTTAACATAAGCGTCCCCTCACTTTTGATTTCAATTGCTTATCTTCTTATGTATAAGCGTCCCCAGAACTTTTTTTTCAGGACCACACCACGTCCGCCCCTTGGAATGTGAAAAGCCGACGCTTATGACCGTATTAGCCATTTCAAAAAGGATTGCTTACAAACCTCTGTGGGGCCTTGCGTTTTTGTAACGAAATAGTGCATGAAGCTGGCAGAGGTGTCAAAAAGCGATCACTTCATTGCTAAACAATGGGTCTTCGCAATTTTCAATGGGCCTGGCATTTGTCGGAACAGGAAAACGAAGGGAAAAAAAAGAGCTACACTTGACGTCAATGTAGAAAGAAATATATTTTATTTCTGGCGCTATTTGTACAGTGTGTCGGTGACGCAGCGCGTATCGTTTGCAGCAACTTTTCCTTCTTTTCAAGAGATTTCAGAATAACGGTCGCATGTTGCGCAATTGGTGAAAGGTTCTTTATTGCGATTCCGTGCGAGCTATTAATCTTGTGGTTTTCATTTTGCTTCTGAATTGTTTTGGTTTTTTGTCATGAATTGGGTATTAATTTAAGAGATGACTTATTAAATGCATATTTTCCTGCTTTATCTTTCGGTTTATTCTTTTTTTAAGAGGGATCTTTTTCCTTCAGTGCTAATAGGGGTATGTAAGGCTAAAATTGTTTTTTTTTTTCCTTCTTGGCAGGGAACTTAGTTTGATGTTGGATTTCTTTTCGCAGCAAGGTTTTTTTTATTGTTGTTTACGTAAAGTAAGGGCTTTGTAATTGAAAACATTAGAACCTCGATTGATCGTTTCTCGCGTGACGATTCATTTTGAACGGTACAAACGGAAAAACGAAGAATGCGAGCCAGCATAAAAGATGCCAAAAGCTGTTAAGACGGTACATACAAGAAAACGATGTATGCGGGAACGACGGATCGAGGTACTTCTGTATTGTGGGGTGCATTAGTGTACCTACTAACATTGATGTACGGAAGATATCATTTGATTTCCGTGGGTGGTTTCATCTACAACCAACATTTGGGGTGTCAGGAGGGGCTGATTGTCCCCTGAAAGTAGCATTTTTTGAATTACATCGCCTCTTATTGGAACTGTATTAGGATTTAGGAATCGTAAAGATGATGATTTTCTATGTATTGGATGTTGTTCACCCTTCTCCCTGCCGCACTTAAATCCTCTACTATTGTTTGGCCTTGGAAAGAAAAAAATAGGATGCAACCTAGTGGTAGGTATAATTGAGAGGATGTACTCGAAAATACTCCAGAAGTTCATTCGATTTTGAAATCATTCTAGATGTTCAATCGACTCTAAAATCACGCGAGATGTTCATTCGATTCTGAAATCACCCGAGAGGTTTCATTCGATTCTAAAATAGTTCGAAAGATTCACTTGATTGCTGCGAGTATCATAATAACTTGATATTCGATTATGGAAATATCATGATTCTCCCATCACTGGAACCCATTTGTAACCTTCGGCTTCTTCGAACCATTTTCATCATTCCTTACGTGCGTATAATGAGGCCTTGCATGCCACAAGGGTGAATTGCAATGTCATGCAGAAAATACCTGTTGCACTACTACTTTTATTAGAACGAAAATGAGAAACAAAATTCATTTACGAATGCTCCAAAAAAATGCTTTTAATTTCAAAATCAGTATAAGTAAAGCTCAGTAATTAAGTCTATTAAATTCAAAAAATCCATGGAATTAATCTGAGCAAAAATCCATAACATCATCCTCATTTTCCGTAGTTGGGATAATCAAATTCTATTCTGATGCTTGATGAATAATCAACTGGTCGAAGAGACGCCTAGATGGCGCATTCGCCCTAATTCCACACACCATTTTTTGCAGTTTTGCCGTTTCTCACGACTTATACGCCCAAGTTTTGCATGCCAAAGCTTTAGACAGAAAGTGCGAATAAACCATCTTGTTGTATTCCTTAGCTCTTCTATAACAAAGCTTTCTATTGGCGAAAAATTTGGAGGGCCTGGCGGATTCGCCCTTGTCGCATGGAACGCCTCACATTAACAGATACACATAAGGATTGTTATGAACCAACTTGCCTCCAGAAATAAATTCTGATTTTGCCCCTAGGAATAGGGCGTTGTTTTAAAATAAAACCATTGAGAACATCCTCTCAAATCGATTCAAAACTGATTTTCAAACATCAAGAGGAACTTTCAGTCGAACAATTCTTCCTCCAAAAGGTCCTCCGGTAGCATTTTAATGCATATCCTTTGATAGATTCCTTTTATCGGTCTCCCTGATGGAGAATGAGCCTCAAGTGTCATCTAAGTAAACATCCTCCTTTTATCTCCTCCTTTTACGGTCGTCTTGTCCAATGGCTGATACGTGTGTTTGTGTTTCTTAAAATGGATAGTTGTCCGTGAAAGAGCCGATAGCTTTGCATAATTCCACCTTGTCTTTCTCAAAAACTTACTTGTTTTTCGTTTATAGCCGCATTACGCTGCATGATTCTATTCCAACTTTAATTAGTTGCATTGTTTTATGCTGGAACAGAAAAAGTCTTTTTGAGTGTAAAGGGCAACGTAGGAAAATAGTGGAATATCGTTTATTCGACGTTTTAGTTTGGTCCCAATTCTTGGATTTAGCCAGAAGGGATCATTCATAAATGATGTCACGCTTCGAGGGGAGGAGAGGGGTGCGTGAAATTGTGACAAAGTGTGACAAGCGGAGGGGAGGGGTAACAAGAAGTGTGACACCCTGCTTTATGCAACGTAGCGGGACATGTGACAAAGGGGGGAGGTCCACTGAAGTGTGACATTTTGTGATAAATGAGGGAGGGAGTCAAATATGTGGGAAAAATAATGTGGGCGTGACATCATTTATGAACGGTCCCGAAGGGTAAATGGGTTATACGACGTCACCGTTTGTACGGCGTTTTTCGATAATCCCATCTTCGTCGTATAAACGATACTCCACTATTATGAGACCTATATAATTACCAAGATATCGGATATTTACGATTACGACGTTTTAATCGTGTATAATACTTTAGTGAAATATTATAGATGTTAATATACGACGTTTACATTAAAACGACGCTTTAGTGTGGTTCCAATTCTTGGATTTACCCAGAAAGTTAAATCGATTATATGACGTTACCGTTATACGACGTTTTTCGATACTCCCTTTGGCATCGCATAAAGGATACATCATGATATTTATATAAATATCAAAGTATCGGTTATGATATATATCGGATATACTATATTGAAGACATATACATCGCGGATATACTTTCAGGCAAACTATTTAACAACTGTTTATTTATGTTATGGGATATTATATGAACCAGAATATTATTAAATGAGTTCATTACTGATTAAACACTACTTAGTCAGTACAAATTTGCTTGTATTTATAAAAAATATTATTATACCAAGATTTTTAGTAGTTATTCCTTCTCACTTAAACATAAATGTGTACTTTATATTTGTGGCACATTTTAATCAGCATTTACATCTTATGTTATCAATGCAAATTAAATTGTTCATCATAATGAGAAAATATCAAGTATAATGATAGATCTGATACATACTTCTCATTTTGGTATAATATAACCATAATTATAAAACTGTAGCAATTTAAAAGTTTCTACATTAATGTTGATGGGTATAATATTAGAAAACAAATATAGAGACGATTTTGCAGTATGAATTTAGTGTGTTACTTGTCTGATGAAGGAGTCAAGGTCAACTTAAAACAGAGAATCTCTGTTTTTGTGGGGTTTTTTTATTCTCTGTCTCATCATTATCCTTCTCATCGCTATAAATTTAGTTAAATTATGCTTCCTGTTACGTAATGGAGGCAATTCAAGCAACGTCATTAGTCACGTGGCAGCTATTAAAGCAATGTAAACAAAGGAAGCCGTAGCATCGTTTTACTTCGAGTTCTACAAATCTAATTGAAAACTAGGCCTAAATAAAGTTCTTCTATATTACGTAAAATTAACACTAAATAAAGCACAACTATTGTAATAATTATTAAATTTCTTTTAGAATGATTAAATTAAATGTAAATGCTAGGTTATAATCAGAAAAAGCTGTGAAAATAGTCTAATTAATTTTAAGGTAACTAATTTTGCCTAGTGAACTCCACGTCTACTCCAATTGAAAATCTTAGTAAACAAAGAGCGGATATCACGTGACAACGATGATCGCTCATGAGTCCGTCTAGCGGTGAATTGCTTCCATTTTATTTTCTCATTATTTCATTAACTTAGAATGAATCAATAGGCTAATCTAAGATGAATTTTATAACTTTTACCTTTTAAATAAGTTTAAATTTAGAGAAAATGACTTAAACTAGAGAAAAGGACTTTGCACTATGAATTTAGTGTGTTACTTCTCTGATGAAGGAGTCAAAGTCAACTTAAAACAGATAATCATTATTTTTGTGGGTTTTATGATTCTCAGGCTCATCACTATACTGCTCATCGCTATGAATCTAGTTAAATTATGCTTCTTGGTACTAATTACATTTTTTCATAGAAGAGAATCAATGGGCTAATCTGAGATGAATTTAAAATGTTTAAACTTCAAGTAGCGTAAATTTGGTGGTTGGATGTATGTCAGCTTCTAAATATGATATATATCACGTGACATATATCACGAGGTTGTGATATATATCAAGTGATATGATGCATGCGTGTAGGCATAAAGCAAGACGGTACCGTTAACCTAAAAAACAAGCCATTACCGTTGAACCTTAAAACGAAACGGTACCGTTAAACCTTAAAAAAAGCCGGTACCGTTAAACTTTAAAAACAAGTCGGTGCCGTTGAATCTCAAAAACAAAACCGTTAAACCTTAAAAACAAAACGGTACATCCGGGAAAACGATTTTTGTGGGAACGATGGATCGAGGTTGTGCTGTATTTGCTTAAAGAAGGGGGATGCGTTGGTATTCCGGCTAATATTGATGTAAAAGCGGGATTTCGGAATATGTTAGATGATTTTCAACGGCAGGTTTGTATTTACAAAGCTGCATGAAAAGATCAAGTGCAAAATGCATGCATGCGATTGTCCTTCAAAATCTTGTTTCCGTGTTTTAATTGGTGGAAGCTTCTGTGATATTTATATATTTTATGCGAGACCTTCCGACTCCCACGTATTTTCTTTTCTTTTCTCCAACGGCGTGTTTTCCGGAGGTCATTTCCAAGTCGAGGATGACTTGCCACTTGGAATGGCCCTGGCTATTGCTTCAGTGGGCATTTGACGACATTTTAAATTCCAGATGCCTCCCGAACTTCTGTAGTATGACTTTTTTAACACTAGGAATTTTTCTGTTTTCCTTTGAAGTCGTAGCACGTCCATTCATCGCAATAGAAAATTGTCACGATTCAAATCTTTGAGGTCTTAATCAATTACTTTTTGCATTTAAACACGTTTTTATTGTTCCAATATATATATTTTTAGACAAATTTAGGGTTGTGAAGGTGGATCTTTTAAAAGTGGCCTCGAATATTATCTACGAATAAAATTATATATATATATATATATAATTTGCATGTTTTTGGTAAAAGTAGATGGATAATTAAACACAAAATTGGAAATTGTGCGTGAAGAATTTAACTTAGTGTAAAAACTACATAAAACTGGCACAATTCGTTTAGTAAATCAGTTCTATTAGTTTTTGCTGAAGCAAGTTTTATGAAATATTGGTTGCAGAATCTATGAAGGCGCTGGACAATTTAATTTATATCTAGAAATGCTCACATTGAGCATGTAACCGCCAAAGGCTGTGAATGATACCGCCATGATCTACTGTAATGAAACACTCATTTTTAAATCGTCTTTAAAAAATACGGACACTTAATAAATCAATTAGTTCTTTCCCCAATCGGCTAATTATTTTTGCTGAGGGGATTAGTGTCCTGGTGACAGTTTTTATCTCATTATTCATCCCCTTCATCCTCTGAAGTTATGGCGCTTTTAAAAGATTGAGTCCTCTAGTCGCTGAAGATGATTTGTCCTTTGGTCGGCAGTTCTTTCTGTTCTGTCATTAGTGAAGATTCTTATCTCTCCCTTTTTCTTTTCTTCCCTTCTTTTGTGCCCTTTTCTTTTAATGGTCTTCTTAAATAGTTTTGCATGCTTATTTCCTTTGACGTCCTTCTTCGCTCGTTGTGGAGTAAGTAAAAAGGTAAAAGAAATCTATTCCTCTCTAAAATCGTTTTTTAAATTCATAATGTATTTGTACCAAATCAAGGGCAAACAAAAGGTAAAAGATGCTACGATAATAGAGTATCCTTTATACGACGTTTACACTAAAACGACGTTTTCGTGTAGTCCCAATTCTTGAATATAGCCAAAAGAAAGGTAAAAGATACTACTATAGGAGAGTCGTTAAAACGATGTTTACACTTATATGACGTTTTCGTGTAGTCCCAATTCTTGAATATAGCCAAAAGAAAGGTAAAAGATGCTACTATAGGAGTGTCGTTTACACTTATACGACGTTTTCGTGTTATCTCAATTCTTTTATGTATCCAAAAGAAAGGTAAAAGATGCTGCTACAGGAGAGTATCGTTTATACGACGTTTACACTTATACGACGTTTTCGTGTAGTCCCAATTCTTGAATATAGCCAAAAGAAAGGTAAAAAATGCTACTATAGGAGAGTATCGTTTATACGACGTTTACACTTACACGACGTTTTCGTGTAGTCCCAATTCATGAATATATCCAAAAGAAAGGTAAAACATACTATTATAGGAGAGTATCGTTTATACGACGTTTACACTTATACGACGTTTTCGTGTAGTCCCAATTTTTGAATATGGCCAGAAGGGTGAGTCGATTATACGACGTTATCGTTTATACGACGTTTTTCTATGGTTCCCTCGGCGTCGTATAAATGATACTCTAGTGTACTTAAAAGTAAAAGATGCTCTTACTGTGTATAATATCGCGTTATACAGCATTGCGCGTTTAAAAATGGTTTTAGAGGGCTGGTGAGCTATTTACGGCCTTATTCGCCAGCCGATTTGAAACTTCGAACTGTGGGTCAAAGGCTTCCTCAACCAATCAGAACGCTCAAACCGGCAGTTCAAGTGTTTGACAGAGGTTTGCATTGGTTGGTGAATAAGGCTGTTAACGGTAATGCGTTGTGTTCGAAGTAAATGATTTTGTAGGACCATTCCTCTGAAGCCTTTCCTTTAAATAGTATTTCGCTAAACGGAGGGTCATTCTCAAAAAGAAATATATGTTTCTCTAGAACCGTTCGAAAATAATGTATTACACCAACCAGATCGAGGTGAAATAAAAACTCTAAAAGATATCTATTCCTCCAGAACCGTTTCTTAAGAAAGTAATGTATTACACCAGATCGAGGTCAAATAAAAACTCTAAAAGTTATCTATTCCTCTAAAACTTTTGTCTAAAACGTATCGTAGTACACCAAAAAAAATCTCCTGAAAATAACGAGAAAAGTACGGCAGCAGAGTTTCCGGAAATATTCCGTTTCTGGTAATACTTTCCCGAGATTTGACAGAAGTTCCATTTCTTTTTTCTCCGTTAAAAATCATATTGTGAAAATACAGCAACCGTAAAACGGAAAAATTCCGTTCTCGTACTTTCAGGGCGTGATATTTCCGTTTTTGGAAGGAAAAACCATGTATTGAAGCACTACGGAAGTATTCCGTTAAAATCAGTCAAAAAACACTCTGAAAATTCAGGTTTTTTAAAAATTGTGTAGGCTAAATCGACGGATAAACAAGTTATGTCTACCTTTTTTAAAAACCCTTAAAAATTATTTATATATATAATTTTTTTTTTTTTTGAAACAACCTCCTTTAAGGGACACCTCCGAGAAAGGGACACCTCTAATTAAGGGACACTTTTGCTGGTCCCAGTCCCTTTGAATAGGGACTGTAATGTATTTACCTCTGAATAAGGGACACTCTATTTAAGGGACATTCTCAGAGAAAAATTTCCAAAATTTCAGTTATATAGATAAGAAATGTTTACTGGTAGCTGAAGTTTTTTTTTCTAAAAATTAACTTCTGAAAGTTGAGACGAGTCCTAGAAGAATGAACAAAGAAACAAGTGTATTTTAAAGTGCTTGCCAAAACCTATTTGTAAAGGTTTTTCTCTCTCTTGTACTATGGAATACATGTGTGCTCAGCATTGACAGGCAGTACCAAGTTACCAACAAGTTTTTCATGCAAGGAGTGGGAAAAGTACACCAAGTACACTAAAAGTATACTGTGTTGCCCAAATTACGCACTTTAAAACAAAACCCATAATAAATTACTTCAAGTAAGTTTTTGTAAGTTACAAAATTTTGCCAATATGACATTTATGATAAAATTTTAACTTATCAATGAAATTTTTTTTAATTCAAATAATTTTGACATATTTTGTATGCATGAAACATTTTTAGTATTTAAGCTTAAATGGTAAGACTTGTTTATTATTAAAAAGTTAAACTAAATATAGTATATGTGTATGCATCAATTTATGAACCTCCGAAGAAGGGACACCTCTATTTAAGGGACAAAATTTCCAGTCCCGTTAGTGTCCCTTATTGAGAGGTTTTACTGTATTTAATTTAAATTCAATGCTATCTCATATTAAATGATGTTAAATGCGTCTGAAAACTGGTGTTTGTTGTAAGGCAGTCAGCGTTAATATTTTTTCCAGGTCATGTCTGAAAAGTTGGTTGACGGTGGTGTAGTCGAGGGGAGGCGGCGACCCCTTTACTGTTTAATTTGAATAATAGCGTCCTCCGACCTTTTTTTAAATTTTAACATTAGCGTCACCCGTTTCGATTCCAATAACTTATGTTTGTATATACAAGCGTCTCCCCCCCCCCCCCCCAACTTTTTTCCAGGACTACACCACTAGGTTAAACCAGTAAAGCCCCATATTTAGCTCTCATAAACATTTTGAAATCAGCGGAGAATATAGGAAAATAAAGACCTCTGTGGTCTATAAAGTGAAGGAACATCACTTCCATATTTGGGCAGAGTGTGGCTGTCTTCTTCCCCATCAGAAAGCGTGACTTCCGAGAACGATCGAAACACCGCCTTCCCGGGCCCATATTTATCATGGCACGGCCCATCGGTCCCGCATGCCCCGGGGATGTTTGCGAACTATTTTTGTCGTTCGACCCTCCCTCGATGCCTGCCTGTGTTTCCTGCCGAGTTTCGGGTGGGGCGGAATGTTTTCAGATCTTGCGTGGAATTTCCGACTTTTTCCCCAGTT
Organism: Octonoba sinensis; assembly: GCA_038502835.1. Taxonomy (NCBI): domain Eukaryota; kingdom Metazoa; phylum Arthropoda; class Arachnida; order Araneae; family Uloboridae; genus Octonoba; species Octonoba sinensis. Next base: position 16,912,296 of record CM076604.1, read on the forward strand.
GACGATTCCTTCTTCGGACCACATAGGTTGATTTCGTCACAGAAATGCATGGGCGTAAACCAGCATAGGGGGCATATTCCACCCCCCACATGTTTTGTTATTTTCTTTGAAGTGTAGTGGACATGACATTTCGGAGATGTAATAAATAACTGGAAGAATCGCTGATATTTTTGTGGGCAAAAGTCTGTTGTGGACTTGACTGAATCACGCCTATTACTAGCAATCTCGCGATAGTTATATGTTTTCTCTAATCTATGCTTACTCAAACACAACCATTATAAATTAAACTGCCTGAAGTCAACTCAGAAATTACCGAAAAAAGGTGGGAAATGAAAATAATAAGCTACTCTATTTATGGCTTTATTATTTTTGTTAAAATTTGGGAATACTTTTGCATTAGATTATCAAAATAGACATTCTGAACTGTCATAGGGTGTAATATATAAGTAATATAAATGAGTACAACACGTTGTAAAATATTCACTTATAAAAAAGAAAAATTACGAGAAAATGGATATCATTTTTTCACGTTTAAGGAGCGGCATTAACATAAATGCTAACAATTAAAAAAAAAGAACAATAGGTGTCTTAACACTCTGAGGACAGCGCAGATTTTTGCTACCTGTAAAAATAAGCTTTTCCAGTTTTCAGTAAAAAAGTTATTTTTAACCACATGAAGTTTTATTTATCTAACAAAACTGTGTTATAAGACTATAGCTGATATAAGCTACCAGTGGTACACGTCGCCAGATGAACCATTCGTGTTTGAGTCACCAGTGGTACACGTCGCCAGATGAATAATTCATGTGTGAGCCACCAGTGGTACACGCCGCTAGATGAACCATTCGTGTTTGAGCCACCAGCGGTACACACCGCCAGATAAACTATTCGCATGTGAGCCACCGGTAGTACACGCCACCAGATGAACCATTCGTGTGTGAGCCACCAGCGGTACACGCTGCCAGATGAACCATTCGTGTGTGAGCCACCAGTGGTACACGCCGCCAGATGAACCATTCGTGTGTGAGCCACCAGCGGTTCACGCTGCCAGATGAACCATTCGTGTGTGAGCCACCAGTGGTACACGCCGTCAGATAACCATTCGTATGTGAGTCACCAGCGGTACACGCCGCCAGATAAACTATTCGCATGTGAGCCACCGGTGGTACACGTCGTCCTCAACGTCATCTGTAGTAAATTATTCGACAAAAATCATTTTAAAAACCGAAAGAATAGTGAAGTGCAGTCGAAAAACTTTTAACGCTGCAAACAAAGACAACGGTATCAGGCGAGCGCTTAGTTTCGGCAGCTGGTAAATTTGACGGGTTAGTCTTAAAAGAAGACTTGTATATGACGTCATGTTTACTCACCTGTTTTAAGATTCAAGACCAACGCTAATTTCTAAAATTGACAGTTTTGATATTTGATCAGGTTTTTGGCTCGAATGCTAGTCTGTACGACGTAACTATGTTTTCAGAATTCTATTTCAGGGCTTTTTATTCAAGGTTGCCTGAAACTTGATTGCAAGAGCAGTCTTTACTCAATCACAAAACAAATGTGTGTTCAGAAGAAAAATTATATAAATAAATAAATTAATTAAATGATATACTTTATCCAAAATGGAACGTCCAAAATCCTCAAAAAATCTCGATTATGAGAAAGGAGTTTTTTCTTCAAATACATCTTTCTTTCTTCTTTCTTTCTAATGGGGCTGCTTACAGTCATTACCTTTGCAGACCTAGTGCGTACCCCAATAATCGGCATCCATTTTTTCAGGTAGCACCACTTTTCTCCACCAGACCCCACCTGCCTGTTAGCCGAGGCCTTAGTATTGCTTACGCACGGGGAGAGGTAGTGGGGTCTACGGATTTTACATGCACATATCCCCAAGTATACATGGTGGTCCGTGGGTATCGAACGCGCGACCTTCCAGGTGGAAGTCCGACGTGCTAACCACTAGGCTACCACGGCCCAGGTAGCACCACTGTCGGTGGAAGCCGTTAAGAATTTGGACGCTCAGTTTCCCCTAGATGGCAGCACCTGAGCTCTCATTTGATGCGAATTGCACTAGGTATTTAATTTAACCGAGAGTATCCAATCCAAACGGATACTCAAGGGATCTTTAACATGCCACACAATCATGCGACATGGGCGCATACGATTTTTTGCATCTTGAAAATCCACCGACTTGGGCCAGGTTCGAGCCTGCGATCTTGGGCGTACGAGACCTGCGCCTTCCCACTAAGCCACCCTGTCGCCTTTCTTCAAATACATAACTCGATCGAAAGAACGAATCCTTTACAAAAATTTCAATCATGGTAAAAAAACACTTTTCTGATAAGTTCCGAGACAAAACGCACCATTAGTGAAATTGCTGCCATTGTCCGATATACAAACAGTATTCCTGTTCCTTTACTCCTTTATTAAATATCATCAACTTCTCAACGGTAACGTTTTTTTTATCAGTATTTCCGCAACCAATAGTGAGTTTCTAAAAGACATAGCATTTTCACAAAACTTAGTATCGTTTTGCTCCGTGAAACTAAATAACTAACCGCTCCAAGTGCCACTCTGATCTATATTATGCATCTTTACTTTCTTTCTTTTTTTTTTTTTCTTGCCTACATGATGGCGACGGTCATTTTCCCTTTTGCCTCTTTAGTATGCGTGCAGCGCTGTTTGTTTTTCGTGCAGCCCATACGAATGATATTCCTACTCGCTTTCCAATTGTATGTTTTCACTTTGATTTTTTCTGTAATTATTAGGTTTGCGTATTTTTCTCCTCTAATATTTTAACGCGGAGTCCTCATCGACTTGCGGAGCACGTCTTTTCCACCCGTAATAATGTAGAGTAGTAGGATTTTTTTTCCGCTGCTTATCTGAATTACGAACGAAAACGTTACGAATGTATTACATCTTGTATATTTTGTGAAATAGTGTGTGATAACTTGAATGAACGGTTGAGTTAGATGGACTTTAGTTGTATATTCGTCCCTGGCTTATTCGTTGTTTGTTTCGAAATTTAGAATTTGAAATATTGGACGCGCATGAACTTATGCAATGTAAACAATAAATACATTGCATAAAGTGATCTCGTAAGACACGTGAAAAATCAGTTTTTGATGTAAGTAAACAAAGGAGAAACAAAATCTCAGAATTTACATCTCTTTTATATTTGTTACTAATGAAGCACATTATAAGAACAATATGGGACGCAATAGAGAAAAGACCCCAAGCGACATTTTGAGGAGGTTCGAAAGTAACATCGTCCTTATTTTTCCATGTATGCTCAGATGTAGCATTCTTTCTATTTCACAATTATGTATTAAAATATCCTTTGTTAATTTTGTTATGTAGTAAACTTCATTTTAAATCATAAATGTTAATTGCCAAAGTTTTTATTTTCTTCTAACGTTTAATAATTTTGCTTTTTTTTTTTTTCAAAAATGTGGTAACTTTTTTCCCATTATAGTCGATGGTTTACTGAACATAGTAATTTAACAACTCTATTATCTTTTAAATTCGTATTTTTCATTTTAAATACAAAAGACCATTATAATTTAGTCGCAATATTAACACTAATTTTGTAGCACAAGTTTTCGAGACGATGTGGTCTAGCATGCCCCATAGGGTGGACTAGGGTACGCCGGACTTTGAACACCCTAGCCCACTTTCGAAGATTCTGTTTAAAAATAAAAGTAAACAGTTCCGTTTAGTACGAGCCTACTTTCCCGTAAATACAGTTAAAAATTTCCGTAAGAAAATAGTAAAATAACCATTTATTTGATTGTTATTTTACCATATTTAATTACGACAGTTGAATAACCGTTAAAAAGATGGTACTCAAACCGCTGATTGCGAAAAAAATCGTTTACTCTCTGTTTATCCTAAAGAACGTTTAACTAACCGTCATTTTCAATCGCTCTATAAGAATCGGGCTCCATCTTGGTTGCGAAATCTTACCGGTCGTACGTTGTTTTAAAATAGGAATACGGATTTATCAGTTAAAATCTTCATGTGTATATAAAAAAAGAGGAAAAAAAAAGTGGCTTAAGAAGTGGATACTAAATAGAAACACATACACACGTAAATCAAAAATTTGAGACATCGGATTCCCAAAACTGTTTGCGAATGAGCGAACCCATAATTTGAGCTGCTGAAGCTTGTTTGTATTTTAATTTTTGCAGCAAATAAAATGATTTTCGTCAATATACAGTAAATTTAGACTAAAAATAAATTTGGATCCAATCAAAAACTGAAATCTCAATTTTAAGACCGTTTGCCTGTTGGAAAAGAAGAATTATTGATAAATAAACGTCCGCTTTACGTGATGACGGTGGCCGAGTGGATAGAGAGGAAGACTTGTACACCAAGCATTCAGGGTTCGAGTCCTGCAAGCTTTCTTTACGGTTTCTACGCCTCGAAGATTCTATGCCTCGAAATGGTTCAAAAACAGTGAAGACTTTGTTTTGAAACCATTTTTAAATGGTTATAAAACCGTAAACTTTAGTATTTACGGCATTTTAACCAAGTTAATTGGAAATGGTTAGGTCCCGTAAAGATAGAAAAATGTTCCAAACCGTAAGTTTAACGGTTAATTAGATGGACAGACTGCTGCCGGTAATTTAACCGTAATTTCATGATGAAATTTCTAACAGTGTACCAAAAAATAATTTATTATCTAACTACCTCTCTCTTTCTTATTTAGCTTTAGTTCTTCATTAATTCAAATATACCTTATCAACGGTTAATACATATTCATTCAATCATTCATTCATTTATTCCACTCATTTCTTAATTCTTTCACTCATTCATTTATTCATACATTCATTCAGAAATACGCAAAAATCCAGCTCAAAATGTTTCATGGGAAAACAGGCTCATTTAGTTATGGATGAACTTTGTATCTGTACATGTTCTACGTCATATGCTCCTTCCGATAAAAGTTTGTTACAAGAGGAAATCCGTCTGTTAGATCTAGATCTGGATTTATCCAGGATCCAAATTGGCGTTTTTTTCTTTTTTGGAAAAAACATGTTTCTGTATTTTAATGTTTACTGGCAAAGCACTTTTATACCATTTAAAAAAAAAAAAAAAAAAAAGGAAGAGAGGGAAGGAGAGAAAAGAAAGTAATAATAAATGACAATAAAAAATTAAAAAATGCTAAATTAAAATAAGTGAATAAATAAATAATAATGAAATAGACAAATAAATGAAATTGTAGTCAGTAAATATCGACAGTTTGCGAGATAAAATTCAGCCGAGCTGTGAACTATCGAAAATTTTTCCAGAATCTATCTGTCTTTACTGAGTTGGCAGAAAAACGAAGCTGAAAAAAGCACCAAAACGGCAGACAAAATCAAGCCAAGGAACGAGATAATTTCAGCCAAATTTTCCCGATCATTACCAACTTGACCCGCTTTAAAAAGGTGGAGCTTTTCTTTTCAAACTTGGAAAGAAAGCAGCAATTCTTCATTAAAACTACACGTTTAAAAGCCTGTCATGATTAATCGTACATATTTGCACGTATTCAACTGCAGATTTCATACCTGTTTTTGTGTTTTAAAGTGATGTAATCGGTGAACTAAAGTCATTAGCGCCTTTCTTGCGATTAGTAAGTGGTCGAACAAATAGAGCCACAACTGTCGATAATTGAAATCTTTCATGCGTACTAATTCAGCGAATTAGCCTCCTCCTTCGAGCGCGGGAAAGGAAAATAACGCTTTTTAATGTTCCCAAATGATAGGCTGAGCCTTCTAATTGGTGGGCGGTTTTCCATATCATGACATGATTGGGTTAATATTGATGCATCGCTATCACGCTATTGCATGCTTGTTAAATGCCTATGCCTGCCTTTTCAATGAGATTTGTGTGTCGGATTTCAATCGGTTTTGGTTGTTTTCTTTTATTGTGCGCTTTTAATTGAAAAAACAAAAATCTTTCTCATAGCTGGACATTAAATATAGGGTCAGTTGGGGTAATTGTAAACATGGGGTAATTGTAAACAAGCTTCCTAACTACACTTGTGGTGGTTTTGAAAACTTAACTGCTTGTGAGTGATAAACTGGCAGCGTAGGGAAGACATTGAAGCAGTTTCGTAGGTTTCGAAACAACTGTGGAGGCGTCACTATTGTTTGAAAATGGCACTGTGAAAAAAGTTGTTTAACAAAATTTAGTGATCTTTCATTTTCCTCTCCAGCTGATCTACAAAAGCGAAGTACTTTTCATTCAACCATTTTTATTTGTCATATGGAATGCTGCTAAAAACATTTAGTTATGAATTTAATCCTCCCTGTTATCTTTCATATGCAAGTTAGGTGTTTACAATTACCCCATATATTTCGTACTCTGGGGTAATTGTAAACACTTAAATTTATCCTAATTCCAATATTTGGGGGGAGGGGGACAATAAGTATTATATTTTGATGTAAATTACACTTTTGTGTCTATTTTACATAACTGTTGTTGTTGTTGCTAATGCCACTTGGAAATCCAAGCCCCCCATGCAGGGCGACCATGAATTAAGGAAGCTCCTACTGATTGTTAATGAGCTCCGCTAGAATGAGGTACACTTGGCTCAGAGGGGCTTAATGATTTTTAACCAGCTCCCAGATGAGAGGTCGTCACCTAGGTTGGTCCCTCAGCGGAAATTATTTCGAACTTGGTGGACATTTGTATCGACGATGTATTTTACTTGCACAGCTCCCTTTAGCGCACTCGGTCTCAGAGTAATCAGTCGCGGGAGGTGGTCACCCTCCCAGCGTTGACCACGTCCAGTTGTGCTTCACTTTCGGTGTTCTGTAGGACCCAAGCTTAACCGACTGATCCACTGCGAGACAAATTTTACATAAATTTGTCGCATTACTTAATTGTTTGCAATATATTTCTCGTTAAATGATCTCAGCCGACTGTTGGCCGCAGATTGAGAACCATGGCTCCGGAACTTCTTAAGCCTTCAAGCAGACTGTGTATGAAACAATTTTCAATTTGCATCAACTTTATTCGAAAATAAATCACTGTTTACAATTACCCCAGATCTCTGGGGTAATTGTACACACTCAGGGGTAATTGTAAACGCGAGCTCATTCGCTAACAAATAGTCATAAAGTCAAAATTTTTGCACACATGTACTCACAAGAAGTACAGTAGTGGCTTCAAGGCTCACAATTTTATATCTGGATTCATTCAAGAGGTAGGGAAGGATCAAAAGTTAAAACATTGAAGACCCTACCAGAGTTCGCCTATCTTTCGAAATTCGGCCGTAATTCATTAAATTTTAAGTTCTGCCTCGAACGTTTAAACAACTTTTAGGGACCTTTCATAAATGATGTCACGCTTTTTTTCAATATATTTGATCCCCTTCCCCCCCTCTGTCACAAAGTGTTACACTTCACCTTCCCCCCTCCCCCATTTGTCACATGTCACACTATATTACATTAGCATAAATTAGGTTTAATTTGCTAATTTTAAATGTTTTTATAGAAATCAAAATGTACGACGGTACACTTCTTGTTACCCGCTCCCCTCCCCTTGTCACAAACTGTCACACTTTCTTGAGCCCCCCTCCCCCCTTGAAGCGTGACATCATTTATGAATGACCCCTTAGACATTTTTGTGCATGCGTTTCTGAGAGTATAACTTGTTCACTTGGAATATGATTTATTAACAAAAGGCACTTAGACACGGATTATTTTTTTCAACGCTTTTGTTATAGCTGAGACAGTTTAATTAGTTGTAAAAAAAAGCATACTCGTTTAATTGATTTCCATTTGCAGTAAAATTGGAATTGGTGGTAGCCCAATGGAGGCAATTCACCGCTAGAGGGACTCATGAGCGATCATCATTGTCACGTGATATCCGCTCTTTGTTTACTATGATTTTCAGCTGAGTTCTACGTGGAGTTCACTAGGCAAAATGAGTCATCTTAAAATTAATTAGACTGTTTTCACAGCTTTTTCTGATCACAACCCAGTATTTACATCTAATTTAATCATTATAAAAGAAATTTATAATTATTACAATAGTTATACTGTTTTATTTAGTGTTCATTTTATGTAATGTAGAAGAACTTAATTTAGGCCTAATTTTAAATTAGATTTGTTGAACTCGAAGTAAAGCGATGCTACGGCTTCCTTTGTTTACATCGGTGCCACACATGGATCACATGATTGCTTGAATTGTCCCCATTGTCTCCATTGTGAAAAAACTCGAACGTTTCTTGAAGCTCAAACTCGAATGCATTTGATTGAAAAGAAGTGCGATATGCGGTGAAATAGACGAAATATCAATTTGTGTGATGTATTTAAATCGTGCTCATTGTCCACCATTGTATACTTTTGATGCATGGAATCAATCTTGAGGAAGAAGAGTGATTCTGGTGATGAACTTCTGGTGTGATTGAGCTTGAATTTATTTACTAAACTGGTTTCTGGTTTCTTCATATGTAATGTCCTACCTGGGAGGGGTCGGGGAGAATGCAAGAAACATATGCTATGCACCCCAAGGTTTCCCCCAGAAATTGAAATATTCCTACAGGGGTCGCGCGAGAAAAAATTCGGATCCGTTTTGGAACCCTTCAAAAAGTTCCATTCCATCAAAACGGAACCTTCACAAAATTTAGTCAACTGTATCGCCAAGTGTCACGTTGCTTTGTTTATCTCAGGTATCATCTCTCCCTGAATCCATTATGATTCGTTTATTCCTAATTTCATTTTCTATCAGATTTCATAAATTCAAAAGAACCGCCACTGGAGCTGTAAAAAAAATCAAAAATTCATAATATATATTTCGCCCAAGGCAGCTGAAATACACTGTCAGAAACGCATGCTCAAATCTCACAATTTCTCGGATTTGACGAAATGGCTTCGTGAAAAATGCTCCGAGTAAACCTTTCGCCAAATTGGCGAAACTGTTGAATATGCTAGAATTGAATCGTGATATAACTAATTGAGTCGAGGAAAGAATCGTTGTAAATGACGAAATTTGTCTTGAAGATTGAAGAATCCTTGAAAGTGAGAGTTCTATCCCTGAGAGCACATTAACCACATTATGTTGGTTTAAGTACGCCGTATGAGTACTTACTGATTAAATATTTAAGTTTCAATTTTCTTAAAAAGCTATTACAGTAAAACCTGTAAAGTTGACCACCTGTCTAAGTTGACCACTTTTGTCCGGAACAGAACTAGCTCTTCTCCCTCTACCTTACCCTCTATAAGTTGACCACCTGTCTAAGTTTAACACTAAAGTGCTGCACCGCAAGTGGTCACCTTACACAGGTTTCACTGTACCCATATTTCAATACAGAATTTGAGTTTGGTAATTTTTTTGTGGTAAGAATATTGAGCTCTCTCCATCTCTTTTGCTTTGGCTTTTGCATAATCTTCCGAAGCTTTATTGCTAGTGTTAGTTTACCTGTTGAAGCAGAATTGAGCTGGCACATGAGTATATTATGTCTTCTATAACTCTGGGGACAAGTTCTCCAGGTTAGTTAAGAAATGAAAAACTTTCTAAGGAGCAAAAAATGTTTAAACTTCTGTTTTTATTAGCAGTTTCGTTTTGGAAAGTAAACATAGTTTGTTTTGATAAATGTGTTTGCATTTTTTCTTTCTCCCATTCACCTACAGTTTCCCGCCTGAAGTGCTTTCCGAGTCACGTGGTTCCTTTGTTGCATTCGAAGAAACACCTGCCGCGCAAGCTACGAACAGGCTCAGCCCTTTCCCCTGCCGCCAACCACCGTCGCGCGTGCGGGGAAAGCTGAGCTCCGGGCAGAAATAGGGGTGGGTGCCCAGAGGAAGTTTGCTTTCCGCCTGGCGTTTATTATTCGGTTGGTGTTCATAAAAACGAAGATTAATTACGTTTATTATTTGGAGTCCTTAGAAACGAATATAAATTGCGTTTATTATTTGGTGTCCATAAAAACGGATGTTAATTTGGAGATGTGGAATTTTTCAATCAAGTATCTTTCCACTTGGGGATCGTTTATAAATGATGTCACGCTTTTTCCTAATATATTCGACCCCTTCCCCCCTTTGTCACAAAATGTCACACTTCAATGGCCCCCCTCCCCCTTTGTGACATGTCACGCTATGTTGCATAAGCATGATGTCACACTTCTTGTTACCCCCTCCCCTAGTCACACTTTGTCACAATTTCACAAACCCCCCTCTCCGTGTTTGAAAATTGTGACAACGTCCCCTCGAAGCATGACAACCTTTATGAAGGATCCTTTGGTGTTTCTCAACCATCTCAAATTCAGGATTGGCTTAGTTATGTTAAGGCACGGTCCAAATTGAAGTTTCTCTCTTTTTCTTTTTTTTTTTGGGGGGGGGGGGGGGCTTTTTTTTTTTTTTTTTTTGTCGCCAAAAATGGCATCGTAATTAAGTTATTTAGTATTAAATCTTATCATACTGTTAAGAAATATGCCAAATCATCATCCGCTTTGAGAAGCTAATTCTGTTCACTTGTGATACGCTATATCCTCTGCCTTCCAATTTAGACACAAGCTTCGTTAACATTCACACTTGAACCACTAAATAATGACCTTTTTAACCCACTTCAAAAAGGAGGAAGTTATCAATTCGTATCCTTTTTTTTTTTTTTTGACACAGCTTCTGCCTTGATGAACCGATTTCGTTGATTTTTTTAAATCGATGCTGGCTTCATTTTGGTCATATTTGTTGCTTAGAAAGAGATAATGAGTTTGTATTTTACCTTTTAACACAGCTTACAGTTATATGAATTTAGTTAGATCTTGACCCTCAATTCTCTTTTGAACCTTTTTCTTTTAAATATTTTTTATGGAGTATATTTTTTTAATCGCCAGTCTTTTAGTAAATCACCGTACTTAACACCCTGTTTGTGTAATTATACCTTCATTTTGAGACACTACCTTATATTTTTGAGCTTCATTTTTGGCTACTTTCAGGCTGGCAATGATTTCTTTTTATAAAACCTCGATTATTGCCTTTCTTTTAATGAATTAAGCTTCCAGCAATTAATCATTTCTCTTTTTCATTATATGAATTCCAGCATTTTTGTAGCATTGTCATCACCCACTTTCAAGTTTGAAACAGCATCCCCTGTTGTACTATTACTCCACATATTGCCCTTTGTTTTGAACAACTTTTTTATTCTCACTGTCCACTTTCAGCACCTATTAAGCCCTTTATGTTATCCCATATAAGGCACAAGACCTTTTTTTAGTTGTGAAATAACCCTTTGCTATTTAATTTCCTTCCTTTTGAAGCATCAAAAGGTAGTTATTGATATTCGGTTCAAAATTTAGGCTTTGGGACTATATTTAGCTTCGTCGTTGCCAACTCTGACAATGAAATTTAACTAATAAATCATTGCCAACTTTTAGCAGTTATCGTTCCCTTTTTGGAACATACTTCCATTATTTTATTCCGCTTAATCTTTTAATGGGCCAGTTTTCTTTTTTCCCTTATATTATTTTATTTTTCCCCCCCGTATTTATAGTATTTTTTAAAAAAATTTCTGGATTTTGGGTGATTTTGAAAAAAAAAAAAAATCATATGGTCAGAAAGTAAAATCAACTATCAACTTCATTTTTACCTTCCCCCTTATAGGGGAGTGGGTTTCTCACATTTAAAATTTGATGCACTGGTGGCAAATGTACTTCCAACAGGCTTTACTAGCTTCTTTCTGCCAATCAGATTCTTCTTCATTTTTTGATTTTTTTTTTCACCTCCAAGATTTATATAGGGAAGGAATTGCAATTTTTTGGATGGGATAAAGAAATTTCTTACAATAATATTGGTAACTATATATATATAACATTACAAAATAAATAACTTTTTCAAATTAATTTTTAAATTCAGTTTCGATTTTAAAACATAAAAACTACAGCGTTCCCTTGGGCCGGTCCTTTTTTCTAACCCGGGACAGAATTATATAACGTGAGATAAAAATAGCTTTTACAGAGCTCATCCAATCAGAAAAGGCGCGCAGGGTCACGTGGACTGAGACCTCGAAAGATTAGAAAAAGACAGTTTCGCAGAAATTGCTGGCGATTCACGATGTAAATATTCTTGTAAAAACGTTGATGTTTGTGTTCGTCCTGTGCTGTTTATTTTGCGTTGTCGCTAATTCTACTTGTGTTTAAAATAAGAAGTTGTTTTTGTAAAGATGGAGACTGCAAATAAATTCAGGATTGATTGATAGACTCGGCCTACGACTTGCATTGACTTTTTAGCTCGTCAAAATGTGGATGTAAATGAAAGGCTGCTCTTAACTGTTGATGTAATTCGAATTATTACATTTATAAATGAAGAAATACGAATTTTAACATTTTCACTGAAATTTTTTGAATATTCCGCGGCCAGGAAGCGGGTGAGAAGCTCCTTTCCGGTCAATTTTCAAGGAGTGGATCTGAGAAATTTGAGCGGGAATCCCGCCATCCCGCTTTGGATTTTATCTCCTGCTTCAAACATTTATAAATACTGAATTTCGTGGGAAGTATAGATTCCAATTTTTTAGAAAGGGTTAAGATAAGGATTTTCATCGCCCTTCTTATGAACAATGTTACTTTCATTTTATGCCACTCACCCAGAGTATTTATTACGCCGTCATTGCAGGAAAGAAACATATATATATGCAATAACAGTTAGCTTTTCTGCATAAGCTTGATTTTTTTTTTAAATTTTAGAAACTGCTGTTAGAGACTTCTTCAAAGTTAAGGTAGTTTATTTTCCCCCTTCTTTCTTTCTTTTGTTTCTTTCTTTCTTTTTTTTTTTTTTTTTTTTTTTTTTAGGGGTGGTAGATTTTTGGTCTGCGAATAGCGTGACATTCGGCTAAATTTTTGCCTGTATAGTGTGCCATTAAAAAAGTTTTATAAATCACTTATTACGGTAAGAACTAAACTTTACAATGTACATAGTGTGACCGTTTTTACATAGCTAATGGTAAAATCATGGGTAATGTTTAAAAAAAAAGAAAAAGCCGTAAAAGCCTGATGTCACACTTCTTCTTACCCCCTCCCCTTGTCACAATTTCACGAACCCCCCCTCGAAGCGTGACATCATTTATGAACGGTCCCTTATACGAAACATACTTGGAATAACTCATTCGGGAAGGTGTGAAAACGAAAGAAGAAATTAGCTAACTACATAAATTCCTCCTATTTAAGTTATAAACAGTTAGAATAAAGTTCTATTGAAAAGTGAATAAAATACAGTTGAATCATATATTCTGAAGAAAGTGAAAGCTTGTTTTGAAACGGAAAGTAAACTTTTGTGGATTCTACTTGAAAGAAGAACAAAAAAGTAGGATTTTAGCGCGGCTGAAACAGGTTTTTTTCACTCTTTCCATCTCTAAAAGTGATTTATCAATGAGAAGTTGAATTGCACGCTACACAACCGTTCAATCAATCAGTGCAGTCCGAAAACAGTCGATCATGTAATTTCAATGAAACAGAAAACAAGTCGATCTCCCCCCTTCACCCCCCCCCCCTTTTTTTGCTACGACATATCGCTTATAGAAATGAACAGTGTCCTACAGGCAAAATGGACATTTTTCAAGAGAGGAGTTTGAACGTTTTACAATTTGTTTTATTTAATTACCTTATTTGTTTCAATGATTATTATAATCGACTTTGCTCAGAAAATAGTGATTGTTCTAGTTTTCTCTCACATGATGGATGTTAATGATGTCAAAAAAATTAGAAATAACTATAAAAAGTAGTTGTGACAGTATTGTACCAAAAAAATACAGTTGGCCTCTAGCCTTAATTTTTGAACATTTACTTACGGCGGTATTCCCAATATAAAAAGTGCAGAATTTTCAAAATTTTGATGTAAAAACCCAAAAAAAAAAAAAAAACGATTTTTTACAGATATGACAGTTTTTTTCTATAAGATATTTTAAAACGAGGCCCTTTTAATGGTATTTTTTACACTTTAGTAAAGGTTTATTTAAGTAGATTATAGCAGCGTTTCACAAAGTGTGGTACCTGTATACCCTCAGCGGTACGGGAAGAGTTTCTGGGGATACACACTGAACCGGACTCGGACCTCGTTTCTATTTCCTCGTCCAAGATTTCCTTTCCGTGCCCCCAGAAGGCAACGGACATCCGGTATCCGATCGAGTGTTTTAAATGTCCGGAATCCGATCCGGTCACTGCACAAAAAATCAGGTTAACCGGTAGGTAAGATTTGATTTTTGTGTATGGAATTTAAAAGTTTCAAATCAAGTGCCGGATAAGTCACACGAGAGACTCCGGTATCCGGGGGAAATCACTATCCGGTTGATTCCTTATTTTCTCCCCCCCCCCCCCCCTCCCAAAGCGAAATTCTGTGTGTGCTACTGATTGCACATTATATATGCCTCTCAGTCTATCCCTTAAAAATATCAACGTTTGGTTTTTCGCTTGGTCGTTCGGCTTTGGTTTTAGTTTTGAATTTTTTAAGCATTTAAGGATTTTGAAGGTGTTTGATTTCAAATATGATTTTCTGAGGATCAAAAACGAAAAGAAAAACCACTCGACTGCATCGGGTACCCAAATAAAGAGAAAAGAATGAAATCGTGGGAAACTGGAACAGTAGAAACAATAAGTTGTGATTTTGGGGGAGGGGAGAAAAATGGAGTACGTATGTAGTTTCTTCTTTTCTTTTTTTGACGAGGGGTACTCAGTCAGTAATAAAAAAGCTACTAGGTGTACAAAGATGTAGAAAGTTTCGGAAACACTGGATGATGGAATTTAGTGTTTTTACGCAGAAAGTGTACATTTAGAAATTGTACGAGTATTACAATATTCTGAGCCTTTTTGTTTGAATGTGAAGGTAGAACAAGTATACACCCTTTGGTGGTGCATTTAAATATTGAAATAATTATTGTTTTCTTTGATAGTTTGCTTTATTCTTTCTTATTTTTGTTTCAGGTAATTATCTTATGCTTATATGTGTATCATTTGGATTAAATAGGATTTTAAAACTGGAAATCAAAGTAATGTAAGTAATAATTTTGTGATTTTCTTTAAAAGTTATATTATACAAAAAGAATTCTTCTTTAATTAAAATGAAGGATACTAAAAATGGTTGTAATTAATGCTGCTGTTGGTCAGAACTCGTAAGCAGGGGTCGTCCAGAATTTTTAACAGGGTCCGTTTTCTGTGAATTTTAAAGACATTATTGCGAAAAATTAAATATTTTTCTGAAAACTCAAAATTTAAACATGCAGCGATAAAAAAATGTTGTATTATTTTTTGCCACTTATGTAATAAATAACTCTGTAAAAAGTACGATTTGGTTGCGCGGTATTTTATGGTTTGTTTTGATCGATTAGAATTTGGTAAAGGGTCCGTTTTGATTGATTGGAATTTTGTGAAAGGTCCGTATTGATTAATTGGAATTTTGTAAAGAATCCGTTTTGATTAATTGGAATTTTGAGAAGGGTCTGGTTTTGATTCATTAGAATTTTGGGGAGGGTCCGTTTTGATTAATTGGAATTTTGTAAATAATCAGTTTTTATTAATTGGAGTTTTGAGAAGGGTCCGGTTTTGATTCATTAGAATTTTGGGGAGGGTCCGTTTTGATTAATTGGAATTTCGTAAAGAATCCGTTTTGATTAATTTCAATTTTGTGAAGGATCCGTTTTGGTTAATTGCAATTTTGTGAAGGATCCGTTTCGATTAATGGAAATTTCGAGAAGGGTACGTTTTGATTAATTGAAATTTTGAGTTGTGAAGGGTCCGATTTGATTGATTAGAATTTTGTAAAGGGCCCGTTTTGATTGATTGGAATTTCGTGAAGGGCGCGTTTTGATTAGTTAAGAGTTTTGAGAAGGGTCCGTTTTGATTAATTGCAATTTTGTGAAGAATCCGTTTTGATTAATCGGAATTTTGTGAAGGGTCTGAACACGGACCTGAATTTCCTCGGGCGCGACCCCCAAAAATAAAAAGAATAACATTTTGTTTTAAAAATATGAATAGAGCAGAGGCGTAGCTAGGTGGGGGCAAGGAGGGGCTGGTGTCCTCGGGCGCAGCGTCAAGGGGCGCCAAATTAAGGTTAATTTATTTTATCTTTAAATGCGAAAAGAAGATTATTGGAACTGAAGAGGTGTGAATTTGTTCGACAAAAAAAGTCGGAGCACCGCAAACCATATCGGGAATGACCAATGTAGAACAGGAGTGCGTGGGAAATCAGACAAATAATTTTGCGAAGCCAGTGTCCCATTTTTCCCTTAGAAGTGAATGGTCGCTAATAAAAATGAAAGTTAAAGGGGCTGTTTTTTAGAGCTATTTATCATTTAGAAAGCATAAAAGTTTTTTTAATTCCCTTTAGGGACGCCCCTAGGCCTCCAGGGGCACAGGGGTGGGGGCGCAAAATCTTCAGTTGTCCCCGGGCGCTGATAACCCAGCTACGCCTCTGGAATAGAATGGAGGGGAATAGTTTCCTTAACGAAATTATTCACTCTATTTACTTTTATTCACAAACCTGACAATTTTTATTGTGTATGCGATGTTATTATATGAACTAAACTACATCACACGTATCAGAAAGTCTACATTTGACCGTCGTATTTTCATAGCGTGGCGTAAAATAAAGTTTCGTTGTAATATAACTAATAATTAACGGGGATCTGAGCGGATTAGTGGAGCAACGAGAGTTTGTTCGAAACTGGAGTGGAACCGGAGCAAAATTTGTTCTGCTCCAATTGTCCGATTTTTAGCCTATTCTCCCGTAAAAATGAAAAAAAAAGTATAAAAGAAGACAATGTCTCGTGAAAATATCGTTAAAAATAAAGCAAAATAAAAAATAGTGAAGTAATTGAATAAAGGTTGAAAAATAAGAAATATGAAAGTAGGAATTTGAGATGGGGGAAATATGTGTCTTTGTTTGTGCCCCCTCCCCTAATAACTTTTCAGGGGTTTGTCCAATTCGAAATATTTTTTTTTTTTTTGCATTCGAAGGATCTCGGCGAGGACATTTCCGGTCCATATTTTATTTTTTAATTTGACCCTTTTTTTCGTTCAATTTTGAAATGTTCATAAAATTTTCATATTAGCTCCGATGGGGTAATAGGAAACAAATACCGTAATTATCTGTGTATAGCCCGCGGGTTATCTACAAAAAAAACTCATTTTTTTTTACTACCTGCGGGCAATAAACAATGCGGGTAATACATGAAATTTAAAAAAAAATACTGTTAAAAAGACAATACCATTCAAACATATCGAAATCTCTTTTCCTGCAAAACAAAATGCAGAGGAATAAATCGTAGCTTTCGAAACAATGTTCCAAAGCAGATTGGGGCTCGGTCGCTACAGGCAAATGTATTGTTTTCTTGGGGTGTATCCCATGTTTTTTTCTGGGTGCGTGTTATACATAAAACGATGCGAGTTATATACCGAAATTAATTTTTTTAGAATGAATTTTTCTTCCTGCGGACTATACAACGATGCGGGCTATTAACCGGTAATTACGGTATTTAGGAGTCAGAGCGATTAGCAGTTGGAGCAAGTAGTTAGGAGTCGGAGCATGTGTGTAGAAGTCGGAGTGGAGCAATTCAGAATGAGGTCTGCTCCAGATCTTTGATAAAATAATATTTAACCGGACAGCAGGTTCTCATAATTTGTGCGCAAAAAGTCTTTGTAATGTTGTTCCTCTTCACCCGTGAAAAGTATTCTACAGGTGCTATTTAAGCCAACCCCCCATGGGCGCTCGTGGAAAAAACACCATTAAAATAATATGCGTAGCTAAAATTTGCTTTCTAATGCTTTTGTTTGCGTTCCTCTCCGGCAATTTGTGACTCAGCGAAAGTGACGCTATCCTTCAATTTCTGCAGAAAGAGCGTGTATTTATGCTGGCTTAAAATAGCCTGTAATCATCATCTTCCTGGGTATATACCACGTGTCGAGAAAATTCACCTTGTGTATTATTGCCATGCAAATCAAGGAATTCTGCGAACTTTCCCCGCAAACCATCTGCTCTTCTCCGTCCCCTTCTCCTGGCTTTTAAAGGTACCCGACCCTGAACCTATCGTTTCACCCTACTAACCCCTGACCTCCTGTCGCCTACGGTAAAAGTGGGAACCAGGTTGCTGCTTCCTGCTTGTATCTTGGAGTCAATCCTTTCATGTCCGCCATTTTTGGGCACATTGGGCGTCGAGCATTACCCTAACATTGATACAAGAATCACCGATGATGATCATTTTTGGCCTCGTCTTTATGAAGGAGCAAAAGCGGAAGTTCAGCTTATTGTTATTACGATTGGAATCCCGTTATAGAGAACTCTTAAAGGACCGGGAAAATAATTCATTGTAACAGAAGGTTCGTTATAACGAAGTATACATTATCCTATTGGGGATTAAAACGGGGCTAAAAATTTATTTCTTTGTAACGGACATTTCTTTGCATTGTTATTCGCTGTAACGGACATTTCATAGTATTGGTATTCGCTATGACTGACATTTCTTTGTATTGGTATTCGCTGTAACGGTCATTTCGTAGTATTGCTATTCTATGTAACGGGCATTTCGTTGTATTGGTATCAGGAGATTTTATTGGATTATTATTATTTAAATTGAATTATTGATATAAAAGTAATTTACAGAATTCTCACATTTTCATCACATCGTTTTTTAATGTTTATTTTAGTTTTTATAAATTCATCAGTTACAATTCACTAAAATTTGTAGTTTCCCTTCACAAGAACCGCTATTGCAAAAACGGACATGTCACAAAATTAACATGCGTTTGCATGAAGTTTTAATATAATGTCAAGCTCTTGTGTTTACATCATTTTTACATGCCACCTGAATATTTCTTCTATATTTCTAATTTTATGTTTAGTTGGTCAATAATTTCTTTTTTCTTTTTTTCCATCAATAATAATAATAAAAAAACATGCTGTGGCCATCATGAATGTTTCTTCATATCTTACATATAAATATTACAAAAATCTTCAAACTCAAGGGGCACCAAAATAAGCAACCGCTAAAAAAAACGGGCCTCTCCCTGGCAGAGTACCAAGCAGTCTCCATTCATGTTCAAAGGAGAAACTGCTAGTGCCGTATTCTGTTCGCTTACATTTTCCAGTTGATATTATGTGCTAGCTATTAAATTTGGTTGCTTTTCATGAATAGGGGGAGTTAACACTCTGATTCGCGTGTTAATAAACGCATCTGCAAAACGAACTTCCCTAAATTTGTAAAAAAGCTGACTGATGGTCCATTTTGTTGAAAACTCATTGGTAAATTTTGTTGAAAACTCATTCGGTAAAACTTGTTGGAAGCTCATTGGTCCATTTTATCGGAAGCTATGTTCATTTTGCTGGAAACTCATGTTCATTTTGTTGGAAACTCATTATTCCATTTTGTTGGAAACTCATGTCCATTTTGTTGGAAACTCATTGGTAAATTTTGTTGGAGACTCATTGGTTCATTTTGTTGGAAACTCAGTGGTTCATTTTGTTGGAAACTCATTATTCCATTTTGTTGGAAATTCATTACTCCATTTTGTTGGAAAGTCATGTCCATTTTGTTGCAAATCCATTATTCCATCTTGTTGGAAACTCATGTCCATTTTGTTGGAAACTCATGTCCATTTTGTTGGAAAAACTCATTATTCCATTTTGTTGGAAAAACTCATTGGTCCATTTTGTTGGAAACTCATTGGTCCATTTTGTTGGAAACTCATTGGTCCATTTTGTTGGAAACCCATGTTTGTGGAGTCGGAGTCGCTTAAAAATGGCCCGAATATTCGTTACATCCCTAATATATATTTGTAAAGGAGTTTTTAAAAGTGTTTTTAAATTCCAGTAGTCGGAGTCGGTCCTTTTCTCAGCGGACTACACTGCCCGGCCTGTAACATACCACTTATAATTTGCAATTGTATTATGTCAGCAAGAATGTTCCATTGATTTTTGTGGACTGGTGAGCAATTTATTTTGTGGGCTGATTGCATCTCTAGATTTGTTCGGCCAAAACCTACGTGACTGTTGTCTTTTATTTACAGGTCATTTTTCCATCTGCCGGTGTTTTATGCCGACAAACGCATTTTGTGTGTGAAATATTTCGTTGATTAGTCGCATTTCTTTTTCCTACTTTCGTTAAAAAGTTTATCACATTTTCCCAAAGGTTCGGGTCTGGATCATACTATTCCGTTAAATAATCAGGCTCTATCGTACAAATATATATAGATGTTGAGTTTATAGAGTGTCTATAAAATTCACAGAAATTCTTTGAAGATCGCTTGAGATTTTCGCTTTAATCTATATAGTAATTTGAGATATTTGTAGATGTTGATATTATAGAGCATGTCTATAAAATTCATGGAAATTCTTTGAAGATCGTTTGAGATTTTCTCTTTAATATAATAATCTACGTTATAGAGTAACGTAAAACTTTTATCTGGACATTATGGGGTAAAGTTTTCGTCCAGGCATTTAAAAAAATGTACAAAGAAAGGCAGTTTCGCGAGGTCAATTCGAGTAAGAGGAGCTAAACTGAAACAAACGTTTTGTACCAAAATGTCGGATGGCCTGTACCCTGCCTTCTAAACCTACCTTTCATCATTTACCCCATAGGGTTGATTCCTTCCCCCAAACCCTTTTCGCTGCTAAAAGGGGTCGGCAGATTCCGAATACTTTCCCCTCTACCCGTTCAGATGTTCTTCCCAGGTGTTTCTTCAGAAATTATGTTCCACTTCCCTCGGTAATCACTTTTGGGGAGAGTTGATGGCAGAAGTGGAATTGGAGGGGTTATGTAGGCTTTTGTGTTTGGGGAAAACTCTGATGTAGCCTTACTGTTTTCAGTTTTCACCTGTTCTTTTCTTCTTATGTGACGTTGACGGTAAATGTGTTAGGCACTTGAAATAGCTGTCAGAAGAAACTTTTGTGTGTATGTGTGAGAGAGAGAGAGTTAGAGCTAATCACACCGGGCATCCCTCCCCCTTTTTTTTAAATGAAAAATCACTTTTTCTTCCATTTGTGTATGTTCGTTCGGAATTTTATTCATGTTTCGTATAGTTGCTCATCATTTTTCAAGAAATGGGATAGATATTGTGAATTTCTTTTGTTCAAAGTCATAAGGACAGCAAAAACATATCTTTAAAACAATAAACAATGCTTCTTCCATGTAAAAATTCGTGAAACTCAAATTTCGTCAATAATGCATTTGCGCAGTGAAGAACCTGAATTTGCTCCTGGGAGGGGAATGGAAAGGTAGGGAGAGATTGACCCTTTATTCGAGCGTTACTTGTTGCCATCGGCAGTATTAATTAAAAACCTAGGGTTCTGGAAAATTGCAACCCCCCCCCCCCCCCTTCCTCGGACTCCACCAATATTTTGTGGCTTTTTTCTTACCAAATAAATTCGTCCTTTTCCAGTGTGAAATCATGACTTCTCTCCTTCAGGATACTGACAACTCATTATTCATAAAAAACAAATTTTTTTCTAATGGCACATTAAAAGACAATTGAACATCAAAAGATAACAATAAACTATAAATGATTGTGAGCAGTCCAGTAGCGTTCCCAGATTGATGTCCGAGGAAGGGCGGAGCATCGAAACAGGTGTGAGACATGTCCATCTCTTCGAGAAGGTCACACAAGGTGCAAAAAGGGTCATAGAAAAACTCTAAGGGTGAAATCATAATATAGCACAGGAAAAATCCTAAACAAAATTTTTGTTTTGAAAAGAATTTTAGTGACTTTACAAGAGGAAGCAAATCCTAAAAAATAAGGAAATTTAGTCACTTTCAGTCATTTTAATGAAAAAAGGGGGAATCCTGAAAGTAAATATGGTTCTAGAAAATAAGATAAATTTATAACTACTGAAGGATAAATTGTCAACAGTTAAGTAAAAAAAAAAAAAAACCCAAACCAAAAATGAATTGCAAGCCAACGAGAGAAGGACGACGTTGTTATTGAAATGGGGGCCTGTATTCCTCCTGGTGTAATCCTGCTGTGGGAGATTACTGTGATACAAAATTAACATCTCTTCCGCATCAGCTTTTTGCTGACCGACGGAGATGACATTTCATCGTTAATCCCTTCATATGCAGGTGTGCTTACCAGGGCTTGTGTTTGGTCAGTAGATATATTTCTTGGGTCGTTGGTCAGTGATCGTTTCATTTGCAGATGCATTCTGTCAGTCGGTGTGTCATTAGTAAATCTAATCGTTTCGTTCACTAGGAATCACAGCGTCATTTCATCCTATTGGTACGAGTTTTCCACCCTCTGGGTTAAATCTCTTGTTTTTCTCATTTAGTCAGCAGATTTTTTTTTCGTCTGCATGTGTTTTGGGATTGACCACAATCTGTTGATAGGTGCTTTAGATGTTCAGATCTTTCTGCCGATAGCTCAGGAAAATGTTCTTTTGATAGATCATTGTTTTTTTGTACCGACTCAGGAATCACAGCGTCATTTAATCCTATTGGTACCAGTTTTCCACCCTCTGGGTTAAATCTCTTGTTTTTCTCATTTAGTCAGCAGATTTTTTTTCGATTGCATGTGTTTTGGGATTGACCACAATCTGTTGATAGGTGTTTTAGATGTTCAGATCTTTTTTGCTGATATCTCAGAAAAATGTTTTTTGATAGATCACTGTTTCTTTGTACCGACTTGCATTTTTCGGTCAAAAACGTCTTTTGGATGGTGGTTCGTTGTCAATCCAACGGTCGAGATAATGTTATTTCTTACTTGCGATACACGGTATGTGGGTTATTTTCTTACTAGGACTTTCAGTTATCCACTCATGTTATTATCGGTTGTATTTGTCAGCAGATTATTTCGTTTATTATTTTTGCGTTTTGGACTGTTTGCGTTTCCTCTACCTAGTGTTTTTGGCTCAAAAGATTACGCCCTCGTTTTGGCGAACTTTCTGTTATAGGATCAGTTGATATTCATTCGTATTTCACAGATACGTTATAGTACATATTTTTTCTTTCATGCATCACTTCATCTGTTGGTATTTTATATAGATAAGTTTTGTCAACAAAGTTTTCCTCGACTCTTTGGTGGATCTTGACTATATTGATGCTTGGTAGATACAGTGTAATTAACTTTGAATTTTAAAGTCAATGATGTTTTAAAGTTTAGTATCTCATGTCTGGATTCCTTCTAAACAGCTATCTTTCGTTTCAAGACGTTTCATCGACAGGTACAATTAGTTAGCAGATCAGTTCCGCACATTTCTATATTGATGTTCAAATAGCATCTCTAATTATTTCTGATTAGTAATTCTTGGTCGTCCATGGTTTCGTTTCGTCGTTAGGTACCTTGGTTGACAGATAATTTCCACAAATTTGTCCTTTGACGTGAAAATCCTGACTTCCCTCATCTGAGCAGCAAAATCTCGATTATATTATGTCATCACGTCAAATAAATCTCCCTTCGCTTCAGTATTTGTGAGTGGTTACATGTATAAATTTAAAGAAAAACAAAGAGCCGGAATTTTTTTAGAACATCTATGTTTTAAAACCTGGATTTGTACCATCGATGTTTCGAAGCATCGGTATTTTTGCATATGTGTAGCAACTTTGTATAGAAAAAACTGCTACCTGTAAAATGGAAATGACGGTGCCTACGTATTACCCCATCGACCATTTTCGCCAAATTTAAATTAATTTTTTCTGATTATTTATCATTAAATTTGGCGCTTAAGCCTATGTTTGACTTTGGCTTTGGCGTCAAATTTTTTCGCCAATTTATTAATGGACGGAATAATACGTAAGGAACGAAATGAAAATATTGGGAGAAAAAAAAATTTATTTTTTATGATTTTTTCTCTCTCTCTGTGTGCAACAGAGAAAGCTGTTCTTCACTACAAGTTTGTTTCACTTTCTCAATGCTTATTGCTTGTTTTTCTCTCGCTGTAAATCATTTTTAAAATTTCAATACTGTTGCGTTTGACAGCTGTATGCGAAAGAGTTGCGAAAAATATGGTGATAACTGTTGATAATAAGGGTTGATCATATTCAGACCTTTTTTATTTTATCTCCTGCTATCATAAAGATAAGACTCTTATCTTGTAAGCTGATTTACAAGTCTTTAACGGATTCGTGACATTTTGGAAGCACATTATAGCTTGTTGTCATATTCTGATATCCAAAAGTTTTTTGTTGTTGAAATTGAATTTCTGTTACTCAATCCCACATTAAAAAAGATGAATGGCAACCGATTGCCCCCCCCCCCCCCTCCCTAGAAATTTTCTGACTAAGTAAGTTAAATCTTTTGTATTAGTTAAAAACAATCTTCAGAAGCAATTTCAATTATTTCTTTTAAATGTTAAAGCAATTTAGTTGCAGAGGAATGTTTGTTATCCTAATTGCGTTTAGAAGGGAACTCAACATTTTATAACTGATATTTCGTTATATCGTTATGTCCTATAGAAAGATTTCACTATAATTAATATATGTATAGTAATACATAAAACATACATTGCTATACTTCACAACATAAATATTACAAAGTATGCAATTTTTTGCCTTTTGTTTTAAGCTTCCTACTGTCATAAGCCTTTTTTTACTGTTTTCTTATTTTGAAATGCATTACTATGTTATTGTAATTTGTGATTGACAAACTATTGGTAAACTATGATTTATTTTGCGATCCGGTAAAACCGGGAAATTCTGATGTCCGGGATAGCGATAGTCGCGGGAACTCCGGATAATTGGTTCTCTACATCTCTTGGCATCGTTTCTCAACCTGGGGGGTCGCGACCCCTGGGGGGTTCGTTCTCAGTTATGAAGGGGGTCTCAATCTGACCATAAAAGGACGAAACATCACTTTTTTGGACAAAATACTTTGCATTATAATCAAATGCTGCAAAATTCAATGTTATACCAATGCAATATAGTAAAATGCACTCTCAGAAATAGAGCTCTCATTTTCGACGATTCTTGAATGGTAAAGAAAATTTCGTCATTTACAACGATTCTTTCCTCGCTCGATCACGTCACTTGAAAAAGTTACCACACGAATTTCGCCAATTCGACGAAAGGTTGACTCGGAGCATTTTTCACGAAGCCATTTCGTCAAATGCGACGAAAGTTTCGTGAGAGTGTAGCATGCGTTTCTGAGTGTGTGTGTGTGGGGGGGGGGGGGGGGTTCAAGGCTTTTCAAATTTTTTTTCGGTATATAAGGCGGTCGTAAAACTGAAAATGTTACGAAACGATGCTGTACTGTATTTTATAGATACACAAACTGAGCTTCCTTTCTGCGCTTCCTTCTTTTGAATAAAAAACTTGATACGCGTTTGCTATGTTTTTAGTTTTCGAAATATAATTATTACTTATACAGAATTCATTTGCTGATCCAGTTGAGGGAAAAATTCTCATAAAATTTAGTTGCTCGCCTCCCCCCACCTCGTGAAGTGCAAACGAAGCCCCATTAAAGCTCCTAGTTTCATCCATGAGCGATTATGATGTGAAAAGTAGGAGAAACCGATCCATTTAATGAGCTAGGAGCGTGTAGTTGGAGTGGAAAATGTGAATGAAATTTGTCGTACATGCATTAGCATTTATCGAGCTGAAAATAGACGCTGCAAAGCGAGTGGCTATCGTGTCAATTACGGATAAAACTCTTGTTACCTTTTGCTAAAATTATGATGCGTGTATTTCGATATAAATTGGAATGGTTGTAGTATCTTGTAGTTGAGAAGTAATAAGTTTGTTAGCGATAGAGCTGGTATGGTATATAACTGGATGGTGCAACATTCTCACAAATCACATGACTCGATTGGCATCATGCTGGCAACATTTTGAACTATGATCGCGCTTTTGGCATAATTAATACTTTTTTTTTGTTTTAAATTTATTGCATCGAATGTGTGTATTTCCACTAGTTACGAAAGATACTCAGGGTTCACACAGGGGAAAAATACAAGGTGGGATTTCCCTCCTTGACCAAAATTTTAAGTGGGATTTTTAAAATTTAAGCGCAAACAAATTTTTTTTCGAGTGGGATTTCAAAAAATATTGCGGGAATCGCGGGGCCTGATACTTATTATTCTTAGAAACTTACTGCTTTAAATCAGGGGTCGCTCCAGAGGAAATTCAAGTCCGTTTTCGGGCCCTTCATAAAATTCCAATCAATCCAAACGGCCCCCTGACGATTCCAATTAATCAAAACGGACCCCCCCCCCCCCCCCCCCACAAAATTCCGAGCTACCAAATCATACTTTTTACAGAATTATTTATTAAATAAGCTCAAAAAATAATACAATTCTTTTATCACTGTGTGTTTAGATTTTGAATTTTCCCGAAAGTATTTGAATTTTCACAAAAATATTTGAATTTTCACAAAAATATTTTAAATTTTACAAAAATATTTGAATTTTCACAAAAATATTTGAAATTTTACAAAAGTATTTGGATTTTCACAAAAAAAATTGAATTTGAATTTTCACAAAAATAGGGTCCGCAAGAGGGAATTCTGGTCCGTTTTCGAACCTTTCACAAAATTCCAATTAATCGAAACGGACCCTTCACAAAACTCCAAGTTTCTAAATAGTACTTGTCACACCATTATTTATTAAAAAAGAGGCAATAATGAAATTTTTCGTCACTATATGTTTAAATTTTCAATTTTCACAAAATTCGTTGATTTTTCATGAAAATCTCTTTAAAATTCACAAAGAACGGACCCTCTTAAAAATGCTGAATCGACCCCTGGTAATGTTTTTTTTTTGAGCCTCTATATTTCGGATTCAATGTTTATTAAGTAAACATTATTAGAAGGGTGCAAGAGGCGTTAATAGGGGGGGGGGGGCAATGTAGATGTTTGAAAAAATGCTTTCATAAACGTTCTCAAAATGGAAGGATGAGGCGAGAATCGTAGCAAAAATTTCTACATTAACTAGCCTGATAATACAGAAATAAATTTCTGGTGTTGGTATTAAAATATATGAAGCAGTATCGTCAATCGTGGGGGCGCCACTGTAGCCTTGATTAGCCACTTGCGCTTTATAGACGTCATCGTGCTATAATAAAATTATATTGGCCAAAAACTTGTGATGAGCAGAGAATCAGGATTGCTCATAAAAAAAATAATTAGAGAGCTAAAGCCTTTTCGTGATAGTATTTTTCTCGACTGCAAATTAATCGCAATAAAGGAATTTCGATCAATTTTCCAACCAAAAAAAAAAAAAAAAAAATTGAACTTGGTTATTAAATGTAACGCATTTTGAGTGAACTCAACACTTTCATGAGATATTGTCTTCCAAGATCATATTTCTACGCGTTAGGTAATTTGACACCTACAGAATATTTTTCTGTGCTGTCGCATCGTGTCCAATGATGTTTTATCAAAGTTTCAACACATCCCAGCGCATATTATGTTTGCACAAAATTTCTAAGAAATGGAAAAGCAGGGCGTGCCCATTACCACGATGAATGTGTTAATGGCGCACATTTTCGGATTTTCAGGTCAAGTTTAATGCGTTTCATTTTCACATTTGAGTATCAGAGTTTTAACGAGTCATGTAAGTCATTAATATTATTATTTATTTATTGATTTTTTGAAATGGTTATTGGGCCTTCTATGTTCCAAAATGTCGCTAAAGGTCATAAATTTTATTTGAGGCTGCTTACCTTTTTTTTTGCAGAGATAAAGGTTGGGTTCACTTGAAAATGTTGACCAGCCGAGAAGTTTAAACGAAAACATATTTATTTTTATTATATTCTATATTTGTTTTACGTAAGAACCACGGGTAAGAACTTAATAATGGGCTACGAACTTCTGAAATTCCTAAATATTCTATACACCTTTAAGGTGCCTAAAAACCTTCGGGGAGCTTTTTTCCTAAATATTTGAAATGTTATTCAGTTTTTTGAAAACATTGAATAATCCAGAAAAACGCAAAATTTTTATTTATTTACTTTTTTTTTGCACCAAGACACAGAATTTCTTTAAAAAATATTACAATTCCCCAAAACACGATGTCTCGGTGTTAATCCTTGTTCTCATAAAGTAGCATATATGCTACTTTATGAGAATAAGGGTTAAGTGAATATACTGTAATTTTGTAAATTTTATTACAATAAAAATAACCTTCTCCAGGAATAGACCTCATGGTCATAGATAAAAATTTTTTATATTTTTTCTCATTAGTTCGAGTTAGAAACTGGCATCAGTTTTAAGGATTTTTCTTTTCGTCTGCAGTTTATCTTTCAGAGCTCTGCATGTAATTTAACTCTGATAATGGAAGAAAATAAAATAAAATTATGTGTTTTCTCATCAGTTCAAGTTAGAAACTGGCATCAGTTTAGGGGATTTTTTTTTTCTTCTGTAGTTTATCTTTCAAAGCTCTGCGTGTAATTTAACTCTGTTAATGTAAAAAATATAATTATGTGTTTTCTCATCAGTTCAAGATAGAAATTGGCATTAATTTTAGGGACTTTTCGTCTGCAGTTTATCTTTCAGAGCTCTGCATTTAATTTAACTCTGATAATAGAAGAAAATAAAATTATGTGTTTTCTAGGGCTTATTCAGTGTATTTCACATCATTTCATTGTAAAATATAGAATATATATAGTAAAAATAACAAATTTCAAATAATTAAGGACAAAGCTCTCCGAAGGTATTTAGGAATCATCATCTTTTATTTTAAAAAGTTCATGACATTAAATAATTCAATGTTAAGAGTTGCGTGCTGTCTGCAAAATGGCCTCGTAAGCTTAAGATCGCGGTTTTAAATTTGGCCTTGTCGGTGGATTTTCAAGATAGTAAAACAATTAGCATAATTTGGCTCTCGCGTTAAATGTTCCTTATTCACATGATGAAAAACGTTCTTAACTAAAACTTTATAATTTCATAGTCTCATTTTCCCTCGAAACTTTTTGATCTGGATTTTTAAGGAGATTTCCAAATGAATGAATGATTAAATGAATGAATGAATGAATGACTCAATATATAAAATCGTGAAAACATTTATTTGAAATATTTAAGAACGAAAGCTAAATGAGAAAGAGATATATATATGTAAGAACGGCTGTCCCGTTCTATCTTCTACAGCTGTGGCCGCTAAAACCCATGTAAGACGAGGCACAGGGTTTCGTTGGAATTCTTTATTGGTAAACTTTAACACACAAATATCATAACATTAATATTGTTGGAACGAAGGACATGAAGTCATCAGCACGTTTCAAGAAGCAAGAACCCCGATTTTTGTTCGGGCAGTCGTATTTATATGGGGGAAAATCTCTTAGACTGCAGACAACATTCCCTACACCACGTGATAGCACGTGGTTTAAATAGGAGGGCCATATGGAAAATAAAATATATTATTGGCTTTAATGCCGTAGACAGGGGCTGGCCTAAGTCTACGGGGAAAAAAATAGTCTGGAGGGAATTAATGAGGGAAACCAACTTGAGCTTAGGCATGACCATATATGGTAACGCGTTAGAGAAATTTATGAGTGAGACAACCCTGAGTTGTCAAGTTTAATATGGAAAAAGCCAGACAAAGGAGACAAAGGACTTCTCCATATCACAGCCTGACAAAGGATTTTTCCATATTACATCCCCCCTCCCCAAAAGTTCTATTACTTTAAATATTGAAGAAGTGAAGAGTGTTTGCGTTCTGCGGAGTGATTAAACGAAAGGGTCGTTATCTGTGGTGCTTTAGAATTGAAATTATTTTCATGTGCTAAAGGGAATTTGGATAGAGTAATTTTTAATGTGTTATTCCAAAATGGTATTATTTCGAATTTTCTTCATAAATATCTTATAATTATATGAATATCTTTTTCTCCCGTTGGGTTTTTTTTACATGATATTGCTTTAGAATTTATTATGATATAAATTGATCATGTGCTTTGGAAGAATAAGTTCTTTATTTGATGATATATTAATTATCGGTTTAAATTTTTAAAAGGGATCTTGTCAGCACGGGTTTTTTTTTTTTTTTTTTGACATTAAGATGTTTGAAATAGTAAATTTATCAATGTGCTGTGTAATTGAAATTATGGTATATTTTTTGCAGTATTATGAATAGTTCTGTATATATTTTAGATGTTATGCATTTGTTTACGCGGAATATTTTTGTTGTTAAAGTGGGAAGGTAAAAAAGGAAAAATGTCAAAAATTTGTGTGTTATTAGAATTATGTTATTACGTAGTGGTAAAATGAGCAAGACCATTGAAAATGAAAAAAATTCTGACTTAGAGTCTTCCCACAAAGAAAATTCAAACATGGATGGAGATAACTTAAACCGTAAGGATGCGGAAACTCAAGCAGAGGCAACTGCCGATTTAAGCTTAATAAAAATGGATTCAGAATGTCAAACGATTAGTGATAAAATAAAAGAGATAAGTTTGGCAGATGGCTCTTCTACTTCAAAAATTGAAATAAAAGACAAAAATTCGGGTAGCTCACCTGAAATTTTATTATTTGAACCAGAGTTAGGGATAAATTTTTCAGCATGGTTAGCTCACTTTAACCAGCAAACGGCTCAGAACAATTTAAATGATAATTGGAAATTAAAAAATTTTCAGAAGTTTATTCGCGGGTCAGCCTTAAAGCTCTACATCAATCAATGCCTTTGCTGTAATTCCTTTCATGAAATCATTCAAATTTTTGAAGAACATTACTTTACTCCAGCAAGTAGTTTTCTTGATTTTCAAAATTTAAAATTTTCTGGAAATCCGAAAGAGTTATACTCCTATTTTACGGAAAAAGTAGAAATGGGAAGAAAAATAAAACTTAGTAATCAACATATCCTTGATGGGCTTTCAGTTGGGCTACCTGCCCAAGTTAGGGCATTTTTGGTAATAAAAGAGCCAGAAAATCCTACCGGCTTGTAAGAACGGCTGTCCCGTTCTATCTTCTACAGCTGTGGCCGCTAAAACCCATGTAAGACGAGGCACAGGGTTTCGTTGGAATTCTTTATTGGTAAACTTTAACACACAAATATCATAACATTAATATTGTTGGAACGAAGGACATGAAGTCATCAGCACGTTTCAAGAAGCAAGAACCCCGATTTTTGTTCGGGCAGTCGTATTTATATGGGGGAAAATCTCTTAGACTGCAGACAACATTCCCTACACCACGTGATAGCACGTGGTTTAAATAGGAGGGCCATATGGAAAATAAAATATATTATTGGCTTTAATGCCGTAGACAGGGGCTGGCCTAAGTCTACGGGGAAAAAAATAGTCTGGAGGGAATTAATGAGGGAAACCAACTTGAGCTTAGGCATGACCATATATGGTAACGCGTTAGAGAAATTTATGAGTGAGACAACCCTGAGTTGTCAAGTTTAATATGGAAAAAGCCAGACAAAGGAGACAAAGGACTTCTCCATATCACAGCCTGACAAAGGATTTTTCCATATTACATATATATATACATAGCTGCCAACCTTTCCTCATTTTGAAGAAGCTTTCCTCATTTTCTTGCTTTTCTGCATTAATGATAAGATCTTCCTCATTTTTGCTAAGAGTGATAAAGTATGATGCGCTACTCTTTAGGCACATCCAGATTAAGATGCACATGCATTGAAAACTGAGTCTGAACTGAGTTTTTGCCGCATGTGCCACAAATGTTTCCTATTCGTTCCATAGACTGCAAAATGATCACACATGCTCGGCGTGCCCTCTTCAGCTCCAACAAATTGGCTCAGAACCCAAACTACCTTTGGCGCGGCATCTGGTTTGCAGTTTAGCTACGTTTTCCACTGCAAGGGGGTATATTTGAACATGAATGATTTTTTGCACAGGAAATAAGAAATTCATTTGCTTACAAGTTTTTACTTTTTAAATTTGCAGCATTTTGTTTTATAATAGAGATAATCAAAGGTCTTGAATGGTCTTATTAATAATCATGTCTAAAGATTTGTTTTTATAATATAATTAAATTGGACCAATCCCTCATTGTATAAACATGTACTTTGTTTAAAAGGTCAACATGAAATAATTGTAAATATTCAGTAATGATAATAAAACTTGGTTTTTATTTTATTTTATTTTAATTATCTATAGCGTAAACAATAATAATAAAATTACACGTTAATATAAAGCACAAATGAGCAATAAAATGCACACATATGTTTCGGGATTGCTTGGAATCCCTTTTTCAATGCGACAGGGTGCTTCTAGATGCAAAACATCCAAATGAAGCAGACAGAACAACAAAAACAAAGCTTATATAGCCTAAGACTTATTTGTAAACCAATGAGAATAAAGGCAGCGTGAAGTGGAAGTAGAAGTAGCAGGAAGACACCAGTAAGAGAGCAACAAACGAATCCAGTTGAAAGTACAGGAAGTAAAAAGGAATATCAATAAAAATAAAGCAAAAAAGACGACAGCATGCATAAAAATTGCAAAAATAATAAAATAAAATACAAAGAAAATTGAAATAAAAATTTGCCATTGCGTAATTTGGCATTGCGTAAAATCTTCTGCATTTTACGTAATTTCTTCAGCAAATTTTTAGATTATCTTCTACATTTTTTGAAATACTGGTTGGCAGGTATGTGAGCAATATATTATTAATTTGACATTGGTGTATACGGGAAAGTAGGCTCGCATAGCTCTAGACGGAACTTCTTGTTACTTTATAAAATATCCCATTGAAAGAACAATGACTTTTGTCAACTTTTAAAATGCGTGCTACTTTTGCTAAAGAAAGATAAAAGAACATGTATAGATTTTTCACCTATGCAAACGTTTGACAGTTTTTACTTACCATTTCCAATAATAAGCAAATAAATCCGAGTGAAAAATTGTCCTCGATTCAACAAAACATGAGCAGTTTTGTAACTAAGTAAAAAATGTTTTCTCTAAGTCAAAATAAAAATTCTTTGTTTATTGTGTTACGTGGTTACATTGTTTGGGGCTGTTGCACAGGCAACCGTAGTAGTAAATGCCGCAGGGATTTTCGCGATTAGTTTAGTTAAAAGCTTTTTAAAAATTGATGAACGTAGTCCTTCTGATTTGGGTTAAGGCTGAAAAGTACGTTAATGTCTGGAAGAACATACGTTGTTTGCTCTTGTGTGTAAACACGATCTTAATGTTATGAAATGTTAATAATGGAGTTGTTCATTGTACCTTTTTAGATGAATTTTAAATGGCTGAAATGTAATTGATTAATCTTTTTTTTTTTGTGAATGGTTATTCTGCTGCCAGGGGTCAACCCAGCCTTTTTAACTGTGTCCGTCTTTTGTGAATTTTAAAATGCTTTTTGTGAAAAAGCAAATAATTTTGTGAAAATTCAAAATCTAAACACATGGTTGAAAAAAAATGTATTGGTTTTTGCCGCGGATTTTTTAAAAAAAAATGTGTTTTGAAAAATACGACTTGTAGCTCCGAATTTTGTGAAGGGTCCGCTTTGATTGAATGGAATTTTGTGAAGGGTCCGCTTTGATTGAATGGAATTTTTTTAAAAGGGTCCGTTTTGATTGAATAGAATTTTTTGAAGGGTCCGCTTTGATTGAATGGAATTTTGTGAAGCGTCCGTTTTGATTGAATGGAATATTTTGAAGGGTCCGCTTTGATTAAATGGAATTTTGTGAAGGGTCCGTTTTGATTGAATGGAATTTTTTGAAGGGTCCGCTTTGATTGAATGGAATTTTGTGAAGGGTCCGTTTACATTGATTCGAATTTTGTGAAGTGTCCGTTTTGATTGAATGGAATTTTTTGAAGGGCCCGCTTTGATTGAATGGAATTTTGTGAAGAGTCCGTTTTGATTTAATGGAATTTTTTGAAGGGTCCGCTTTGATTGAATGGAATTTTGTGAAGGATCCGCTTTCATTGATTGGAATTTTGTGAAGTGGTCCGTTTTGAATGAATGGAATTTTTTGAAGGGTCCGCTTTGATTGAATGGAATTTTGTGAAGGGTCCGTTTTCATTGATTGGAATTTTGTGAAGTGTCCGTTTGCCTTAATTGGAATTTTGTGAAGGGTCCGAAAACGGACCTGAATTTCCTCTGGCGCGGCCTCTGGGTACGTAACATGCATATTCTAGATTTTAAAAAAAATTTCCCAGGAATTTCTTAATTGTTTTGTGACCCTAGTTTACTTTGCTTTTGTTTGCGCCTTAAGTTTTTGTTTTGTTCATACTTTTTTATAAAATGATTCCGAATCCTAGCGTTTTTATTGTCCACATTGTATGACAAATAAACAATCAAATTTTTTCTATAAAAAGCTTCGATTTTTTAAAAATAGTTGACTCTGTCTTTTTTTTTTTTGTGCTGTTCTGTGTGTGTAGGGGGAGGGAGGGGGGAGTTATAACCTGCTTAACCTTCTGAGAGCCATTGAACCATTGTCACGTTCTCCAGAATCTATTTTAATTGACTACTTTAATTGGTTATCACGTTCAAAATCGTTTGAAATTGATACTGGAAAATGCGGCATCATGTGGCTGTATAATCACGTTCAGAACAGCTGATTCTTGTTCTTATTATCTTGTGATTATGTTATATTTAAAAAATAAGAAAATTTGTACACATTCATAAAAATACATTTGATAATATGGAGACCAGATACCGTTCAGATCACAGCCGTTCAGAGTCATGTTTGTAAAACGTGATCTCATGTTCATAACAGGTTTAAGTGTGTTGGCATTCATTCTGGGCGAATGCGATCTTACACTCAAGGGGCAAAAGAGGGTTAAATTTTTTACAAAAAATTCTATTTATAGTGTGCAATTTAAGGGTGTCAAATTCTGTTCCTTGTCCACTGCCGCAGGTGTACCAAAATCGTCCTTAAATCTTTTGGCGAAGATCAAAATGTTAAAAATATATCCTAAGTTGAAATCATTGAAAATAATTTTCTCTCATAAAATATCGCCATTCGAGCGATGCGTCGCCAAACGTGCAACGGGGATATCTGTTTCGTGTATCAATCTGCATTAGGCCAAGGCTGAGCTTGATATGAAATCCTCGCACGCTATGTGCTACTGTAACCTTGAGGATCCCCTCCTTTTTTTCTCTCTTGAACTTTATTATTCTTGACACTCCTTTATAATATCACACTGAAAGTTGGTGACAGTGATTCAAATGCTGAACGATGTGACAAGTTCATATATTTCCCGTAATGTTCGCCATTGAGGGTTTTACATGCGTCTTTTCCCCCTCTCTTAACCTCTCTTCTTGTATAAATGTTCTTATATATTTTTTCTTTTTCTTTGTGCAGTTGAATGTGGACATGATATGTGAATTGAATTTTTATGAATGCATTATGTATATTTTCTTATTTTTTGTTGAAATAAAATAGTTTGTTTTCACAATAAAATTATCTTCTGTTCTTGAAAAGTTGGTTTAATTTATCGATTCATTATCGATATCATAGCTATTTTTCTTGACCTGAAACAAAAAATTGAAATTACAAATAAACATCCGTCTGCAAAAAAGATAAAATTTTCAGTCATTTCCGAAGAAATAAATTTTCAATTCTTTACGAAATTGAAAATTCTTTAAAAATGCTCTCTTAGAATTAACTTATATTAAACTCTCACTCATCAGGGGTCGATCCAGCATTTTTAACAAACTCCGGTTTTTGTGAATTTTAAAAGGATTTTTGTGAAAAATCAAGTAATTTTGTGAAAATTGAAAATTGGTGAAAAACATTTTTTTTTTTTTTTTTTTTGTCGCTTATTTAATAAATAATTCTGTAAAAAGTACGATTTGGAAGCTA
The DNA here is from genome assembly GCA_038502835.1 of Octonoba sinensis. Classification (NCBI taxonomy): domain Eukaryota; kingdom Metazoa; phylum Arthropoda; class Arachnida; order Araneae; family Uloboridae; genus Octonoba; species Octonoba sinensis. The sequence continues at coordinate 16,947,890 of CM076604.1, forward strand.
GGAATTTTGTGAGGGGGCCGTTTTGATTGACTGGAATTCTGTGAAGGGTCCGTTTTGATTGACTGGAATTCTGTGAAGGGTTCGTTTTGATTGATTAGAATTTTGTGAAAGGTTCATTTTAATTAATTGGAATTTCGTGAAGGGTTCGTTTTGATGAATTGGAATTATTGAAGGTGTGGAAAGATTACTAACATTGACAGGAACTTAAATACGAGTGTGATTGTCAGTATTAATATGTTGTATCGTAATTACAGAAGTAACTTTTGAACTAAATATAAGTTCCTCCTTTCTTTTTATTGCATTATGAACTTTAAATATATCAGGTTATGTAATATGTTTGCTAACTGTGCTTTTTTTCTCTTTCAGGTAAATTGTTTTACTAACTTCTTGTTTGGAAATGAAGATAATCTGTGTATTAATATTTCTGTAAGTTCCGTTCTGTATGTTTCAGACATGAGTGATTTTTTCTTTTGTCTTTCAATGTATGCATATCGTAATGTCTTGATTTTTAAGGCGACATTATAATTGTGTAGACTTACATGTACTTTTCCGTTAGCCCTAGGAAAGCGAAAAATTGTCAATTATGGCAATGTTCGCCAATATAGATTATTTTAGCCAAGATGTTTGTATGCATATGCTGTTGTTGTCAAAAGGAAAAAAACGACACTAGGGCTCGGTTAGGGGCTGTTGACAATAGGGTTGATGCTATTGCTTTTTATCCTTTTCTTTTTCTCATTTATCTCTTTGTTCCTGTTCATTTCGCCCTAAAAGGTAGCTCTATTTCAGTATAGCAGTACAACTCCTGTTCCATGATAATCCCATAGAACTAGAACATTTTAGCTCATCCTCTAATAGAAACAACATTGTACTAATTTCTGTATTCTGTGGAAATCCATGAATTTGACTGGTTTTCTTTCAAAATCTTCAACAGTTTTCTCGTTGCAATACGGAATTTGAGAAAACCCTTTTGTGTCCCCCCCAGAGATTTGTGTTCTTTTTGAGTACTCTTTGGAAGATTCAAGGTTTGATGTGTACATTTTTTAAATTGAATGAATAAAACAATGTGCTGTGTTTTTTACTTGTTATTAAGATAAGACAGTAGTTAAAGTTAATCGATTATAGACAGAATTCCAATTTTGACCATCACGTTAAAGTGGTTTTAACAGTAATGTTTCAGGTGTAACTTCAATTAATATTTGTAGATCATATTAAATTATGCAAAGTTTGGATCGCAAAATGAACCATTGACAAAAATTCTCTTTTCCAAGTCCTAAACTGTATTATCTTTTTGCATCTGACTTCATGCTTGTATTTCACTTCATAAATACTTTTTCATATTTATGTCTTTAATGACATAGTTTAACAAGAAAATGCTGGTAAATTTAACAAAATAAAGCATGTTTTCACAAACATTATTATTTTTCCTACCTTTTCCTTCCCTCAAATTCTGTATAAAAGCAATCTGTGAGTAACTTATTGCAAATAACTTTTTTAGTTTGAGATGGCGAAAGTAAAATTATATTAAAAAACTGTTCAAATGTAGATAATGATCAATTCAGCTTGCTAGATACGGCCCTTAACCTTTGCTACTTTTATTCGCCAACCTCCTTCCCTGTTAACTCTAGTAGGCCTTAGGCATGGCTCCCCCCGGGATCGAGGTAGTGGGGTCCACGGATTTTACATGCACGTATCCCCAAGTGTACATGGTAAACTTTGATACTGGAACTAATTGGTTATAGGAATCGGCCCACTAATGGATTCCAGCATTGAATAAGTATACTTCCTTCTAAACTATTCAAACCTTCGATAACTAAAGGGCTGCCAAATATTCAGGATAAAAAGTAGCCCAAAACGTCTAGAAAAGTAGCCAGAGACAACAAAAACTCTCCCAAATTGTTTCTTTTAACTTCCATTCGATTTTAAATATTATTTCACAAAGAAAATGCTATTTTTAGTTTCTAAAATGTCTAAAAAAAGGGTTTTTTTTAAAAAATTAAGTCCAAATTTTAAGTCTCTAGGCTACTTATTGAAGTTTTAGGTCACCCGCCATGGCAAAAAGTAGCCCAATCCGCTATTTATCACCCAATCTGGCAGCACTGAAAACTATTAAATTTTCATATCTTAAGACGATTTTCCTCCATGATGTATCTTTCTATGCTTCGTATATCTTTAAATATTACCAAATACAGATAATGATCTTTTTAACACTCTATAAAGAACAAAAGAAGATTTTCATTCAAAATGCTTTTTGTAATTTTTAGGTTGACAATGAACTTACGTTTTGGGAGGGCAAAACATATATGATTCTGGGTTCAGTTCTCCCCCCCCCCCCCAAAAAAAAAGACCTCTGATTGGCAGCGTGGCTGGGAGAATCCATTCATGCTCAAGGGAGGAACTGATGGTATAAGGAATATGCCGTATTATGTTCTCGTTTTAGTTCGTTTAGCATATTTGATTTCTTCTGAACTGATGCTACTGAAAGTTAAAAATTTGGTTCCTTTCAACAAAGACGCGAACATTTTGATCCGTGTGCTAAACACACCTGCAAAACGAAGCTCCCTAAAACTCGAGTGGATTCGTCCTCTTCTGACATGCGCAGAAGCGCCAAAGTTTCGGAACCTTGTAGTCGTACTATACCATTAAAAAAAAAAAACATTATATGCTTACAACTTTTTTGTGCTTCTAGAAAAGTAATAAATATTAATTTCGATAATAAATATTAATTTCGAATAAATATTACATTCGAAATTAATATTTATTATTTAAATATTAATTTCGAAATAAATATTAATTTCGAATAATAAATATTAATTTCGAAAACAACGCTTATTGGTTACAAAAAAAAAAAGTAGGATTTTTTTCCTACAAACTAAGTAATAATATACTTTGATTTATTGTTTGAAATAATAGAAAAAATGATTTCCATAAAGATGATATAGGTGATCAGTAATTCTATATCCCGTTTTGTGCGTTGTATGTTTTCCTTTTGGCTACAGATTTAATTGCGGTGTTCTTCTAGAGCAGCGCCATTTTATTGGGAGCAATAATTCATTTCTGAAAGTTTCTTCTCTTTTTCGATGATTGATTACTGTTGTTCTCTCACAATTATACTTTAATTTATGTGCTTAGAGTAATGTTGTATCGCATTTCTGTATAGAAATATCGGATATTTCATTTTAATCGATCTTGGGACGCCCATTTTCGTAGTGTTTTGACATTTATTAATTAAATAACGCTAGAGAATTCGCGATGCAGTTATCAAATGTCAGAAACTTTGGATTTGTCGCTGCTAATTTATGTTGAAGGTTTAAACTGTGATAAATTTTTGATATTTCAAATAGTTGAAATAAAAAAGTTGTACGAAGTTTTAAGCCGAGTTGTTTCGCATCAAGTCAAGGTTTGCTCATTAAGTTTTTCATTAATTTATCATTTTTTTCTTTGCTTTGTTCATTAATTTAAGGGTTAAGTTTCCTTAACCCCTCAACGCATTTGAACGCGTCTGATACAGACGAAAGTTACCGAAAAGTTACACTTAGTTTCTATAATATGTATGTATATATATTTAGCTCTTACCCCATCCCCGCTCTTAAATCACCCCCCCCCCCCCAACTGAAATTGCGAAAAAATAAGTTGCACTAGACCTGTACATTCATTTTCTGTCAAAAAACTATAACTTCATTCAGCAAGGTGGCTGCCCTTAGCAGCAATACACTGATTCAGTCTATTTCTGAAGTTTTGGGAAACTTTTCTGCACATTTCTAGGGGTATGGTGGAGATTTCCTCGGTTTTTCAGCTCTTCTAAAGCATGGGGGCGATGTTTCCAAACTTTCGCCTTCAAGTACAGTGGAACCCCGTTAAAACGCGGGTGACGGGGGATATACTTGGCACCCGCGTTATAACATAACCGCGGTATAGCGGAACCATATTCACGAAATAATAATCGCTTTTGCCGCATCGTTTTTAACTGTATCAATTACTCGTAAATTTTTCTATAGTATAATTCAGGCACTTAGAAGCAAAGGGGTGTAAGTGACCAAAATGAAAATTTTGAGATAGCTAGTGAAAATGATAAATTAAACACCCTTCTGTTTTGTGGGAAAGAGATTTTAGTGGTATCTTGACAGATACTGCAAAAAAGTGCGGCTTAAAAAAATGACTAAATAAAAGCTGCATTCCGTTTGGTGGCAAAGGGATGCAAGTGCGCTTACATCCGTTTGCCTCTCAATAAAATTATTTGATTTTTGAATTAGTTTAAATACGCGATGCAGACGCTCTATTTACGAAACTTAAAGAGGAGAAGAAAAAAAAAATAGAAAAAGAATTCCGAATTGTTGAATAATAATTATAAAAACAAGGGTTAAATCGTCTGCAAATTTTTGTCATGTTTTGTTTTTGGCAATTGGCAATTTGTCTAATGGCAATGATTTTTAGTTTGTTGATAAATATAATTATTCGAAATTTATATAATGCAGTTTTTAATGGAGTTTATATCACTAACAAACGATCTTTATTATGCAAAATGAACACGACACGTTTTTCATTTAGTGGCAAAGGGGTGTAAGTTAACTAGTTGGAAGCAAAGGGGTGTAAGTGAAAATAAGCTATTTTTTTAAAAAATCCTACGCCAAATCTAATCATCAGAAACACTTCACACTTCATACTTAAACTAACACATACTACATATGGGACTCGAAAATGTAAAAAAATTTTTACACGAAGAACCTCTAGAATTTAGTATAGGAATTAAACTTTAAACGAGTTTTACTCAAAATGATACCTTAGTCACTTACATCCCTCTGCTTCTCAGCGCCTCAATTTTTCTTTTCTTCTTTCTTGCCATTTTATTCACTGTAAATGATGTGCAAGAAGCACACGTCTTGGTTCCGAGGAATAGGGAGCCTAATAGAAGTACCTTTATGCTATCAAAGTGGGATTTTGAGGCTCTAAGAAAACAATAGATTCGGAAGAAAAGGAATGCACGTCTTAAAGAAACAATGTTTTAAACCTGCATGCACTGGAAAATATGTTTACTTTTCAAGAATGTTAAAGAATCTGTAATACAAATGTTGATAACGCTATACAAGAAGTTACACACTCATAACTAGACTTCTAAAATTGCTGGCTGGCTTTATTTACAATGGCACGTAAGGAATCATCTTTAAATGGCATAATAAAGGGCGGTTTAAAAGTCGGGACACATGATAGTCACCGCGGTATATCCGATTCCGCGGTATACCGAGGCGCGGTATAATGATTAGCCAATGATAAGTTATGATCATTGGCTAACCGTTCCACTTTTCTTCACACTTATGATATGGTGCATTCGCACCATGGACGACAACAACGAAAAATTTCAGTGGCCCTGCAATGGCGATGGCGACCGTTTTGCAACTGTCGAAATAAATTTGCTATGGTTGTCAAGCTAACATTGACGACTTATCTGTTCCAAGTAAGGTTCATCCTTCTTAGAAGGAGTACGAATTTATGCAATAACTCGTGTTCTATTTATTCTAGAGTTTTCGAATAAATTTTGTCTGAAGTAGTTTTTTATCAGCTATGTAAAACTTTAGAGAATGAGATGTTTTTTTATTGTGAAATGAATCTTGAAATTAAAATGTAAAAAATAAATGAATGAAATTAAAGAAAATAAAAACATTTATTCGAATTTTTGAATCGCACGTCGTGCGCTACCTCACCAAGGGATGATTGAATTTTGTGCCAAATTTAACTCCTATCAGTCAATCTCTTACTAACATGCACACAGCCGAGCTCTTTTATAATGTCCTCCTTCCCTATAAGATTTAAAATTTTCGGATGTTATAACTGATGTTATACAATGTAATTAATATCGGTACTTGCGTATTATTCCGTCGACCAATAAATTTAAGAAAAAAATTTGACTCCAAAGCCAAATTTAATCATAACTAATCATAGGTTATTATGTTCGATTATTGGCGGCGTATGGCAATTTGGCTACGTTTTTTAAATTCGGTGATTTTTTAATCCCTTGGAGCACGAGTTTTTTTCGTAAAAACTAGTACAAAATGATCGAGTTTTTTTATAGGTATAGTATAAATTGTTTTAGGGGCAGTTTCAGTTGTAGGGGGTGACTAGAGAGCGGGGGGTGAGGCAAAAGTTACTTTTTTTTTTTTTTTTATATAGAAAACGGTTTTTTTTTAATACAAACAAAGTGCAAACGGATCTCAGATTTTGTGCAAGTTAAGATGACTTATATTGCTGAAAATAATTCCATTTTGTTTTTCTTACGATGGGGGAATGCTTGGGTTTGAAGCCTGCAAATTTTTAGAACTGCCGCCTATTATCATGCCGTCTGAAAAGAGTGTTGTGAGAGAGAGCCCTGCAGATCGTCTGCAGAGGCTGGGCCTGGGCTTTCATTTCTGTTCGACGCGAATCAGGTTTAAAGAAACTTGTTTTACTAGATTTTGAGACGGTGAGTTTTGGGAACAGCTTTTTCATTATTGTTTTTTTTTTTATTTTCCTCATCGTTTAATCAACTTAAACCTTCGTGTTGTTCGCATGCGCGATCCAGGCTTCTTATTTTCTTTCGTTTGCGCTCTGCGCCAGAGAAAGAGAGATTGAATGGAAACCGGTCGGAGGGAGATGGGCAGCAGATTTTATTTGAATATAGGCGGGAGATGCTGAGCATACACAAAAGCTTCTTTTATGTGGTTTTGTTTCTGTTTATTCCTCCAAATAAAACGATATTCTGGCCATTATCAAAAGAGTCGTTCGTTGTGCTTGCAAAGCAAGCTGGGTGCTCTGAAAACTAAGATCCTCCACCCCATTTCATATTGTAATTTTTGGCAATGTCATGTTCAGCAGGTTATTTGGGCGATCAAGAGGGGGGAGTCGAGTGCCCTCCCTGACTTTTAGAAATACACTGAATATATTCCTGTTGTTATGTATTTTTTTTACCTATAATATGTGTTGAAAATATATCCTTTGCCTCCCTCCCCCATTGGAGAATTTTGAAATGACTGGCGTGGTCCTTTAAACCTATGAGTCTTCTAAAGCTCGTACTGCATGAGGCGATAGTTACTGATAGGGCCCGCGTAATCATTCACCACCGCGCCAAAAGCGACAAAATTGTAAATTCGGCGAAATAAATTTTATTTTGGCAAAAGTATTGGCGAACGGAAATTTCTCCAAAATTTTTATCGGTAACAAAATGTAAGTATTATTTAAAAAATTATACTTTTTCTTTTGATTGCAGGTTTCGACGTAAAAAAAAGAAAAAAAAATCCTTAAAATTTTTTAAAGTCTTTGGCTAAAACTTTTTAAAGTTGGCTAATTTTTTTAAAATTTGGCTATTTTTTTTCCAAATTTGGCTATTTTTTTTAATTTGGCCCTTTTTTTCTCTCCAAAATTTGGCTAATTTACTGGCTAAGAGTTTGAAATCTGTAGCACAGGAAGTGATGTTTCCCCATCAAATATCCATGTTCTTTTTATCGTCGGAAAAAGTTTCAGAAATCAATGGAATATTTTGGGATTGCGTGTTGACAATTTTGTAGGGATAGGGAAAGGAGTGTATGCATTGAAAATCATCGAAAATATGAAATCAGTTCATTTCTTCTATTCCGCTTTAAATAGGAAGGGGAGAAATTTGTTACCTGCTATTTACCCTGAAGTGGTTCGAACAGAAGTGTTTGGTATTATTATACCAGGATGGCTATTGAGCTTGGTTTTCTATTCTATTCTAGATGCTTCTAGCATCATATTAAGAGGTGTCACCCAGGGCGGTAATTTGTGGTGTATCCCCCTTTCCTCCAGAAAAAAAGAGAGAAAAAAAAACTTCATTGTGTTGTATGAATTTGTAATTTTAGAGCTATTCTGCTATCCTCAGTAGCTTCAATAGTGCAAAAATAGAAACTTTTATTATTTAATTTTTTTTTGTGCAATTCTACTTCGCTTATTTTCAGATAGACGTTGAAATAGCATCAGTAAAATTTTATGAAACAAGTATTCGTAATTTTCAACTCACTCTTTTTCTCATTTTGGGTGTCTCTCACATCCCCAACTCCCCCAAAATGGTGTCTCCCGGGCGGACCGGCCCCTCACCCCGTAACGACGATACTGCTTAATTTAGTTCTATTTATTAATTAAATTATACAATCGCTTTAATTCGGGATTGTATGTATTCATTACTAAAACAGTATATAATTTCATGTGAAATACTGAGCTTAAAAAAAAGGCATATGTCTCGCGGCAAAACTGCACTCATTCTCCCAAAGAACATCTTCGAGAGCTTCCAAGTGAAAGTAATGGAATAAATATAAAAGTATTTAAATGAACAAACATTTCCTCTTCGTCTGACACCAGGGATCAGCGTTCGTTTTTAAATTACGACTCGGGCCTTCTTCTTTTGTGTCGGCGGATGATTAAACCGTCGCAGATGAGCAGGAAATTCAATTAATGGAGACAAGTTCAACGTGCTGGTAATGAGAGACGGAAAAATCGGCACGTGAGAGAGAAGGAAAAATAAATGCAGTAGAGGCGTATTTTTCGCTGAATAACGCTCATGTGTTTTTACGGATTAATTACCTTTTTGTAAATATCAGTTTTTACGACCCAAACAGAATGAATGGCTTATTGAAAGAACACAGTGTACGACTTAAGCCATTGTTTCGTCTGAAGCAATTATTTTTTGCAGACGAACCGTTCCGTTCTACATTTTTGACGGCTCAGAATCACGTGATGCCCTTTTTCTTTTCATGGCGTGACGTCATATTCGACGTCAATCGACTTGTTTGACGCCGTCCTCTGATTTTGCTACCACACAAGTTGTTGTGGGTTTTTCAAAATTCCAATAGTGGTCGTAGACGAAGATCAATAATTCGTATGCTATCCCTTCACTATCCATCCCAAACTAAACTTAGTTTTTCTTTTCTTCTTATGGCTTCTGCCAATTGCAGACCTAATGCTTTCCCTAGAGATTGGTACCAACTCTTTCAGTGGCACCACAATCAGTGTGGTACCATCGCCGCATGAGAATTTTATCGTCCAGTTTCTCCACCTGAAAGGGCAAGCACCCGGACTCTGTTGATGCGAAATTGCACTAGGAATTTAATTTAGCCGAGAGTATCCAAGCCAAATGTCTTTGAAATCACTCGAGATGTTCATTCGACTGTTGATCAATTGATTGTGAAATCACTCGAGATGTTCATTCGACTGTTGATCAATTGATTGTGAAATCACTCGAGATGTTCATTCGACTGTTGATCAATTGATTGTGAAATCACTCGAGATGTTCATTCGACTGTTGATCAATTGATTGTGAAATCACTCGAGATGTTCATTCGACTTTTGATCAATTGATTGTGAAATCACTCGAGATGTTCATTCGACTGTTGATCAATTGATTGTGAAATCACTCGAGATGTTCATTCGACTGTTGATCAATTGATTGTGAAATCACTCGAGAAATTCGCTCCATTGATAATCATTCGATTATGAAAATCTCGATTAGGCCTATCACTAGTGAGAATCAAATGAAAATCAAACTTTTTGGCCACCGGGTGCTTTGTTTTAATATCATCTACAATTCATTTAATGACGAAAAGTTCTCAAGAGGGTCATTCTATTCTGAAATCATTCGAGTTGCTCATTAGATTGTTGATTTAGAAATGCACTATGCAACCATTTCTCATGCACGGGATTTTCAAGAAAGATGCCTTACTCAACGCGACGTGCAGTTACCCAGTCTTGACTGCTATAGTTACTGAGGAAGGAAAAAATTTGTTTAATCACAACCATCAAATATTCAAAATGCAATAAATTAAAAAACAAAATAAAATAAATAAATAAAAGGTTAAAGTTTTGAATGAAATTCCAGGGGTGCAGCCCCCTCTCTGAGCGACGGCTCATCCCCTAAAAAGCTACGGAACTACCCCAAAAAACGATGACCCCCAAATCTACGAGGCAGTTGGCCCCAACCCCCTGAAGACGCCCCTCCTTAAAAATTTCAATGGCGCAATCTATGCCCCCCCCCCCCGGGTTGGCACCCCTGGAAATTCAGAAGAAAAAACAAAATAAAACATCGAAGTGGTGGAGCACATAAGTTTTTTTGTTCTGGTTCCACATCAGTTTCGAGCAAAATCCCGTTTGTGCTCCAGATCCTTGGTCGAACAGGAAAATGGTCAATAACAGATTTAATAATTTAAAAATAATATGAAAAATTTGAAAAAGGCAGAAAGCAATTCGTTTGGAGGTGGAACAATAAATACAGTATGTTAATTAATCTTATAAATAAGTTGATTTTGATATAACATTTCGGTTTTTCTTATGGGTTACCAAGTTAGTTTGTTTTCCTGGAAAGTATGACATCAGCAACATTCCATTTGTTTTCACTTTCAGTGTTCAAATTAATCAAAGCAGGAAAGAGCATCCTTTGCACAACTAAACTCCTCAGACAGCAACTCCGCATGCGCAGCTGTGAGAAGAAAACAAAAAAGCGTGAAAAGTGATATCGCTCGGAAATTTCAGCCGCATTCTGTGGCTTCAGATGTCGAATTAGTATGCAGCTTTGTGCATCCGGAGCGAGCGTGTCAAGCCGTGTTGGATTTCGACTGGTTTTTCGATCGAATCGTGATTCGCGTTTAAGGATTCTTTTGTTTTGTTCTTTGGGTGATGTCACGGTGTTCTGAGGATATTAAGGTCAATTTGAGCGGGTTAAGATTAAAAAGTAAATGTGAAGCATGTTTTTGTTTTCTGCGCCAGCATTGGGTTTCACTTATCTTTTCTTTACTCAGCAGTGGCGCTTTGGTGGAATCTTTTCCTTTGGGTGGGATTGCTTTTATTCTTTGCTCAAGTATCTCTATTTGTAACGTTTCAGGCCTCAAAGTGTTCGAATTTTGAAAAAGCACCAGCGATACTTTTGAATTATACGTGTTTTTTTTTTTTTTTCAACCGTTCAACAAATATTTTCACTACAAACTATTTTCAAGCGACGAACAAACTTTTTAAATATCAATTATCTAGCCTCGAATAAACTTTTTAAATATAAATTATGAAGCGTCGAACAAACTTTTTAAATATCAATTTTCAAGGGTCGAACAAACGTTTTAAGTATCAATTTTCAAGCGTCGAACAAACTTTTTTACTTCACATAATCGGGGTCGATCCAGCATTTTATCATAGGATCCATATTTTGTGAATTTTAAACAGATTTTTGTAAAAAATCAAATAATTTTGTGAAAATTGAAAATTTAAACATATAGTGATGACAAGTTTTATTATTGTTTGCCCTTTTATAATAAATAATGGTGTGAAAATTACGATTTGGAAGCTTGGAATTTTGTAAAAAGTTCGTTTTTAATTGATTTGAATTTTGTGAAGGATCCGTTTTGATTAATTGAAATTTTGGGTAAGGACCGAAAACGGATCCGAATTTCTTCTGCCGCGACCCCTGATAATATTTTCTAGCTTCGAGCAAACTTTTTACTTCACATTGTACTTTCAAACGTCTCACAAACGGTTTTAATTTCGAACTATTCTCAAGCGTACAAGAAGTTTTTGTTTCAAAAGGTATTTAAAAATAATACCTACTAAAAATATTTTGGGTTTATAAAGTGATTTTCAAGTACCAGACGAAATTTGAATTTCAAACAGCATTTTCAGGATTCGATGATATTTTTATTCCAGGCGATGATTCAAGATGAAAGAACCATCATCTCATTAAAAGAAAAAGTATACAGAAACGGACAAGCTATTCCTTTATTGTTGGCTGACAATTCCAGTAAAAATATAGAATGCCATCATTTCTCGCCTCCCCCCCCCCTCGTAAAACTTATTTTTCATTTCAATTTTGCACTTACTTATTTATTTTCCTTTGGAAAGGCTTAGCTTAAAAAATAAATAAAAAATAAAAGTAATAATAATAAATTAATGATGATAAAAAAAAAACCACATTTTTTATTTTACTATTGATAGAGTAAACATCTTGAAGAATTATTATAAAGAGCAGAATTATGAAGAAAATCGCAAGGCATATTTTGTGGAAATACTGGGAATTCTTTCTTTATTGTAGTAAGCTGATGATGGCTCTGGAGGGAAAAAGTAAATAAATACAGGGATTATTTGATTGAGAGCGCAATGATTTTCTCCTACTGCTGGACACTTAAATTATTTTGTTTCATTTTGTGTGTGTGTTTTTCTCAATGTGTTTCGTGTTATTTAAATTCTTTCGTTCGGTTTTTTTTTCTCTCCTGAGTACTCTTTTTACATTAAATGAAATCTTTTAATTTCATCTTGTATTTGTTTCTGATATTTTCGTTTTATATAAACTATGTTTAAAGGCATTTTAGACATTTCAACACTACCTTATTATTGTTAATATTAATATTGCCTGGGCTCTCCTGGGCACTGTTAAAAAATAAAGAAATGTAATTTTTTACCATTTATTTGCTGCATCGCTACATGTTTAGTCTTGGGAAAGACCTACGCTTGAGAAAAATGCGTTCTTAGGTAAAGAATAAAAAATTGCTACATGAACAATTATTTTTACGATTTTAATCAATATTTCGGAATATTTGACTGTAAAGTATTTGTTGTTTTTTCAGATAAACTCCACAATGTTGCCAAGCAATTTTTTAACCGTGAACTACGCTCAATTTGAAATACGATTTTTAAACATTTCCGCCCATGATTTAAACGAAAATTAAAAGCCAAAAATTATTTTTCAAATACTTAAAAAATAAATAAATAAACAAAACCGGGCATTTAAGAGTTGAGGAGAAAGAATCCACCTTTCGTAATTATCCATTTTATGCATAAAATAATAATTTTAAAAAGTATTGCAAAAAACAATAGATGCATACCAAGGATTTCTAAATTTTGACATTGTTAAAATTTTTCCATAACGGCGGAACAAAACAGCGCTGCAATTTTATTTCAAATTTGCTTTTTTATTTATTATAAGAAATTACTAACCTAAAGATAACCTAACCCACGGGATAAAAAAAAGGGAAATCCCTTTGTAGATGAGTCGATCCTAATTTAAAATTAACCTTGTGCATGAAAGACTTAAGATTGCCCAATCCATCATAAGATTTGAATCTACGCCCGAAAAGAAAGACTGTATAAACCTCCTCTTTATCAGAACAATGCAACTAAACTCTGCTCCGAAATTCGATCCCGCGGAACTCGTTTGTAAAAAAAAAAAAAAAAAAAAATTAACTGCAACCCATTAGAAGCACTTTTATAAGGGGGAGATGCAGTTGGAAGATTCGAAAAATACCCAACCCTTTAATAGCCGCCGTCACCTTGTACTTCTGACCGCTCTTTTGTTGCTGTTTTCCATTTATAGAGTGGCCTGGAGACGTTTCATTCTTGTCTCATCAGACGATGGACTGAGAAGAGTGATCACGTGATTCAGATACGATCGCAAGTGTTACGTGATCGTTTGGATCTTGCGATGCCTTGTTGGTCGTGCATGGGTGCGAATCGAACCTCGGGTGTTCGTTATTCTGAGCAGGTGTTGTGAGCTTCAGATATTGATTTCTCTTCTTTGTTTCGTTAGCTTTTTGATGCAATCTGAAGATGACAATAGCGTGCTTAGGCGAAAAGTTGTCGCCGTTTGTAAGTGAGTGTCGCACAACATTACCGCCAATTTACGTTTGGCAATAGCTTTTACAATGGATGGACAAAGTAAAACAATGTTGACACACGTCTACAGGATTCGTATGGAGTACTTAATTTTCGTGAAAATGATTTTAGCTCTCATCGCGCCATTGACTCGGGGGAGGGGGGGGGGGAAGAGTAAAACTACATATATTCTCATTTTGTAACAATAAGAAGATTCAATTGGATGAATATAAATTAAATTAAGCACAAGATTGTAGATTTGTTTTGAGGTTACTAGAAACTCCTTTTTACAACGTTTTTCTTAACTCGTCTGTCCGTGGAATTTTGCAATCGAATTTTCGACCATTTCCCCATAGGCTACTGTTCTGAAACTTTACATATAGCTCAGAACCAGATGACAATGCAATATTCTACCACGTTTACCATGATTAGATGAGTTTCCGAAGTATTTCCAATAAAATAAAATTAAATATGGCGATTAGTTCCGAAAATTGGGACCAAACTTCAGTAGCGGCGCTGCGATCGTATTTTCTACCCTTTTAGTACGCAATGAAAACGTTGTTTTTCATTATTGAATAAAACCTTTTTAATTATTCAGTATAAAAGAAGTGAAGATCTAGAGGTAAACACTCTTCTGAAACCAACGATTTATTAACAAAAGTTACAAAGAACGTTAACAGTTTTTTTTTTTTTTTTTTTTGCTCTTGTTAAACAGGAGATTTCATATTCCATCTCTTGTCCATCGCAGCCCCAACATATGAGGGTTTTTATGTTCTCTTTCATATTGTTGTAAATAATTCTTTAACAACAATACGCTGAGGCTGGGAAGAATCAGGTTGGGCCATAAGTGATTCGGACTATGCAAGTCTGGCTGCCTGCTCATTGCCAAAAATTGTCCCAATGACTTGGGATCCATTGAAAAGAAATGGATCGGATCCCAAGTTTTCCAAGATCCTCCAAGTCTCTAGATCTTTTTTTAGATCTTTCTTTGGTTGTCTTTAGATCGTAAAGCTGCATTCTGCAGGACTCAAACCTGGGCGTAGTGACAAAATAGCAGCTTGAGAATCACTAAAGGCTAGATTTTAATTTTTCAATTGCATAAGTTATAGTTGCTATCTCTCCATCAAAATTGTCACAGTACTTCCGAATAGTTGCTTTTGAATTGCTTTAAATGTTACTCCTCGTTCAACTTAGCAATCGGTATGCGTTGTAACGCTTCTAATTTACTTGACTCTACCAGACCAATACCTGTTAGCCAAAGCCTTAGGATTGCTTGCGCAAGGAGCGGGTGATTCTTCTACTTTACTGACAAGCTAGTCAAACAGTAGCGGTGCCTTTTTGTTTCACCCAAAAAAGTAACCTGCGTCATAATATTCTTCTTACTGACAAACTAGTCGAGGTGCCTTTTTGTTTCACCAAAAAAAAAAAAAAAAAAACACCAGCTTCGTAATATTCTAATTTACTGTCAAAGTACTCAAGGTGCCCTTTTGTTTCACCCAAAAAATCACCTAAGTTTAAAAACCTGTTTACAGTTTGAATATAGACGGCATAAATAAACAAAATATAAAAGAACATATTAATTCTGAAAAAACTTGAATAGGCTATAGTTATGGCATTTTTTATTCCTTTTTCCGGAGTACCATCCGTGTATACATGGAGCCATTTGCCAAGGGGGTACCTACTTCGAACTGAATATATTGATGAAGCTGATATACTTGAGATCTCATTACTTACTGACGCTTAGCGTCTGTGGTTAAGAAAAAGAAAATTTCATTCGCAATGGAGGCAATTCAAGCTACGTCATTGGTCACGTGGCAGCGATTAAAGCAATGTAAACAAAGGAAGCCGTAGCATCGCTTTACTTCGAGTTCGACAAATCTAATTAAAAAGTAGGCCTAAATAAAGTTCTTCTACAACACTAAATAAAACACTGTAACTATTGTAATAATTAATAAATTGCTTTTATAATAAGTAAATTAGATCTAAATACTTGGTTATAATTAAAAAAAAGCTGTGAAAATAGTCTAATTAATTTTAAGATAACTAATTTTGCCTAGTGAATTCCACGTAGAACTGAATTGAAAATCTTAGTAAACAAAGAGCGGATATCACGTGACAACGATGATCGCTCATGAGTCCCTCTAGCGGTGAATTGCCTCCACTAACTTTTCGAATTCTGCTTTCTGTCATTCACATGATAATATTCTCATATTCTCTCAGTTGTATATATATTTTGCGTACCTGATCACTAATTTGCACACTGTGGCTGGTGATGAAGGCGAGCTGTGTGAAAAGTTGATGGCACAGCGATACGGGGTTATCCATAGATGATATCACGCTACGAGGGTGGAGGTGGGGCTCGTGAAATTGTGCCACGGAGAGGGGAGGGGGTAACAAGAAGTGTGACATCATGCTTATGGCAACATAGCGTGGCATGTGACTAAGGGCGGGGGAGAGGGGGGTCCAATATGTGGGGGGAAAGCGTAACATCCTTTATGGACGTTCCATATGCATTTCGTATCCTTGGTAAAAATATTTGCCATGGTTTACTTTTTCTTAAGACAAATCGAGGGTAAAAAACCATTTATTAAGAAAGTTTACCGAACCCTTCATATTGGATTGACGCTTACAAATAAATGATTAGGAATTATCCCCGCAAGCAGCGGAAATTGACATTACTGGATCATGCGGAGTTAATGTTGTTATCGAGTTGGGCGGTGCTTCCATGAAAAAAGCTACGCCCTATAATATAAACCACCTGGATAGGAAGGAATGTTATCTTACTGATATGTTATTGCACTTAATTAAATAATGATACTCTTCTTAATGTTTTTGTAGCATTATCGCAACCTGGTTTGACTCGTTGAAGCGTTTCTTTTTAATAATTCCATGAAACCCGTCGGGAGAAGAATTCTATAAGTTATTTTAAAATAATTCCAAATGTTATTTACTCTTATTTAAACAAATGCAAATACAAAAGGGACGATCAGCAACAGGCTTAGGGCCCAGCTAGGCTGGTCCTGGTCAATTTAGCAGTCCCCAATGAACATCAAGAGCTTTCTTTAAAGTTTTTACCCCACTGCAATTAACAGTTGCTTCCGGTAAACTCTTCCAACTGCCTACAAGCCTGTTGAAGTAGTAATGTTTCCTAATTTCAAGATTAGCGGGAGATTTGAAAAGTTTAAAACAATGACCTCTGGTTCTACTTTCAGCACATAGCTGTTGTCCATCTTCAACATTTCCCATTTTAATGAATTTAAACAGCTGAATCATGTCCCCTCTAACTCTCCTTTACTCAATACTATACATATTGAACTGAGCACTGGCAATATGAAAGTGGCCAGAATTTTAAATTCTAATGTTGCCAAGTATGAACCGAACTTGATGAGTTATGTAGTTTTTGGTTTGGTTGTAATCATACCAAGTACCAATCCACTCTTTTGGTAATTAGTGATGAAGATAATCGAGAAAGGTGCATGAAAGTACTTAAAAAGTTCATTGACCCCCCCTTCCCCTCTGACACTTCACCATACCCCACCTATTTGTCACATGTCCCGCTATATTACATAAACATAACTGGCAGTTCAGGTGCGAAACACTACATTACAGATCATGTTTCAAATTTTATTTTTAAACGTTAATTATGTGGTCCAATGTCATTTGTGAGCATAACGATAATAATGTTTAGTTTTGAACTTATTTTGTCTGAAATTACAAATAAAGTAAGGGTATGGTTTACAACGAAAAACATAATTAATGCATAATAAAAATATTAACACATGAAAGTGTAGATGAAAACAGTTGTATTTTGGAATTTGAATTGAAATTTGATCAGGAGCCGATCCAGCATTTTTTAACAGGTACCCTTTTTTGTGAATTTTCAAGTGAGTTTTGTGAAAAATCAAATAATTTTGTAAAAATTAAAAATTTAAACATATGGTGATGATAGATTTTGTTATTATTTGCCAATTTTATAATACCATAATGGTGTGAAAAGTACGATTTGGAAGTTTGGAATTTTGTGAAGGGTCCGTTTTGATTAATTGGAATTTTGTGAAGGGTCCAAAAACGAATCCGAATTTCCTCCTGTTGATTTGCTTTAAGTTTATCTTTACTTTATGAACACAAAATATTCATTCGCGTATTCAATTTAAACTTTTAAATCGGACTTAACTTAAACCGTAATAAAATCAGTATCGATGAGTGTGTTTTTTTTTCTTCATAAAATAAAATCAGTGAGAAAACGAAGCAAAATCATCGGATGAAAACAGAAGAACTTTTGTCTTTTAAAAATAAGGATAAGATGGGAAAAAACGATCCCAATTTTTCGAACAAATTCCCTGTCCACCCGAAATGTGACATCATTCATTATTTGTGAGTGACTCCTAAAATATTTTAAACAAGTTAAAAGTACGATACTAAAATTAAATTCCTTGCATCAGTTAAGAACTTAAAAAAAAAAAAGTGCCGAGACAAATTGTCGCAACGTAAATAAGTTGCGTCGTAAATACTTTTGTTTACGCGTCTTTTCCCACTTATACGTTGTTTGTAAACGGTTTTTGTAAGGACGTTTAAAAAGGACGCATAAAAGACGTCTAAGAGACGTATAACTGGTGAACTTTAAAAATTTGTGCTAAGACAAAATGTCTCGTAACGTAAATAAGCTGCGTGGTAAATACTTTTGTGTACGGTGTCTCTCACTTTTGCGTTGTTTGTAAATGGTCTTTGTAAAGACGTTTGAAAAGGACGCATAAAAGACGTTTAGGAGACGTCTGGTGAAGAATTTTTAAAAACGTGTAAATGTTGCTTCGCTGGCATCATCGGTTACACCCGATCTTTCTTCTTTTATCTAAACAGCCAAGAGAGTGTTTTACATGACAAAATCGGAACGATTTGTGTTGCTGGAAGCCATTTAGAATACAAAAGATAAAATAATATGTTTTTGTAGTTTGAGAACATTGTTTTTGAGTGGATCGCTTTCACATATCGTCGACATGATTTTGAATGGCATCCAACTTGCTGGTGCCTTGAAGCTTATCCAAATACAATCGAGAGACCCGTTGCCAAAAATGTTTTTTAAACTTTTTCCGTCGTCCTTTATACCGTGTAAGTTCTACATTTTGATGTGACTACATTTGCTTTGTCTACTGTCTTCTCGACTCCTAAAGATAACCGAAAGTCCGTCGGGGGGTGATTCATTTTCGTTTGTCTTAAAATGTGTCATAGCATGCAAATTATTCAGACTTCAATGGCGAATTCAGAGCCTTCTGTTTCAGAAGCAAGGTTCTTCTGAGAAGTCATGTCCTGAATTCGCCACTCATGGCGCTTTCTTGTCCCTAAGTGAATTTGTCACAATAGCTTCAATCAGAAGAGTGATTTCTTCTAAAAACTTGATTGCAAAATCGGAATTATGAAAGCTTACTTTTCTTTTTTTTAATAGCTTTTTGTAATGGAATTATTGTATAACACTTTTGATATGATAAAAAAAAAATCTGCAGAATTATATTATTTAATATACAGTCGCGGTTTCAGCTATAACAACATGGAATGGCCTGCGGTACTTATGACTTTAAAAACCGAGGTGACGTTATAAGTAAGGTTATTTTTAAGAATTGTAAATCAAACTACTAGTTCTGTTACAACAATTTGTTGACTGATAAATACATTAAAGCATATGAAATGGCTACTTACTTGACACACCGTTATTTAAATTTATTTCTTTCTGAAAAATTATTGAATACTTCACAAAAAAAGTAAATGTTTTCTTTTATTATTATTCCGTTTCTTCTAAAACCCAAGCATAGCTTTGTGAAATCTGGTCAAAACACGCTATTTTATTTAATTCCTATTTACACCTGCAATTTTCCAAGTAAATAGAAATTAACTATAACCCATGATATTCAAATCATTCCGTAAAGCTAGTTATTAACTTCACTCTATTTTGATTGACTGTAGAAAATCGTTTTAAAGAATGACATTTCTAAAGATTATTTATCTTCTTTTTTTGCATTTGAATGGTTTACTGCGCACAAATTGCCTCGGCGATGTAAATAAATTAAGGGTTTTATAATTTCGGATACCTGGTTACGGTTTATAATTTATTAGTAGCAATGCACGAAAGATTGCGGTAGTTGCTGCAATCTTTCAAGGGCGGCGTTCTTCACATGGAAAGTGAAAGTGAAAGTTGAATTCATTTACTATTTACTGCAAAGCAGACGATATTTTACAACAAGGTCAGCTGTGATAACGGAAGAATAGTACTGTTATACACAGTCCAGTCACATTAATGTGACTATCTGTCAAAAGCCAGAATAACCACCTTTCGCAGAGCGGACTGCTGCGAGACGTGCAGGAAGAGAGTCACTCAGGTTCCTGAAGGTGTTCACTGGGATGTTGAGCCATACCGACTCTAATGCCGTGGCCAGCTGCGCTAGATTACGCGGTTGAGGATCCATGGCGCGAACAACCCGATCGAGATGGTTCCACAGATTCTCGATTGGGTTTAAGTCAGGTGAGTTTGCTGGCCAGGGGAGGACGGTAAGCTCATCCTGGTGCTCTTCGAACCACGCACGTACACTGCCAGCTGTATGGCACTTCGCATTGTCCTGCTGGTAGATGCCATCATCCTGAGGAAAAACAATGCGCATGTAGGGGTGGACATGGTCCGCAAGGACAGATGCGTACTTGTATTGATTCATCGTGCCTTCCACAATGATCAGTGAACCCAGAGAAAGCCAGGAAAACATTCCCGAGACCATAATGCTCCCGCCTCCAGCTTGGACTGTTCCGGCAATGGTTGCAGAGTGTTTGCTTTCAGAGGTTTTACGCCTTATACGCCAACGTCCATCTGTCCGATGGAGCATAAAACGCGATTCATCGGAAAACGCTACCTGTCGCCACTCAGTGGACGTCCAGCTGCGGTACTGGCGTGCAAATTCTAGTCTTCGTCGTCGATGAACAGCAGTCAGCATAGGTGCACGAACCAGGCGTCTGCTTCGGAGGCCCAGACGCAGCAATGT
This sequence comes from Octonoba sinensis, assembly GCA_038502835.1. NCBI lineage: Eukaryota > Metazoa > Arthropoda > Arachnida > Araneae > Uloboridae > Octonoba > Octonoba sinensis. The sequence continues at coordinate 16,968,511 of CM076604.1, forward strand.
TCGCTGAATAGTAGTTTGGGAGACACTTTTGGTAGCCCCTTGGTTCATTTTGGTGGTCAGTTGCTCAACGGTAGCCCGTCTTTCTGCCCGAATGCATCTCCGCAACCGTCGTTCGCCTCTGTCATCTATGGCCCGTGGTGCACCACATTTGCCACGTCGCTGATTTTGGACAGTCCCATTTTGCCATGCACGGTACACTTTTACCACGGCGGCACGCGAACAGTTCAGAAACTCGGCCGTTTCGGAAATGCTTCCACCCTTGGCCCGAAAGCCAATGATCATGCCCTTTTGGACGTCGGATAAATCGCTTCGTTTCTGCATTACGCCAACGAATGAAATGTTTTCCGAAGCCCTCACACACCCTTTATATACGCTCAACTGCACTGTGCTTCCACCTGCCTTCTGTGATTGGTTATTTAACTCTGACGTGGAAAGTACGTGGTAGTCACATTAATGTGACTGGACTGTGTAGTAATTAAATAGTGACTGAATTACAATTTTAGAAAGAGTTTTAGAACAGTTCTATTTAATGGTGATATCAACAATAGTAAAGAAATGCATGATGAGGGGTAGTGCACAAATATAGCACGCATAAACTGAGGAATAAAATAAAACGTAATTTCAAATGATGTAGTTTTCAATGGAAACATTGTTGTTTTTGTCATTACGATGCATTTAAAAATTAGAATTCCTGAAGCAATGCTATCGTATGGGATTTTGATTTTTAGCCTTTTTTTTTAAATTTTAAGGAAAAAAACTTGCAAATGTGGAAGTTTTTCTTTGTGCTCATTGTAAATTGATGAACACAACAACGCTGTACGGTACGGAAAATTTCCCGCCTGTACGCTTCGAAGTTATAAGTCGCCTCTTTCTTCAATTCAAATTCTGTAAAAATTTTGTTGGTAGCAGCTAAAATTTCACCATTTTTTTCGGTGAAAAGTTGAACAGGGATTTTTTTAGTGTACAACTAGAGGCTATGTGAAAACGAAAAACAAATAAATAATAAACGAAGCAGCAGCTGTACTGTTAAAGACGTAACAGAACATTCGTCCCAAAACAGCAGAAAATGCTACTTAGCTGCATTTTTCGGTCTTGAGAATATTGTGTATCAGTGACGGGAAAAACGATGTAAATTCTCAGTTTTAAATTTTATGTTTTTTGTTACCGCGTTTTTTAATGCACCAAAGCCTCGCATATATTTTACAAAAATTTTTAAAAGACATTATCAGATTTTGACTGGTAAGTAAATTATTTCATATCGCTATGTAATTTGTCTAATAGCTAAAGAAAGTAATGTCAATCAGTTTTTTACTTAATTCCTCTATCATGGTTTAAGAACTGCATTAAAATTATATTTTGCTTTATTTTTACACATCCCAAGCAAACAAATGCTTTATGTCAGGGATTCCCAAATTTTGCAAGTCCCCTTGGAGGAATTAGAATTTTCTCACGGTACCCAAGTGATATAATACCCATCCATATTATAAAAAATATATGCACGTTTAAATTTAAAATATTTGTACGATTTTTGAAGAAAACAAAACCCAGCAAAACAAATGGCCAAGCGTAAAAATAAAGATTATAATTCAGCTTTAAAGTTTACGAAAGTACTTAAGGGGACTTGCTTAAAATGTGGCTTGACTCTCCTAGTATATCTGAGCGAAGTTTTGAAGCGATACAACCAATATAAATGTAGTTAAGAAGTAAGAGAACTCAAATATTTCTGATGTTTTAGTAGGATTTTGTATTCTTTAAACTGCGTTTTCTCGGTTTGTGTGTTTTCGCCATATTGCAGTACTTAAAATGCTAAAACTTCTACATATGTTCATGTAGCAACTTGAAATTTTGTGTGTGTGTTCAATATGATGTGCTTGATAAAATTAAGGATGGATTTTGCTATATATTTGCAAAAAAAAAATTTTTTTAATGAAAATGTAACGAAAGTCGCTTTTTTTTCTGTGTTTTACCATCGATGTAACTTTAAAAACTTTTTTCTCAAAAACTAATTAATTAATAGCAAAACCCATCCCTAAAATTGTAAACCATACTATAATAAGTACTTTAAAAAAATTGATAAAAAAAAAAGTCAAGAAGTGAAAAAGAAGAAGGAAATTTAAAATTGTTAAATAATTTTAAAAAAAATTAAATTTTAAAATTTTCTGTTAGTTGAACTTTGATTTTTCATGTGAAAATCATTTTGTTGAACAATAGCACATCATAGCATACAAATGAAATAGGTAAAAGTTCTTAAATTAAAAAAAATGTCAAAAGATGCCAAGTCCCCTTAAACCACTTAACGCATTTGCCCGTGTCTGACACGGGCGAAAGAACCGGCAAATTTGCACATGCCCGTGTCTCACACGAGCGATCTTGTATCTCGCGTTATTTTATTTTTTGGCCCTCTGAGATCCGTTTGCACTTTGTTTGTACAATGATTTTTTATATAACTTTTACCCCACCCCCTGCTCTCTAGTCACCCCTACTACTGAAATTTCCAAAAACATTTTATACTATGCCTATATATTCATTTTTTGTCAAAAAAACACTCATGCTTCAAGGGGTTAATTTGAAAGTTCTCATCACTTTTTCCTTGTTTAGAAACAAAGTATGATATGAGTAGGCTTGCCATATTTTTGGTTAGTGAAACCGGGTCACATTAATATAGGATGGGCATACCGGGGGGCTGGGGAAATTAAAAAAAAAAATTAAAGCAAAATGGTGAGTTGTAAGCCTTTTTTTAAGCCTCGTAAGTGACAAGAGTGGGGAATCTGGAACCCTAAATTGTTAGTCTACCCACCTTTTAAAAATAGAAAAGGAATTTTTGCTACTTAATTTACTTAAAAATATTTTTTTCCTTTTTAATGAGAGTTTTTTCTGGTCTACCATCTAGAAAGAAGTGTTAATAAAATAAAGTTTAAAATACTTTATAAAATTGTTTGAACAATTAATTACTAAGTCTTAATTTTTAAGTTACAACTTTTTGTCTAACTACAAAAACCATTTAAAAAAACATTTTTGTCAAACTAAAAAAGCAATTAATAAGTTAACAATGTCATTCTTTGTTTTCAACCCACTCATATTTCTGACTTGAATATACTTTTTTCAAGATGTCTTTGTTAAGCTTGACTTTTCCACAAAAGTCAGAGCAAAGAAAACGCCGAAGTTTATTTTACATACAATCAATGCTCTTGCAGTGGACTCCCTCATTAATGCTCTGTCATCTTAAATAAACTTAATGTCTAAAAGATTCCTAAAAACATAAATTCAGTACTTTTTAGCCTAATTTCCCGTAAAAGTAAAAAAAAATAATAATAAAGCATGAAAGAAGGCTTAATGTGTCGTGAAAATATCGTTAAAAATCAAGAAAAGTCAAAAATAAGTAAAGTAATTAAATAAAGATTGAAAAATAAAAAATTTGAAAGTAGGGTATTGAGATGGGGAAAAAGTGTGTCTGTCGGTCTGCCTGTCTGTCGGTCTGTCCCCCCCTAATAACTTTTGAACGAATTGCCCGATTGGAAAAATTCTTTTTGCATTCGAAAGATCTCGGCGAGGACATCTCATTTCTATATTTTACTTTTTGATTTGAACAATTTTTTGTTCAATTTTGAACAGTTCAAAAAATTTTAACATTAGCGCCTATGGACAAAATTGAAGCAAATTCTGTAAACTCTGGGCACAAGAGCCAAGTTCCTATTGCAAGCTTATTGAAAGGAGTTCTCGGCGTGAAATATTGATTTGAACAGTTTTTGTTCATTTTTGAACAGTTCAAAAAATTAACACAGAGCTTACGGGGAAATTTCAACCCTATATAAATCCTGATCTAACGGACCGATTTGCTTGGAACAAACTTTATCGGAAAGCTCTTATAACGTAGAACATGTAGAAATAGAAAGTTTATCCAGAACTTACGAGCCTATTTTGCTATGAAGTTTTTTGATCGGGATTTTCAAGGATATTTCTCAGTGACTCAATGAGTGAAATAATGAATGAATGAATAAACTAAAGAGTGAAAGAATAAATCAATGAATAAATGAATGAGGAAAAGAATGAATGAACAAATTATTGAATAAATGAAAATATAAATAAATGAGTGAATAAATACATGAATGCGTAAATGAATGAATAAACACTTGAATGAGGTAACGAATGAATGAATAAATGCATGGCTGAACTAATGAAAGAATGAATGAGTGAGTGAATGAATATGTATTATCCGTTGAAAAAGGTATATTTTCAATAATTAGAACTAAAGATAAATAAGAAAGAGAGAGAAAGAGATAGCTAGATTATAAATTTGAATTTGGTGTATACGGGAAAGTAGGCTCGTATAGTTCTAGACGTAACTTCTTGTTACATCTTACAGCCGTTTCCGGGACATTAATAAAACTGGGCGGGACACCGGGACACTAGCAAAATACCGGGACTGTCCCGGTCAAACCGGGACGTATGGCAAGCCCAGGTATGAGCGCTTCTCTGCACTCCTAATCTTTCGCTGTGGCACCCTAAGGTGCACTGGTACCTAATTTAGGAACCACTGCTTTAGATAGTAGTGATTGAATATTTGTTGTTCCTTCGTGAATTATCAGGCAGCGATTTCGGTTTTCGCATCTGCTTTTGATTTGTATTGAGAATGATAAAAACTGAAATTAAATATTTATTTTTATTATTTTATTTTGTTTTGGTTCTAAAGAAGAGAGTTTTCGTGCCGGATGAAATAGGAAAACGTACTCGTAATTAGGACGTAATTGGACGGAGCAATCAATACTTCCAGTACGTCTGAAGCGTTTCATTTGCGCCCTCTTTCTTGATATCGATTCGAATCGGTATCAAAAGAAAGAGGGCACATGTGTCATCAGCGCCCTCTTTCTACTCTGGCGTCTGCTAAATGAACCAAAAGATGAGAGGGAAAAAGCATGTAATGATTAATTTCCAGGTATGACTTAGTTTGGGTCTGTACTAATGGACTCTTTGCGCTAAAAATGCGTTCGAATGTTGTCAATGGGGTAATTTCGACTACGTGTAGTTTTTTAGTTTTTTATTAGCGAGATGATTATAAAAGCTTTGCGTTTCTGTTGCGTTGCTGTCAAGAAATTTTGAATTTTAGAAACTCATTCACTAGAAGTACGTTGTTCGTAATCAGATTTTGAAATTCTTCTGTTTTCTCTTTCTTGCGCAGCAGATTGCGAGAATTACAAGACCACTTTCTAATTTTACTTTCAATTGAGTATGATGCGTTAGTAAAACCTGTTTTGTGGATATTGTAACGAATAATGAATTTATTTTTCATACGAGTACTTGACAAATATTAACATCTTTCACACGGACTACTTAGTTGTTTCAGTTTTTTTTCCCGGGTGCGAGGCTGCGGAGTCGGCGGGGAAAATAACCGACTGCAACGCTGACCCCTTCAAAATATATATGTGTATATAGCGTGAAACCTGTGTAGGTTGACCACCTGCGGTGAGGCACGTTAGGGGTTAATATAGACAGGTGGTCAACTTATAGAGGGTGTGAGGTAGAGGATGAAGGGCTAATTCCGTTCCTGACAAAAGTGGTCAAATTAGACAGGTGGTCAGCTTACAAAGGTGGTCAACTTTACAGGTTTTACTGTATATATATCTCTACATATGGGTGATTCTCACGAAATAGGAAAAAGTATTGTCACTCTAATACTATTCTATAAAAATTTGAAAATTATTTTTTTGATAGAATTACCGTTATAAACATTTCAGAAAGACTTTACATTGATGCTGACGTATTATATTTTAATAAAATAACTTTTGGGGAGAAATAGAACCGATTTCAAATTAAAAATTGTACCTAAAAATTAAAAAAAAAAAATCATTCTTTAAACAACATTGGTACGACTTTTAAACATAGTTTTAGAAGTCGGTGCGAAAGTATAGCCGTTTATATTTGTCATTCATGATCACACAAGATTTTGCCTATGGGATCATTCATAAATGATGTCACGCTCCGAGGGGGGGAGGGGGGTTCGTGAAATTGTGACAAGGGGAGGGGAGGGGGCAACAAGAAATGTGACATCATGCATTATGCAGCATAGCGTGACGCGTGACAAAGGCGGGGAGGGGGGTCCGCTGAAGTGTGACGTATTGTGACAAAGGGGGGGAGGGGGGTCAAATATATGGGCGTGCCGTCATTTATGAACGGCCCCTATCATGATTTTGCTCCGACTTCAACAACCCGACTCTGACTCCACAGCCTAGCAGGTTTGCCTTTAAAATGTTCGCAAGCGATAAAAGTCTCCAAGTAAGAAATTTCGCTGCATAAAATTGGAGAAAATGAAATTACATCGTTGATGTTCCATTTGGCACGTTGCCTGATTGACTTTTTACAAATCTAGACTCCATAAAGAAGTAATAATTTCAATGTAACATTAAAATAATGATGAGAAGAAAGCAAGCAATTTAAGAGCAACCTAAAGTCTACAGTTAAACATAAAGTGTGACGTCAAGAGCTGACGCGTTGAACTCCACCCCGTTTTTTGCACGTGGGATATTTAAATATTAATTTTATAAGCAATAATTGCTCTTTTGAATCTGACGTTGCTGAATTTTAGAGTTTTTTTTAAAAATGTCTTAACCAGCGGTTAAGACATATTTTTTTTTCGCGTACCACCATTGTTCTTGTAAACCATTTTGCGTACCACTGGTAATGTAACTTTATTATATATAATAGAACGCTAATAGATCATGGATAGATTTTTTTTGCCTGCACGTGTACCACCAAGAGAGACTTTGCGTATCACTAGTGGTACGCATACCACAGTTTGGGAACCGCTGGTCATAACCATAATTAGCTCCCAAAATAGCAATATTTGATTGGTCGAAACTTTGAAGTGTCTGAAATTGTGTTTAATTTTCTAATATTGGTAATTGCAAGATATCTTGTTGCTTAATGCTTAAATAATGTATTTTAATTCGACAGTAATAGTTTCACCGGAAAAACAACTTTGAAGTATTTTTCTCTCAATGATCAGTTTTGCGTTTTCATGCTATTTGAGCAATAATTGGTTTTTATGCATCTGACGTTGTTGAATTTTAGAGTTTTTTAAAATGTCTTAACCGTATTTAGCTGTCAAAATAGGAATAGTCAATAGCTCGAAACTTCCCTATTATAGGGGAAGGGGCGACAAGAGAGGTTCCATTGTATTCTGCGCAAATTATTTTTTAGAAAATGAAAAGTGCCTTTGTATATTATTATACAGCATTCACGATGCAGGGATAAAAGGAGGTTGCCCGCATGATTTCATTCTCTCTCTCTTTTTTCAGATTTCTGTGAGATACCTCAATGTTTAGTGCACCGCTTCAAAAGGCAGATTTCCCCATAGATACGCACACCTTCGAGCGCACGAAAATAACTAACTAGGCACAACTGTGAAAGATATTTTTTTTTTCCTTTTCCTATTATGCCTGCCATCAACATTATTACACATTTGGCGCCGCTTTCGAATATTGTTTCATTGTAATGCCATTAATAGCCAAAAAATAGTAACCTGTCTCGTCTCCTCGCTTTTCTTGATGGTCAAGGGCATATGTGTCAGGCGGTCGTTGCCAGGTGCCAGGTTTCGAATGACGTCATTGGTGGATCCCGCCTATTGGCGCGCAACACACGCGCTTTTTGAAAAATCTCGCTTTCTTTTTTGCGTTTGTTTGTTTTTTCCCTTTCTTCAAATCGCGTGTTGTCTTCTTTTTTTCTCCTTTCTTTTCTTTTTTCTCTTCTCTTTTCTTTCTTTCTTTTATTATTTTTTTAAATGTTGAAAAAAGCTGTATTATTAAATTATTTTTTTATTTTCGACTAATATCTATTTTTAGATTTTAGCGGTTTTTGAAAAGGATTAATGTTTAATGGATGCAACGGAAATTGTTGCTAATACTCCGAAATATATTCAACAGGGATCTGTAACTACAACTAATTTGAGTTGCTCCACTCCTACTCCTGAATATCTGCTCCTGCTCCGATCCGTGCTCCGAGTCCTTTTAACAGAAATCATATTATTTATTATCTTTATTTACTTAGTTTATAATAAAAAATGAGAAAAAATAATATGCTTTCTATTAAAACGGTAAATGATTTTATTTTGATGATTTCATTTGTATTAAATTATTTTTTTTTAAATATTGCTAAATTTTATCAAGCAGTAAAAAAGAGTAAAGATGTGTTTCATAGTTATTCATCCTCATCTTCTTTTTATTTAAAATGAAGTTAAAAATTAAAAAAAGCCTTTTTCATTCTTTTTCGTTTTCGCTCAAAACTAATATTAGGAAAATTCTTTTTTCAAAATAAAATTCGTAACAGTAATAATAGTTTTAATTAATTTAATAACTTGCACTTTCATCATACTTATTTGCAACTTAACTTTTTATATATTTTTTGGTATCTTCTTTCTTTTCTTTTCTCTCTCCCTTTCTCTCATTCTTTCTTTTTTTCCATTCTCTGTCTTCCTTTCTCTTTTTTTATATGTGAAAGAAAGAAAGAAGAAGAAGAAAAGGTAAATGCATAGTAAAAGTTATAACGGTGTTAATGGTAATAGTAATTGTTAAAAATTAAAAATATATTGCATAATAAATTTCGTAACGATAATAGTGGTATAGAAATTCTTAAAAATTAAAAATATTAAGTGCGGAAGAAAATTTGAAAGCGGGAGTAGAAAATGAAATAAATACTTAATACCAGTGCAAAGAAAGTTTTATAACAAGTTTAGTTGACTAATTATAGTACTTGATATGAAATTAATTTCCCATTCAAATAAATTTGATTGCAAAATTGAGATGATCAGCTTTATAACACAACTGTAACGGGAAAACTTGAGAAAACATTGAGGGTGTGTTTATAAAACGGTTACCGTTAACTATTTTGTTAACTCGTTTGCGAGAAAATGTTTTGGATTTTCTGCATTGCAACTTACAAAAGGAAGAATAGAAAGTAAATGCTGTAATGAAAATATGTTCCACTTTCTAAAAATTATTATTATTATTTATTATATATATATATGTGTGTGTGTGTAACATCACCGTTACAACAGCATTTCATTTTTTCGAATGTCCGTCTATGAAGCCATCGTGGAAAATAGTCGTGACCAGAGTCCATTTAATCATTGGTTTATTTGAGTTTCATCATAGGAAATACACATTCAAAACAATACAAAGACGAACACCAACATCAACGTTTTTGCAAGAATATTTACATCGTGAATCCCCGCGCGAAAAGCTTGCGAGAGCCTTTTATACCCTCTCGAGCTACACGCCACGTGATGATGCTCTGAAATTGCTATTTGTTACTATTTTTAGTTCACATTACATAATCTTTCCCGCGTTAGTTTCCCGGGCTGGGGGACATGTAAAAAATATCTATGTTTCAAAAACGAAACAGAATTCAAAAAGGGGTCTAAAAAAGTTATTTAGTTTTCAATGTTATATATATATCTATTGTTAATTTATTCGAGGAAGAAAGGATCACATTGCTGTAACAGAATTGTGTTTCGAATTCTTGAAATTACCTTCTTTTCTTTCTTTTGAGAAGGCTTGGAAATGAATAACGCCAAAGTCTGTTCCAGAATCTTTAAATTAAACATTATTCATTCTTAATAGTTTTTGATGAGGAATTAGATCATATCGCCGGAGCAAAAATCTGTTTCACCGTCCTCAAATCTTTTTACCAACAAAGAAAGATCCTATTACTAGAACAAAAGGTAATTACACTTTCTAAAACTTTAGTATTGTATTCTGTTATTGAATTTCCCAGAAAAATTAGGATATGAATATTGAAACAAAACCTTTTATGGGAAATCTTTGTTATTTATGCATTTATTTTTTGTTATTAAATTGTTCTGTAAAAAGAGGATAAATTCACTGGAGCTAATCATTTAAACTTGCTGTCTGTAATGAAGCTTCAGAAGAAAGTTAATTGTTGGAGTTAAAAATTTTATTGTTTTTGAAATGATGTCCTCCCTCTCCCTTTTATTTGTTTTTTTTCCTTTGAATGCAATTATTCAATGAAGAAAAGATTTTATTGTTACAATAAAAATGTTTTTTCCCTTATAACTATACATAATTTTTTACTTAATAAATTTATCCATATATAGGTCTTTTGGGTAGAACTAAAACTTGTTTTACTTTTCTGAAATTATTATTTTTTTTTAACTATCAAACACAGATGGATCGGACGGATTTGCTTGGAACAAGCTTTATCGAAAAGATGTTATGATGTAGAACATATACAGATACTAAGTTCATCCAGAACTGAACGAGTCTATTTTCTCACGAAACTTTTTGATTAGTGAAGAGAAAAACTAGTTTCCTTTCTTAAAAACTATATAAATTTTTTTTCATATGAAATAAAATAGTACAAAAATAGAATCTCATTACTAGAACTAAAATTCGTTTCACCTTCGTGTATGTTCTCTTCTTTTTTATTATGTACTATTATTTTCATTAAATTAGATAATCCAGCAAAAGAAAAACCGCATGATTGAAACTAAAACTCGTCCCCCTTTTTTAAAAATTTGTAATCATTTTTTTCATAAATTACCCGTCAAAGAAAGAATGCATCACTAGAGCAAAGAATGCTTCCTTTCTTAAAATTATGTTAATTGTTATTATATGTTTTATTATGTGACTAATGTGCCGTGACTAAATTCTAGTTCTTGTGAGGGTGTTACGACTTGATATAATTGGGAACCCTTGGGTTAGATTCTGCATTATTTTACTTTACAAGAATGTAGTACTAAATTCTAATTCTTGCGAAGGTGTTACGACTTTGAAATATGTGCAAACCCCTGAATTGAATTCTCTATTATTTTTCTTTAAAAGAGTGTAGTACTAAATTCTAATTCTTGCGAGGGTGTCACGAATTGGAAACATTTGGAAACCTCTGGGTTAAATTCTGCATTATTTTACTTTACAAGAGTGTAGTACTAAATTCTAATTCTTGAGAGGGTGTTACGACTTGGAAAAATTTGGGAACCCCTGGGTTAAATTCTACATTATTTTACTTTACAAGAGTGTAGTACTAAATTCTAATTCTTGCGAGGGTGTTACGACTTGGAAAAATTTGGAAACTTCTGGGTTAAATTCTGCATTATTTTCCTTTAAAAGAGTGTAGTACTAAATTCTAATTCTTGCGAGGGTGTCACGACTTGGAAACATTTGGAAACCTCTTGGTTAAATTCTGCATTATTTTCCTTTACAAGAGTGTAGTACCAAATTCTAATTCTTGCGAAGGTGTCACGACTTGGAAACATTTGGAAACCTCTGGGTTAAATTCTGCATTATTTTCTTTGCAAGAGTTTGGTACTAAATTCTAATTTTGCGGGGGTGTTACGACTTGGAAGCATTTGGGAACACCTGGGTTAAATTCTGCATTATTTTACTTTACAAGAGTGTAGTAGTAAATTTTAATTAATTCTTGCAAAGGTGTTACGACTTGGAAAAAATTGTTAACTCCTGTGTTAAATTCTGCATTATTTTACTTTACAAGAGTGTAGTAGTAAATTTTAATTAATTCTTGCGAGGGTGTTACGACTTGGAAGCATTTGAGAACCCCTGGGTTAAATTCTGCATTATTTTTCTTGACAAGAGTGTAGTACGAAATTCTAACTCTTGCGAGGGTGTTACGACTTGGAAAAATTTGGGAACCTTTAGGTTAGGTTCTGCATTATTTTACTTTACAAGAGTATTCCCACTGCCAGAACTAAAATTTGTTTTTACGATCAAGAAATCATGCAAAACCATTCGATTGTCGTACTGAAAAAAGAATGAGATGCTAAGTAAATTCCAAACTTCCACAAACACTTATTCGGGCTCGAAAGTCTTTCCGCGTAAGCGTTGGCCGACGCTGCTTTAAATAGGTGGTATTAAATGAAGCTATGTTTAGCCCACTTGCGGCGCACTGCCTCCTCTCTTGAGCATCCTCCCCTTCGTGGGGAACAATTTATCTTTTTCTATCGCCGTCATTGCAAATTACTGCTGCCACGGAATAACTCTGTGTCTCTTTCCTTTCAAACGGTATTTCCTCTTTCCCCGTTTTTGCATGCTCAGTTTTTTTGTATTTTGTGAACGATTTTTTTTTTGTGGCTTGGCAACTGTTCAGAAGCTGTGAATTTTTACACCTATCCTACTTTGTATTCCAGATTTTTCCCTTTCCCGTTTTTTTCTAGTTAGGGTTTAAGATTATTCCTTGAGTCAATCTAAGGAACAAGTATTTAGAAGTCGGAGCAGAGCTGCTCAAAAAAGAATCTGCTCCTGATCCCTGATAGCAAATATATATTCAAGCCGATGTAGATTTTACTGGAATTTTAATAACAGTCGCAGTTTTTCTGTTGCAGGGTTTGATCCAGCATTTTTAAAAGTCCCGTTTTTGTGAATTTTAAAGTGATTTTTGGGTGAAATCAAACTATTTTGTGGAAATTAAAAATTTAAACATACATATCGTGATGAAGAATTTTATTACTATTTGCCGCTTTTATAATAAATAATGGATGTGAACTATGCGATTTGGAAGCTTGGAATTTTGTAAAGGGTCCCTTTTGATTGATTTGAATTTTGTGAAGAGTCCGTTTCGATTGATTTGAATTTTGTGAAGGGTCCGTTTCGATTGATTTGAATTTTGTGAAGGGTCCGTTTTCATTGATTTGAATTTTGTGTAGGGTTCGAAAAAGGACATAAATTTCCTCTGGTGCTGCAATTATTATTTTGTTGAAGAAACGGTTAAAATTAAGCAATGATGTTACGTTAATATAACAGGTCGAATGATTTGTCACGAAAAGTCAAATTTAAGCATTTTGTCATCGGAAAGCAAATGTTTCATGCTATGACTAGCCGACCCGTGCGGAAATCCGCACTGCGCACCAAATCGTTTTGTGTGGCAATTCATTCTTTAAAAATTTGGGAGCTAGGACATTATGAAGAAGAATAGAAAAAAGTAAACGGGTGTTGGTACTGAAGAAGGTACGCAGTACAACTAGCCGTTAAATTTTTTTTTTCCACTATTATTTGGATATCCAAAATAATAAAATAATCACAATAATAACATTTTTTTTTTAAACAGAGTATTCATATAAGAGATGTATTTACACAAAACAGAATGAAATAAAATAAATTTTAGGAAAAAAATTGAACCCGACTTCATATTAAAAGTAGCGCTAAAAAGCAAAAAATAAATTCTTGCTTTAAAAAACATCGATACGACATTTGAACATAATTTTTGAAGCCGGTGCAAAATTATGATAGATAAAATCTTTTGTAATCATGAATCAATTACAAATATAAAAGGCTCACAGTTTGCAAATGTTTTAATGTAAAGTAACACATGGTGTCATGGTATTCAGACTGTCATAATTTTGCTCTGACTTCTAAAATTATGTTTATAAGTCGCATCGATGCTGTTTAAAGAAAGAATTTAATTATTTACTTTTTAGCGCAATTTTTAATTTGAAGTCGGTTCTATTTTTTTTCTAAAAATCATTTTATTTTGCGAAACTCCGTGAAAAAGCTGTTGCGGAATTTAGACTTGCCGTCGGCCATAATAGCTAGGCTAACCACCTCCACAATATTGGTATTTTTGCAAATCCAAATTGCCCACTTGAAACAAAGACGAAATCCTGCACAGGAACCATTTGTCGGGATACTCCGCTCTGCTTGGAGTTCCCGAAATCAAGAGATATTGGTGTGCTAGACATTTGCTGATGGGATATTGACTTTTTTCTCTTGGTTGTGTTCTTATTATCTTATAAGAGTTTGTCATTTTCCCATGCCATTGGAGAAAAAAATTATTTGTCAAATTGTTCAGCGAATTTCATTACCGCAACGTTTAGGAAAATCCGCAATTTGCAACTTTGTTTCGTTTTCGCTTTCTAAAACCTTCGTGCTCGCTACTTGTCGGCGGGATCTTTCCACCCGCGGTAGAACGAGTTTCGCTCTCACCTACGGGCCCCGTCACGTGATCTACCGTGGGATTAGGCAAACGAGCGACGAGAGTGATGTCCTTGGCGGTGCCCTCTAAAGCAGTGATGTTCTTTTCTAAACGGCCTGCTTTGTAGTTCAGTGGACGGATTGAATATATCCTCTGCAAGAGCCAAAAAAAAAAAAAAGAGGGACTTGTTGCTCCATCGGATCAGAACGCGCGTCAGCGTCCGCGCGTTGTGGGTGGCTGATTGTCGGGCGGGAAAGTAAGAATGTAGCGAATGACAGCCCGATAGGCACACGTGTTTCAATGTCAAAGAAGGACAAGTATTTTCTCCTCACTTAAAAAACTTTTTAAATTACGCTACCAGCTATCATTTACTTTTATTATATTTGTTTTCAGCTAAATGGGCTGAAGGGTGAATTTGTTAGCTTTTTATTAAGTTACAGCGTTGCACGGGCTACCTCAAGTATTGCGTCAATATTTGTCGTCCTTCTTCATTGCAACTCCTAAAAACATTATTGCCTCGTGTGCATGTATAACCAAAGAGGTAAACATTATTACTGACAAATTTGAAGAGCAGACGATATTTTTCGAGTCAATTCTTAGATGTTTTTAGGAATTGAAATGAAGAAGGACGACAAATAATGATGCAATATTTGAGGTAAATTACGCTCTCAGCTATCATTTACTTTTATTATTTGATTTAAGCTAAATGTGCTCAACGATGAATTTGTGACAGCTTTGTGGTAAGTTACAGGGCTACCTCAAGTATTGCGTCAATATTTTTCATCCTTCTTCATTGCAATTACTAAAAACATCTAAGAAATGACTCGAAACATATCGTCTGCGCTTTGAATTTATCAGTATAGTAATAATGTTTAACCTCTTCTATTATACGCGGGAATATTTTCGCAGACGAAAAGTTGAATGCGACCACCGATGCCTCAAAATTCACGTACATTAATTTAATGGAGGGCAAATACAGTGATGCCTCAAAATTCTAGAAACGTTGTTAGTATTTGATTTGTTAGAATGGCAACTACATTGATTTGTTAAAACTGCAACTTTATTGTAGAAATGGCAACAATCCAAAATAAGACGGCTATAAAACTTCAATTAATATCTCCGCTAATTAAATTCCCTCAGCGATGAGAATAAGCAAAATGGCTTCCTTAGAAAATTAAGAATTTTTTAATATCTCACTCGACTTTTAGCATCCAGCCATTCGAGGGGCGGAGGAGATAGCGCTACGTACATTGATAATGTATGTCGCGGTATAAAATCAGGGTGTAAACGTTTGTTTACATCCTGATTTTGATATATAAGATTGTAGTTTTGCTTTCAAAAGTAACTTACTTAGAAACTCAAAGAGAGAGGTGGGGGGGGGGGGGGGTTTAAAATACAAATTTAATTTCGATAATTAGCATAAGTTATAAATTGAACTTTTTATCAAGTGAAAGTATAACAAAATAGTGTTTTTCATATTGCCGAGCAAGAAGCTTGGAGCGAAACTGTTCTGTTTTGAGTTTCCAACTAGCTGTTTGCAAATTGTAATAAAACCAACTGTAAAATGTTGCTTTGGGTAGTCCATAACTCTTTCTGAAAGTTATCAGGATGTTTTCGAAAAATCAAGATGAAAAATGATGAATGTAATGCGATTTTATTAATTTTTGTAAATTTTTGCCTTATTACATTTGTTTTCCTTTCCTTCATTAAATTTCGCCGACTACGGATCAACTTCGTAACTTTTACGGTTTTCAGCAAACAACCAAGCTGCCGATTTAAAACCGTAAATTTTACGGGATTTTTTTGCGGTGTATTTTTGAAACATGTCACAGCTTTCAAACAGGTACAAGTTTTTCACTTACATAATTTTCAAACGTTCTAATTATTAAATTTCAAAAATCAAATTTATTACTCACCGGATCTTTGAAATTCGGTGGTGATCTGTTAGCTTGGATCGGGTGCCGGATATTTAAAAAACGTCCGGATACCTGATCATACCGTATCCATCTATATATGACCAGGGTGATATTGTATATGTGAAAGACCAGCATTCATTTCATTTTGTATTATTCTAGTGAATTTTGTTCTATGCAGTCTGATATACTGCCTTTATTATTCCTGTTATAATATCACTCAAATGACAGAATGAATCTGCAACTGCCACTGAGTATAGTAAAAGTATATACCGTAATTATCGGTAAATAGCCCGCATCGTTGTATAGTCCGCAGGAAGAAAAAAACATGGGATACACCTCTGGAAAACAAGACATTCGCCTGTAGTGCCCGAGCCCCAATCTGCTTTGGACCATTGTTCCGAAAGCTACGATTTATTTCTCTGCATTCTGTTTTGCAGGAAAAGAGACTTCGATATTTTTGAACGGTAGTTGTCTTTTTAATAATACTTTTTTTGTAAATTTCATGTATTGCCCGCATCGTTATATTGCCCGCAGATAGTAAAAAAAGCAGTTTTTTTGTAGAAAACCCGCGGGCTATACGCAGATAATTACGGTATTTGGAATATTAAATAACATTCAAAATATTCCAAACCATTTTTTTTTTTTTTGTGTTGTTAAAGAATATTTTTCTTTTCAATTCTAACACATTTTTTTTCTTTTCCGTTGTTTGCAAACATTTTTTTGTTTTGTTAAAGAATCTGTTTTTCTTTTTAATTTTAAGTTATATTGCCCGCAGGTAATAAAAAAAGGTGTTTTATCGTGGATAACCCGCGGGCATTATACACAGATAATTACGGTAAATCTCAAAGCAAGCAAATCGTCTTGGTTGAAGTAAGGAAAGAACGAATAATAAACTTTAATACGGGAAACTGAATTTAAAATTAGCCAGAATTGTTTGTGGCTAGTAATTGAAAATTGGTGAAAATAAATTAATTGGCTAATTTTAGCCACATCTGGTAACGCTGGATTGCGCAGCCGTCCAATGCATAACGTAAGTGCCTGCGTTTGAACTGTGAAGGATTTTGCAGCAGGTATAAATTTAATTCTAACTCATTGTAATGATAATGATGATTTATCAACAAATAAATCATTGTTGATGAGTCCGGGGTTATCAGATGTGGCTAAAATTAGCCGTTATGTGTAAACTAGCCATAATTTTTTAAATTTTAGCCACATCTGGTAACCCTGGACTCCACAACCGTTCTAATACAAAATGTAAATGCCTGGGTTTGAACTGTGAAGGATTTTCCAGCAGGTATAAATTGAATCATAACTCATTATAATGATTTAGTTGTTAGCTGTAAAAACCGGTATTCTAAATAATCAACGCTTTGAGATCGCCTGTCTGAAACATTTGAATAATAATAATACCACGACGAAGATTGTAAAGAGGCTCATTAAAACCACCGCACCGTACCAGCTGTAATACATCCTGATGTTCTTATTGACCTTGAAAAGTGAAATTGCTTTGTGTTCCACTTGACTAAGAAACTGTTACGCAATCGACTTAGCGTACATCCATTTGTTCCGTCTAGCGCAACGTCATCAGAGCAGAAATACTTTCATCTTCTAACTTCTGAGGCTGAAGATCTTTTTCGTTGGCCATTTTTGGAATCGAGTTAGGATTAAATGTTCCTTGTCATCGTTTTTTATTGAAAAAACTATTTGCAGATGGTCATGGAGTTAATTTAGCGAAACGTAGAGATCATATCTGTAATGAAAGTGGTGTGAAGTTTCCGTTGCCATATCCGTGAAACTAGTTTATATCATATTAAGAAATTAATTGGGCCTAAACTTGGTTGTATGTTAGGATGGGTTTTTTCCTGTGAGATTGTTTTGAAACTGCGATTTTTCACTTTTCTCTGGCTATCGTATCATTTGCTGAATTAAATGATTCCCGAGCCTCTACAGTGATTATTAAAAACTCTCAAAATGTCTTCAATGTTTCCGAAGAAGATTTAGTTCCGTAAATTTATAATTTTGTGCAAATTTACGAGGAGAGTATTCAGTTTTCGAAAGATTATTATATCATGCATATTTGGGGGTACGTGCATGTAAAATCCGTGGACCCCGAAGACCCGAGGCTGTTTTGAGGGTACCGGAGGGTGGAGTATTTCCCTTCCCTTCACTCTTAGGTCAAAAAAGGAAGTTGACGTATTTGTGGTGGCGCCATCTGATGTCATCCAAATACACAATGAACCAAGTCGTTCTTCCACCGTTGTGGTGCTCATCTACAAACGGAAGGCGCTCCCTTACTGTCTTAATTCCTGGTCGCTCTGCGAAGGGGAGCTTGAATACCCATTACCCAAGTGGCATTAGAAACAACACAAGATTATTATTATTATTGTTATCATTAGTATTTTTCAAGAATAACAGTGCCGGAGCTATTTAGGAAAATTACATGTTGCGCTATACTAATCGCCACATTTAATGTTAATTTTATTGGAAATACTTCAGAAACTCATCAAATCATGATAAAAGTTGTAGAATAGTGCATTGTCATCTGGTTCTGAGCTATATGCAAAGTTTCAGAACAATAGCTTAATGGGGAAATGGTCGAAAATTCGATTGCAAAATTCCGTGTACTGACAAGAAAGCAAGTTAAGAAAAACGTTGTAAATGTAAAAAACGCAATTTTGTAAAATTTTATGTTTGCATTGATGCTATTTCAACAATACAGCTGCCGTTTGAACAAATCAATGCAGTTGCCATTGTAACAAATGAAATTCTAATCAACGTTTCAGCATTTTGCGGCATCGCTGTATGTGCCCTCCATTAAATTAATGTGCTTGAATTTTGAGGCATCGCTGGTAGCATTCAATTTTTCGTTTGCGAAAATATTGCCAAAGAGGTTTAATATTAGAGAAAATGTTATTTGAAGCGCAGACGATATTTTTCGATTTAATTCTTTGATGCTTTTACGAATTGTAATGAAGAAGGACGACAAATTCTCCATCCGGGAAATGACGCAATATTTGAAGTAGCCGTGCGACGCACCTAGTGAATGAATAAATAAATAATAATAATAATTATTATTATAATAAGAAATCAAACTAAACTTCATCTGGAACAACAGAGCCATTCGAAGCTCAGAGCCAGTTGTGTCATTAATCCCAAAACAAATAAACGATGGCATTGTGAGTTATCATTAAAACTCTAATATTTTGAGACTAATTTGAGAAAATTTTATTCAAATTCGTACAATCGAGTATTATGTTCCACTTTTGTTTCTTTGTGTCATTTGAATCTTAAGAATAATGAAAGTATTTTTCCCCCAACTGCTGTAAATTACTCTATTTTTGAAAGAATATTTATTCTTTTAGTATCCACTAAGAACAAAATGGTAATTCTTTATTCAACAAAAGTTAAAGTCAGACAAATATCTGCGCTCATTTTTCTCAAATTAAAAAAAGAAATACTCTTTTCATAGAAACTTTTTTTTGCTGTTAAAATAAACGAACATGGGTAAATTGGATCTATTAAAACGATGAACTTTTAATAAATATCTCATTACTGGTGTTTTAAAATAGTACTTAAAAGCACCTTCATTAGATAAGGCTTTCAAAAAAAAAAAAAAAAACTCTGTTAAATTTTCAAACTATGATTTGAATTTTAAAAGAAAATGAGTATCAAATGTTTCAAGAAAAATACAAACTTCTCAAATGTTGTTTGAATTGCCATTTTATTTTTCAAAACGTTATGCTCTCATAAAATTAATTAAAAAACCGAAATATTCTCTCTAGAATTCCGAAGTTAAAAATGGCGGCAGCTTGCATTTGTGCCTCTCGGTTTAATTTCCAGCTAGGTTTTTATTTTTTGATTATTTTAGTAATGCATTTTTATAAGCTGGTGGAACGCGTAATTAGAACAAATATGAAGCAATTGAAAGGACTGTAAATTTTGAGTATTCTAAAACAAAATGTCGAGAAAAAGAAGTTACAGGAGATGGTAAGAATTTAAAATGGAACTTTCTTTTTTTAGTGGTGCAATTACGTTTTTATGCTGCTCGTGCGATTCCCTAATTAGATTTTTGAAATTCGCTTTGAAGATATTTAAAATGTAAATGCGACTTTAATAACATTACATATTTAATTTAGCTTTAAAAAAAATCTTTCTAGAACTATCTAACGAGAAGATGTAGTATATCGAATGTTTTTTTCACACCATCTTAAAACTGCAAAAATATTTTTCCCTAAAATTTGTTTGAATAAAATGCGTTTGTCGTAATAAATTTATTTGTACTCAGTGCAGGTGCAGTAACTGCTAATAGTCTGTAATCTGATGTGTATAAATAATTGTATTTATGCTTAATGGCAATCAGATTTTAAAAAATTTGATTTTGTGTTCCTAGAAGAAAGCTCGATTTTGATTTGACTGTTAGTGAGTTATTATTTTGTTATACAAAAGTTTTTAAATTGAAATAGTTTTGTATGACCGGTGTACGGTAATATAATAAAAGATCATTGCAAATTATAAGCCATAATTGTAGTTGTTGGTTGCCTTATTCTGGATTATTGATTACTTCCTCAAATTAGGAATTGAAGAATTGAGTAATTAGAAAAACAGGATAGCTATTCTGTGTAAGGTAAGGTAATCTGATCTCATTGAAACCTGCAGTAATGTTGTTAGTTGTTAGCTTATTATTGATTTATTTAATTTTTCCAAAAACTAGGCGTTGAGGAATTGAATAGAAAAAAAACATTATTTTGATGCAAAAATCGCAAAATATACTGCTAACACAAGTTTCGGAGTTGTAGGGAACCCCTTAATCTGCGCAGACAAGTTTTGCGCTTCGGGTTTTTAAAATAGCAATCCTTTATGACTCGAAATATTAGTATACTAAGCATATGTTTTGCAATTCGAGCGGCTTGCGTAGTTCTCTCGCAAATATATTTTGCCATCCGTACGTCACAGCATTGTTCTCTCGCCTATACATTCTGAAATTCGAGCATCACAACGTTGTTCTTTCCCATTTAGTTTTCGAAAAAAAAAAAAAAAAAAAAAAAAAAAAAAACGTGTACTACTACTAATGAATTAGTTCTTCAGAAAGACTATGATGAAACTAAATCTTCTAAAAATAAGTTACAGAGAAACTAATTTTCAGGAAAAACCCCCCTGTAGTTTCTGATTTTTTTATCGGTACGATAAGTTAATTGGTTTGCCTAAAAACATGCGATAGAAGACAAAAACTGTTTGAAAGTAAGAAAGTCATTAACCAATTTCGCACCTTTCACCTCAAGTGGAGACCCTCGCTAAAGCCAACCATATTTCACGAGTGCAAGTCTCAACCCAATTGAGGCCCTATACTAGGCCTCAATTTTGTCTGTCAGTGAGTAATTATTATTATTTTGTTTTACCCAAGTTCTTTTTAATCAAAATAGTTTTGGATGACCGTGTACGGTAACATAATAAAGGTCATTTCAAATCATAACTCATAATTGTAGTTGCTGGTCGCCTTATTCTGGACTATTCATTATTTCCTGAAATTAGGATTGAAGAATTTAGTGTTAGAAAAACAGGATAGCTATTCTGTATATGATAAGATAATCGGATAAGGCTCATTTGAAACCGTAGTAATATTGTAGTTGTTCGCTGTTCTTGAGTATTGATAAGAACACTGTTCAAGGGCTCAAAGAATACTGTTTAGAACACCTCAAAATAGGAGTTCCTGTAGCATTTACTGCCTGTTAATGTGGTTTGAAAAATCAACTTCAAAATGCCGGAATAACAGAAGAAATCTAAAAACTCTATTTTTGGTTAAAACTGGAAATGGGTCCTGGATCGGTCGCTACTTCTTGTCTAGTTATAGTGAATTGTTTCTATAAAAGGAAGACACATCCAGTCTTCTAAAAAGGATGTTTGTTTTCGAATTCTGATCTTCTTTTTTTCCTTCCGCTTTGATCTTTCTACTTCCACTGCCTGTTGTCACTTCATAAGCACAGTTTGAAACATCATACAGTTACACCCCAGTGCTTCATTACGTCATTACACGTAATTAGGACCTTTCATCCGCAAATGAGAAAGGCTTCGTGTACACAGGCTCACAAAGAACTTCCGTTTCAAAATTTATCGAACCATCGTGTATAAACGAGAAGGGAGAGAAGAAAAAAAAATGGCAAAATCACATCAAAAATGGAGCCTTTGTTTCATATTTGGTAGATGGCGTCTGTTACCTTGTCGAAGGTGAATCAGTTTGGTTGTTTACCTTGATTCTTTTTGCAGCCTCTCTTGTGGATAACGGGGCTTCTTTGTTCTTGTTCGCGCATGCGTGGTTGTTTCTGATTTAATGACCCCGTTAATTTGCGGTTTTAATCGCTTGGATGTCTGTAGATGTGTGTAATGCAATAGCGGAAATTCGAGATTTGGAGAGATCTCGCTGCGATTGGGTAGTCATCCTGGTGTATTTGCTCCGTAATGAGTGTTCGGAAGTTATCTCCTCTGTTTTCTAATGTGTTTGAGTATAATAGGGTATTAGGGAAAAATACAAAAGCAGTACGGCGTTTTTTACGGCGTATTGAGTTTTGCATAACGAATTTGTATTCAGCTTATAAATACTCAGGGGTGCAACGACAGGGAAGGATGAACGCCCCCCCCCCCCAAGAAGGCATCGGATATCTTATTTGTAAAACACGTAATACAACTTTATCTTCGTCTTTGTACATTTCTAGAACAATGATTTTCAAAATTATGTGATCGCAATAAAAGCTTTTTTTTTTTTCAATAGCGGTACGTTAAAATAGTTTTTCGGATTTTGATTGGTTTCAAAAAAAGAATTTACATGCGGCACCCAAAAAAAAAAAAAAAAAAACTTTAATTTTTAACTGTCCCCTTATTTATTTATTTGTTTTTGGCAGGTGAGGGAAGCATGCCTTTCACATTGTAAAATTGATGCACTTCATGGTAAATATTCTGCTTACAATCTTTACTGGTTCCTGTAAATCAGAGGCTTTAAAATAGCTTATAAGTTGATAATTTTGTGGGAAGTATGTTTCCTACCACCTTTTAAAGGCTTAAACACTCGACTTGAAAAATAATGTTACATTATTTGCTTCTGATTTTTATATTTTGAATATTCAACACAATAATTAAACTTAGACAATCTCCGAAATGTTTTAGAAGTCTAGTTCTCAGTTTTTATAGCTGAAGGAAAACTTCTGCACAGTATCCTAATGATTTTGCCCTCCTTGTTTTATATATCCGTTCTATTTATTATTGTTATTATTATTTTCAGTTTTGTGACATTATTTTATCTTTATTGCATAATGCATAAACACAGAAACATTTTCGTTGTTTTTACAACTAAATTAGGGTTGCGCCAGAGGAAATTTAGGGTCCGTTATCGGACCCTTCCCGAAATTCCAATCAATCAAAACGCGCCCTTCACAAAATTCCAATCAATCAAAACGCGCTCTTCACAAAATTCCAATCAATCAAAACGCACCCTTCACAAAATTCCAATCAATCAAAACGCACTCTTCACAAAATTCCAATCAATCAAAACGCACTCTTCACAAAATTCCAATCAATCAAAACGCACTCTTCACAAAATTCCAATCAATCAAAACGCACTCTTCACAAAATACCAATCAATCAAAACGCATCCTTCACAAAATTCCGAGCAACCAAATCGTATTTTTCACAGAATCATTTATTAAATAAGCGAACAAAAATAATAAAAATACTTCGTCACTGTATGTGTAAATTTTGAATTTTCACAAAAAATATTTGATTTTTCAAATTTTTTTTTAAAGTTCCTAAACAACGGACAATTTTCAAAATTCAGAAAAAATGCTAGTAGACCCCTGTTCTATATCCATACGCTTCGAAAATCTTTCATTTCAAAAGCGGAGACGGTTCCATTTTAACAGCCCTTGATTTATGCCCGCCCAAATACCATCTTGCGTAGGTGTCGTCTGCGGCTTTCCACAATCAAATTCTGTTTACCCTGGCCGTCCCGAAACGCACCCTCTGTTTGCGTTGCTTCCATCTGCGTAAACTGTGCCCCACAAAGATGCCTCGTCACTCGTTACGTTCGTAATGCAATCTTTTGTTCAGTCACTTGATTCTGCAACAACGCTGTCGACGCCTTCTCATTTTTCTCTTTTCATGCAAATTTCAAAAGGTCGTTGACTTCCAGGCCGGTCAACGTTCTTTTTGTCCTACTGGTGATGAATAGGGTGGTGCTCGATCACATCTATTTATTTTTTGGGGTTTCTTTTGCTGAAATTTCCATGTACTCGAGTTCGTCAAATCATGATGAGCTAAATAAAATAATACTGATATGTGATCGAGTTCGTCAAATCATGATCTGTGAAATAATATTGATATGTGTTCGAGTTCGTCAAATTATGATGAGCTAAATAATATTGATATGTGATCGAGCTACATAGATATGTGTTCGAGTTCGTCAAATCATGATATAAATAATATTGATATATGATCGAGTTCGTCAAATCATAATCATATTGATATGAGATCGAGTTTGTTAAATCATGACGAGCTAACTAATATTGATATGTGTTCGAGTTCGTCAAATTATGATGAGCTAATATTGATACTTACCCTCCTCCCCCCCGCGCTCTCTAGTCACCCCCTACAACTGAAATTGCCAAAAATCAATTTAAAACAGTTTATATTATACCTATACATTCATTTTCTGTCAAAAGAAAACTCAATAATTTTTTACCAGTTTTCTGAAAAAAAACTAGTGCTTCAGGGGGTTAAATTCCGCGAATTGAAGTGTGACATTTAGTGACAAAGAGACGGGGGGGGAGGGGGGGGGGGTCAAATATGTGGGGAAAAAAGCGTGACATCATTTATGAACGGTCCTTTTTATGGCGGATTCAGAGATGGAGTAGGAAGGCAGTGAAAAAGTAAATAATCTGTAATAATTGCTTTGAGTTTTGTGGTAAATGTGATTTTTACGCTCCAATGTCCAAGCAGATTGTGAAGCTGTTTAAACGGTAAAATTGCATGCCATTTTTCAGAAATTCTCCAAACAACCATTATTTTTGTGTAGGTTTTGATTCTAAACACCTGAAAGCAAAATAATTAGTAAACATAATGAACTTTTTTAATTTAAAACTTCGGTGCTTGATAAGAAAGATTCTAGACTTCCATATCTTGGAATAGAAGATTTTATGGCCTGCTCTCTTTAATCTGCAGACATTAAATATCCGTTGTTAAGTCGCTTACTTCTTCACGAATTTGTTCGTGAACCCCTTGCATGAAAAATTTCAGTAAAAGTTAATTCTGTAAAAGTTGCTTCTTTGCCGGTGTAGTGCCAATGCACGGAAAACAACTTACTGAGCCCTTGGCATATAACAAAAATGAATTCTGTAAAAGTTTGCTTCTTTGCCAGTGTACTGTCAATGCACGGAAAACAACTTACTGAGCCCTTGGCATATAACAAGAATGAATTCTGTAAAAGTTCGTTTCTTTGCTAGTACAGGGTCAATGCAGAAAAAACAACATGCTATTTGAGTATATCAGATGGATGGCGATTTGGTTTGTACATGGTATGAATTCAATGTGTTTCTAAAAATCAGGGGGGAACCACCCCCTGATGAGCCCAAAGAATGGGCCCAAAGGACCGTCCAGTTTAATTGACACCAAACAAAGCGCTGACAAAACTTTTTTTTTAAAGAAAACTACTGAAGTCTCTATTCACCAGGGATGAGGAGACGCCACTTTTTTGAACTGCTACGCTCCATGCTCCGAATAATTTTAACAATATACTATTTATCTCTCTTTTTTTCAGTTAATTTTTTATATGGTAAAAATTAAAAACGCTTTTAAGAAACGGAGCAATGAAGCAGAACAAATTTCTTTGCTCCGGCTCCACTTTGTTTTCGATACTTTTTTTTTCTCTCGAGAAAAAGTACTGAAGTCTCGAATCCATTTCCCGATAAGTTTTTACCAGGGATCTGGAGCAGCTACTTTTTTAATTGCTCCGCTCCATGCTCCGAATAATTTTAACAGAATATACTATTTATCTCTCTTTTTTTAGTTAATTAATTTTTTTTATATTATGGAAATTTAAAATTTAAAAAGGAGAAATAAAAAAGGAGCAATGAAGCAGAACAAATTTCTTCACTCTGGCTCCGCTCCCGTTTCGAGACTTTTTTTTTTTGAGAAAAAGTACTGATGTCTCGAATCTATTTCTCAGAAGGTTTTTGGGGATCTGGAGCATCCACTTTTTTGAATTACTCCGCTCCGTGCTCCGAATAATTTTAGCAAAATATATTATTAGTCTTTCTTCTTTTTTTTAGTTAATTATTTTATATGATAAAAATTTAAAAAGTAAAAAATCTTGGAGCAGTGAAGCAGAACAAATTTTTTTGCTCGGCTCCGCTCCGGTTTCGAAAAAAATCTCGTTGCTTCAATGTTCCATTCTCCTGCTCTACATTCCGCTCCAGAGATCCTTGATTCTTATTATAGAAAATGTTTCCAAAGACGAGCCCGTTGCCCCTCTAATAAATGACAAGAAATCGACAATACTGACATTCGGAGAAAAAACAAAAAAATAATCTTTCTTGGGTAAAAATTTTGACCTGGAGAATTCGTTCCGGCAGGAAACACTGGGGGTGACTGAAATATTCATTACTTCCGGTGCCATTTATCTATTTCCAGCAGAGAAAAGAACAATTCCTTGCTGTGAGGTCAGTTCGGTTTTCGGAAAGCGATGTTTGTAAACTTTCAGTAAATTAAAGTAATCCATTTATTTTGTTGCCACGTGCATTTATTTCAAATGTGGAAGTCATTTTTCTTAACTACTACAATTATAAGCTTTGTCATAAAAAATTTAGACTGGGAAAATTGCCATCCCGCAATAAACCACGTGTGAGGTCTGTTTTGAATGAATCGAATTTTTTAAGATGGAATGGAGTCCTGTCAGGATGAAAAATTCGCTTACGATTTTAATTGAATTCGGCATTTTGGTAGTTGTTTTTACTCGCCACGTAATGGAAATAGTGGTTATTAGAATCAATTTTCTGGTGCGGAGGACACTACAGAAACCGTGATTAGAGTCCTGCACTGTAAAACTTTTGCACTTCGTTGCCACCATTTTTGGTGTTACTGAACACCATTTTTACTTCGTTGCCACCATTTTTGGTGTTACTGAACACCATTTTTACTTCGTTGCCACCATTTTTGGTGTTACTGAACACCATTTTTACTTCGTTGCCGCCATTTTTATTGTTACTGACCACCATTTTTGGTGTTACTGAACACCATTTTCGTAGTTCAGTTGGTGTAAAGTTGAAAATTAAATATTTTAATATATGGTAATTTTTTTTAAGTGCCGGTCTCAAAAAATACAGGCAGCATAATGTTTTTTAGCATATGAAGTTCGTTAACTTATTTCATTACGCTTAATTACGCTCAAAAGTTCATTACGCTTTCTCATTGATTCTATTTTCCTAAAAATGAGCTATCGTAATGAAATTTTGATACTTAACTGAATTCACAATTTTTATGTGCTAAAAATCATTATACTGTCTACATATTTTTTAGACAAACACAAAAGAAAATTTAAATTATATCAAAAATGAATGATTTTTCAATGAACACAAAATATGGTGGCAACTAAGCGAAAAATTTTTAGTGTACTTAAATTAAAAATACGCTTCTATTTTGCTACGCCTATGCTTATTGGATGCTAGTCATAACATCATTAAATATTACGTTTTATGCTTGATTGAAGTGGTATCAGCAAGTTACGTTTGGCGAGTTCTCGTTTATCCTCTATTTATAGCTCCACGTCGTGATATTTTTGAAAAACAATAAAATTTCTTTATAGCAGTTACCAGGACAACGAAATACCCAATATAACGAACTAATTATTCAGCCCTGTTATAATACCCCCGGCATTAAATGAATACGATTTAGTAGGGAAAAGCGTTACTTTCTATATTTTTGCATCTTAATTTCAGCTTTTGTTCGATGTCTCAAGCAATAAATGAGATAAAAATAAAAATGCATTTTAATGCTCATTTGTGCTTTAAATTAACGTGTAATTATATATTTTTATTACAATAAATAAGATGTTATTACTAATTATAATATTATTATTACTATTATTATTTTGTTGATAAAATTCAGCTATACTATGCGTTAATATAATAGGTTGAATGGATTTGTAACCGAAAGTCAAATTTAAACATTTTGTCATCTGAAAGCAAATGTTTCGTGTTATGATAGTGATGTGCGAGAATTATTGAGAGTAATCAGGGGTCGATCCAGCATTTTTTAAACAGGGTCCGTTTTTTGTGAATTGAAAAAATAATTTTGTGAAAAATCATATATTTTTGTGAATTTTAAGAACTTTTTTGTGAAGAATCGAATATTTTTGTGAATTTTAAAAACATTTTAGTGAAAAATCAAATACTTTTGTGAAAATTCAAAATTTTATCATTGTATGTCTAATACAATGACAAAACATTTTTTTCTTGCCGCTAATTTAATAAATAGTTCTGTAAAAAGTACGATTAGGTATTTCGGAATTTCGGAATTTTGTGAAGGGAGGTCCGTTTTTATTGATTGGAATTTTGTGAGGAGTCCGTTTTGATTAATTGGAATCTTGGAACAGGTCCGGAAATGGACCTGAATTTCCTCTGGCGCGACCCCTAGCTCATCTTGTGCTCATTGTAATAATCTTCAGAAAAATATGGAAAATTCACAAATGTTAATTCTAATGTTCTTTCCAGGTAATTTCTCTAATCTAAGTCCACAACACCCACTGCTAGTCTGTGATTAAAAAAAAAAATCCGTAGTCCAGCCCGCTATTACACCATTGGAACTACAAGACATTCTACTTCTGAACGATGGACCCTTTCCTCTGCGACGTTTTCCTGGCAGGGGAGGGACCGCCCTAAGACAATGGGACCGTAGTTCGTGGAAGATCAACCCTAACTTTTCGGCCAACGTTCTTCATTGATTGATTGACTGACTCTTTCTTTCACTCGGTGATGGACAGCAGGCACGACCTAACGGTGGACCACGCCAGGCTATTGGCGAACGGCAACGGATACGCGGCCATGGACAATTCGGCCACCGGCCACCCCAACTCGCAGCAGCTGAGGCCCCCCTATGGGGATCTCTGCCGCCCTCCAGGCTCAGATGCCTCCACGTTAGCCTACCACAGCCGGTATCTGGCATCCATGCCTTTATCAACAGGTAAGCGCTATGTTCATTTTATTTACATGGAATTTCAGTATCATATAAGTTCGCCAAAGTGACTCGTTGGTGTTGTTGTTGTCGAGTCCTCGCGCGTGGCGAGGAAGAATAGGTACGCTGCTCCTGAGAGCAACGGGGCCCGTATAGGCAGGAGTCGGATTTCCGCCCCTTTTTGAAAGGTCTCTTAATTTTTGAACCAGCTCCCAGATGAGAGACCGTCACCTGGGATTGGCACCCCCAGAGGTATCGTTTCACTTGGAGGACTTTGGAGCCACGACCTATTTAACGTGCACCAGTTCCCTTTAGCGTACACGGACACCACAGCAACCAGCCGCGAGAGGTTGTCACCCTCCCAAACACTGACCTCAGTCGATGTTGCTTCACTTTCGGTGTTCTGCGGAAACCGAGCTTCTACCGGCTGGTCCACTGCGGGACCCAAAGTGACTTGCCGAACAAATATGATAAACGTCTAACTCAGCTTAGGTCTTTAGAAGCTTTGGTACTAACTAAACTAGACTCCTGACCAGGATTCGGAATTAGGATGTAAAAGTTAGGTCAATGCAACTTTACCTTTTTTTAATTTGTAATTGCTATAAATTACACAGAAAAGAAAACACAGGAAATAAAAATGGCTTCCCTCTCTTTCTCTCTCTTTTCTTGTCTTTAAGTCTAAAAGAGAAAAAAAAAGCTAACAATGAGGCATGCAGTTGTTGGAAACTCGTCAAATAAAAACGAAAGATTTATATGCCAACGAATTTCAATCATACAACTAGCAAAAAATCCGAGTTAGTGTAAAATTTAAATTGTCAAGTTAAAAGAATGTGCCATTCATTAAAAGTTAGGCTTCAAAAATGACGATTGGGTGCAAAATTGTCGTTAAACTGAAAATTAGAGTTGCAAAATACGACTAACGACCGCTGTTGTCGAACCCTGGCCCGACCCAGAGAGAGTTTAGTTCATCTTGGGAGAAAGAGGAGGAATTCTTACATTGGTACAGTGCCAGTAGCCACAGTGAACGTTGTTGGAGTGGCAAACCTGGTTTCTTCACCCCTATTTTGACAAATGGGATCGTTTAATCATTCTATCATTGGTTGTCTTCCTGTCATCTTCAACTACTTCTCTGTTTCTTCAAGAGTTATCACACTACTCACCCGGCGTGCTGTTCCGATAGGCCTTCCCTTTTTATTACGTCATCCCACAATACAAATTCAACTCTTGTTGAATGTGTACAAAGAAATTGCATACGTATTTGATGAAACGGCTTTCCTTTGATCGCGCTTTAACCAATGGGTGTGTATCTTTCGCGCTTCATGTTTAGCCAATGAACTTGTTCCTTTTGGTGCCGAATTTGGAATGCATCGAATCCCGCATTTGGTTGAGTTTGTTTCAAGGACTTTTTGCTCACTTTTTAAAATTGTGTAGGATTTGTTAAATTTCATATCGAATTTTATTTAATGGCGGATGCTATTCTGAATAACTATTGCTTTCACTTTTCTTAAAGAAATTACAACCGCAAAGCTTCGTCAAAACCATTAACCAATCAAGTTTTGAGTTCATTGTGCATTAGGGAAAAATATTTTTACCATCATAAATATAGTAAAAATGGAAATAAACGTAATTGTGCTTAATTTTATGTTGATTTTTATTTTAACTTTGTAGCAGAAAGGTTTAATTTTTATTTCATCACAAATATAGTCCTTTTCTGCTTCTTTAAGGGTGCGTTAGGAATATTTAGTTTCTATGGGGAAGGGGTTCTTAAAGTGGACGGCAGAGTAAAAAAACTTTGCGAAATAGTGATTTAATTGCGACTCTTTTTCTTTGTATTGATTTTATGTGACCTATTTCTCCTTTTTTTTTTCTAAAGAGTTAAACTTATTGCTTTTTCTTTTTAATTTTCTCACAGTCCCTCGCACCATTTTTCCTTCCTGTGTGTTCGAGATTTGAAAAAATAAAAATAAATAAATGAAAAAATCAGAAAGAAATTGATGAAGAAGAAGTGAAGCAAAGGCTTTCGAAATCATTGCCACTTGCTTTTCGGGCCGTTTGATGTGTTCGAAAGCGAGAGGAACAGGGGGGATCTCGAATGACTCTCTGGCAGGGGTGGAAATGAGGAAAACAAACACAAAGGGAAATTAAAAATCAACAGCAGGAACAACAACACAGAAATGAGGTCACTGGTATGCGGCGGGAGGAGAGGGGGGGGGGGGGGTATATACCCCCAGGGTAGTCGTGTGCTCTGCACCGGAAAGTCTTCTCTTCGGGATGAGGTGATGCATATCACGCTTCGGAGACTACCTTGATGTGGGTATCACGTGATGGGAAAAAGGTGTATCGGGCGAATTATGTGCGCCGTCCACCAAATGAAAGTTGAGCATTATTTTTGTTGGAGGAGAGAGAGTATGGGTCCGAGGATATTAGGGTTAATGTCGTTAGGATGCTTTTTGATACTGATCTGGAGCATGTTGGAGTTGGAGTGGGAGATTATTGTTGCGGCAATTGGCAAACTCGAGAGACAATTGTTGGGAGTATTTACTCTCGATTGCTGGGTTGGGAACGTATAGGGGGGGGGGGGGTCTTGAAAAATCGGAAAGGAATCCATTTTTATCATTTGCAAAGTAGACGTAAAAATTGGAGTTTGTGAAGACACATGAACACAGATACATTTCTTCATTTTTAAATTAAGTTTATACCTCCATACAAGATGGCCTTGGTGAATATATTTACAGATGAAGAGTTTTAAATTAAGTAATAAAAAAGTTGTTCTCGTGGCGGTAAAAAAATCATAACGGCCAACGAAAGATGACGGAACAACCTGTACCACATAGTTCGTGAATAGTCAGAACAGATTATGTGGCCAGGCATGCATTTATATAGCCAGGCGTATTTGCATGACATTCCATCCTCGCATTTCCCGATGATAGAAAGCCGGCCAATCGCAATCAAGCATCGTCATCTTATGACGTCATGCAAGCACGTGTTTAACATCGGGAAATGCGTCACAATAATGATGGAATATTTGTGACTTTGCAAGGCTACGAATTTTCCTAAAGCCAAAAAAAAGGAGTTTAAAATTTGACAAAAAATACAGGAAAATCCTAACAAAGGGCACGTTGGGGGATAGATCTCGCGCTTTATAGGATATCTAGCCATTTTCGAAGGTTAATTAGAAATTGGATTTTAGATTTGCGAGTTGAAATGTCAACCCTTCAGACACACCACGTATACATGCAAAGCAATGTAACTGTAAAAAATTTTAGTTCAAGCTTTCACCGAAAAAATGGTGAAACTTTAGCTGCAACCATCATTTGCTACTAAGTTGAATCATTATATGGGCTTTTCATAAATGACGTCACGCTTTTTCCCCATATATTTTTGACCCCCCTCCCCCCTTTGTCACGCGTCACTCTATGTTGCATAATGCATGATGTCACACTTCTTGTTACCCCTCGTCTCCCCTTGTCACACTTTGTCACAATTTCACGAATTCCCCTCCCCCCCTCGAAGCGTGACATCATTTATGAATGATCCCATAATGGTGTAGTTTCGCCTAATTTCACCATGAATGTTAAACTAGTAACCATTCTAATGGTTCGTTTTTAGTATCAGATGTTAGTTGCAGCTAAATAAACTAGAATTTTTACAGTGCAAAAATCAAGACACGATTTACACAGTAAACGTACCAAATATCCGGTTGCATTTGCCTTTATCATTGACATGGATGCTGCGAACAACGACAAACGTAGAATGAAGACTCCCTCATGAGCGGGACTGGAAATTATCACGTGTCTGCTGGAAAATTAGAAGAATGGTTGGCTAATTTTCAGTTATATCCTGAAAATCTATCTTGGGCGAGACTAAGACTGCCGGTAATGAAAAGGCCATCTAATTTTAAGATATTCTCCAGGGGTGGGCATCCCTCACCATAGCAGTAATACACATCTCTCAAAAGCTATGGAGCACCCCCCAAGCACGATGCTCCTGAAAGACTATAGCCCCCTGAAAAAAATCACCCTAAAAATAGTACCACAGTTCGCACCATGGTCCCCATGCCTTCGTGAGCACTCCTATATTCACTGCGCTGTAGTTCCTAAAGTTCATCTGAATACAAATTTTTTAAAGTAAAAGTTCTACAAATGTTGTTTACATACTAATAACTTATTTACTGGTGCTTTAGAACGAAACGTAATAAAATTGCCAAAAAATTGATTACTTGCCAAGTCAGGTAACCTAATTTATGCGAAATTCAATGGACAAAGCGTATCTAACAAAACGTCCACTGTCAGGTTAACTCGCCCGAACTGTGAGGATTTGTTGATGAGTGATTATTAATTCTCACCACCTGTTTCATGAAGGTCGCTGAATCTTCACTCTTTATGCTCATTCAATCTTGATTACAGAAATCCTTTCTCTCTTAGAAAAACTGAGCCTGGATAATTTACATCGATACTGTGATGCGTATTGCCCCTTTTTAAAATTCTCTCTTTCGGGTTTATTTAAAGCTAGTTTTGCGCTCAATTCCATAACCATTTTGTGTTCACAAGAGTGGGTCTTTGACAAAATTATTATCAGTTATGTGGATTAAAACAATTCGCATAAAGTAAACCCAAGTCCTTTACGAAATCTTTTCAACCCCTTGAAGCACGAGTTTTTTTCGTACTATTCTCATTTTTCATTCCATTGTTTCAGAGAAGCCTTCACTCAATCTCTTATTATAATTGCTTTTAATATTGCTGTTTAATGGCAACAAACTCTTTTTAACTGAGTTTTATATTTATTACGTAATAATTTACTCAATCAAGACATGTTGCCATCTACTATCTAAAACAATATCACATTACAGTTATAAATAAGGCTTGCCTGACAAAGGGAAAGGGGAAATAATTAACTAATAAATACATTGTTTCCAGATTTTTTTAATTGATATCACTAAAACTCGTCAATAGCTACTAAACAACAAAAGAGTAAGAAAATCGATTGCAAAACACAGGAGAAAATGGTTTTTAACTGTTTTTGTCTTTGCCTATTTATAAACAGATTTTTTTTTTTTTTTTTTTTGCGAGGAATATGATTATCCCTGCTGACATTTGCAGCACAAAAGTGCATAAAGCTTTCTTGCAGACGATTTTGAAGAAAATTTCAATCTTCTCTTGACAGCAAAATTATCATCCACTCTTTTTTAATGACACTTCCAGAAAAAAAAACTATTCCCATATCCATTCACACGGTCGATTGGCTCTAATTACGCCTTTCACTTTGGCGCGGATTCTCCCGATTGGTCGGGATTTACACGAAATGTTCTACTCGGAATCGGAATGTTTCAACCCCGATCAGGAGGCAGCCTCCCTCCGGTTTGACCCACTAACCACCGACGACGGTACGTGAGCGATCTTTAAAAGGCACTTCGTTATTTGGAAGTGAAACGGAAAGAAAAATTACCACTCGAAACAAACGACGAAAATCACTTCCAACGAGGTTACAGTTGCAGTCAATGACCGACCGCTCATGTAGTTGGGAATTCTACT
This sequence comes from Octonoba sinensis, assembly GCA_038502835.1. NCBI lineage: Eukaryota > Metazoa > Arthropoda > Arachnida > Araneae > Uloboridae > Octonoba > Octonoba sinensis. The sequence goes on from CM076604.1 coordinate 17,003,099, forward strand.
TAGTAGGGCAAGCCGACGCCCATGAGAGTGGAGATGAATTTTTAGTGCTGCCGCCTGTCTGTCTCTCCCGTTTTATGCGGAGGATGGAGCGCGCCTGTCTGCCGGGCTCCCCAGCATCTGGTTAATATTAAATCAAGCTCTGCAATTAGTTAGATTAGTTTGTGGACCGTGTTTATACAATGTACGGATTTCTTGCGTACACGTTTCGTAGGCATCGCGAATCTCTGTCGTCTTCAATTAGTCTGTTTCTGTCAGGTTGTGTTAAATCGAACTGCAATCAGGCTAGTTTATGGGCTATGTTTATGTAATGCAGTGTTTTACTTTTTGCATGCCTGCAATATTTTGTGCCCCTTCCACCCTCAACAAGAAGAAACTTGAATTAGAATTTTCTCTCTTTAAAAACGAACATTTCTGCAAATTATGTTCTGTTCCATTATAATTAGCTGTTACCTTATTAGTTGCTTTTCAGGGCTCGCGCCAAAGGAAATTCAGATCCGTTTTCGGACCCTTTACAAAATTCCATTCATTCAAAACGGACCATTCACAAAATTCCATTCATTTAAAACGGACCCTTCACAAAATTCCATTCATTCAAAACGGGCCCTTCACAAAATTCCATTCATTCAAAACGGACCCTTCACAAAATTCCATTCATTCAAAACGGACCCTTCACAAAATTCAAATCAATCAAAACGGACCCTTCACAAAATTCCATTCATTCAAAACGGACCCTACACAAAATTCCATTCATTCAAAACGGACCCTACACAAAATTCCATTCATTCAAAACGGACCCTTCACAAAATTCCATTCATTCAAAACGGACCCTTCACAAAGTTCCATTCATTCAAAACGGACCCTTCACAAAATTCCATTCATTCAAAACGGGCCCTTCACAAAATTCCATTCATTCAAAACGGCCCTTCACAAAATTCCATTCAATCAAAACGGACCCTTCACAAAATTCCATTCATTCAAAACGGACCCTTCACAAAATTCCATTCATTCAAAACGGACCCTTCCATTCAATCAAAACGGACCTTTCACAAAATTCCGAACTACCAAATCGTACTTTTTTTTACAAAATTATTTTTTAAATAAGCAGCAAATAATAAATTTTTATTTTTCACTGTTGTTAATATTTGAAATTAATTAAACTTTGAATCTTTGCAAAAAGGTTTTTAAAATTCACAAAAAAAACGGACCTTGTTAAGAATGCTGGATCGACCCCCTGCAACAGAAAAACTGATTTGAAGTCGCTGTGGCAACGATAGTCTAAAAATGTGTCCAGCCCCCTTCGGTAAATCAGGGGTCTATTGGTACTCATGACTTCTTGTTAAAAATTCCATTAGACATGTTCCCATATGTCTCATAATGAAATACATTATTTATTTATAATTCCACCCCGAGATTCAAACCCTCCGCGTTGTCTTTGCAGAATACCAGCTTCACACAAAACTCCCTCCTCTTCCCCAACCTCCCTCCCCTCCTTCAGGATTTCAATTAAATCATCAAGATTTCCCGGAGCAGTGAACACGCGCCTGCATCTGACAATTTTCTCTCCCATTATCGCGGGCTGCCTTGTTCGTGCGGGAGTGAACATGACATTCCCTGTTCTTCGGACATTTCTATTGTTGATGACTCCTGGGCTCGGATTATTCATATGTTAAATGCATATGCACTCGTATATCTCGCATATTTGAGCGCTATTTAGCATAAGTGGGGATAAATTCATGAAGACTAAGGACCTGATCGTGTTTAAGATCCTATCTGCTTATTGCGTTAATTTTAATGCAACGAACGGTTTTTAAAACCTGGTGCAGAGGATTTGCACTCTGACCAATAAACCAATATAAGTGAGATTAGTACAGGAAAGAGTTTTAAGTTAAATAAAGTATTTTAAATTATGATCAAGGAAACATTAAAAATCGACGTAAAATTAATTTCGATAGCTTTAATATCAATGACAGAATTTCAATTGTCCTGAATAATATTTTTTTTTTTACATCATCAAAGACCGCCCACGAAAGTAAGTTTTTGTATCTTGAGAAACTTTTTCCAATTCAGACATAGTTGTGATAAAGTTGAAGTAAATAGGATCCCTCACGGATCAATAGTTTTCAAACATCAAACGCTGCATCTTCTCCACTTAAAATACCGGCAACTTTTTTCAACGCCAAAAATACTTTGTTTCCTTCTTCAATTAGTCTTCAGGCTATTAGCTATGGATTTCCAACTCTATCCATGACCACCCCTTTTAAGTGTTAAAGTTTAATAAATGAATCAAACTAAATTTTAATCAAAAAATAGAAAAACATAAATACATAGAAAAGTTCTTTGAAAAAGAAAAGTAAATTAAGAAAATGCAAAAAATGCTGGCGTCGAAAAATGGAAAAAAATGCATTATCATCAACTTCCGGGGACTGCTCATAATATTTGGGGGGAAAAAATTAAATATTACTTACACTGAACAAGTATATGTTTCTCCCAAGATCCGACAATGAACAAAGGTCGAGTTAAATGTTTGTTGGGGGCTCTGCAAAATTTTATCAGAAAATATTTTGGGGGTCCAGTGAATCCGTAAGAATATTTCTGAATGAAGGAATGAATAAATAAACGAATGAATGAATACATGGATAAAGGAATGAAGAGATAAGTGTAGTGAGTGAATAAAGGAATGAGTGAATGAATTTGTATTAACCGTTGAAAAGGTACATTTGAAGTAGTACTTAAACTAAAGGAGAAAGAGAGACAGATGGCTAGATTATAAATTTTATGTTGGTGTATGCGAGAAAGTAGGCTCGTAAAGTTCTAGACGGAACTTCTTGTTACCTTGGTAATGAAATTCTATTTTAAAAAAAAATCGGAGCATTGGAGCATGGCAAATTTTCGTGCTCTGGCTCCGCTCCGTCTCCAAGCAAAAATTCGTTGCTTTATTGCTCCGCATCTCTGATAATTACTCACAATCTCCCCCCTTGGAGAAACAACATCCTCATTTCCAAATAAATTTGTGCAACGTGTGTGTCTTCTTCCTTACTTCGTTCTTAATTGCCTTATGTATATTCAACATTGGATATTAATTAAAGACGCACGGAATGCAAACCTATCAACCGCACTTACGTTGTCATTCATTATGCGTTAGGAAAAAAAAAAGTCGAAAATTGTAAGTTCCTGTGCATCAAGTCGATTATTTTTGCCGCAACACAGGAGTCACCCCTAACGACGTCACATTGTTCCAGTTCCACCTGGTTTGGGAACTTTTCTCGGCCCTAATTGATAGCTGAGTGTTTAATCAGGGGCATGATGACCCAATAATCGTCTGTCTGAATGCACGCCACCCCCTCTTCATCCCTCTCCCCCTTTGCAGTGATCAGCTGTGCGGTGGTGATTGAGAACGGGAATTACGCGGGAATTTCTCAGCACAAGCTTCCATTCATTTTTTTTTATCCTCCCCCGCTTTCGCGCTTTTATGCCCCCTTAAGGGGGAATGCTATGTGGGCGTTATATTGATCAGGATGCGAAGTTGTTTTTCGCTTGGATGGATTGAAACGGCAGAATGCGCGAACGTGTTGCCAAAATGGGGAAGAAAAGTCTGTTCCCGTGAAGTCAGTTATAAATTCATCATGGCAAAGTTCTTCCTGTTTTTGAAAATGCATTTGATTTTCTTAACTCCTGCCTCCGTACTTTAAATTTCCTTGGAAAATAAAAAATAATGAGTTTAATGAAAAAATATAGTAAAAATTCAGTAAAACCTACCATTAAAATATGACCACTCTTAGGACACCGACAAATCTGGTCGCATATAAGCAGTTACATTGGACATTTTCCTCAGTAATTGCGTCTAAATCTGTCGTAATTGTAAAATTTACACACACACGAGAAGGGGGAGGAGGCATGAAATGAAAGTCTGAGCCGACCGCTGCCGAAATGACCATTTTGCATTGCGTCCTTTCTTTCCCCTTTTTAAGCGCTTAGGGATTATCATAAATGATGTCACGCTTTGAGGGGGGCGGGGGGTTCGTGAAATTGTGACAAAGTGTGACAAGGGGAGGGAAGGGGGTAACAAGAAGTGTGACATCATGCATTATGCGACATAGCGTGACGCGTGACAAAGGGGGGAGGGGGGTCCGCTGAAGTGTGGCATATTGTGACAAAGGGGGGGGGGGGGTCAAATATATGGGAAAAAGCGTGATGTCATTTATGAATGCCCCCTTATATGGAGAAATTCGAAACATTAATCTGAACAAAAATACCAAGAGGCAATTTCAAAGAGACACCTTCACAAAATTATTAAAGAAAAATTATCGTCAAAAAAAATTTTTTTTTTCGTTTCATATAATTAATTTCATATTGGTCAGATATTTTTTTATGTCTGATTTTATTCTGTATCATCTACCAGTCTCTCAAAGTAAAAGTTAAATTTCATTGAAGTTTATCATATGAAGCAAAAGTAATGAAAAATATGTTTAATATTTCTCCATTTGAAGAAAAATTAAATTTTTAAAATTTTTTAAAAAGAAAATTGTTTCGTTGTCCTCTTAATAATATAACTTTTAACTCTGAAGTCAATTTAATATCCCTAATGCTTATACAAAACTCCTTCATCTTGCAATACAGATTTAAACTTTTCTTGCTTATCAAGGGGAAAAAAAACATAAAACGAACTATTTTTTGCTGCGTCAAATCAATATATTTTTGTTTAGATCTCTCAGATTTTTTTGAATTAAAAAGTTAAGTAATGCATTAATTCTTGCAATGATTTTAAAATCGATTAAAAACTGACATCAGTAGTCCTTAACTTTTTCTGAACTTTGGTTCTCAAAAAGTACTCAAAACTCCTTAATTTGTACCGCAGAATAAATAGGAAATTTGTTTAATCAATAACGCTATCGACATCACATTTTCGCGCTTTAGACGTGAAATTCGACTCGAGTGAAGCGAATTAATTTTACATTAAGCGGAGAGGGGTGGGGGAAATGAAATTTCTACTCTCGCGGGGAGCACGTTTAAACCTGTACACTGTATGCTTGTTATTATGTAATATCCCTTGCCACTGCCTCCTCAAGATCGATGGTATTCCATCCGCTTGTACTAAAACATACCGCGCCATCTGTCGTCACAAATCCGAAATGCTTCTTTTCTGAAAAAGAACGGATTATTTTGCCAGGAGTCGACTCTCCCCCCCCCCCTTTTTTTTGTAACTATTATTTTTCTACGACTGCAAGTATTTAATTAGCCAAACCATTGGGGTCGGACAAATTGCCTGTCTGTTTCACGAGTTCAGTGCTCGAGCGAAGTGAAGTGAAGTGAGCTCGGTATTCTTTTGTGCTTTTGGTTTTGGTTACTGTCGCGGAAGAACAGAGAGGGCAGCAGATATATTGTCTTGTCAGAGCCCATTTTATGCACATTCGATAATGAATGGTACCTTATCTTGGTTGCGAGATTATTATTTGACAGTCAGTTTAAATGGAGAGATAATAAATCTTTTTTCGAGATTGATTATTGTGTGTTTTAGAACGTTTAAGAAGGCAGGGTGTTAATGATATTGAAGAATTCCATTTAATTTTCAACATCGTTCGATGGAAATGAGCTTCATTTAGTACAACTGATGTTCATTCAATTCAAATTGAAGCAGCAGTTTAGTAGCAATCAAATTCGTAAGATCACAATCAAGAACTGAGTCGTAACCGTAACATTAATTAGCCTAGGCAAAAATAACAGCAGCAGTATTTATAACAATCCCTCAATATTGAGAATATAGAATGTTAAAAGATGAATAGCATTAAATCATTAAAAAATATGTGTGGCCCAAAGATAATACGCGATAAATTTCAAAGTTAATCACAAGTTTGCAACTTTTATCAATAAAGGGGTGAAGGGGGACGGGGACGTTTGCAGATACGAACATAAATTATTGAAATAAAAAAAATGAGGGGACGCTTATGTTAAAAAAAAGAAAAATGCATGTATGATTGTCTTTGAAAAAATAATATCTACTTTTACTTTAATCAAAATCGTAAAAATACCCCAAAAAATACATTTTTTATTCTGTAAATTTTGTAAGTATTTTTAGTTTGAAGCTACTCATTTGCATTTCAAATGCAAAACGTGATGATATTATGGTAACTAAAAATTTTTATTACAGTTTATTTGCACTAAGTTAATTTACCATTATTATGCGAGTAACTAAGTTGGACAAAAATAATTAAAAGGGTTTTATTCAATAATAAAAAATAACGTTTTTCTTGCGCACTAAAAAGGTAGAAAATACGATCGCAGCGCCGCTACCGAATTTTGGATGCAATTTTTGGAACTAATTGCCATATTTAATTTTATTTTATTGGACATACTTCAGAAACTCATTAAATCATGATTAAAGTGGTAGAATATTGCATTGTCATCTGGTTCTGAGCTATATGTAAAATTTCAGCACAATAGCTTATCGGGAAAGGGTCGAACATTCGATTGCGAAATTTCCGCGGACAGACAAGAAAGCGAGTTAAGAAAAAGGTTGTAATATTCTCCAAGAGATTATAATCGAGAACTTTACAACTCTACTCTAGGCCATGCCAACCTTGATCATGTTGTCTTCCTAAAAGATGCCACAAAAAAAACCTATTTAGTATATATAGCACGTATATGTGCCAATGGAAAAGTTGCTGAGCTGTAAAAGAAAAATTTTAAATGTTATCCAATAAAATAACTGATGCCCAATCAGAGAAAGTAGGTTCAGCTTTCGCAGACTAGCAAATCTCACCTTTAACTTCCGAAGTAAGCGGGCTTGCCCATTCCATAAATTAACAGAAATACATAAATAATGGAATTTCTTAGGCAAGGTCCCGCTGTAAAAGGCTGTGAGGAAGTCTGAGCTTTTAGAACTGGGCAGTTTCATTGTTCTCCTGCCAACATGATCATTAGGGCGATACTGTTTCATGAGGTTTTATTGGCGCCTTCTGTCGTAAAAATGAACCTTGCTCGTTTAGCTTGTCTCGTATATATTCGCAGGTTTTTGTTAAACGGATCCTATGGGGGTCATATCTGAAATTACATGAGTTGTCTTTTGTACTCCTTGTACTCAGTTTTTGAATTGTGAGCAATAGTGTTTGAACTTTGCCGATTCAGGGCACCTTTAGAAACGCAAGGATTTTTCGGGATGGCCTTGGTGACTTTTGGGGATCTGCTTGCATATTTTAACACTAATTGTTAAATCTAGCCCTATTGACCTTATTTCATGTCGGACTTCGCGGTAATTCTTCTTTATATGCTAATAAACATTAGTCAACAGTTTCGTATTCTTGACTTGCGGAACCCTCAGAAGTGTGTCCCAGAAACCCTAAATTTCCGCGGGACATAGGTTACATATTACCAAAATTGAGTATGTTTTTAACGCGGTAGATTTTCATGCAAGAGTGTTTTATGTTGCAAAGTAAACCAAAATGACACTGGTGTTTGTGTTTGTAGGTTCCAGCTTTCCTTTCCTGGGCAATATGTTCACAGGGAGTCTGCCTGGACCACCAACCAGTCCATTCCGATCGCCATCAACGCCTGCAGTGAATAATATGAGGCAGTTCTGGCCACCGACGCCGCCCCCTGACGGTAGGTGTCATTCCATTTTTACTTCCTGGTACGAAGTACAGGAGGTATTGTATTCGCGAGAACTATCACTCTCAAATTTCAGCTTAAATTTGCATATTAATCACCCATTAATCAATTTTGACTGGGTTTTCCCTCCCGGGATTTCCGTTTGTACCAACATACGAACGTGCGTATGAACCACTGAAATATCCATTTGGACGAGTTATGCCGGGCCGTCTCTTTGTGCGTATGTATGTATCTCGCATACTCAAAAACGGTCAGTTGTAGACGGTTGAAATTTCGTATGTGAGACCTGTACAAAGTCTAGTTGTGTACCTCCCCTTTGGTTGCAATCAGCTGTTTCAAAAAGGGTCTTTTATGCGATTTTGTGTGAATTTCATGCACATTTCCAGTTGGTTTTCTATCAAGACATTTTCCCAAAAGCATTACTGAAACCAACTGCATAGTTAAGTATATTGGCCTCCATTTGACGACAATTTGAGAATATTCCGCTAAAATTGGCTATATCTCGCCAAATTTTGCGCCAAAATAAAGAAGCCAAATCCAGTGTCAGGTAGCGATTTATGCAAAAATTTGGCGATTTTTCCCGTATGTTTTAAAACTCTTTCTTCTATTGGTTTTTATCCAACAAGGGTTTTTTAAGTATGTAAAATGTTATGCTTCTCATCCTAAGGCACGTTTTTGTTGTATTTTTTTTTCTTTTACTCATTCCGTTTAGTTATTGGTGTTTGAATTTCAAATATCAGACACCAATAAAAACATTAAATTTCTGTAATTCTGAAAGTTCTATTCTCTACATTTACTATACTTTATATGTGTAGGAAAGGGAAAATTCTTTTTTTTAATTCATAAAAAGTATATAGTATGTAATATATATTAATTGTCGTACAAGAAAGTCGTGTGGTGCGCACATCAGATTGTTTTTACTATTGCCTTAAAAATTGAAGCATTCTTCATGGAAAGAAAGAAGGAAGAGATCATTCATAGCCGTTAACTAAATGTGCATAATTGTGTGTGAAAGATTGTTGTAATAAATGATTTGTCTAGGTTTAGAGTAAAATCTGTTTCTGGACAAGCTATCATTGGCTAAAAGTTTTAGTGTACATTAGCCATAAACAACTCAGGGAACGTTTCTCAATGCATATGTACCCTTTCCTTCTATTGCTAAACCTATTTTGAATATAAATTCAATCCAAGCATTTAACAATTGATAGAATTTGGGTGGCTGATGCGTATTATCTCTTGGTTGACAAAATGCAATGAGACATCATTGAATTTCATAACATTTCTTATCTGTCAAATTTTCTGAAAACAACAGAACATTTCTTAAGCCATTGTTTGGAACATTTCCAAAAGAAATAAACGTTTCGTTCAATTTTACAAACTTTTCCTCGAAAATGAAATTGATTTTTCGCGGAACAATTTTACGCTTTTTGTTTTGCGGAATTTGTACAAACCGCAAAAGGGTGGGCTGTGCTACGAGTTCTGTGAATACTTGCATCACATATCGTAAGCAGTGTGTTTGAAGAAATTAATTTGTTATCTTCAAGGGGAAAAGTTGTATGTTTTATGTGGTGCCGTCCACTGTAAAGGTGCTGACTTTTCAAGTGATAAAATGCTGTCCCCAGGTTTGCAATTTTTGATGTTTGTTAAAAAAAGAAATCTTTTGTGACTGGTAGCTTTATTATGAAAGACTACAGCCTAACTTTTCTGAAATATGATTGCCAGTGTATTTTTTTTAATTATAAAATGATAATTTGTTGGGGGCTGCCCAAGTCAGGTGCTACACATAATGCTTGAAGTTTATGGTAGTGATTAGACATGGGCAGCGCACCTAGATTTAATCCACTAAATCGACCCAATTGAAATTTAAAATGCACTAAATAAAATCAAATGGCACCAGGGCCGAATTTTGCTCCCTGTTGTTCATAGGCTGACTAAAATCTGCCACACCCTTCTCATTTAAAGGAAATTTACCTTGGTGAGCCTTCTCGCCGAAATTCTGGCAATGACTATTCAACTAATTTATTACTATATGCTTGAAAAACATTTATTTTTTATTAATAAGATGGAGGGAAACGCTTATTCTGTAGAAAAGGGATTGTTATAGTAAATAAACATTTCTGATATTTTGTTATCAAGAATAACAAAATATTTAAAAATAACAAATTTTGTTCACTCATAGTAAAACAAAATTAGCAAATTTTCCGCCCTGAGCTACTGTATTTTATTAGAAATTCAGCACTGGATTGTATTTATTTAGTCAGGGGTGCCCCCCGCCCTCAGAGCGATGGCGCACCCCTTAAAAAATACAGAATCCCCCTAATGATGTAGACACAAATCAGCCAAACAGTTGACCAAGCCTCTTCCAAAACCCCCTGAAAACACTCCTCCCCTGAAATACTAGTTTATTGGACAGGAGATTTTCAAAATCAAGTTTGAGATCTCGCCAAACTGAAAAATTGCCATCACTTAGAGCCAACGGCTAAGGGGTTGCCGTATTTGAAAGAGCGGCCGCATTTGCCGTCATTTCTTACTACGGCCGGAGGTTGCCCGTAGTTTTCAAGAGTCATCCAAAAAGGAGATAATTAAAAGTTTGAAATTATAGGCAGAAAATTTGACAAGTCCTCTAATGAGGATTAGTTTTGTCTTTATTTGCACTTGTCATCAAAATAATATGTGATGTCTTTAGTTCTGCACTGAATGCTTTGCTTTCTTACCTAACTTGAAATTGATCTCTTCAAAGTTAAAATAATTGCCCCCCCCCCCCCCCTATTGAAAAGTTATGTAGACTTTCCTCTATGTAGATAAAAATGATAGGGGGGAAACTTTTTTATATGTTGTTGAATTTGCTGTGTAATACACCAAGTACTCAAAATTATTATTATTCTAAATAGTATCAATGCTTTGAAATATTACATGTAGAGTAAATATTACATGTTTTATGAGACAAATTTTAATTACATAAACAGCAGTTTTTCACCCCTAAAAAACTTAATTCACATGATGATGATCTGTGATACATGAAAAAATGGGAAAGATGATCTGTGTTAATTAACACTATGTTGACCTATTTTAATCGTTTTATGATAAGAGATGTAATCAAATTTTAGGGGGAGGGCTAAGCTCATTGTTATTCCATTAGCCCCTCCTGGAAATGTACGGAAAATAAATCAAAGCTTTCTTGTAATTGCTTTTCTATTTTTCTTCAAATAATCAATTGTATTCTTTTTGAATCTATGTACGTAAAAACACATTTTAGGAGTCAAAATATTACAATGTAATGCTTGATTCCTTTGTGATTTTGATTTTTTTCTTTAATTTTATTGTGATTCAGTTAGTTTGCTGCAAATGTTTTATACATTTGCACATTTTATAGTGTCCGACTTATGAATTGAATATCAACTTTGCTATTTGTATGTTGTTTTAGAGATATATGGGAGGAAGACTGAGAGAGAGAAAAAAAGGGCACTTGGCTTCTTTGAGCACAAATGCAATATTTACCCAAGGGCACAAATCAGGATATTTGTATTTGTAAACGTCAACAATGTCATACAGTAGAGCACCTGTGGGAGGGGGGGGGGGTGTGCTTTGGGGGATGAGGGACCAGACCCATCATTTAGGAGGGTCCCCTGGCTTGGGAAATATAATGTATTTATATGTGTGTACATGTATTTTGTTGGTCCTTTTAGTGCAATATACATTGGGTTTATACCTTCCCCCTCCAACCTCTGTAGCGTGCTAGTTCCCTGAGAAACCTTCGGGTAGAGCAAGGCATGGGAGGTTCAGTGGGTACCCTCCCCCTCCCCCGGAAAATTTTGGAACGACGGGGAGTGATCAAGATCAGGATTAGAGATGCATTGCATATTAATTTTTCTAATTGGATGTCTGGTGTCCCTTGCAGATTCATACTGGATATGCACGTTTGACATTCATAGGCAGCAAATTCTATACATATTTTTAAGTATCCCAAACTCTGTTTCAAGTTTATAATTTACATATGTTTTCAAAGCATGCTGGTCAATTAAATATTCAAAATCAAGTTTCTATTTGAGAGAAAACTTAAGAGTTTGCATCTCCTCTCTGGATATCCTGCCAGATATACATTATGACATGTCAAATAACTGAATCTTTAGGGTAATGGCCCAATCAGATTTCAAACATTAAAAATTTCCTGGATAATGGATATCCGATACCTTGGGAGACCAGTCCTGTTTGTCCATCTATCTCTGTCGGTGCACCCTTCCTATTTCTGTTGTATCCCCCCCCCCCCCCCACGTATTTATCATTAACCCTCTAATGCCCAAGTTTTGTTATCGTCATCCGCCTTGAGGCGGAGTTGGGAATTAGGGGGTTAACAACGGTTTGTCCCTCTCCATTGGTAAACCCTTTCTGTTTGTGTTGCATTTTCCCCCCATATATTTTTCATTAACAATTATTCCTGTATCTTTTAAGCTGAAAGTTTTATTTTAATGCTATTCTCTCCAGGTTATAATCGGTATTCCATGAATGCAAACTTATTCCCACTATTTGGCACACCGACCGCTGACAACGGAGCTTTTCTCACCCAAGGATTAGTGTCAAGGTTAGGTTCAACAACTCATCTGTCTCCTCTCATTGATCACAAAGGTAAGCATCAAGTGTTGGAATAAGAATAAAAACTTGTCGTCTCATTTAATAGGTGTATTCATTTAATGAAGACGAGCAGTGATCAAATGACTTAACATTAATTGCATTATTAGTTCTTGCTTCTGCTGATATTAGATATTTTTATAATCTGAGAACAATCCTGGGGGGAAACGTGAGGGACACTTGATTAAATAAGAAAGTGAGGTATGCTGTCCCCCCAGCATACTCCCTCATCTACACCACTGTCTGGGAAAGAAAAAAATGTAGTTTCAAAGTTACATAGCTTTTAGACCAGACCTTGGCAACATACGACTTGTTGTTACTATGTGATAAATTTCTTAATTTCAAATTACACTCTCGCTTTCCAAAAAATAAAATGTAATATGTAAAAATTAATTTTAAGGCATAAATTGTCATGGAGAAATCAAAGTTTGGATAGATGAAAATACCATTGAGTAAAAGTCTTTTTTACATACATGTTATGTTCGATATATATGAACTTACAGTTTAAAAAAAATCCCATGCCTTTTTTTAGACTGATTAACTTCTTTGTACTGTCCTGATTTGCAAGGCTGCTTCAGATTTTGGAAGTTCCTTTCTTTTGATTTGAAGAGCTTTTTCACGTGGTCATTTAACTTCTGTCTGATTATGTGTTGTGGGGGAGGGTTTTTAAACAATTTAACTGAGTAGTGGGAGCAATCATATGAAAATTGCTGGGGTACATTGTTCGTTCTTATTGCTTTCATAATTTAATTCACTTAAAATTGTTTGCATAAATGGAGCTGAATGTAAAATTAGACATCATGTATAGAAATTATATGGTTAAAATATTATATGTTAAAATTTGAGTTTAAAAGGGTTAAAAATTGGTAGGGGTAAAAACTTTTTAGTAGGCACTTGGTGTTCATTGGGGATTGTTAAATTGACTAGAACCAAATTAGCTGGTCCCTGTGCCTCTTGCTGATTGTCACTTTTGTATTGGTATTTGTATTTGCAATTTGTTTAAGAACAGAAATATCTCAACAGTACAAAAGTTTGATGCTAAAATAATCTGCTTTTACTTCCAACTAAAATTTTATGGATAAAATTTTACAATAAAAAAAACTAATTATGTTCCATAAGGAATTTTTAGGACATAAGGAATGTAAGGTTATTTTTATTAGGACATAAGGAACCTATGAGTCATTCCATTTCAAATCAGGCAGGCAGGTTTAAAACTTGTCATATGACCCTCACAGATTTTTTTTTTTTTTTAAATTACAGTAGTTACAACTAAGGGACATATAAAATAAACCAAAAGGATTATGCAAAAAAAAAAAAAAAAAATTCTCTGTTTAGAGACTTTTAAAATTTGGAACAAAATTGGCTGTTTTCAGAAAATTACAAAACATTTTTTTAACAACTCACTTTTAAAATGGCCTCTGTTGCAAACGTTTTGAACTGATTAAATTATTTTTTATATAAATAAGGAAGGGATGGTATTTCTTATTTATATAAAAAAAATATTTGATTTAGAAATTGATCCCTTTTATTAATTGCATATTGCGTCACTTTATAAAAGCGTGAACATTTAATTCTGATAATCACATCTTATACATTTGTTTATTTTTTACCTAATTATTCATTTTCAAATCCAAATCATACTCAACAACAATTTGCCTAACCATTTTCAACAAACATCTGTTTTAAGTTTCACTTTATGAAAGTGTAAACATTTTATTATGATGATCATACCTCATAAATTATATATTTTAGTTTACCTAATAATTCATTTCCAGATTGATTACAATGTTTTACCAGTTTCAAACTTACTATATTCATGTATTGGTGTTTTAATGTAATAATGCCGATAGCTTTATGAAATGATTGCCAATTTTTTAGTCTAAAATTTTGATTTACTTTTTATTGACAATCAACAATTGTATGTTACAACATTTACTTTTGTGTTCGCCTTTCATTTCTTCATTTTCCTCTAAAAAAATATGAAACAAACATTTTGAGACATGCAGATTAAGAACTTGCAATCATTTTGTATTTTCTATCCATTGTACGCGTATTTGATGTTTTAAACTCATTCAGTGTTTTCAGCTTATTCCAATTTTCAGTCGATGATGTTTCCCATGCGGTCATAGGGGATGCTGCAATTTTTTTGTTTTGAATAACACACAAAATTGTATTTTTTTGTCCATTATCTTTTATTTTCCACAGTTTCTTTTCTTCATTTCTTGAAAAGAAATTCAAGAATTCAGCATATCTTTTAAAATTTTTCTCAATTTTTTTTCTAGCTAAATCTTGTTACATGAATCATGTATATCTAGTGGTTCATACATTTTTAACTTCAAAATACTTAATTTTATAAATTATATTGAAATTATCAAATCTGGCTATCATACTAACAATAGCTTAATGAGTTGTTGGAGCATTTAGGCTTGGTCTTTAAAAAGTAACAGCAAAGCTGAAGCATAATCCAATGATGAAGATATTTATTCAGAATTGAAGCTACTACAATTAAATATTCTAACTATGATTTTGTTATACATTGTTCCACTTTATTGGGCAATGATAAATTAGCTGGCTAGGATAAGCCTAACTCTACTGGTGCTGACTTTTTTCTTTTGTTTTTTTCTACTTAATTAACGCCCAGTGTTTAGTGTTTATAATTTATGAAGCAGTTGCGCATGTAGTTCAGGAAGGGAAGAGGGGCTCTAAAATTTTAGTCTTTGCAGTGAAATTGTGTTTCAGCTTAAAATTTATTAGTCAATTCAGTAGTTAGCCAGTCAACAATAGTGCAATGAATATGAAAGAAAGTAATAAATAAAAAAGGCTAATATAACCTTTTGAGCCCAGCTTGGTACAACAATATTCTTACCAGAAGCAATTTAGTTCCCAAAAGTCAGGGTTCATAAGTTGCCAAGAAACATTTTTGTGAAGTAAATATTTAAAATGATTTGAATAATAAAATAACATTGCAGTTTAATTTCTGTAGTCAGATGGCGAAATGTGATGTCTCTGTTTTTGCTAATGTTTTTTCGGCTACCTTATAGTATATTACACCCTATATTATACTGATCTACCTTATAGACCTCAAGTATGTAATTATTTCATTTTCACAAAAAAATGAGTTATCACATTTTGCCATCTGACTACAGATTTAATATTTTCGGTTGGGGAATTTTAGCTCGAAAGAAAGTTGGGGGAAATTCGCTGTGTGTGCATGTAAAAAACTAAAATAGATTAATTACATTGATATCCTCTAGATATTATATGAAAATATAAATTTATACACAATAAATGATTTCAAACTTTTATTGTATGCATGATTTTACTATGCCTATGTTTAAAAATGTGTCAAAACATATTGGAACTTTTAAACTATGATTTATGCTGTATTTATTAATTTACACCTTTATAAGTTTATTATTTCAATGCAACTTAATACAACATTAGGCAGAATTTTAGTGTAGTTTTTAATTTAAGAAAATTTAAATATTTTTTTTTATTTCTAAAAGAATATTCCTTTTTTATGTCTAATATCTTTCTGGAATGTTTCTGTATGTATGAATTTATTTTTTGAACATGCAATTCACAAGCCAAATCAATTAACTCCACACGTAAGAATTTCTTTAGTATAGTTTTAAAAGTGCTCTGTTTTTGTGTAATATTTGAATCTGTAATACAGTATTTGGCAAGTATATTTCTAACCATATGACGGTCGAAAAGGCAATTCAAGTGCATTACAACTTCATTGGATGGACCCATCTTCTTCATTATTTTCGATCTCTGTTGTTGTGGAGTTAATCATTTTGGAAACTGAATTGCTCAAATATTACTTATAGCAATATAACAATAGATTTGGGTTACTTTCATCAATACAATATGCTGTTACTACAAGAATATTCAAACTGAATGCTCCTTTAAATTGTTTGTGAATAAACATATATGTATTGAGCTAAAACACCATTTGGCTTTCATTTTACTAAAATATTTCTGTTGAATTTGATGGCCTGAATTCTTATTTAGTTTTCTTTTCAATAATTTTTGTTTATTTTCTTGATAAATCATCTCTTTTTTAAAAAAAAATCACTCCACTGGATAAAAATGAAACAAATCTCTATTTCTCTTCTACAGAACACAGTTTCTTTTCTCACGGCATTGGTTTAGGCTCCCCTCTGACCCCAACCAGTCATGTGGCCTCTCCTTCACCCTATCCTCACCTTATTCCTTCTTTAGAAAGGCACCCAGCCTTCAACGGCCACATGCCGATGAGCAACAAGGAGCTGGAGGAGCTCCAGCATGAAGTGGATGATGTTAGATTGCTCAAGAACCAACTGGACTGTTTCATCAAACACGACATTCCCTCCTCCCGGCAGGACCGCCCAAAGTCCAAGATGGACAGCAAACACTGCTGCGACAAGATGAGCGACGAGTGCTGCAAACTGTCTCCATCCTGCATTCCCCGTGATAGCTTGAAAGTCCACGATGACATCAGGAAGTGTGACGGCAAGAATCACTCGCGGCAGCCCACGAGCAAGGTTCATCCGTGTAAGATAGAAGTGAGCCACTCTCCGGCCCTCAAGCCGGACCTCCTCTCGCCTCCCATCGAATCTCCGAAATCGGAAGTCGGATCTCCGTGCAAGAACTCCAAGAAGCCATCGGTGTCGCCTTTCGCCAGTGACTCGTCATCCCCCATAACCTCCACGGGCCAGTACGAAAACAGCTCGGAAACTAGGTGTTCCCAGTGCTCTGCGAGCATGAAGGGCATTGGTATTGCCACAAAATTGAATAGTGAGAATAAAACGGAGTTGACTTCCGTTCAAGAATCCTTTTGTGGACAGAACCATTCGCCAGTCGTCACGTCTGTGTCAACGTCTGCAAACAACCCGGTGACTAACGTTAGCACAGTCGTTTCTATTCAATCTCAAGTTTCTTCAGTAAATGTGGAGGCTAAACATTGCTATCAAAAATCTTCAAGTTAGTTGATTATTTTTACTAATTATCACTGTCACTATTTTCCAGCTCTGCAACTATTTATATACATTCATGATTTTAGTTTTTACCACCCTTTTCCAATTGAATTTAAGAAAGTTCTGTTAAACACTTATTAATTCTTTACTTTTAAGTATATGTGGGGCTTATAATGTAAGTTATTGAGATAAAGTGATATATCAAGTTTTAAATAATGGGAAAATGAGGTTTAAAAATGTTTTTTATATTCATTTACAGTAAAACCCCGTTAAAACTTGAGTGTCGGGGGACATGTTTGGCACCCACGTTATAACATAACCGCGGTATAGTGAAACTATACCGCGGAACCATATTCGCGAAATAGTACTTGCTTTTCTTGCATCATGTTTAACTTTATCAATTACTCGTAACTTTTCTTCCAACTATAGCATTATTTTTCTTTCCTTCTTTGCTGCCATTTTATTCACTGTAATTGCTGTGCAAGAAGCACGCATCTGCTGTGCAAGAAGAATCAGTCTGTCAAATGATAGGTTATAAACAAAGTGTGTTCCAAGGAAAGAAGGTGCTTACTTACAAATCTCTTTTATGTTATCAACATGGGATTATGATGGGGGAGAGGTCTTAAGAAAAAATTGGATTTGGAAGGGGAGTAATGCACTTCTCACTGGGGAATATGTTTACTTTTCAGGAATCCTAAAGAATCTGGAATACAAAGGTTGATAGCGCTATAAAAGGAAGTTGCATACGTTAAACTAGACTTCTGAAAATGGAATAGTTAAGTATTGAACTGAACAGTCCCTGACAAAATGAGCTCCGTCCATGTCAAGAGAAACAAATCGGACGATTGCACCTGATTTTGAAATCAAACTATATGTTCTAGATTGAAAGACAGAAAAAGCATGAAAAAGGTGTACATCACGCCTATCACAATAGGGCTTCATCTGTTAGTGTGTCTAATGGGGGGATGGATGCTCTTTGGTTAGAATATTTGTGTGCTTGGGCGGGCTTCATTTACAATGGTTAATAAGGAATCACCTTCAAATGGCAATGATGAAGGGTGGTTTAAACACCAGTGCACATGATAGTGATACTGAGCACAATATAACGGGGTTTTACTGTATTGTTATTTTTATTTTATGAATATTGATGCTAAAGTGATTAGTGCTCCCCCCCCCCCTTTTTGCATGAAAATTGTCCTTGTATAAATAATTTCAGTATTATGTCTAATAGTTTTCTTTCCATAATATAACAACGGGGAAATATATAGCGCTAAAACCTAAAAAACCTCTAAATATTGGTATGATGCTGATTTTTTTAATTTATAATATGAACATTGTTTGCTTTATCAATTATTTTATTTCCAGATGGAGAAAATCATTAACCATTCTTTATTTTCCATTTTATTTATTACATTTTCTCGTCTACTTTTGTAGTGTGGAAACCTTATAAAAAGATAAAATATGGATGCTGATGTTTATAAAATTTAATAAAGTTAATTCGACTATTTAGCTACTCAAAAGTGTTCATTGGGTAACAAGATTCAACTGCAAGGTTTTAATGATCTAAAATTTTTTTTCCAAATGCTTTTATAAATTAGTTACTGCAGATTAACTCACTATCTTACATCACAGCTATGTTTATTTTTCAATGAGATAATGTATCAAAAGTACAACTAAGGATTTTTTTAAAGATTCACATATTCTTGTGCATAAGTGCTTTAGACATAGCATATCTCACTTTTTACGCAGTAAATGAGGAAAAATTATTTGAAGAATATAATGTTTGTATGGAATTTTTGGAAGTAGTTACTAGTTACCAAAATGTGCCACCTAGATCATTTCATTTTTTAAATTTCTGTTAAATTTAAATTATATCTTGTCTTTAAATCTACATTTTCATATGTCTTACTTTGATTTAAATTTTTTTCTGATTATAAATAACTAATGTGCGTATTCTGTATTTGAGTTCAAGCCCTCAAAATTGCATTTGGTTTTCATTGGAACTACACAGGCAAACAAGCTAGCCTAGTTGAGCTAAGAGCTTACGAAGCAGCCTCGTTGAGGTTATAGCTTGTGGCTTCATAACTATATATGTTTCATCATGGTAACGATAAAAGATTCTCCGAAATTTTGGTTTCGTTCAAATGTTTTCAAGCTTTTAAAATGGTTGATTCTGAAGTATATCTAAAATTTTGCAAATTTCTTAAGAATTAAACTGAATTAAAGTTATTTTAGCAGTAAGCCTCTACCTAGAAAAAGTAGCTAATATATAAACTAATCTGATGTCCATTCGCTCTAATTAAATTGAAATTTTGTTTTTGAAAACATTCTTCAAGTATAGTTCTATATATATTTGAAGAATTTCTTCTTGAAGCTAATTGATATTGTTTATTATGTTTTATGTTCGCTCCATTAATTTGTATTCTCCTCTTTAATAGGTGATTCTCCTACGATAACAGTTACTGACACCAGTGATAAAACTCTTGAACAGTCATGTATACCCAATCGAAACTGCACAGAAAACCTTTCCAAACCAATCAATAACTCGAATACAGGAATCAAGCACGTTACTGCAGCTGTCATTCCAACTGC
Organism: Octonoba sinensis; assembly: GCA_038502835.1. NCBI lineage: Eukaryota > Metazoa > Arthropoda > Arachnida > Araneae > Uloboridae > Octonoba > Octonoba sinensis. The sequence goes on from CM076604.1 coordinate 17,022,880, forward strand.
ACCCAAACAAGCTGTCCTTCGTGATGTCCATCCAGAAACTAATTGCTTATCTTCTGTACAAGACCAATCAAAAGTACTTGTGAACAATGAGCATCTTTCCAATCACAGTGAAATCAACCAAGCATTTCCAGAAAGACAAAATGTTAAGTTAGAGATGAGTGATTCTCCATCTCTCTCTGAGAAAACCATGCCACAGAATCAGATACCATCAGCAATTGCAAGTTCATATCCAAACAAAATGGCAAGTAAAAGCTTGTCAACAAGTTGCAAAGTTAAGGATATGATCAAAAATTCCTCACCTAAAGTTTTAGAAAGTGATGTCTGTAAAATGCTGATGCCAAATTCACCCTCAAATATGACTTCATGTGTCACAACTGCAACAGCCAGCCCTACTATCACGTCAAAGAGTCCTTCAAAGCCTGGAAAAGGACAATTTGTGCCAATTGACTCAGCAAGGAAATGCAGTCCTTTCAAAGAAGACACTCCTGTGATGAAAGCTGAATTAGCGAATAGGTTAGATTGTGAATTTTCCCAAAAATCGAACAATTGGTCCAAAGCAACAGTGATGCCGTTCAACTGGCAAAACAATTCTCACGACGATCAAGCCATCAACTTAACTGTCACAAAGAAAATTGTGAAGCCTGAGCCCAGTGAACTTATAACATCTCATGCTCAAGAAATAACACAATCGTCAATGAAACTCTCCTCCGAAAGTACTTTGTTAACTAATGCTGGAGTCATTGGTATTTGTCATCCAAATCCTAGTCCTATTGCAATGGGAAAAGTGAAAACTGCTCCAGCAGTTAGTTCCATCAGCAACTTTTCGGCAATTTCTGTTTTGAACCAACCTACAGAACAGACAACTGCCGAAGTTCACATACTTAGAGCTTCCAAGAGTTCATTTCCTGTTGTGAACAGAAATGCAACTCCACCAGCTCCACTTAAAAGCACCATTTCTCATGTTACATCGAATACAAGCATACGAGCAGTCAAAGCTGAGAGGCTGGCAACTAAAAGAGGGAAGTTGAGTGAAATTGAAAAAGTTGGCCACAATGGAAGGTCTACATTGGCTACGCTTGCTCCAAAACTGTCTAAAAGCAGGAGTTTTGGAAAAGACGTACAGACATCCCACACACTGTCTGCTGCTTCTTCAGTTTCATCTACTTCAATTGTATTTCCTGCAACTGGTAAAAAATGTCACAATTATTTATTTATTTTTTTTTAATTTTTGTCTGAATTACTTGCAGTTTCTTATTTTATACTTCTCCTCTTTTTTGGTGACAGTTAATCCTTGCATTCCTGTGGGAATAGCTATTGCTCAACAGAGGCAGGATTCCTCTACAGCTACTTCCATTGGTAAGTTTTCCCCCAATTTTTTTGTTTTCATTAGCTTAGCTGATGTATCTTTCTCAATAGAAGCTGGTTTTGAGTGATTGCAAAATTCTCTGATATGATGTACTCATGTTTAAATTTTCTTTTAAATTCAAATTTAACAAAGACAATATGGCATCTTCTTTTCAACAGATGTTTCTTTGGTTTTTTACTCCATCTGAAAAATGAAAATCAGATGTTATAAATTAATACAGCAGATGTTCACTTTCACGTCTGTACTTTATTTAATCCAATTCTTTGTTCAAAAGAAGAAGGACTTAAAAATAATGTTAATGTTTGGGGATTGTAATCAGCTCTAGTGACCAATTTTTGAAATCTTGAGTGTTTGTTGAATTAAAGGTGCATGAAAGAGAGCACATGCTGTATTTTTAGTGCAATAAAATCAAAAGCTATTTTAAATACATTGTGCTTTTTGTTGAATTTTTATAGTTTAGAATTTAAAGAAAACTTTTTTCTCTTTTTGTCAAAAGTTATGTTTAATGTTATGAATGAAGATTTTTATCTAATAGTAAAATTTAGCAAGTTTAAACCAAAATAGAAAAATTCAAAACCAGAAAAATGCTAAATGGGTTTTGCAGATGTGAAATTCAAAAAGCTTCTACAATTATAAATTTATTTTGGCATAATTGAAAATAGTGATCTTTTCCCACATAGTTTTAAGAACAGTAATAAACCTGAGCAAAACAGCTACATACATATACACACCTGCTTTTTTGAATTTCATATTTTGAACTTGTTTAGAATGTTTCCAATTTTCAAATTCATTCTTTGTTTGAATTAATATTCTTATGTGTGAATCTCTGTTGTCATAATTACAAATTTGATTTTAGGCTTCTGTTGGATGTTAGACTTTTCAAAGATAAAATTCAAATTGGATGATATTGGATTTGGATAGAGTTTTTTCGTTTCTTTAATTGGAAATTTCGTTCCATTAGTTCTTTCTTTCCACCCAGTTTTAGTGATGTTCTTATGATTTTATTCTTAAAATTTTATTTCTCCGTTGGGATTTTTCCTGCATGTTATTGAAGAATTGCACAATAATGGAGTATAATTCAATATTTTTCGGTGACTTTCGAGGTTTATTTATTAGATTAGTAATTTATTCATTGCGTATTTTCTTTTAAACACCCAAATAGAGATATTGGGGACAGATTTTGTTTTACAAACTATCCACTGGACCACGTGGGAATTCCAAACGAGTTTAAGGTTCAAAGAAATTGTCGTCTTTATCATCATCTAAGCTAATATTGACACAAAATTTGATTGAATTTCGAGATTTATTTCTCGGATTAGCAATTTATCATCTTTGTATTTTAATCAAAACACCCAAATAGAAATCTTGGGACAGGCTTTGTTTTACAGACTAACCACTGGACCACATGGGAATTCTTACAACTGTCATCTTTATCATCATTTAAGCTAATACAAAATTTGATTGAATTTCGAGATTTATTTCTTGGATTAGTAATTTATCCTCTGTGTATTTTAATCAAAACACCCAATTAGAAATATGAGGCAGGTTTTGTTTTACAGACTAACCACTGGACCACATAGGAACTGAAAAAGTGTTTAATGTTCAAAGCAATTGTCATCTTTGTTATCATCTAAGCAAAACTTGATTGACTGTATTTAAGCTCATTTATGAACAAATTTTCTTAAGTAGATATTTGACTCTTGGTGTAAATTTCAAATTCGTTTCCATTCAGTACCCCCTCCCCAACAACATTTTTACAGTTGGGTCCAAAGGTCATGGGGCATTTCTGTTATGCCTACAGATAACTTTGAAAATCATTGAAAATCTTGGATTTGCACTATCGCTTATTAACTGTTCAAATTTTCTAACTTTATTTCAAATTTGTTTTGTAATTTGTTGTTTCTTTTTATATTTTTTATTTCTGTTTTCTGAGATTTCTTAATGTATGCTCTGTTTAAGAAGGTTAAAATAACAGTACAAAAACATTTTTCCCTTTTTATCAAGCAGATAATTTAATTATCTAAAATAGATTGCCTAAAAATTTAATACTCATTGCATTATATATAGTATTGCTGCTCAAAACTTACATAATGTCATTCTGAATTGATTATGGTTCAAATTGAGAACCTAAAATATTCAATACAAATGAATAAATATGAATATATATGTATACAAAAAGAGAGAAAATTATAGTTAAAACAATGAATTAGTACTAATTAAGTTAATCAAATAAATATTCGTTTGAAAGAAAAAATTCTATTTTTTTTTTCCATCCTAACATAGTACAAAAGATTATTTTGAAGCTAAAAATATTAAATATGTCAATTAATAATCAAATTACTGATTCAAGTTTAGTTTTTTCTTGTGGAATATTGTACAACACATGAAAAGGTTGCCTCAAAAAGTTTTTCTTTAAATAATTATTTTTAATTAAACAAGGTTATTGTGAGCAAAAAAAGATAAATATATAAAATAAAGATACAAAATGCTTGAAATAACAGTTTGCTTAATAATTTCAGCTCTAACTATAGTTTTTAGATAGATTTTAAAAAAAGGGGGGAAAGAGATTATCACTTTTTTTTTTTTGTAATTATATTTCATACTCGATATAATAGACACTTAAATTGTAATTTTAGTCAAAAATAGATAAATAAGTAAATTTGAAATCTCCATGATGCATACATAAAGTGAGTTTGACCAAAGATTTTACCCTTTATTTTACAATAACTTAAAATTAGAAATTTATTTTATGTTTTATATGACATTGTCTTATGAATTGTAATTCAAATCTTAATATATCAAATAATATGTAAAAAAACTAGTGCTTATGTCCTTATTTCCAGTGTTTTTCAAGGAATTTGTGGCATAATTAAAGGTGCCTTATTACTTATGGACACCACTGCAAATGTATGACATTGCGAACTATAAAAAAATTTTTTAGACATTTAATTTTTGGCTCTTACTCTCTCTCTCTCTTTTTCAGTCATCAGTCGGTTTTGGACTTTGCGGGGATCGGACTAATAGAGACCCACCTGTCGATTCCCTAATTTCTTAACCGTGTGGGAGAACAGGACTGTGTCCTTAAAAATTCCCAAAATACAAGGGCGTGTTTGGGAAAAAATTCTTCTACTCTGATTTATTTAAAACAATTTTCTATCATTTATAATCGCATGATTGTGTGGTTCAAAAGGTTTGTGTTAGGTGCATTCAAAAAATTTTATCTAAATTTTTATTTGGCAAAAAAGATAATATTTTCTTCCCCCTTTAAGTGTTTAAACTTTTATGAACTTTTAATAAATTTATTGCTTTCGGACAGCCCCAAATTTATGCAAGAAATCACATTTCAATTAATAGTTGGTTCAAGCAAGATCTGCGAGTTTGTTAAGTGCTTCGTAAGAGTTATTGGGTGGTTTTAGTTAAACTGAAGGTTATTTTGAAGATGGTTATTAAAATAGAATGAATTATGAAACTTGTGTTGGTGACATGAAATTAGCCCAAAATGAAACTAAAGTTTCCTTTTGGGCAAAAGTGTGAAAACTATATCCTTAATTTTGGTTTGCTATACATACCAGCAGTTTGGTTTTTGTTTTGTGTAATGGCTCAATCACTTGATGGGCCAGACAAAGTTTGCTTCATTATTTCTCAGGAAAGAGAATTTTTGGGGGGAAATATCTAAACGTGGTTTTTATTGGAATATTGAATGTGAGAAATTCAGGACCTATCAGAGAACCTGATGAGGGTTGGACAGCTTGTCACATAAACCACCTAACCTAACCTTGTTTCTCAAAGTAATGGTATCAACAACAGGGCATTCTGGTTACAGCCTGGTTCTTCCATTCGCAAGCTAAATGGGTAACCATTGATTAACAGGATACCAAATGCTATTGGTGGACATTGTTTTATGCAAAACATGCAAAAGTAAAACACTGAACAAAATAAGATTTCATAGGTGCTAATATTTTATCGTTACTCTAATTAAGGCCATCAAGCTGTCGAAATTGCTATTAAATTACAGTTCACCACTGTAATTTTCTTCATGATCATACAATATTTATGCATGATTTATTTTGACTGCCCATTGTTCAAGATAGTGTTTTAGTAGTTGGTGAATATTATGAAGTTGAAATTTCAAAATAATTTTACATTTAAAAAATGTTGTGCATTATTATTGAATGTACATTAATATTAATTTATTGATACACTTAGTGCAATCTATATTGCTAACATCATTAATCAATGTATCAGTATACCTGCATTTATTATATTTAAATTAAAAAATGATCATTTCTTCAGCTGTATGTTTTCCTTTCATGCTCTTTATTTGTACACATGTCTTCACTCTTGCATTTTTCTTGCATTTATTTGTGGCTGTAATTTCTGAAATGCATGCTTTGCTCGACATCTTGTCTACTTTTAACATTGTTTTTTTTTTCTTAGAGCAGATATTACTATCTAGAGTGGAGCAAGTGCTTTTAGCCCATGATGACACTTTTGGCATTATTTTTTCTTAAACAGTTATTGCACTAAATATTTGCATTTTGCTCTTTTAAATTTACTGCTTTAAATGTATCTGTTTGTCTAATCTTGGGAAGAAAAAACTCTGCAAAAGAGTAAACATGTACAGAAATGTGTCAGATCTACACAAAAGCATATTGGTAAAAAAAAGCAGAAGGAGCTTCAGTCTTTTAATATAATAATTTATACAATGATGCATAAAATCAGATGAGAAATAATAAATATTTCTAAATCAGTTTATGAAGATGCAATACTGAGGTTCAGCTAATAGGAAAAAACTGGCTGTTAATGACAAGTTCTTTACGTGATTTCACATGGCACAATTGCTACTTCAAAATAATTAAATAAACAAAAAATAAGATTACAATCTCTCTAGTAATTTCTGCTCTATGTTTTTCTGTCCCTTGTGCATCTTTTTTAATTAACAAAAATCAAAAATACTTTCTTAAATTTTAAGTTATATCTTTATCTTAACTGCACCTTTCAAACTACCACCTTATTGTTAATGTAGAGTCTTGTTTTTGTATTAATAAATCAGATGTTAATTTTCTTCTCTCCTTTTCTCCTTTAATGACCAATTAACAAACAAAACAAGCAGGTTTTATTTTCATTCGAAAAACTGTATTGTTAGGAACAAAAAAATTAATTTATTATTTTTCTTTTACTTTCAGGAAAATCTCAAGCAACAGTACCATCCAGTACATCTAATGTCATGTCAAATAACTCGCACTTGGCATCTAGTCGTGTTGCCACAGAAATACAGCCTCAGGAAATTTTAAGGTACCGTTCTTTGTTAAATAAAAAAAATCAATGCAATAAAAGAATTTCAGAAATAATGTAGACTGTGTTTTGATGATGACTCCTTTATCACTGCATAAATTGTGAGATTTGGAATGCAAGAAATCCAAGAAACCTCTTGGATCCTTCATGATCCAACAAATTTTTGATTATTTATTATTTACCTCTGGAATTCTCAAGCATTATCTAAGAAAACCAATAGCTAGTTTTCTTGAAATTATGAAGATTTAAAAATCATATTTAAAAAATAGTTGAAATTGCAAGTTGGTTAATTTTTTAAGGGATATTATTTCGTAGAACTTTTTATTTGAGACAAAACATGATTTTTGGAATTATTGCAAAAAATATATGAAATAGAAATAGGATTTAATTCTCAGATCTCTTCTAAATTTCCTTTAAAAGTCATTAATATTTAATTTTAAAAAAAGTATTAACTTCATTAGTCTCAAATGTGTATATTTTTATTTGTACTTACTTATTGTGAATTTTTGCTGTTAATAAAAGTCATTTTTTCATGTATGATAATTTATCTTGCTTTTAGGGATCAAAAAAGTCAGGATTTATCTTGTTCCAACAATCCAACACCTGTTGATGCTAATCTTCTTGTGACACAAGGTATGTTACTCAATAACATTCTCAAACAAACCAAAAAACGAATCCTTTTTAGTTTCCTGTTTTAATTCGAGTAAAAAAAGTAGTGTTGGACTATAATTTCATGATTCAAAAAGTTGATAAATAGCCTGATCTATTTTTATAGTAACAGGATTTAAGATCTTTATGATCAATACCAAAGGCAACCAATTATTTCATGCTACATTCACATGAAATTGGAGTAACCTTGACAAAATTTCCATTTAAGAAGAACTACAAAAGAACTTTACATTACTAAAAGTTGGTTTTCTGAAGTTTTTTGTGCCTATATATAAGTGCAAAATAAATTTATGTTAATACAATATTCAATCAAATTCAATCCAAAACAACTATTGTAACAGGAAAAATATGCTCCTTAGATATGCTACTTATCAGTAGTAGCAATCAGGAGTTTTCCTGGTACAGCAGTTGTACTACTGTCGAAGATTTAAGGTTAGCATCTGAAGAAATGGACGTTACTTTATGACGACATTTTCTGTTGGGTGAAGGATCATTACATCAACTACAACAATAGATTGATGTGCAATTTTAATTTCTGTAGGCCCTACTATAGTCTCTCGCCAATGGGAGTCGGAAGCACTAACCAGGACAGCGATGCCGTCTCCTTGGGTGGCCCATGGATCAATTGTTGCTCCTGCTGTTTGGTTAGGTCAAGGAGCCTATGCTGCGACTACAGCCCCCCCTTCAAACAATGTGCCAAGTGTTGCAATGAATCCTCTTGATTCATCACCAATTTCTTTACCGCCGGGCGGTTACCAGCTTGCACGAGATTCAATCACTGGGCACTTGTTGTTGATACCAACTGCTAATATAGGTAGATAGCATTTGCAAATTAATGAATTTCTATGACATTGATAATGCTTTCAGCCAATATTACAGGACAGTTTCTTGGAATTTTACAATATTATTCATGGTCTATTATACCGTAGAAGATCTTTATGATGCATTTGGGGACCAGGTGTAGTCCATTTTTTAAATCTTATAGATCATTTAGTGGGACAATTAACTTATGCCTCATAAACATGGTCAACTGTAGTTGAATTTATCGGTACGTTTGGACCGATAAATAGCTTAAAAAATACAAATACTGTTAAAGCGCAAATTATGCAATGTCATTCAGAAATAGACGTTCCATACTGTAAACTGTAATTCTGATATCATCTAGTGTAAATTTCCAGTGTTTTCACTTGCTCCTTGGCTTGCTGTCTGCACTTGTAAAGCCAATCTGGTAGCAGTAGTTGTTGTTACCACATACTCATTCAATTCTTTAAAAAATATATTACACTCTAATAATTGTGTTTTTCGTTTAAAAGCTTTGAGAAAAGGAGAAAAGATTAAATACTGTCTTGAACAATTTACTAGGGATGTAACAATTTTTTAATTGCAAAGTTTTCAGATTATTTTTGAGAAGGTGTGTGGTTCATTGAGAATTGCCATTTTTGTTAATTTTAAAATGTCTTTTGGGAAAAATCAAATAATTTTGTAAAAATTCAAAATTTAAACATATAGTGTTACATATTTTAAAAAAATATTTGCCATTTATGTAATTAATAGTGCCATGACAAATGTGAGTTGGCAGCGCCGAGTTTTGTAAAGGGTCCATTTTGACAGATTGGAATTTTCTAAAGGGTCTGTTTTGATTAACTGTAGTTTTGTGAAGGGTCTGGGGGGGTGGAAGCAGAACCGAATTTCCTCTGACGCGACCCTTGATTGCTGTTTACGGATCAGCAGTTTGAAGATCTTCTACTGTATTATTTTTACTGTTGTTCTTCTATGCTTTTGCATGTATATGTTTTAATTCATTTTTTTTAAGAGTTTAGTGATGATAGAGTAAATGACAAATATAAAATTGTACTTTTGGTTGGTTATGAGTATTTAAGTTATTGAACTTTTATTAAAATGCTAACTTGTTTTTCAAATAATTTTTAATTACAAAATTATCTTTCTTAACTACAGTCGAATTTGTTTATAACAAGGATGAAAAACTTTAAACAATTTAGCCGGCCAGTCATTTCAAAATTTTGCGGTGGGGGGGATGAAAAAGGGTATTTATTCAATGCATGAAAAACAACAAAATACATGTATAAATACATTGTATTTCTAAAAAGTCAGGGGAGGGCAATTGAACCCTCCTGATCACTCAAATGACAGACCCTCTTTGAGTGATTCTAATAACCAGGTTACTTATTTTCTGAAAATGAATTTTTACAAAATTGATAATTTCAAAGGGACTAAATTTTTTGTTTTTCAACATTTATCATCGAAGAAAGGGGAAAAAAACAAAAGGTCAATGTATTCCAATACTTTTTCTGTGTTTTTCCAATTGTTGGCAGTGAAACGAAATAAAAATAAGCCATTAAATTTCTGAAAATTTTAAAACATTTTTGTACTGGTATACCCAATTTTTTTTTTAAAAATCAAATGTTTTTTCATTAAAATTTCAGTGGAACTTTTTGGGAAACTTGCTTTTTGAAAAAAAATTGGAAGATTTTCAGAAAAAAAAAATTTGCTAAATCCAAGTCAATATTGTAATAACCATAATAACCAGGCTTTGAAGTGGTTTAAAACAAACATTTATTTTAGTTTTCCTCATTACACCTAAGTTCTAATTAAGTCTGGGTTTGCAATAACCCAGTACGATTGTATTGTGAGGAAAAGATTTTGACTTGAAATTGATTCCTTTTTTTGGTTAATAGATAAGCAAATCACTCTAATTTTGATGGTCATATGTTTTAAAAACACTAATTGGCCCAAATATTTTTAGATAAAAAAAGGAAAGGAAAAGAACCTTGTTTGTTATAAAACAAAAGAATATATGCTGGTCACTTTGTGGGGTCAGGTTGGCCCCTAGCTTGAGAGATGTAATACATCTGCATATGTATGTTTTTGTGATTTTAAAAAAAAAATATACATTGAGATATATTGATAACAAATAGCAGTAAAATGATTTTTTTTTTAATTTCACTTTTTCAAGTTGATGACTAAATTTTTGAATATTCACAAAAGTGCATAACAAAAGTGATTGAGCAAATTAAAACACAGTTGTGTGAAATTTAATACAGGCTTTGGGAAATATAAATGCTTATTACTAAATTGTGCTAATAATTATGATTTTCTTTTAGAAATTTTGAACTTTCACTTTCTAATCTATGCATTGTGTGTTGTATTTTCATTTGTGAAAGTGGTTCAAGAAAATGATTACCATTAATGATTTAAAGCAAATTTTTTACATGTAGAATTAATGGATAGAACTTCAGTGTGGCCATCTTTTAATTCATCTACTGGAAATCTCCCTATTCAGCAGCTTGTGACACAGCAGCAGCACACACAATTTGAGCAAGTGATTCCACAGGTGAGCATCTTTTAGCTAGAAACACATCTGTAAAATAGAAATGCAACTAAATTTCAAATATATCTTTAAATGCTTTAGTCTCCCCTTTAAAATAAAAATGCAAAAAAATCAAAAACATTTTTTTTTTATAAAAAGAAACCACTTATTTTATTCAAAAAATTACAATTCAATACCCTTACAGTCAGTTAAAATGTGTTTTTTTCAACAAAGGGCAATTGTTAAAAATTAATGTATTTTTAGTTGTTTTTTTTCCTTTCTTTAAAAAAGATGTTTCAAATTGTCCTTCAAAAAGTTTTTTTCGTCCATTAACAAACCTTTCCCTAGAGTTTTTACTGGCAAGAAGTAACGAAATTTTTTTCCCCTTTCTTCTTAATGCTGAAATTCACTTATACTTGACACTCTTCTGGAATTGTGAGAAAACAATGGCAGATTTTGGTGATAAAATATGGTTTTGGTTAAAAGGAAAATTAGCTACATTTTCTAAAGAGAAAACGGCAAAATTGAAAAAATTCTTTTAAAAAATTAAAAATAAATAAATTAAAAATTTAATAAAAGATGAATTTTGATTTAAAATGGTAAAAACAAACCCAATTTTTCAAAAAAAATTTAAAAAAAGATCATAAAATTTTGCAAAAATGGTCTCTTTTTTTACCTATGTAAAAGATATTTTATTTTTCTTTTTAAAAAAAAATTTTCTGGTTTCAGGTCATTGATTTGTTTAAAACATTTTCAAATTATTGAAAAAATTTGCCACTTTTTTTTTTTTTTACAAAAACTGTATATAAATAAAAGTTTTCAAATTTTTTTTAAAAGTATGTTTTTTTTTACCATTTTTTAATGTGCATTTTATTAATTTTTACTTTTAAAGCAGTATGGTGTTTGGGGTTTTGTTACTGTCATATTGTTGGATCTGCAATCTAAGGTTTACCATTCATGTGTGTTTAGGCAATAATCTAAAATTTGATGAAATTTCCCCAAAACCATGCATTGAAAAAATGATGTTTGTATCTGTAAACATCCCCCCCACCTATTCCCCCAACCCACCAGGTTCTGCACACACTTTTTTTTTCCAGACTTTAAATTTTTGCAAAAAAATTTTGATTTGGAACCCTAATGATGTAATTACAAACAAGATATGGTTTTCCTTTTTTTTAATTTATTCAAATAAGTTTAAATTAATGGGTTTTTTTTTTTCATTGCAGACGGATTCAATGAAAACTTCTGAAGGAATTGAAAACAGTTGCAGCATAACTACATGTGACCTTTCTAGTACGCCAGTGAAAGGAGAAGATAAAGTTGAGGAAGTCAGTGGGCAAGTGCCAAGTGTACCTCTGGCTCATGGACAGACGTACGCTTTCGCCACTTTCCCCACTCAGTGTGATCCGTCTAGCTTCTCTTATGTTCTTTCAATCATCGACAGTCATGCACCTCGCCCATACGCAAACGACCGCATCAATACAAACGGAATCTGGGAGGCGATCTCAAGGAACATCCCCTCTCCATTGCGCAACACCCTCTCCCCCTCCAAACACTTGTTCGATTCAGGTGTCCGTCACGGAAGACGAAGAGGAAAGCGACAATGATGGTGAAGATGTGGCTTGCTCAGAAAATACAGAAGTCCAGTTATCCTGCCAGAACCAGTCCGTTACCACGGCAATCCAAGTGGACATGGATTCACAGACCAACTCCGGGGGAGGAAGGGAAAAAGAAGAGAGGAAATCAGGGCCCTGAGAAAACAGAAGAGCTTAAAGTTGAAATGTCTGATTCCGCTAATCAGACGGACTCACTCCATTCAGAGAGTCCAAAATCAGAAGTAGAAACAGAGGATATCAGTGAATGTCTTCTCAGTTTTTCTTCCAACCAAAATAATGTACAAACTGAAACAACAAAACCTGTGATGGAAGTCATACCCGAAAGCAAAAAAGCTCACCCTGCTGAAACAACAACCACCTGATGTTCCGGCTGGAAGCGTAAAGGAAGCGAATTCTGAGTTAGAAATAGTAACATCAGAGACTGAACTGGCACCTTCTTTACCGGTAGAAAGCAAACCTGTGATGGATTTCATCGATCACCATGGCCTCAACCTTTTAGTAGACAGCATTGAAGAATTTGCTTCCAGAGAGCAAGAGTCGCAAGATAAAGAAAACGTTGATGTGAAAACTATCACAGAAAATTCAAAGCAGATTTCCGGAGAGAAAAAAGACAATATTTCATCTCAGTGTGAAATGAGTAAAGAACTGAATGGTCGGGTTACGGAGAAACCTTTTGTTCCCACATACAAGACCATCGATACTTCTTGCACCGATGGCTTGGGCCTGCTTTGCGCTCTTGCGGAGCAGAGGTTTTTTGAGGAAGCTTTGAATGATGATAACAAAGCAAAAACGACAGCCGATGAAAAACGGGACTGCTATACCTTTGAAGAAGAAAATGAAAGTAATAGTCAATCGGGAAGTTGTCCTACAAATGATCAAATGGAGTTGTCCAGCTCCAATTCCTCTTCGCAACATTCATCCAGGTCATCGTCACCCGATCACAGAGAAGCAACAGAACTAGAAATGCGATTACGCCTAGCAGAACTGCAAAAGAAGTACAGGCAAAAACAACGTGAACTTGAGCTTCTCAGGAAAAGCAAGGAGAAAGAGTATGTACTAAACATTTTCATTACATTTAGTTTTTTAAGTTCTTGCAGTAAAATATTTTAGTACTAAACAGCCTGTTTAGATTTGCACAGAAATTTCATTGTGAAATTCTGTAGAATTCTTGTTCTGTCGAATACCATGCTTTCAAGACGTAATGCCTGATTAGATTTAGAAATATGTTAACATCTAGAACAATTCTTTAGCATTTTGAAAAAGCATCCACATTACAAATAAATTGTTCTTCACTTTCCCATTAGTACTTAAACATTTCTATTATCTTTTCTTTCTTTTTTTTTCTTGTTGTCATTACATCCCCCCCCCCCCCCCCCATTCTTTCCTTCCCTTTAAGTTTTGTTTTATAAAGCCAATAACAATTTACAAAAAAAAAAAAAAATATCTTTGACATATTACCGGTTTTAACTCTAAAGTTAATTTAATGCTTATGATTTTCTTTTAGAAATTTTGAACTATCACTTTTGAATCTATGCATTCTGTGTATTTTCATTTGATTAAAGTGATTCAAGAAAATGTTATCATATCATCAATAAAAAGCATTTAGAAATCTGTTTAATCATATAATTGAAGTGAATAAAAGAAAACAAATTTGAGCCATGTGTTTATTTTGTATTCAATTATTATACATTCTTTTGTATTTATAAAAGATTTCATTATTTCAGAAATGATGAAGATTTGTCTACAGAAAAAATATCGAAGAGCAAAAAGCCATTGCCAACCAATAGGAACGCATCAGCTACCTCTCATCCAAAATCATCACAAAATGTCCATAATTTATTTTCAAAAAATTCAGTTTCCAAGCCATCGCAAAGAAAGTCGAGTAAAATTTCTGATGCTGTGAAAAAGATCTGTAATGGATCAACTGTCTCACAAAAGCCAAAAGTGTCTGAAGAGAAGGTATATTGTTATTGTGCATTCATTGAAAAAGTTTCATTTTTTCATTTTTTACTGAATATGTGGGAAGTAAACTGATTAAAGCATTTGAAATTAAAATTTAAATTGTCTGCCTTATATTATGAAATAAGTCAAAGCTAATAAAAATAGGATTTATATAAAATATGTATTTCATAATTCTTAAAATTTGGTTTTATGATATTTATGAATCTCCAACAAAACTAAAATAAAATCCATACCCAGTGGTGTAGTCCTGAAAAAAAGTTGGGGGAACCTTATGTTAAAATGTAAAAAGATCGGGTGGATGCTTGTCCCCCTTCGACTACACCACTGTCCATACCGCCTGTAGTATAGTTCTGGAATTATTAAATGGGGAATGAACATATGAATTTTGAAGCATGAAACATGACTGCAAAATATGCAAAATTTCCTGGGTCTTCAAAAGTTTCCAGACTGAGTAAATCCCAGGAAAGCAAAAGAATAAAAATATTTCATTTTCTAAACAATTTATTTATTATTTTTACTGTACTAAACTGTACAATAATGAATTCTTTTATGCATGCAACTTGCATACTAGCAAATAAATAAAAACCGTACAAATAAAAATAATTTCATTTTTCAAATTATCTTGCTGTTAAAAATTACATTCATGTCGTAATATAATTTCTCATATATCGACTTTATTTTGTAGGCCAGTTTCAAAGAAGATTCTCAAGAATACAATGGTAAGTATTATTTAAAAAATGATGTTAATCCCTCCCTTCAAAACCACAAGCTGGGGTGTTTAAAAGCAGTGCACTGAAATGTTAAGAAATGTCAATTTTTTTATTCCCAGAAAATAATTTAAGTTTCTTGTCTATAACTTAATGACAGTACCTGTTCTCTTGAAAATTATGTGATTGTTAACTGTTAAGAGGTTAAACCTATTTAGTGCAACTTTTTATTTTGACACTCATTAAATCATTCAATGTTCCTCATCTAGTTTACATAGATAGAGGGTTCTCTGTGTTGTTAAAAACTGAGTGAAATTGATGGAAATCTCTTTAAAGTTTTGAAAAAAGAGAAAAATATATTTTGGCCTAAGTTTTAAATCTTACCAAATGTATATGCTATTGAAAAACAATTTTAAGTAGTGCTGTGCTGTGCTGGTTTTCAAAATACATGAACATGTGTTATTGTGCAATCTTTTCTTTTGGTGTTAATCATAATTATTTTGCCAAAAAAAAAAAAAAAAATCATTGAAAATTTTATTCATATTAAAAATGAAAAACGAAAAAATTGTGTTGTAAGGAAGAACTACCTGAGAGAGAATTTTAAATCCTTTTTTCCCTTACTTTTGAAAACTGATTCCAATTTTGGTGGTAAAAATGTTTTATCAACTTGATAATATTAAATACTGTCGCTTGTAATTAATGTTCTATTTTCCATAAAAGATTGAATTTTAATAGTATTAAGGTGTGAATTAGGGATGTACTGAGTACTCGGTACTCAGTATATACAGGGTACTCAGCAAAATTCTAGCTGAGTACTCAGCCAATACCAAGTAGTTGTAACAATTTTATATATATTTTTTAAGATTGTTAATCGTAAATAAATTTATAACTGATTAGTACAATAATATGCAAATATAAATATGTAATATGCAATAATTTAAAAAAATTATGAAGTATATAAAATATTTTTACACAACTTATATATTGGTAAATTTCATATGCTAATTCGACTATTTTTCCATTTTCTATATTTTGTTTGGTAAAGAGTTCTATTTTGGAATTCCTACATTTATTTTCTTTCATTAGTTTAGTAGTTTACATATATGTAGTTAAAATGTATGTTTTCATTTCAATATGTAAAAAATTCTTCATGTGCACATCAATATTCTTTTTTTATTCACAACTACTCGGTACACGGCCAAAGTGCTACTCAGTACATCACTAGTTTGAATAATAAATACCCTATTTGCTTGAGTATTTGGCTTTTTACAAATTTGTTCTGTCATTTAAATCATTCTCTGTTTGTAACAGTCATTTGTTTTATGCAGGAGAAGAATGTAATAGAAAGGTACCAAGCATAACGTTGGCTCATGGACCAAAAGTCTCACATTCTTGCAGTGATTCAAACGCATCATCGAGTTCTCTTGATTCATCCAGTAAGTCGATGGTTGTATAAATATGAGTAACTAAATATTTGTAATTCATCTTTTCAGGCATTGTATTAATTTCAGTTAGAAATTGCTTTTTCATTGGAAAAGTGTTTCATTGATTTGATTTTCACGCTTTTAAATTTTGCTCTTGCAAGCATTGCATTGTTTCAAACTTTTTCTGAGCCTGTCATGTTGTTGTCTTTTCACAAAGTTTGATTTTAACAACTTTTTCTCTACTTCTTTCATTTCCTTTACATTTCATACAAACTTTTTAATAATAAGTAGTGCTGTGAAATGTACGATTTGGTTGATAAGAGTTTTGTAATGGGTCTGAAACTGAACTTAAATTTCCTCTAGCGCAACTATCCTGTTCGCCAATTTTTTCCCAAGAGCCTTTCATTCGGTAATGACCAGCTTTTTTTAATTTAGGGTATTAATGTTTGAATCAAGATAGGTAAACTTATTAAATTAAAATTTTCAGTCATTTATTCATTACTTGGAGTTCAGAAAATTTGGTGCAAAAATCCTGTGTAATTTATCAGTAAAGTTACCTAATAAAGCTTTCTTCTTTTTTGAGGAGGAGGAGTGTAGCTATTGTAGTAGATGAACTAAACTCTATGTTTTTCTTGCATTAAATCCAGATTTGATGATTTGATTTGAGTAAATTTTGTAAAGTAAAAGATAAGTAAAATTAATGGAGATATGTTGCTCACAAATGTTACTGAACACTTAGGTTGATTTCATCTAGAGCCAGATATTTAACCAAATTGAAGATTCAACTTTCCATCATCATCAAATTGTACTTCGTTCAGTTCTTCACTGAATTTATGCCACTACTAAGGATGCTTTTGCTTTGCTGTGCTGTATCTTGTTTAACATTCAGTGGCAACTGTTCTTTGTGAATACTTCAATTTATTTCTCATCTGCAGGGATCTTTTAATTACTTTTAGCTAATGCAACAATCCTCAAAACTCTTTATTATTATTATTTTTTCTTTTGTACCTTTTAAAAGTATTCAAGTGTCAAAATGTTATTTTTACTTTAATTAAGCACAAATTTTGTAAAACATTGCTTATACTTTTTTCAAATTTATAGGAACCCCTTTTTCAATGCAGAAGAAGTGCTTCTAGATGAAAAGCATCCATCTAAAAACAAACTTCTGTTGCAGCGAAAAAAGGGTTCACTGTAACCTTGAAACAGAATATTTTGCAAAATTTTGTCTGCTTCGTTTTTGCTGTATTCCTGGGCTGGGCAGAGTCAAATTAACCTTCATCCTTTCAGTGAGTCGATAAAATGAAGACTAAGTACACTTGGAAACTAAGCACTTGGGGTTCCGCATCAGGCAGACCACCTAACCGGAAACATTCACTTCGGCACCTCAGGGCCCTTGGTCTCAAAAGCTGAGATGGGCACAGCAGCCCTTGGTTCTTGGTCTTGAAAGCTGAGATGGGGACACAGCAGCCCTTGATTCTTGGTCTAGGAAGCTGAGATGGGCACTGCAGCCCTTTGCTCACCACATGGGCTGTTGGGCCTTCAAGTTTTGAGAGTTTATGTTGTATTTAATCTTTTGATTTGTAGCGCACAAGTATTCAACTTCTCTTAATCAACTGAAAGCTTTTCTTCTTGGTGTTTTGATTATCTCTTTATTGACAGGACCAGCCTAGTTGGGCCCAGAACCTGTTACTGGCCATCATTTTGTATTTGTATATCTATTTGTAATTTCCACGGTAAAATCAGTGCTTGTGTTTCAAATTTCATGACTAACTGCGATGGATATGTCTCAATGTTGCAGAAATGCACACAGATGCTTCCTTTTATAATTAGTAGAGATGAAGTATCTTTCATATTATAATTTACTAAAACCTGATATTTAATTTATTCCAAATTTTCTTTTTATAGCTGAACCTTGCAATAAGAAGACCAATAAAAAATTCAAAAGTGATAACGCTTCTGAATCGGAAAGTTCGAATAAAGATGATGGGAACTTTAATTATGACAAAGTAAGATTTGTTGCTGATTTGAGCATACATTAAAATTTTGCCTTTGATGAAATATCTTCAAAAATTAATAAGCTTCATCATCAATTAAAATTTCAGTTTTATTTTAATCAAATTATACTTGGAAGTGGAATTTTACTTATATGTTATATGGCTTTTAACATTATTGTAAGACTTTACAGAGGCAATGCACTTTTTAAATTCTAAGTCTCTCAAAATTATCCTGTATCATTTATTCATGGAGTACTATCAAATCAAAATAATAATAATAAACAGCAATGTATATCAGTTTTCTTCTGTTGAAAGACTATGTTAAATCACAATATTGCAATTAAAATTAGTCACTTGTATTTTAAGACTACAGGGAATTTCTTCTTCAATGCATAGAAACTAAGCTGCATAAAACTTGGTATTTTTATTGTGATTCATCTCTACTTCATGAGGTTGTTCATTGTAATTCAGAAATCGTTTTCACATTTTATCTAATATTTAGCTATTATTCCTTAGTCTTCTTGCAGGCCCACAAAGTTCCTCTTCTCGAAATTTGCTGTTGCCAAAATAAAAAAAAAAGTTCGCAGAAATCTTAATCACACACAATCACCTTCAAAGTTATTGTTTCAGCATGAAAACAAAACTTTTTCAAAAAGTGTTAATAATTGTTCGCATGAAAGCACATCTCCTTAAATATCTAAAGCCTTTATTATGTCAAGCAACTATTTTCATCAGTATCTAATATTTATTTTGAAGTGGTGGCTTTATCTTTATTCATCCATCAATTTTATTTTATATGTGCAGCTAAAATAGTTTCACAAAATGAGTTGCATTTATACAAAAATAATGAAAACTTGACAAGAAGGAAATAATTGTCAAAAAAAAAAAATATTCACAAGACTCATGTTAATGTACTGTTTGCCCCCCCCCCCTCCCCCATAAATTCTTCAGAAAATTTACTTGAAGGTGTATCAGTAATAGACAAGTTGACCACCTGTCTAAGTTGACCACTTTTGCCAGGAACGGAATTAGCCCTATATTTTATAATGAAGGGAAACCTTTGTATCTTGACCACCTAAGTAGACCACCTGTCTATATCGGCCACTTATGTATGCCATATTTGGGTGGGAGTGTTATAAAAGACCCTTTGTAAGTTGACTGCCTAGTTATTTCTATATTTATTTGTCTATCTATATTTGCAAAAATAAAAAAACTAAAATAAATTCTCCAGAATATTTTTATGGTATAATGTTAGACCAGTGTCTGGATGCATGAAATATCATTATAAAGTTTTCCTAAACTTCTTTGTAAGTTATCCTTATGGGAAAAATACTACGAGCATTCTTTTATTCTTTAAATAAGCTTCTTCTATACAAGTAACCTACATAATTAATAATATATCTATCTCTATTTTAACTAAGTGCTTTTTTTTTCAAAGTTGTATAAGACAAACTGTAAGTCATCCAGGTTTAATTTCTCTAACCATATTTTTGATAATTGTGAAGAAAAATAGCTAATTACTATTTTAAAGTAATGTTGTGCTACATGGAGCTATATTTTAATTAGTTACAAATGAATAAATGCATTGTGTAAGAGATGACCAATAAAGAAAAAAATCTCTATAAGTTGACCACTAAAGTGCTGCACTCCAAGTGCTCAACGTACACAGATTTCACTGTACTTACAAATTTTTAGATTGCTTCGTTCAAGAATTAATAAACATCTATGAATCACATTTAAGCAACGATTTGTAACATTTTCTGTTTCGAAACATTAACATCAGGGCCAGTCACCAATTCGACCAATTGTTCCCAACCGATTGTGTTGGAGCCCTGCAAGTCTTAAGACCGGCTCTGATTAACATGATCATAGAAATTCAAGATTAAATTATTGCATCTTATAAGAGGAATTCAAATGAAAGCTGCGTCAAAAGTAGATTGTTACATAAATGGCATATTTGTACTGTGTATAAGAAAAGCTAAATTGTTTTTTTTTTTCAGGCTTGGTTCGTGCGAAGAAGTGAACGAATATTTTTAAGTGATGCTCGGACGCCGCAGCAGGCTTCCTCCAATACTCCAGACAAGAATGCCAAAAAAGCTACCAGTAATTTGCCTCAAAAACCAGCATCAGATCCACCACTGAAAGAAAAGAAAGAGGTAAGAAATCCATATTTATATTGCACTCAAAGTGGACCAGTTACGATTAAATTTTGCTGTACGATACAATACTGACATCATGCAAAAAATAAATTATCGTAAAACGATTTTTAAAAACTTAACGATTAGCATAGAAATGTAACATAATATTTGTATTTAATATCGTAACTTACAGACTTTAACAAATTCATTTATATTTCTCCAAAAGTATTTCCATTCATAACTTAATTTTAAATTTCAGATTCTTTAGAATGGCAACACATTAGTTTGTTTATACAGAGCGATCATTCTCATGTTTATATTTAGTGATCATTTTTTGTGCCTTTCAAATTTTCGTCGCATTTAAATTCTATGTTATATCATTTAAATATATATCTAATCTCATTTTGATGTAACATTTTGTTCTTTAATGATTTTGTTACTTGACATATTATTTCCTCCATGAAAAATAATTAAATTTAGCAAAATAAAATGAAAATTACCAAAAAGATACTCTTATAAACTCCCTACTTGTTGGCATGAAGCCTTAGGAGATTTGGCAGGTTGTTTCCATGCTAGGGATCGAGCCCAGGTCATCGGGGTGAAATATGATCACCCTAACCTTCACATCACTTAGAGAAAATACCCTTGGTGAATAAATTACCCCTATTTTGCATGTACTGTAATTTATACCCATTGGAACTAGAAAGCTTGGCAAACCATAAATGAGATTTGCAAGTTCAGTGTAACCCGGGTTTTACGTCTATTAACAAGAATAATCAGTGATAATCCCTATAACCCCTAATTTATAGCTGCATAATCACCACTGAAGCAAGAGTTTTGGAGGATTGATTTTAATCTTTATCTTTAGGTATCCA
Source organism: Octonoba sinensis (assembly GCA_038502835.1). Classification (NCBI taxonomy): domain Eukaryota; kingdom Metazoa; phylum Arthropoda; class Arachnida; order Araneae; family Uloboridae; genus Octonoba; species Octonoba sinensis. The sequence goes on from CM076604.1 coordinate 17,044,254, forward strand.
AACCAAAGACTCCAAAGTCTGCTGATGAATGTGATGGGAAAAAGGGGAAAAATAAAGACAATAGTAAATCTGTAAGGATTTTTATTTGTTTATTTGTGTTATTATTATTATTATTCTTTTTTTATTATTATTTTCTTTCTTTCTTTTTTTTTTCTTTTAAAGTTTCGACATCTATGTTTAATGAACTAAATTCGGTGAGTTAAAAATGAATTTCTCAGCTCAAGATATAAAGGAGGAAGATACTAAAGGGGAAAATTGTTTAATGTTTCATGTTGTTTTCATATTTTTTTGAAAAATTAAGACACGATTACTCGTAGCTAAATTTTTTAAACCTGGAGCAAAATGAATAAATCTTGAGGAAAGTAAAAAATATTATGTGTACCTTTAATTTTATTCTATTGAAGGTAAATTACCAGTAATATTCAGATAGCCTACTTTTTTTTTCAATCAATAAGTCTGCCAAAAAAAAAATTATACCTTTTCAAATTTTGACTAAAATTTCTAAGTTGCTTACAGAGAAGCCTTTCAAAAAATTTTAGAGCAATTAATTACATTTGAAGCAAATTCTTCAGAGATCTTGCTTTAGCAATTTCAAATTTTCCAAATAAATTTTCAAAGCAAGTATTATCTCTTCTTCAAGCTTTTGTAATTGCCCTTCAAATGCATTGATATTTTTGAATAATGTTTTTACTTCACTGATTATTATTTTAAAATACTCATTATCATATCTTTCATATTTTCCATTAAAGCATCATATAAAGTTAATGTCCAGTAATCTTTCTAATTTCAAAGTGTTAAGTTATAAATTATTAATGTGTTTTTGATGTCCTTAAGTGGTGCTTTATAAACAAAACTTTGTGATGAAATATGTTTCTCAAAAGCCTATTGTTTTTGCATCAATTTTAAAGCTATTATTTTGTGTATGTATTTTAATTTTTATCAATGCATAACTAACTTAATTTATTCTTCGTTTGGTTAATGTTATTTTACTTTATTATCACAATTCTGAGATTTTTATTAAATATAAATATTTTTTGACATTTTACAAAAAGTTCCACATTTAGTTTTTTTAAAAAAAGTGTTTTAAGTTTCAATATTTGACCATTAATACTAGTAACAACCTTATGTTGCTATTGTACTTATGATTTATCAGGTGATTCTTACATTTTTTCAGAAATTGGTTTTACCTAAGAAGCGATCATACAGTGAAAGTTGTGATTCCAGCTGTGATGCTGGTTCAGGTTCTGATAGTGAAGTCAGTGATGGTGCGTCTAGTATTAGTGAAAATGTGCCTCTTAGTAAATTTGTGGAACATATTAATAATACTAAAGGTAAGATATTAATTACTCTTTCATATATACATTTACTAAACACTAAATATACATAGCCAGGTCCGCTTTTGGACAATTAACAAAATTCCTAATTTATAAAAATGGACCCTTCATGCAATTTAATTCAATCAAAACGGACCCTTCACAAAATTTAACTCCATCAAATAAAATTGGGGGGGCCAGGTCATACTTTAAAACTCAAAAACGAATCTGGGATTGTTATTAAACAATACTAAAACAATAGATAAAAAATTTTCAACCTGCCCAAAAGATATTTTTTGGGTTTATTTTTTTGCAAATCTAATAGGTTGCGCAATGGCGAAATAACTGCATCTTATCACTCATTTTTATTACGAAATTGTGAGGCAGATATAACTGATATTAACTTTAAAATTGTACTCAAATTAACTTTTAAGATCCCGTCAAAGCCTCATTGATGCTATTTAAAGAAAATATGTTCTCATGTTATGTTCCATTTTTGTTTATGTTCTCATTTTGTTGATTGTGTGCTCATTGGAGATGCCATTTCTTCAAAAATTAAAAATTTTCAAATGTTTTATAACTTTATAATAGATTTTCTACCATTCTTTTTTTAGATTTTTTTTCTTTGCTACAAGATTCTTGTATTAAGTCAAATTTCTATTCTTGATGTTAAAGATATAAGTTTAGATCAGTGGCGTTCCTAGCATGAGTGTCACCCCACTGGGAAAAAAAGTTGTTAAATTGAATAAACTTGTAGTTTATATTATTTATATAATTTTTAGTAGTAGTAAAAATAAAAATTCGAAAATCTATCTTATGTGTTGCAATTATCAGTAAACTACACTTATTTTCAGATGATACATTGTAATGGCATCAGAAAAATTGTATACTCCAAGTAGATGTATTATGCAAAAACTCTTTAATGATTTTGGGCGTTACCCAAACAACATTGTCCTTTTAAATAGCTCATTAATTTATTATTCCATGTGAATTTCTGCAGCTTCCATAGCTGAAAGGCACAAGAGGCTGTCAACTGACAGTGCATGCAGCGACTTCAGTTCTGGTCAGAGTGAAGACATTCCATTAAGCGTTTTGATTGGACAATGCTCCAAACAGTCGGAGATGAAATCTTGTATCCTGAAACCGGACGATTTGCAAGAAAATGCTCGCCTTCTGGTGTTGGATGAAGGTCTGTTTTATGCCGGAAATATAACGAAGAGTGAAACCCCAGACACGTAAGTTATGCAGTTTTTTAAAAATTATTGTTAACTTTATGGTGCCAGTTCATTTAGAAGTTGGAAAATTAAGAATGCTAATTAATTTTTATAACTTATTTTATTAATTTTCATTTAAGGTATGGAATTGTTATTGATGGAGACAGAGCTGCTAGACCACATATGTTTACAAAAGAAGAAATACTTAATGCTGCTGTAAGTAAAGTATATGCAACATAACTTCCATTTAAGTGACTCAATCAGGGCCTTATTTACCATTAGGCCCGGGCCTAGGGCTGCCATTTTGAGGGGTGCCCCCTAATTTTGGTTATTATTTTTATTGTAATTTAAAATTTTTTAGAAAAATATTTAAAAATAGCATCTTTCAAAAACAAACTGTTAGTGTTCTGTTCCCTCACATAAAATTTGTATTATTAAATTATTTTAAAACCCCAAGGAATTTTCACTTTGGGCGCCCCTAGATTTTGGTCTGACAATTTGAAAATTGAAAAACAAAATCAATTTTGCACTTTGGGGGCCCCCAGATTTTATTCAAACATTTTGTAATTTAAAAACAAAATCATTTTGCACGTTGGGGGCTCCCAAATGTTAGTCTGACTTTGACATTTGAAAAACAAATTAGTTTTTGCGCTTTGTTGGCCCCCAAGTTTAACAAACAAATACTGAATGTTATGTTTAAAAAATTGTTGTTGCGTGAGGGGCCCCCAAACAAGAGTTGTGCTTGTAGTGATTCAAAATGTAAATCGGGCCCTGGTCATTTGCAACAATTTTTTCAAATTTGCAATATATTTTTTAAAGTCCTGGTTTGGATCTGATTAGTGTTATATTTTTCCAATTTAATAATATCCTTGATTTAGAGACAAAATTTAACTATCCATAGATAAACATTAAATTGCGAATCATACAGTACTCACTTTGTGTTTGAAAAAATAATGGCTATATATAAATTACTACAGCTCATGTAAACTGCATTAAGTGCTGCATCCCTCCCCCTCTTTTGGATGAAACATTTTGATTATTAATTATATATATATTTAATTATTAATATTTTATTTTATTTGGCACCTCTTTTTTATTTGTACAGGAGAACAGACTAAAAATAAGTTTAAAAAACAAACTTCAAAGTAGGCAGAAAATTCACTCAGGACCTTTCCATTTAAAAATTTATAGTACTGGATATTTAAAATTTTTTTTAAATGACATTTATGTAATTTTTGCTTATCTTTTAAGTTAGCTAAAACGTTTATTTGGTTAAAGTTAATTTGTGGCTTAAACTCGGGATATAGGCAAAAATCTAAAAGTCTGCTCCCAAAACTTCCTTTCTATATGTTGTGCCGTATCCACTCTATTTACCTCTTGAACTGACTTGCAACAATGTTATTATTAAATTTTAAAAAAATATAATTTGAACTTTAAAAAATAAAAATAATACAGTAGAACCCCCATTTAACATCACATGCATTTAGCGTTTTCCCGTATTTAAAGTTTTTCCTCATTGGTCCCACATCTTTTAGGGCAGTGATGGCGAACCTATGACCCATGGGTCAGACACTGACCCACACAAGATTTTTAACTGACCCACGATTGCTAGGCAACCATTTGTTTGTTTCCTCGGGTATATTTAGATTCTCTAATTTGTGTGGATAATTTATATTTGTATTTTTTCGACGACTGTCGTTGACACAAAAACAATTAAAATGCTGTGTATAACCTTCAGTTTGATCATTACAGTCCTAAACTTGCACAAACGACGCCAAATGCGTTTGTAGTATTTGAAATAAAGCAAAAGTGTTTACAAAATATTAAATAAAGTGTACAATTTTACTCACATTTTGTTTGTTGAAAAAAAAATCGACATTCCAAAGCAAATAACCATATTTAAAGCCCTTTCTTCAATAAAATGTATTCAATTTTCGCTACTTTTTGTTCATTCAAACACTTATTGCCATTTGCACCAAACCCTTGAGAATTTTTAACCCCACCAAAAAATTTTAAATTGTCAAACTATGCCCATTTTTACCAGTTAAGCCCATTGAATTTTAAAGATATTTAATTTTTAAAATATGCAGTTAAAAATTTTTAAACTTAACTTTGCAAATTGGCATTAATGACCTGTGAGCTCGTACTAAAAAAAAAATAAACAAAATTTGGCCCTTGTCTCAAAAAGGTTTTCCATCTATGCTGTAGGGCATTGGTTAGCCCTACATAGTCTTTGTTCATCATTCCTGTCATAGAACATGCATGCGATAGAGATAAGCTCCATACTTTTTTTTTTTTTTCTGGTGTCTTTTTATTGGTAAAGGAAGTGTCTCATTCCTGTTTTCAGTGTATGCACCTTTATTCAGTGAAAGTGAAGATATTTTTTTGAGAAGAAGGCGGATTTTTATGACCCCTGTATAACATTTTCCCACCAGTCTCGTGAAGAACGTTAAATTATGCTTCGACTGTATTACAGTAGTTTTCCAAGCATGCATTGACCAAAAAGTTCATTCATGTATTTAATTATCTGTATTACAGTCAAATTATAATTTTGTTAATCTCATTTTTGATACCTAGGTTCTGGAAGTAAAACCTACTCACAAGCAGCAATTGCCTGAGGGATCAAGAATATGTGCTTTTTGGAGTCAACAATATAGGTGTTTATATCCTGGCACTGTAGTCAATAAAGGTAAAAATTCAAATTTGTATCTCGGCATTCTGAGTTTTGTCAGTGTTTTCCTTTTTTTTTTCTTTTTACTTCTTATAAGGCGGTCTTTGGCAGGAAAGAGGAAATTTTTAGCCTAAATGAATATGCTTTTTGTGAACTATATCAGGAGAAAAAAGCAAATTAATTTTTAATTTTTTTTTTTTTTTTACTGTTTTGTGATTCGTTTCTTAAAATTAATAATTAACAACATTTGATCAATTTTACGACTTTAGGTTTTAAAATAATCTTTTCACTTTTTTAAAAATGAATTTACTGTAAAATTCACTGAAATATAGAAATTTGTATTACTATTATTTTGATGATCATGAATATATTTTCATTCAAGCATGAATTTATGTTCCCTTCAAACCCTTTGAATATGAGGATCTTAGCACAAAAATATTTTAGGCAGACAACATTTTATTATTACTAGTAGTAGTAGTAATAGTCGTAGTAGTGGTAGTATTGTTATTTTTTAATAGAAAATCCATGATTCCAGAATATATTTTTTTCCTTACTGCAATAACTAGGTCATTTTCCACTGAAGCAAGTCCAGGCTTTAGCGCCCCCTCCCCTCCCCGATATACGCACAAAAATGTATATATCTATACTTGTATACGCACATAGTCAATTTTAGCCTCTAAAATCTGGCGTGTAGAGTAGAACTCCCCCCCCCCCCCATGTTGCTGGCAATATCCCATAAAGCACTTAGTACTCAACTTTCTATATACCTTTTGTCAATATTTAAGAAAGTAATAACTTGGGGGAAATAATGTCCCATAAGAGAAATCAGATTGATGATGAAGGATGCAATAAAATTTAAAAGAAAATGGTCATTTTTATTTTGCAACTTCATTTACATTTATAAAGCCTTAGGCTCTAGTTTTGCTATTCAGCAACCATTTTGAACCTGGTAGTGTGAAATAAAGATGTCCTCTTCATGTGCATTTTTGTGTAAAATCTAAAATAGCCTTCAGAAATGACCTGTCACAAAAAGTTTTTTGATTATTCTGAAGACATGTTTCAAAACATGCACTTTCATGATTTTTTTGCTGCAAAATGATGTTGAAATGAAGAATATTGCTTATTTTAATCGGGGGGCGTACAAGTAGAACTAGCCAAGTTAAGAATTTCAAGATTTTTCCTTAATTGCTGACAAGAAAAGCCAGTTACATTCAAATTTTACTTTTTACATCTGGACATATTATATCAAAAAATGCACCAAGGGATTAATTGCTCCTGAAGGCCACATTTTCACTGTAAAATGTTTCTTACAATAGAAAAGTTTTATTTTCCAAAATCAACACGTTTTGACGCGATCGATTTTACATATACGCCGACCTAATATTTGTTTTGATATACGTATTAAACAATTGAAGAACTTTTATATTTATGTTTGGTGGAAAAGGGAGGCAGGTAGGATTTAAATTTGCTAAGTATTGTTGCTGTTCTATTACTATTAAAATGGTAATTTTTTTATTCTACCAAAAGTTTAATTTTATGTATGTGTCCAGAATTATTTGTGAATCATTGATTTTATGTGATTTTGTTTTTAAGTAGTCAATTAGAAATTGTTTTTTTAGAATTCATAAAATCAACACAATGAACAAGTTTTTTCAGTGTTTAAAGTTTTTTTTTTTTTTGCAGTATCTAGTCCTGAACAAGATCCTTCAATGCTTTATGTTGAGTTTGATGATGGAGATTCTGGCAAAATTCCATTGAATGATATTAGAATGCTCCCGACAGATTTCCCCATTGTCTGTAAGTTGGATATTTTTTATGTTCAACGAACTTGCATAATTAAATACTAGTATACTTTTTGTGGGTGAATTGCAATCTTTGCATCATAACATTGAAAATATCATTTTAAACCTGTATAGATTAATAAACCAAATTTAGTAGATTTCTGCAATCTTGAACTGAAAAGAATTAAAATTTTGAAAGCACAGAAAATATGGATAGTATATTATGTTCTACAAACTTGCATAAGTTATTATATTGATCATAATTTAAATGCATGGTGCACATAAACTGCACAATAATTTTTCTGGATAAATTACAATCTTGGTATTATGATCTCATTTAGAGATAGCAATTATGTGATTGTATTTCAATTTATTTACTGGTTTTTATCTCTTGGAATGTAAAAATTTAAGCTCCACAAAATATACTTTTGGCATTCTTTATTTTTATATTTCATATTTTTAATGCATTCATAACTTTCTTATATTAAAAGTAAAAAAGTTAAAAACTTTAAACAATTTTAGTTTTATATGATAAGTTTTGTTACAAAGTTTCAAAATGCAGTAAAATTATATTTCCACTATTGCTTAAAATTTAATGGTTTTAAGTATACTGAAATAAATATTTTAATCTTTTTTTTTTTTAATGAGTAGAAGTTGAATGCAATGTTAGTATTTACAAGAATTTTCTTTGACACATTTGAACAGAGTAATGTGAAAAAGAATGTTGAATAGGCTGAGGAGCAGGGGCGGGAGACTGGAAAATCTAATAAATTGATTTTTAAAAAATAATAAAGATATCATAATTCAAAAGAAATACTAGCAAAAATGTGTATGCATAATTTTGAAAGCTCCTCACTGTGTGCATAATGAATTTGTTTAGTTCACATTTAAATTAATTAATGCAATATTTTTTGGTTTATTTTTGTTCCGTTTCGATGTTTGCTTTGTATTACAGCAATGGAACCTAACCCTTTCATGATTTTGGGTAAGCGAAGAGCGCGTGCTCAAAGTCAAAATAGTAGTTGTGCTACCGACGCAAAGAGTACAGATGCAACAAGTCAGAAGACAGACAAAGATAAAAGTGACGGCAAAAAGCATAAATCGCATGACAAGTCGAATAAAAAGAGTTAGTGTTCACTTTATGCTTGAAATTTCAGTTCAGGTTTATTTTTATGTATGGGTTTTAAAATTAAAAATATTGTGACATTTTTATAAATACAGCTCATATAAATATTTTAAGATTTCATTCATATCCAATTTTGGTATATTGAAAATCTTTTGTGCAGTAGTCCCAGCTGCATCTTAATCTGTTATCGAAATTATTTCTCTTCAAACTCAAAAATAATTGGAATATTTTTTTGTCATAAAGTAAAAGCAAATGGAGAAATGCTTATAATTTGTTTCATTTCCATTCATAAAATATAGATATAGAAGATATCATGAATTTCTTGTTCCTTCTTTGATTCCACACAACTTCTTTGTCTGCCGAGTTGATTTTCTGCTTTGTGTCCTTTAAGTATTGAATTATATTTCAAAATAACATTTAAAAAAATGTATGAGAAATTAAATTATTAATGATGTAGATAAAAATTCAATAGTTAAAGATATTAAATGATGATGATTAATATTGATTTATGCCCATAATTTGCCACCACAAGTAATGCCTGGGCATAAATTTCCCCATGTTTGTTGCTGACTGTTTGAAAATATTCCTAATTATGGAATTTCAGCCCAAGAATGTTAAGAAATAAAAACAGAATCTTTTTTTTTTCCTCTAAAAATCTTTTTTTCCACTTTTTTTAAAAATAAAAGCTGTTTCAACTCAATTGTCAATAAATATTTAAAATGATGATCTTGATTGCAGAAATTTGAACCAAATATGTAACTCTCTCTCTTTCTTTCTGTATTAAATAACCACCTGTACAAATGAAATTTAATGGACCAGACTTTTTTCTTAATCATTCAATGTTAAATTATCTCCAGACCACCTTCTCAAAACAATAAAATTTTCTTCAAAAAAAATTAATTAATTTTATTAACTTCTATTTTAAATTTAAACTAATAACGGAATAATTCAATGTTGAAGCAATTTGTACTATCTTAATAGTAAGACAATTTTAAGCATTGTTTCTTTTTACTAATATTAAATCTTTGTTACTGTTTGATTTTTTTTTTTGTAACATGCCTTCATATACTTTTTTTCAATGAAATTTAAAATGAATTTTGTTGATTTCATTGTATAAAAAAATTTGGTCGTTTGATATTTATTTACATGTTTGTTTTTGTACTGTACAAACTGTACATTAGTTTTTTTTTTCTTTGCAAAAAATTATTAATTTTTCCTTCCTGAAGGAAAAGTTCTAATACATTCAAACATGTTTTTGTGTAGTCTTTTTTCATGCAATATTTTTTTAAGCGATTTGCTTTGTGTTATTTTCTTTTGTTTATTTATGTGATAGCCACAATGTTTGACTACCGCATAAAAAAAAAATCGCACAAAACAAATAGCCTAAAAATGGACCGCACAAAAAAAAGTTTTGGCTCTATTGGTATAGAAGAGACAAATTTGTTCAGGGTATTTGATTCAATGATAAGGAAAAAATATAATAAAATATTTGTCAATTCCTATTATGAAAATGTATTATTAATGGCTATTCGTAGTCTGCTTTCTTTGTTTTTTTGCATAATATTCCAAACATTACAATGTTGTATGATGGATGACTTATTTCTTTTTTAAACTTTGTTTTTAGATCCTGATGATAAGAGCAGCAAAGAAGGTTCTTGTAAGAACAAGTTGCCAAATACTTCAAACCGCAGTTCTTCAAAATCATCGAACGGCGGAACCGAGGGTCGAAGCCAAAGCGTCGGTCAGAAGAAAGATGGCAGTGAAGACAAGAAGAAAACTTCTGATAAATCCCAAACTTTGTCAGTGAAATCCAAAGACAATGAAAATGCTTCTTCGGAGGCATCTGGATCAAAACCAAAGAAACATAAAAAACACAAAGAAGATCACCATAAACATCATCATCACCACCACCATAAACACCATCACCACAAAAAACATAAAACAGAGAAGGAACGACGCCATTCATCCGATGATGCTGTGATATCTACGAGTAGTTCGACGACGAGCGAGGATTCCTCGAACTGTCTTTCAGCTTTGTCAGCGAGAGTGCCGGACCAAGACCAGAATACATTCATCTTAGAGAATTCCAAATCAGAACTGACTGTCAAAATAAAGAAATCACCATCCCCTCACACAACTCCAGAGGACACTGCTGTTCAGCTGGCCACCACCAATGGCAAGGTGTCGCACAGTGGCTCATCTGAAGATGAGACGAATTCTTCCGAAAATTCGAAGAAGAAGCCCAAAAGATCATCAAAGGTAGATTTTTATCTTTTAACCAATAATTTTTAAATTACTTGATTTTGTTATGAATGAGCTCAAATATAATTCATTAGCTTAAGCACCCTACAATTAACAACTCAAAGAATTACATTAAATCAAAAAGATATGGGTTAGAACACATGGTCATTGAAGCTTTCCGAAGTCTCTTTTAACATTACTTTTCTTATTGATACGTAAAGTGTAAATTAATTTTTAAAATCGCTATTGCTCTTACAGACTTTCTAGAGCTCTAACGTTTAATTTAATAAATATTGTTCAAAAGTATGTGTATTGTCATTTTACATTCAGTGAAAATGTTCTCAATATTAATTTTGCTTTTCCTGATAATAATGTATTATTGTAAATTGCAAGGTGTTTAAATATACGAACATTAAGAATGTTAGTAAGTTTGAGAATTTTTATTTTTAGCCATTAACTTAAGTGGGGGCAGGTGGATAAAATTGGCATTATGAACTGGTGCATAATTTTACTTTGTGGGGGTTTTTTACTGTTATATTGAGTATACTACTGCTTAATTTGCAGCATTTTATTTCGGTAATTAGTTTGGATATTGAAAATTCAATCGTAATTACTGGTGGATTTTAGAGAATGTTCAAAGGAAGAAAAAAAGTTGTAATTATCCCATTAAATATTTTTTATTAATTTTTTTGTTTTTTAAAGCAAATAAGTCTCACTTAAGGGTAATAAATAAAAACTTTCATCACAGCTCTATTATGGAAAACTTTATGAGGGATAGCATCTTGATACATCTTATGGTACTCTTGAAAGAATTTGCAGTTTTACTAGTGTTATAACAATAGAAGGGGAAAGGGTTTAAGAACATTTTTGAAGCATGAGACCAATGGTGTAATCCTGGAAAAAGAGGTCGGGGTGTGGGGGGGGGGGATGATTGTGTTAAAATAAAAAACAGGGGGACACCATCCCTCCTTGATTAAGCCACTGTAACAGAAAAGTAAAACCAAAAAGGTTGAGCATATGAGCATAACGAAAAATACATTAACAGAATAAAGTTGACAGGGAAAAAACGGACTCAAATTGTAAAATCTTGGATGTGATCAATCAAGTGGTTGCCAGAGATTAAATTACCAGAAAGTTCATTTCTTTCGTTGTAAAAATGTGAAAAGTTTAAAGGTGTATTCTTCTTTGAAAATAAAATGCACTTTTATATTTCACAGCAGCAAGTGACTCAAAATAAACCTGCTAAAAGGAAAGACCGGTTACCCTCTGTTGAAAAAAGTAAAATAGCAGGTAAGCGGCTATTTAAGCGATACATTTCTTCACTTTTGTTTATCAAAAAAAATGCTTTATACGATATATATTAATATTTACTAATTAAATGTATTGTTAATTTGTACTTTTATAGATTCAACTTGTTAGTATGCTTACATTCATTGATAAAATGTATTCTTCTATAATATATGATGGACTCTTGCATTGTTTATGCACTTCTCTGCTATTTTTGTGCCATTTTTGCACTGTATTCTTCCATTATTTTGCTCTTCTTCTATTCTGCATATTTTGTTTTGTGCATATTAACTTGGAAAGATATGTTCCTTACTCTTCTGGACTCTTTTTCTTTTGCTCAATCACTTGAGAAATTTATGTGGCCAAAAGGCTTTTATGTTAAATAGCACCGACTGCAAACTTGAAATTGTAGTCTCCTGAAAATTTCCCTGCATTTTTATATGCTCTGTTGTATAGAATTTTAAATATTAATGCTTGATTCTTGTGTGTGTATATTTCATAACAAATGCTTATCGAAATCTTGTTGACTAACAAAAATTCAACTCCTTCATAAGTCACCAAGAATGCATTTTGTATAAATATGTTTTAACCTGACGACATTTTATCCAGCATTTTTACCGGTGCGTCAGCTGTGGAGATGGTCGGGAAAAAGCTTCAGAAGGCCCGGGGCTAAAGGAAAAGCTAAAAAAGAGTTTTATAGGTCTATTCAGCGTGGCAAAGAAACAATAAGGGTAAACTTTGATTATTTTTAAAAATTAATGATGGTCATGAAGCTTATAAAAGTCTCTTTTCACATTTCTTCTCTTATTGCTGTGTAAATTGCAAATTAACTATTTAATTTGATGTAGCTCTTAAAGACTTTCTAGAACTTAATGTTACATTTAATGAAATATTATTTGTAGTATATGTATTGTTACTTTACATTTAGTAAAAATGTTTTAAATATTAATATTATTGTGTTCTGATAATTATGAGTCTTTGCTATATTGAGATTCGTTTAATTGTGTATGGATATACATAGATTTCGCAAATAATTAAACTGATTATTTGAAGATTCACCAACATTACTTATCTGTCCAGTGGCATAAAAAGTAGGGCATGAGGCTCCTACATAATGGGTGTAAATTCCAATCTCAGTGTAATGCTTTTAATCATGTGTCGTTAAGGTTTGTTATACATTTTTAAGCTGCAGGGGCGCTTTATGTTTGGCTTGTTAAGCCAATTAATTATAACTGCAAGAGATTACTGTTTTTTCAATTGCAAATAAAGTGCCAAACATTATTTATTCACAATCATTTTATGACTGTCTATATTAGAAGAAATTCAGAACTGTGATAGTTCATATAATGTGAATCATAATTTGGATGATAGAAATAAAGTGGTGACATTAAAGGATAAGAGTTGAAAATTTATAATTTTAATAATATAATGGGAGTGCAGTATATAGCATAATAAGATTTGAAGTGGATGAATAATTTTATCTAAAAGGAGCTATTCCTAAACAAATTCGTTAATATATATGGTAAATCAAAAAAAAATCTGTTACAAATGATTGTATTAAATAATATATTTAGTATATATTTAACTGTGTATAAAATTAATATAATGTACATAAGCTTTAACTTTAACTGTCAAAATATGTTGTGCCCTTTGTCATATAACAACTAACATTAATAAGTTTTTACATAATTTATTTAAACTTGCAACTGTTGAAATTAGGAAGAATTTTGTAGGAAGGAAGTGATGCCCTTCAATGAGCTTTGAAATACAATCATAGTCGTCTGTACATATTTATTATTATTTTTTTTTGTATGATTTTAAATAGATGGCTTTAATTAAGGAAATAAATATCAAATCTTAACTTTTTATTCTTAGATCTTTCTTTGTAACTTTTTCATGACGCTTTGCATCCGATGGCTTCATTTTGGCTATAATTTCTAATAAAAGATCTCTCCCCTTACTCTACAAATATCCTGTTTTCAGATTAACTGATCAATACTATATAAAACATTACCATACTCAGAAAAGTTGCTGTGTGGAGCATTTTAACTTTAATCTACTGTTAGCTAATTTATTTATTCATGTGTTCAATTTTACTTATTTATAACCTAAGCTTGTTCTTAGTAGTTTCATTGCACCTAATTTAATGTTGAAAATGTTTCTAGTGAATGAAACATATTGGTATTGGTACATATTAAAAATAAAATACCTACAGGTATTTTATTTTTAATATGCACCAAATTTAGAAAGAACAAATAGGTTTATATAATAAAAAAAAGTTGGTTTTTAATTTTTTGAAAATCATATTCTTTTGTTTCATAATCTTTATTTTTTCAAGCATGTTTAATTGTAATATCTCGTCGCCTCAGAGCAACAGTGAGACATCTAAATCATTTTCCTGCAAAAGCAATTACATTTTTCAAAACACCACTGAAGATGTAATCAAAAGTTAGGGGAGTTCCCAAAATTTCAGTAAAATCCCTGAACTACAGCCTTAGATATTTAGAATTGAAAAAACAGCAAATTTTAAAAATCAATTTTATAGGAAATTCACGTTTTACTCATATCCTACTGTTGCTCTGAGGCGACGATATATTACTTTTAAAATTATCAACGTTAATACAAAAGCTCAACTGCATGTACATGAAACAGTACAATCTATTGTAATGAGTAATTAATTAACTATTATAATAATATTATTAATAAGTAATTAATGTTTTCAAATAACTTTTGTTGTCACTTATTTGATGTATCAAAATTTGCAGTGGTAGTCAAATTTTTAACTAATGCTATCTGTTTACTTATTTTATGCTACGTACTTATTATTTTTTAACCTGCAAGCAATATTAATTTATCGTAAATTAAATAGGTTGGCGATTGTGCAGTATTCTTGTCTACTGGACGACCTCATTTACCTTACATTGGTCGAATTGAGACCATGTGGGAATCGTGGGGTGGAAAAATGGACGTGAAAGTCAAATGGTTCTATCATCCCGAAGAAACAAAAAGTGGGAAAAAGCTAAGTCAGCTGAAGGTAAGAAAAGCATACAAATGATTATTTTGACCAATTCAGTTAGTGGTGTGGTGTTATAGAACATGTAAGTAAGGAAAGTCTGCTTTATTGTTGTTGGCTTATCTCAGCGAAGCAAGGAAGCGTGGGTAACTCTTGATTAAAGAGGCTTCCGCCCAGATAGAGATGGCAGCATTTACCATCCACCTCCACAATTTTGGCATAGTACTGAAAGGGAGAGAAACTTTCTCTAGTCTCTGCAACCATAGTAAAGCTGCATTCCCATATTGTCTATCCCTCGAGCACCTGCACGAGTTTTTCTCTCCCGAAACCGGTTTCCTTTAGTCGTTGCCATGACAGCAATTCGACGGGACTCGTGTTGGATCTGGGAATCTAGATATTTGACAGACGACCAAAAAGGAACAGCCAATCAGATACAAGTTCAACGACAATAGGAATGAGCACAGAAAAACTGATTTTTTCACTGGTTCCCCCACAAACGTTCTTTTTCTCTAATGAGTGAACATTGTCACATGCTTAATGTACCTTCAAGTTTGTCAAATCTCCTTCCGATCCAAAAGAGTGACGGATGATATGGGAATGAAGCTTAACTGCTAACAACGACCACAGGATCCACGGATTTAGTGAGCCCATATTCCGCAAGTACTAGGTGAGTATTTGGTAGCAAAGAGGATTTCACCATTGACCTTCCGATTTTGAGACAGGCGCTCAAAACACTGGGCTACCTACGCCTAATATATTTAATTTTTCAAGAGGAATGTGTGTAAAATCTTCATGTAGTTTGTAAATTTGTACAATTATTGTCTACTACATGGAAACTATTGATGTAAAGTTCTTGGTAAAAATTTTTTGGTAAATATTCTCGTAAAATTTAGCTACAATGAAATAACAGCATTGCTCATTTTGGATGTGAATGCATAATCTGCCTAAATGAATACCTAATGAGATTTACTAAATATGAATTAATGACTTTAAGTCCTTAATTTAAAAAAGTCTGTTTCTTAAGATGGATTTTTTTTTCCAGGTAAAAGTAATCATTTTCATTAAGATCATTCAAAATTGTTGTCAAACCAGATTCTGTCCAAAACTGTTTGGATAAATAATATGAATTATTCTTAGTACCAATTCTGGATGTTTTTATGGGCAATTCTGGTATAAGTGAAGTTTTCAGTAATATTCAAAAAAATTTATTATATTCAAATGAAAACTAACCATATTTAATTGCAATTCATTTTTCACAATAGTTGAAGTAGTGAGCTAAAATAAATAGTAGTAATAATAAAGGCTTTTTTGGTAACAGCTTTTAAAGTGTTTCCTTTGTAATAAATATTTAAAAAATCATTGTAAATATTTTTTACTGATAAGCATTGACTCAACTATTTCATTAAAAAGTATTCATCTGTCCAAAATTGTTTACAGTACTTTGAGAAAATTTGTACTAAATGACGTCATCATTATAAAGAGTAAAAAAAAACTCAAAAATATTATTCACATGCCTTGCCAATGATAATTGAATAATATTTCATGATATTAATTTTATGTTTATAAAATTTTATTTTTACTTTTAATGAAAAAGAATATTTTCAATTATTATCCAAATTTCAAGAGTATATTTTCATCTCTAGTGATGATCATAAACAACAACTTCTAATGACTGCCATGTTTTCCTAGGGAGCTCTGTTCCAGTCTCCGCATTTCGACGAAAACGACGTTCAAACCATATCTCATAAGTGTGAAGTTCTGTCGTGGGACGCATACCAGGAGAAGAGGCATCCGGAGAACAAGGACGGATCCCTCTTCGACAATAACGACACATACTTTCTGGCGGGGACCTACGACCCCATCATGGGAACACTCATCTTGGAACCCGGGGTTCCCAGCCTGACCTCCAACAACGCCCTCGAAGGGTCCGGTAACCAAACTCGCTAATGTATGTTCTTTTCTTCTATGAAACAGTATTGATATTGTATAGCAGACCCGTTATAGACTTTTCACAATTTCTTGTTGTGGATGTTTCATTACTTTTTATCTTTATGTTTTCATTCGAAACCCAATGTGATTTTTTTTCAATGCCTTTTAATCTGATCGAGGACAATGGGGGCTTCCCTGTGTGGTTTTTTTGTTTTACCCCCCCTCTTGCTTTTTGCTCTTCATCGATGCTGTCAGTACCTGAATTGTAGGCAACCTTTCTTTGTAGTCATCAAATGCCATGCAGAAGACTCTAACTGTGTGATGTTGTATAGCCGCAAATGCACTTAGCACAAGTCTTTTCACTTCGGGTACAAAATTGCAGTAGCAATATGCAGTTAGTAATTTCAGCTACTCGTGTTCGTGACCCAAACTATGCAATATTTTAACGGCGTACTGGGGAGCCCCTTCTTTAATGTGGAGGAAACTGGGAAGTCTGCAGTAAACCCTTGATTTAAAAGTTGAAAAAGATCCCTATGGAAATTGTGATAGTGACTATTTTTTCTTGTGGTACTTTTTGATCATATTTGAGGAATCGATTTCAAATTGAAATTGTTTGCTGATGCCGACTCTTCCGAGTGTATTTGACGGTATTCGTGCAGTAGCTTCGATGGTGAATGTTACTGTTAAGATAGTTTATGAAAATCTCTGCGAATCTTTTTTCGACATTTGTGAATTATTTTTTAAAAATGAATCGTTTTTAAATCCGTTTTTCAGTGTTGGAAATCTATTTCGTTTAAACTTCATCTACTTTGGTAAATTTAAATTTTTTCTTTTTCTTTGGGATGTAATAAAATGCCTGTACCGATGACAGAGAAAAGCATCTTAAAACTATCATGACAGATTAAAGGAAAAGAATATTTTTCTGGCACTAGAAAAGAAAATATTTTGAATTTGTATTTAATTATATGGAAAAAAAAGGATATCTTTAAAGTGTGCGGAAATTTAGAATTTGAGGTACCTTTTTTCTCGGGTTCAGGGCTTTATATTAACCCCAGAAGATGGGTTTGTAAATGCTCCTCTATAAAAAATTTTGTAGAATTAAACATAAAAGAAACATTAAGTTATGTAAGGGGTGAAATTTAAAATACAAACATTTTGCCAGTTTCACATTGGTTTGAGGGATGGAATTATATGTTTTTACTTGTTTAAAAGTACAAAAAAAAAAGTACAATCAAAGGGAAAGTAACAAAACTCTGGCTACTCAGAACATTTTTTTGGGGCAAAGGGATGTACCATGGTACCTTTCGTGAGCTTCTGTACATGGTTATGATAATATCTAAAAAGCACACAATGTGAAAATGGGGGAACATGCTTTAGGGGAAGACCAATAAATACCTTTCTGAAAATCGTTCGCTCTTATAAAAATTACACATTTCTTACTCATAAAGCTCTACTAAAGGCAATTTTTTTTTCTTTAAGTTGTCGGTCTGCAGGATTTTATTATATCCCTAAAGAGCATAGTTTTTACAAAAGATTTCCAGCCTTTACAAATTTTAATCATTTATGGACGCATTGCTTCTTTATGTTTATAATTAAATTTAAACTAAAGGGTGACGAAAGCATAACCATTTCATTACCTGTTAAATCAAGGTTTTACTGCACTTCAATATACTTTTGAAGGGTCAAGAGGAATTTTTTAAAAACTGCTGATGTGCATAGTATGCACTGATTTTCAAGCGAGCCTTGGAACAAGGCTTTCGTGTGTTTTCCAGAGTAAACTACTGTGTATATTCACCAAGTACTGTTGCTGTAAGCTGTAAAAGAAGAGTAAAAACTGTTTCCCCTTTAACTTTGAGTTGGGGAAATTTTTGTATCATGTGTTGGAAGACATTTTTGAAGGTGACAAATATACTCGTGGTTTTGAATGCCCGCCGGTATTAATGACTCTCTCTAAAATGTTTTGCCATTTTAAAAAAAAAAAAGGTGATACAAAGGTTATTTTTCAATATTTTTTCGTTTTATAGCGCTCATAATATTTCAAATTGAATTATTTCATAAAGTATTAAGGGCAGTGCCTTACTTTCTATTTTTCTGTCTTTAAGAAGAGAAAACAAAATGATGATAGTGTCATTAAAAATGGATGACCCTTCACAATTTCACTGATGTACATCGCCAAACGAATTTCAGATTCCACGGACATAACCTGAAATTAAAAATTAAATAATAAATTTCACCGAAATCAGTGCACTAAAGTAATTTTATATCTTAAAAATATATTACAATTATTCATGTTAAACTACATTATATTCTTAAATAGAAAAGTAAGTAGAACTTTTGGACTAAACTAAAATTCCGTGCTCTACAAGTTAAAATGGAAACCATATATTTGTCACCTCGTTTTGAAGAATACAGTATTACAAATATTTCAGTGTAGTATTTTTTAGTTTTGTAAGGTTCGTCTTTGCCTTAGCTTTCTAAAAAAGACTTCTTTTTGACAATATTCCGTTATTCTTCGTGAAATGCTGTATTTTTAGGGGGGAGATTTTTTAATCTTAGAAAGCAATACATATATTTGCACAATTCCATGCTTTTATGAACTAGGTAACTTTTTTACCAGTTTTAGAATCCATGATGCGTCAATAGTATATTTCTGTAATGTATATATATATATATGTTTTTCATCCATTATTATGAGCGTAGACATAATTTCATGGAACGTGCATAATTTCTTCCATTTTAGCACATGAACATTACAAATTGCTTTTTAATAGCAACATCAAAGTTACATAGTATCTCATGCGCAGTACAAGTTGCACATTCACATGGCAGCGATTGCATTCGCTGTCCTAGTGCCCATAATCTATCAAGTACAACCAATAGTACCGAATAAATGCCTTATCTTTAAACTGGCTTTCTTTGGCCTATAACTTGCACAATACAATCTAATAACTTTTATAATGTTGTTTTTTAGCATGTTACTAGTTTCTGAATGTGTCAAGAAAAGTTCAGTTGGCATTGTGTAGTTTTTAAGATCCTAAGTGTTGTACGTCAATCGACGAAATTTTAATTTCATTCTGTGGAAAGTCCTCGTGTTTTGAAAAGCTTTTGCAATGTTAATTGCACGTGTGTGTTGTTTTAGTTTAAAAAAATTACTCGAGTATTTTTACCATGCATGGTGGTTTCATTTTTAGCATATTAGTGATATTTTTCTTTGTGTTTTGTATCTAGTCTTATTTCCACTGTGATGGTATAACTGTTAGTCCCAAAAACTCGACTTTTTCGGTAATTTTCGTTTTGCTCATTTTGATTCGAGACAAGAAAAAAGTGAAATTCTGAAGTGCACTAGCTAGAATTACCTTTTCAGGCAGCTTACGCAATAACAAGTCAAATAAATAAGAAAAGTTTCACATTTATAAGAAAAAATTCATTTTAAAAAAATGCAGTTCAAGGAAAATGCATTCGCTCCCATTAAACATTTCGCTATAGAGCGAAAATCGTTTTACAGGAGTTTGTTATTGTGAGACTAATGTAACTCTTAGCGAAACCAATTATCAATGAAACACAGAAAATTAAAAGCAATTACATTTTTTTTTAAATGTTAATCGCAAAAATAATTTAAATCTTTCCCAAAATCCTGTGTATCATCGACTAATAAAATGTAATCTGCTGTAAATTTTAGAAAGGACTTATTCAGATATTTTACTGCTTTTCATGGCTTAATTTCTAATTTAAAAAAACTGCAGAATGTGTTTCAGAGCTTATACACAAATAGTCAGAATATCGTTATGTCAGAATTCTTATTGGAAAAAACTAAATACAGGATTTGAGCTCGTTATGCTAACTTCTAAACTGTCAATAATATGAAATAGACTCTTTCTTAAAATGCCAGTTTTTGTGCCATTAATTTTCCCCCATCTTTTCTTCGCTTTTACTGCCAAATATTAATGTATGGCTTTATTTTTTTTCCTTTAGGGATCTGTGCCATATATGTTTTTATTACCTGACATACCAAAAACAATTTGCTTTTGTCGAAATTTCTATCCTCTTTTTTTTTGTAACCTGATGTTCCTACTATTCGTATTTGTTATTTTGACCTTCTGAGGTAGTATCAAAAATCTAGTGATAGCATGTAATTGGCGTAGAATTCCAATTTATGGGATTTTTTATGTTTTGATGTCATCTCGCATATTGTTATTTGCTAGAGGGGACGTTTTGTTGTGAAGTTTTTTGCGAGAGACGCCAACTTTTGTTGATAGCACTTAAATATGGCAACCTTAAGGTGACGTTATATCAGATTATAACCCTACTATAACTTTGATTATGCAATCAAGCCAAAGTGATGCCAAGGTTCTGGTAAACATTAGTGCCCTCAGTGGTGTACTCAAGGGGGGCCAGCGTGCCCCACTTTATTTTAACGCAACCGTCCCACAAATTTTTAAGTTTTAATATAAACCTCTCCCACACTTTGATTTCTAAAACTTAAAGCTTCCCCCCACATTTTTTTCTAGGACTACACCACTGGTGCCCCCCCCCCCTAGAAACTATGTTTTAAAACTAGTTGTGTACTAGAAAACCAATCAAATATTCATGCTTATGTTGTATAATTGTCTTGGTCCAAATTGTCACACCCTCCCCCCTTAGTTCCCCTTTGTTTTTCAATATACAGCAACGTTTGCTTTTACACACATTAAATTTTAAGGAAAACTGAGATTTCATTGGCAAATTCAAACTAATTTGGTGCCCCCAAAATTATGGAGCCCAGGTCCATGGACCTGTGGGACCTATCAGGCCGTGGTGTTGTGTTTGGTCAGCAGTTGACATTTCCGTCTACGAGGTTTTTGCCAAGGACAGAACATTGTATATATGTGGAGCAAAATTTCTCTGTTGCCGCCAAAGTAGAAGTAAGCATTTCACAAGGCTCCAAAAACCTACACAACCAAAAGTTTTCCTCTGCTTAGTTGAAGTTTTTTTTCAATTTTGTATTCACGGTAAAAGAAGAAAACTCGCCAAGCCAAATCCGGTGATTTGCAAAGTTGCCAGGATTTGAAATTTCCAAACTTGGCGAGTCTTTCATAACTTTTGGCCTGGTTGCGGGAATACGTAAGTATCGTTTAACTTTGCTTACCGTTATTGGTTAGGAAATGAGTGTTTTTAGTGGGTAGTTTGTCACATATTTTACTCGATACTTCAATCTGCTGTGTGTCTATGTGCCATAATTGTTTGTGAAAATAACTCACTATAAATCACTTCGACTTATCTATGCAATGTAAAAGCAACTTAGGACAAAGTTCTTCTTCCATAAAAATACAGCATTTCAAGGAGTCTGTTGACATATATGTACCGTTGTTTAACTGAGATGGCTGCATATTTTGTAGAATGTAGTCAGTCGGCTCATATAAATGTTTATATTACATTGAGAACAATGATTCCTGTTTTTCTTCTTGTCGGCTTTTTGGCATAACGTCTTGTATTGTTGTTTTGTGCAGAAACTGTAATGTTTTCAAATTATTACCATGTTTTTAAAAATAGTTCATTGTTCTGGTAGATCTTAAAATCAGTGGTTCCCGACAAAGATATTTGTTTACGTACGGTTTTTTGCATTGCAGTTCTAACGACTAATGTTAAATATCGAGTTCAGTCTTTCAGAGATCAGTTGGTCTCCACATATTTTCAATTTTGAGAGTTGTAATTGGAGGGGTTTCTTTTTCTGTATTTGGGATATCATGCCTAATAGTATGCTGTTTCATTATTTTATGGAAAAGACGCAAAGAATAGTCGGATTGCAAACTGTCAGCCAGTAAATTAGTCGGTTTTAAAAGTGTTACCCAAATTTTCAAAACAAAACTACAATCAGAAGAAAAGGTATAATATTTTAAACAAAGTGCAATCGCTTACTCATATTTTATTTTCGGTGTAAATTTGAGAATTTTGCGTTCGCCAATGCTTTCGCCAAGTTAGAATTTATTTCGCCGAATTTACAATTTTGTCGCATTTGGCGCGGTGGCGAATTCTTAGTGATGTAGTACTGGAAAATAAGGTGGGGGCGCACTGAGAGATACGAGCGTAAGGTTAATGAACATAAAAAGGAGGGGGCGCTTGTGTTATTTTTTTTTTTTTTAAAGTGGGAGGGGGAACACTCGAGTAAAAATAAACTAAAGGATTGCTGTACCCCTCAACTATACTACTGGCGAAGAGTAATGCTTTTTTTCTAGAAAATTAAACTACATTTGAAATAATATTAGCAGAGTGAACAAAGACAAAATTAACAATAATTGTTTTCTTCTTAACAACACTGTTCCTTCTATAAATATAAATAAAATCCTCTACTTCAGAACACATTTTGAATTTCCTGCAAAATATTAAATGGACTAATGCCTTTTACATAAATATTTTTAAAAATTTGGAATTGTTAAAATATGTAGTTCTAAATCCAATCTGTAAAAGATTTTGTGTTGTTTACGTAATTTTAATACACGTTATTTAATACACGTATAAAATTTAAATACTTAATTTGAATAAATAAAAACCCATTATAATAAACTTTCTAGTTTCAAAAACTATTTGTCAAAACCTCATAACTATTAGGGTGCAAATAAACACACAGTAATAAAATTTCTAGTATCATCAGAACTATTTGTCGAAACCCCATAACTATTAGGGTGCAAATGTTAAATTCAGATTGATGTGCGACTTGTTTGCACTAACCTATTTTTTTGTTTTTTAGTGTATTTGAAAGAGTAATAAATTGAAACGGGCATTGAAACATTTTCAAAAGGGGATTAAAATTGTATTTAATGCTGGCAAGCAAACATGAATCTAGAGCTTGTTATTGATCGATTCTGCGTTAATCGTGTTTGTAGTCTCCAATCATGTATGTCTGACAAGAGTTTGTAGTCACCAATTATGCATGTCTGACAAGAGTTTGTAGTCACCCATCATGCATGTCTGACAAGCGTTTGTAGTCACCAATCATGCATGTCTGACAAGAGTTTGTAGTCACCATGCATGTCTGACAAGCGTTTGTAGTCACCAATTATGTGTCTGACAAGAGTTTGTAGTTGCCAATCATGCCTGCCTTTCCAATTACATAACACTGTGTTGCACCAACTGATCTCCTTACAAAATGACAAAGAGTTCAATTAGTGAAGAACCACTGGTGAAGAGTAAATTTAGCAATTGTTTTGTGAAAATTGCATCTTAATAAATACATGTTTCAGCACGCTTCAAGCTTAAGTAGGTTAACAAAAAGATAAAATATAAAAAAAAAGTGAAAAGAAAAAATGTACCGCAAAGCCATGTTGCTTTTTGATTTCTTGTACAGTGTATATAAAGATGTATGTACGATGTGTAATATCTGGGTGTCATTTTTGCCATGTAGAAAACCCTATTTTTATATATATAAAAAAAAAGCCATTTCGAAGGGAAGCTATTGTGATGGTGCTGGTTTGTAAATAACACAGGCATATTATATAGTTAGTTCTCGGTATGAGCATATTTTGTCTAAGTAACACGTTGCTAGACTTTCACAGGGTGTTTAAGAAGTCTAGGACACACAAATGGTGCCTGATCAAGTTTACTGCTGGGTGGTCTGCTTGCAACGACTTATGGCTTACATCACTTTTAGGGTATAAATCATGTTAACATATCGCTATCTCAATATCAGGATTGTCATATTTTAATTCATACTGATACAGATTATTTCATGTGATGGTTCAGACATGCAAGTGCCCAAATTTATCAAAAAAAGATGGCGTCGGTAGGGAGTTTAAATTTTTTGCTTTTATTCCTTCGCTTTTAGTTGATGGCCAAATTTTTGAAGACATTATTGCCGTTTCTGTTGAGCGGGACTTGTTAAGTTAAAAGGTTTAGACGACTCGCATGTTATTTAGAGTAGATGTTGGTGTCTTAATAGTTTTTTTTTTTTGTCATTTGTTTGCTTGTAGTAATAAATCATTCATTTCAATTTTTAGTTAAGATAATCATTTTTCATATCAAATCATCACATATAAAAAATCAAGCATTAGGTAATAAAAATTCGAATTTTCTTCATGTTACTTTTTCTCAATTACACTAAAAATTTCGCGTTTAGTTGCCGCCGCGTTTAGTGTTACTGAACCCCATTTTTGGTGCTCATTTGGTGTACTGTTGAAAATTATTCATTTTTTGATGTATTTTAAATTTTGTGTCTGTCTAAAAAATTACAGACAGCAGTACTTTTTTAAGCATATCCTGTTCGTTAACTCATCTGCGTATCGAAAATTCATTACAACTTCAAGCAACGTCATTGGTCACGTGGCAGAGATTAAAGCATTGTAAATAAAGGAAGCTGTAGCATCGCTTTACTTCGAGTTCGACAAATCTAGTTAAAAACTAGGACTAAATAAAGTTCTACATTACATAAAATGAACACTAAATACAACACTATAACTATTGTAATAATTAATAAATTTCTTTTATAATGATTGAATTAAATGTAAATACTGGGTTATAATCAGAAAAAGCTGTGAAAATAGTCTAATTAATTTTAAGATAACTCATTTTGCCTAGTGAACTCCACGTAGAACTCAATTGAAAATCTTAGTAAACAAAGAGCGGATACCACGTGACAACGATGAACGCTCACGAGTCCCTCTAGCGGTGAATTGCCTCCATTGCTCATTTATCTTATTTTCATAGAAATGAGCAATCGTAATAAAATTTCGTTCCGTAACGGACTTAACAAATTTCCTGCGCTAAGAAACATCATACTGTCTATATTTTTTAGACAGACACATAAAAAATTTAAATATAAATATAAAAAATGAATAATTTCCAACCTCACATCAACTGAACACCAAAAATCGTGTTTAGTAACACTAAAAAGGTAGCAACTATACGAAAATTTTTAGTGTACATTCATCATTTTCTGTAGTATTTCATTCTAATAGTTTTACTTAATTAAAACGGAAAAATCATTAATCCTCATTACATTAAGAATTATCTGTGTATATACGACCATTTTTTGTCCATTTTCATCGCAAAATGTGATTTTTACATCTTTTTATGTGTATATTGTATTATAACTTGTTTCTTTTTTAACGTTGACTCCATGAGAGGACACTGTTGCAGGTTTGAAAGGTTGTTTTATATGAATGTTACATGCATAAGTAGAGGATAGTCTTTAAGCAATGTTAAAAAAAAAAAACCTGTAGCAGCACATGTCTAGATGATGGAAATTGTAAGTGCAAATGCATTGGGCTGGCTCAGCCTCCGATTCTATGTAATTTGTTAAGTTTTGGTTGTGTCGAGCGGGAAAGCTAATGTGTGGAAATTTTGAAGAAAAAATGTGTGTTGGTGCCGAGCATGTTAATGTGTGAATGGTCGACTTTCCTGTTAAAATGGCTTTTTCACAATTTGTAAGTACTTACGACAGAACATATGTGGGGAGGAAAATCATTTTCTTCTTTTAAATCTGTGAAAAATGACCTGGTATTTTATTTCTCTCAATCAAGTGCTAGAGATTTTATTTGTACATAAAGCTTCAAGACAAAATTGTTCCAAAAATGGAAGAAAAAAAAATAACTTAAATGTTGGGGTTAATTTTAGATTTTTCTCATTTAAAGTTGCAGTTACATGAAGAGTAATAAAAATTTGTTGAAGACTAAGTTGTTATTTCTTGTTCTTTTGATTTTTGCTCTCTGAAAAATGCACACAAATGCCAATCAAAAATTTGATGGGCCATTGTTTTACCCCTATTACAACACAGTACAACATAGTTATAACCTCTGTTAAATATTAAGTTTAAACTGTACACTTATTAGATTTTTTACCACACTCTTTTTATTGAAAAGTCAAAAACTATTGGACTTATTACATTTTAAGTCAAAAACTTATTAAATTTTCGGTCAAATTACAGGACTCATTAAATTTTATGTCAAAAAAAATAGGACTTTTAAAATCAAAAACTATTGGACGAATTAAATTTTCGACACTCTATAGACACTTTTAGATTTTCTGTACACTCGATATTTTCTAGAAGTTCTTCAGAAAATCCATAAATATAGAGTACATTAAATAGTGAGTGGTGGTCAACTTCTAAGAATACCTTCCAAAATGACGAGATGAAAACAGTCTCCACTTGATAGTTGTTTTTTGCAACCGAGTTTTTCACACAATAATTCAACATAAATACACTACAATTAACATTTTTTTAACAATTTAGGACTCTTTTTCAAAATAATGCAGTCTATTTATCTCACCCTATATATAGTGTTATTAGTATTTATTAATAAATATTACCTGTGTAAAGCTATCCTTGAAATGCGTCATTTATCGGTCACATCCCACAAAATCTCCTTCCGCAAGATCTTTCAAGTTTTTGGAGTCTTTGAAGTTTGTACATTGCCCAAAGAAATGGAATGGTTTGTCCTTTGTCAATAGCCACGAGAGTTCACAGCCGCACTTGATCGGATTCCCTGTAAATAAACATTTTCGAATGATTTTCATAAAATTAAATAAATAAATGCAACTCTTAACTTTGTATAAACTGAAATTTAAAGAGATCAACTGGAGAATATTCGGGATAATCACGGAAGCAATTTTGGTGATAAAGACAGCCAAGATGATTTTATTCGCGAAAATCCTAAACAGCGATTAGTTCGGGGAAGTACTAATCCCCCCTCCCCCGCCCTTCTCCAGAAAGCAGGAACAGAAAAACAATATATTTATGTCTTGCAAAATCCCTGTTGTTTTGGAAAGTACAGAAAACTACACCAATGAGGCATGAGCATGTTCAACAGCCTGAAAACTTTTTTCTCCCTATGTAATCGAAATTTCATCCTCAAATTTTCACTCTGTTGTTTCTTTAAACTTTTATCCTTCGTGATTTTATTATTTATTTATTTTGCATTTTATAGCGAGAAAAACAGCATCAGAGAAAACTTTGTCAGAAGATAAGTTTCCTGGGGAAAATCTTGTATCGCAACAACTTTTTGAAACTTAAAGAGACAACCCGTTCGGTTTTATACTAATGAGTATTTTATTAATTTACCAGACAATGCAAATTTTAAAGCATAACATTTAAAATTGTGCGAAATAAAAAAAATTCTTTGACTTTACCTGAACTTTTCGCATTACACATTTTTCTAGCGTGGGTAGTGAAACATAAAGTGTGATGTCAACGGTTACGCTCCACCTCGTTTTTTGCGCGTGGGATATTTAAAAATTAATTAAAAACCAATAATTGGTTTTCTGAGTCCTGCATTGCTGAATTTTAGAGTTTTTTTACTGCCTTAACTATATTCAGCTGTCAAAAAAAAAAAAAAAAAAAAAAAAATGCTAATAGCTCAAAACTTCTCTATTCTACAAACAAACTTGAACTTACCTGAGACATCGAAGAATGCAAGAGAAGGAAATATGTTCCGAACATTGATGTGTTCCAAACTGGCGAAGTTATTGCCTCTCAGAATCAAAGAGTGAAATTGTGGCATTCCGTCAAACATGTCTTCCGGAAAAGACGTTAGCTTGTTGTAGCTGTCATAAAGAAAGATTTCTATTAATTAAATTTATTTTCATCTACAGCTTAAAAGGCGTATTTTTTACAATATTATGACATTTTGTAAAAAAGCTTATTAAATTAGGAAATATGTGATCATTAAATAAGGTACTATGATGCCCACCGGTAAACGAAGACCTAAAACTCGAATGGATTCGTCTTTTTCTGTCATGCGCAGAAGCGCCTAAGTTTAAAACTCTGTGGTCGGACGGTATCAAGAGGAATTTTTCTTAAGATATGCTTTCATCTCTGTATAAAAAGAGCAATTAAGGGAAAACGTAATTGCCATTGTGCTAAAGAATCAGCTAACCACCCCCCCCCCCCCCCACACACACAAAATCAAAAGCATCATTGTCTAGTTTTTTTTTTAAATATTTCCGCTTGAATTATGTCCCCCCAAAATTGGCATTTTTTGAAAAATAAATAATAAGGTTCTAAAGTATAAAAAAATTTCAGTGAATATAAATAAACGTAATTTAATATGAAGGCAAAATATTACAGAGTAGAGAGGATAGGCAGTGGCGGATTTTAAGGGGGAGGAGACGCGTGTCTTTCCCAAAGGAGTAAATGAAATATCTATTAAGTACAATAAATAATTTCTACTTATTTAGCTGAAGTAGATAACTTCACTAACCCCGCTTTAAGGGAATTTTATTATGAAAATTTTTAAGAGGGATAGCCACTTGATACTCTCTGGTGCACCCTCCAAAAATTATTCCCCTTGTTCACCCCTGAGATAGGTTGTTTTCCTTGCATTGACACTGCGCAGGCAGAAAAACGACTTTTACAGAATTTATTTAGTTTTATCGAGAATGGCGATATAATTGGATTGGCGACAAAGATAAAACCAGTGTGGTTAAAAAAACATATAACGGCCACTACCGCAACCAGAGTTTCTCGGGGGGGGGGGGGGGGGAATGCATTAAAAAAACTTTCATGCTTTCCGAGTTTTAGAGCGAAAAGAATACGGATTTTTTTTTTAGAAATTATTTTAGGGAGCGTGTGCAAAACCCTTATACCCCAAACCCTGACTACCGCACAGGCACACGAGATCCGTTCCCTGGGCAGGAACTTTCTAAAGGGTATTAAAATGTTCCATAATATTATTAAAATTTCTTTTTAAAAAATCGCAATATAAGATAGTTGGCTTGATCAATAATAACCACTGGTAATTTTTCATAATTAATGACAGGATATTCTTAATAATAATCAATTTCACACACCACACATTATGCATACATACATATAAAAGGAATTTTAAGGAATTGCTCAAATGCACACCTTTGGCACACTCCATGATGCAGTTTTGAAAAAAAAAAAAAATACTTTCTCTCCATCCTATTTTAACATAGACCGTAAAGAGCTAATCTCGGCAGTTGGAGGAGTCAATGACAGAAAATAAGTCGTCAGGATGGCGTAGTGGTAAGACGCGGGTCTCGTACGCCCAAGATCGCAGGTTCGAACCTGGGTCCAAGTCGGTGGATTTTCAAGATGCAGAAAATCGTCTGCGTCCATGTCGCATGATTGTGCGGCATGTTAAAGATCCCTTGAGTATCCGTTTGGCTTGGATACTCTGGTCTAAATTAAATACTTAGTGCAAATCGCATCAAATGAGAGCTCAGGGGCCGCCGTCTAGGGGAAACTGAGCGTCCAAATTCTCAGTGGCAATGGCATCCACCGACAGTGGTGCTACTTGAAAAAATGGATGCCGATTACCGGGCTACGCACTAGGTCTGCAAAGGTTAGTGACCGTACGCAGCCCCATCAGAGAGAAAAAATGACAAAATAAGTCTGTTCCAAGAGCTACCGGAGTGAGCGGCAAGAGCAGTGGTGCTTTTTTTTATTAGCCGATTGGTCGAAGTTGAGCGGTCCTTGTTACGGGATCTCGCATCTCTGGATTACTGCTAAAATTGAGGGAGAGTTGCAGCATATCTTGGAAGGCTATGTGCGTATCATCTATAATTTGCAATATGGCTTTAAAACAATTATTCTGGGGGGTGGGGGGCGGGGGTGGGAGGGTTACCTCACTACGTTCTTGCTAAAAACTATAAAATAATTTTATAGTTTTTTCCAACGTTTAGCTTAGTTGTTTGAAAACAATTTATTTACAGTATGTACAGAATTTAAGCACACAAAAATATCTCACGAAGTTCACACATCATCTTAAAACCAACGGTAATCTCGTATTCTCTTCTCAAATACGAACGGAATACAGCACGAAGCTTACAGCACAATGGCTCAGACTGACATGCACTCGCCAAAAAACTAAGAACTGAACAGCTGGCCAGAGCTCCTTCTATAACATCTCGGGCTCGTGACATGAATTATCTAGAAAATTCTAGCAAAAACGATTAACTATCATGATCGGAAAGTCGCCAAGCTTGGCGAGAAACAACAAAATAAAAGATTTAAAAGCACAGGTTCGTAACGATATGTATTGTTATGAAGCTGTAAGTCAAGGGCCAAACAAACAAGATTCAAATTTAAACAACGATTTCAGTGATTCCCCCAACTGAAGTAAATCTTACCTTAAATCTAAAAATTGCAATCGACATGTAGGTTGGGGAAACATGCTCCTTTTGATTTCCATTATTTCGTTGTTGCTAAGCTTCAAGTTCGTGAGGCTGGTAAATTTTTGGAAGGCTTCATCGTCAAGCGATTCGATTTCATTATTTGGCAACAACAAGGTTTCCACGGGCAGTTCCAGTTGCGAAACTTCGAAACCAATCACTTCCAGAGGACACTGCAGCAAGCTCAGAGTCTGGAGTCGGGAAAGATTTTCTAGAATATTCCAGTCGAACCCGCCGTCAAAGTCGACGTTCTCCAATATTATTTCGGTAACGGTATCTTCTACATTTATCAAGTCCCTGTTGAAAAGGTACAACATAGTGGAATTAGTTATTCGGATTCTGGCAACAGAGGACTCTCTGAAGAGATCGTATGGTATATATGGAAAATTCGAATTTCGAATTTGGAGTTCCGTTAACGCGTAACCTTTCATGGTACTGAAAGCGTCTTTAAGTTGCTTCAAGCGTGCGATGCCAGAACATTTTACGAATACATTACCGAATGCAGGTAGACAATCACATTCTGTACTTTCGAATTTAGGTGGACATGCATATTCTAGATTTTGTGGCGGTTGCAAGGATTCGGAAGCATAAAGGGCATTTAGAACCACGAAGACCACAAGCGCAAAACGGTGCATTTTGAACTTCCAGATTTTTTTTCGGAATTCAAACCTTATTTATTGTTTCATTATCAATAACAGATGCACCTGATTTGATAAGAAAAATTCTCTGCTCGTATCTTTAGACATTAACTCAGGACGTGTGCTGCGCATCTACTGGGAAAATAAAATCTCAGATTAGAGCTAATAGAAAATGTTTAAAAGAATCACCTTGACAAAAACTGAGATTTGATTCTTAGACAAGCAGGACATTCTCAAATCCCCCGATAAGCAACAGTTTGAGACATACAGGCAAAATCTCCAGACGATTGCAGTTGTATTAGGCAGCCATGTTTTTGAATTGCTCCACTCTAACTTCGAAATACAGTAAAACCTGTAAAGTTGACCACCTTTGTAAGTTGACCACCTGTCTAAGTAGACCCCCTGTTCAAGTTGACCACTTTTGTCAGGCACGGAATTAGCCCTTCACCCTCTACCTCACCCTCTATAAGTTGACCACCTGCCTAAGTTGACCACTAAATTGCTGCACCGCAAGTGGTCAACTTACACAGGTGTCACTGTAGTTGCATTGGTTTTCGCTCCAGCTCCGTTTCGTGCTCCGAATAATTTAAATCGGGAAAAATTATTTATCTCCTTTTTTTAGTTAATTTATTTTTTACATGATAAAAAAGTTTTTAAAAAAAATATGAATAAATCGGAGTAGTGGAGCGCAACAAATTTCTTTCTCCGCTCCAGTTTTTAGCAAATTCCGTTGCTCCGTGCTCTGGCTCCGAACCCTGAAGCTATATTTTACAGCCACTTTGAAATCATTTTCTACTCCAACAAAATTATACAACTAATAATAAAATTTCATCAATTTTAAAATGAATAATACAAATACAAAAGGGACGACCAGCAACAGGCACAGGGCCCAGTTAGGCTGGTCCTAGTCAATTTAACAGTCCCCAATGAACATTAAGAGCTTTCTTAAAAGTTTTTATAAGTAACAATCGCTTCCTGTAAACTATTTCAACCGCCTACAACCCTATTGAAGTAGTCATTTTCCTAATTTCAAGATAAGCCAGGGATTTGACAAGCCTAAAACAATGACCTCTGTTTCTACCTTCAGCACATAACTGTAGCCCATCAACATTTCACATTTTAATGAATTTAAATAACTGAATCATGTTTTTTTATTTTGGACTAAACTGGGTCTTAAAATTAAAAAAAAACTCTTACCCCCTTCTCTGTCTGAGTCTCATATCCCTATGATATGATACACACTCATATGGCCATAAAATACTCCCCCCCCCCCCCCGAAATTTTTTACTACATTCAGTACTGATATGTGAACTTCGAAACACTTTAAATACAAAAAATATTCTATAATCTTCCAAATTGTACGCCATTCTGCCCCATGCAAGGCAGAATGGGGTTGATTGAGTTACTTTTATTTTTAATTTTTAAAAATTATATCTTAACTTTTTAAAAAACTTTGCAGAAAAGTTTATTTTAAAATGTATAAAGAAACTTTCGTAGCATAGGATATGGTTTTTTTAGTATCTTAGACCTAAAACTTCGCATCAAACCTTAAGTACCCCATTCCACTCCGGTCTCCCCTACAACTTCCTTTGACATGTTTAAAATAACCATATTGATAAAACCCAAGCATCCTGTTAGCTTTGTCAATGACTATGCTATACTGCTGACTAAACTTGAAGTCATGACTAATCAATACCACTCGATCGACAACTGCCCTTTTGCTTCAATAATGACGGCACATTGTAAATAATAGCTTGCATGTTTATTCCCATCTCCAAAATGAAGCACTTGACATTTCCCAATATTAAAAGACCCAATATTATATTTTTTTTATGATGCCCTTCGAATAGACGTATTAAATCTCCCACAAATCAAGTGCAAAGGGTTCAAACACAGTTCCTTTTTCTCCTTTAAAAAAAGTTCTGAAGGCGTGAAATGTCGAGTTCAGATACAAATTTGATACAATAATAGCAATGGATTCCTATAGGCGTTTTTTTCTTTCTTTCTTTTTTCTTTACTACTATAAAAATATATTATGTGAGGGAATCTCAAATATCAAGATCCAGACTCAAAACGCAATGTGGCCGTTCATCAATGACGTCACGCTTTTTTCCCATATATTTGACCCCCCTCCCCCCTTTGTCACAATATGTCACACTTCAGCGGACCCCCCCTCCCCCCTTTGTCACGCTATGTTGCATAATGCATGATGTCACACTTCCTGTTACCCCCTCCCCTCGTCTCATTTTGTCACAATTTCACGAACCACCCTCCCCCCTTCGGAGCGTGACGTCATTTATGAATAATCCCAATGCCTTTTATCAACTGGCTTTTTTAACACTTGACTTATTTTAAATAAAGTTGAGCAAAACTGTATTATGTGTGTGCTCGTACTCATAAATGGCATCATGGTCCGCATTAATTGCATGTGAATTTTATCTCGGGCAATTTCAGCCCATCTGAAAATTTCCAATTTTCACTTAGTCAATCCGCCCCTATTGTTTTATTAAAAATGTAAAATTTCATGCAAACAAACCAATCACGAACAAACAATATTTAGCCTATGATTTAATAAAAATTATAACCACGTAAATTGATTTTCGGTGAAGACATTCCTTTTTTTTTTTAAATTCATTCTCGATTACGTTTGCTGAAAATCCAAAATTTTGTTTAGAAGTCGAAATAAAGGTAAGAGATGGCAGCACCAGTTTCGCGAATTCGAGTGCACCTTCTTCGGGAAACTGATTCAAAACAAAGAATATGAGCGGGATAGAGATTTTGTTTCAATTTTTCATGTTGCGAGGTTCTAGTTGAACGCATAGAAACATTTACCAAGTGATACTATTGGAAAAATACTTTCAAACTGTTTTTAACGACATTTTAAAGCGATTTAATTTTATGTTGTTGCTCAACTCACATCACAAAATAATTCGAAAAAGGCTAAAGAGAAACAAAAAAACACACACACAGGGTAACATTGAAACCATATCCTACAAAGCATAAAATATATTTTATCGAAAGTATACGTATTTTCGAAAAAAAAATTTCAACTCAAAAAACAACGCTTTGGCGCATTTTGCGTTTTTTGCGTAGCATGCTAATTCATTTACTCGTTTAAAATATTTACTCATCATTTTTAATTAACCCTCTAATGCCTAAGTTTTTTATTGTCGCGCGAAAACTCTCCTTTCATAAATGAACGCTACTGAAACTAAATCTGTATTTAAATTTTTGTTATCGGTATACCGTCACTTGTTACACCTGATAATGGTATGCCCGCCTTGCGGAGGACCTGGACATTTATGGGAAAAAATTATAATTTAGCTTTATGTACGATTAAGTGTTGTCTGCTTTGAGGCGGAGTTGGGAATAAGAGGGTTAAATGAATAAATTTATAAATGATTAATTAGGATACATTAATTAATCATAATCGAAACGATGTAGTACTCCCATCGGAATCTCTCTCTCTCTCTCTTTTATATATATATATATATATTATATTATATTGTATTTATTTATGTATAAATAATTTAATATTATTCAGTAGCGCCACTTCGAGGGTGGGGGCGGTCCGCCCTGGGTGTCACCCAAAATGAATTAAGAAGTTTTGGAAAAATACATATACTTGAATTATACAATTTTACCGGCGCTATTTCAACAGATTATAACTGAAAATAAATGTAGTTGACTGAAAGTTGCACGAAATAAATAAAGTAGAATTTCTTCTTAAGTTCTTTTTTTTTTTTTTGCACTACTGAAAATTATGTAAACCACAAAATTGCAAGTTTATACAACACAACAAGTTTTTTTTTTTTTTTTTTTCTTGTGGGAGAGAGTGGTGACATCCAGTGGTGTAGTCCTGGGGAAAAAATGGGGGGATGCTTATGTTAAAATTCAAAACAAGTTGGGATAAACAAGTTCAAAACAACCCTTGGGATAAAATCAAAAAGTAGGGGGACGCCGTCCCCTTGTGTCCCCCCTCGAGTACACCACTGGTGACACCACAAATTACTGCCCCGGTGGACACCCATGCTAGGAACGCCACTGATATATTATATTCGTTATTATGAACCCTACCAAGGCTAGAAAATGATATTGCCCGACATACCCGGGGCATGTAAGAATTTCGATTGGGCATGAATCTTAAACCCCACATGCCCGGCAGGGCCGGTAATGTTTTGATCAAATAATTCTTTTCAAAACTTTATTATTTCGTATTTTATTGAAAAATCACCGCATTCTTACCGCAGCTCAAAATTGACTTGTTGACGGACATGCATGTCGACAATGAAATTGGTAATACAGTTTAAATTTGCAAACTTTGACTTGTAACGACCTATTATGTAATTTTTATTTGTAATGTATTTTTTTAAGGATTTAGATTAACGTTAAAATAATTCTTGATTCAGATATAAAGCTGTTAATTTAATTTTTTGTCTGATCAATGCTATACGACCAATTCAAGTGTTTATTAACATGCAATAAAGCAACTTCTGGGCATGTAAAAATTTTGTTCGGGCATTTCACAAACATGCCCGGCAGGGAATGTAAAATTTTCAAGTTTTTTCGAGCCCTGAACACTACAATACCCCATTCCTCCAAGTAATAAACAAGGTCCCACAACCCCCCATTTGAAGAAACATGACCTCGTCCAGGTGAACTGTCCCCCGTTCCACGTGCACCCCGCTATCCAAGAAAAGAAAGCGTTTCCATTGGTCCCGCCAGGTGTAGGGGGAGAGCAGCACAGGTTCTTTTTCTCTTTTTTCTTCGGGACTCCCAAAAGATGGGAGGTAAATATAGACGCAAGAAAACATAGCCTGGAGCAGGTGCTAGGCTCCCAAATGCAATTTGCAGATTGGGAGTTTTCGTTTCGTAAACAACTTTTTCACGAGCGCGATGGAAAAACCAGTGACCCCGTTTGCTTGAGTTAGTTACTTGAAAGTCTAGCTCAAATCATTTCTGACAAATAAATGGTAAAATTGAATTCTTTCAACACCTTTTGTAGAATTGATTTTTTAAATGAGCAACGGTTTTTCGCAGTCGCGATCAGGAGCGGAGATGCTCTGAACCCTCCATCCCCTTCCTTTAAAAGAAAAAGGATTGTTTATCAAGGGCAATATGTCATAATTAGTTGTATTACCACAGAGCTGTATTCAGTGGCGTAGCTAGCATAGGTTACACCCGGGGCGGTTATCCGTGGTGTCCTCCCTCCCCCACAAAAAAAAGAAAAAAGGCAAAGAAAGAAGAAATCCCAACCAAAAAAAAAAAAAATTTTAAAAAAAAAAATTTAAAAAAAAAAAAAAATACTATTCGCATCGTGGGAGTTATAATATTTAATGTAGTTGTTGACAGCAATGGTGTGTTCAGCAGTAAAAAACATCTTCGAATATTTTTGTAAGGAAACATTTTGCTCAGTTAAAAGTAGAAAAGGAAATGATAGAAAAAAAATAATCAGTTCAAGGTATTTGTTTCATATACATGGAGCTTTTAAAGGTTTATTGCTTCTCCCTTCGTGGCCGGGTGTTACCCCTAGTTCGTGGCCGGATGTTACCCCAGAACGAGTGATACCCGGGGCGGGCCGCCCCCACCGCCCCCTTAGCTACGCCACTGGTTGTATGGAAGGGTATACTGCGGTATACAGTGTATACCTTATGGTTTTAAGCGAAAAACAGCGCGTTTTCTGATTAAGATATTTCACAGAGAATAGGGAAATTTCGACCGATAAAACATTCCTATTTTGACAGCTAAATATGGTTAAAACAAGAAAAAACTTTAAAATTCACTCCGAACATTTTGGGTTCCGAGCCAAATGTGCTAATGATTATCTGCGAGTAAATATTGGTGAACCTAAAATTACTAACAAAACTAAAATTGAAATATTGCTACATCTTAGAGGTATTTCCAAGCCATTTTCAAATACAATGATCCGGAGCTTTTAATTTCCTATTAACTACCGCGAAATTCTGTAGTTCTTCAGAACCATCCCGATTGCGGGCGCAATCTTGGGCCTCTAACGCCATGTGAAAATCAAATGAAAGTACACATGCATGGATCTTCAGACTGATTAACATTAAATTCAAACAATAGAATATCATCGTTTGGGAAACACTGATATGATCCGACTCTTTCAGGGTACTAAAAATGTCATTTAATGAACAACACCAAAAAGTCTTTTAAATGCACGTTCGTTAAAAACGCATTCTTCTTCCTCAAAGTTTACCAGAGGTTAATAACTATTATGACCCGTGGATACGACCGAGTCGTGAACACGAGAGTGCCGAAATAATCATATCTTTTTATCTCCTAATTCAAGACAGAATCGTCGTTTAAAATCCATTACCACTGCACGGAGCTGCACGACGTTCGATGGCTTCACTGTCTTTGCCGACAATTGCATTTCTATTTTCAATCAAGCACACTGCTTTTGCTTCCATTCAGAAGTCGGTGGGAAAGGAGGGCTCGTATATTTTCATCAGTACCTCATTAGCATTGCATTGAAAAATACGTCGCCAAACTAACACCGGATTTGGCTTCACTATTTTAGCGCCAAATTTGGCGATGTATCGCCAAGTTTAACGAAATATTCGCAAGTTGTCGCCAAATACTTAACTTGGGTGCCAATATACTTAACTATGGAGTTGGTTTGAGAAATGACTTTGGGTAAATATCTTGGAATGGAAAACGACCGCCAATTGACACAAAATCGCATAAAAGACCACTTTTGGAACATCCGATAGCAACCAAAAGAGGGTCCTACACTAGAGATGAGACGGGCTCAGCCCGGGCTCGGGCTCTACATTTAAAAGTTTCTCTCGGGCTCGGGCGGGCTCGGGCTCACAGTAAAATATTCATACATCAACCTACAGTCCGGACTAATGGTTTTTTGCAAGTCTTGTGTCCACTTTCATTTTCAATTTGCTCCAGACTAGAGACCCATCTTATTAGGTCTCCTAACTGCAATAGTTGCACTGAATATATTCCAGTTTTAAATTCGACTGCGAATCAAGAACTTCCCGAAAATGCTTCCAAACCGAAGATTTTTCATGCATTTTACCTCAGCAGAAATCAATCTCAACTGGAGCATTTCATGATTGTTAAAAATTTATGTATTTATTTTAAATTAAAAGAAAAATCATTAGAACTAATTGCGATGGTAACAAAAAGCCTACATTTAATCGATGTAGCACCACATCTATTAACAACACTTCATAAAATCATTTCGGGCTCGGATACAGAACTGTATCACTCGGGCTCGGACGGGCTCGGACTTCAAATCTTCGGGCTCGGGCCTGCAAAAGTTAGCCCGAACTCATCTCTATCCTACACGCGCCATGTCAACCTTCTACGATGAACTGTTTTGGAGTTCTGACAGATACGCACATAGGAAGTCGAATATACAGACGGCACGACAAAACTCTTCAAAACTCGGGATGATCACAATCGATATTTCAGCGGCGCATATGGACACACATATAGATGTTGTGAAAAAAAACCCGGTCGAAACTGATTAAGTTGTGATTTAAATGCAAATTGAGGCGGAAATTTGAGTGCGAAATGTTTCGCGTTTACAATACTTCCTGTACTTCAACAACTGTCGAGTCCGAAGACTAACGCTTTTAGGCCATGGCTTCCTTGACCACCTGTACCTCATTGCCAGTATTTGCAAGAAATTTCGTCGCGTATCGTCAGTGGCGGATCCAGAAAAAAATTCTGGGGGGGGGGGGGGCACAATATGGCTGACGTGCGTGGTTTCAGCTTGAAAACAAAATAAAGGGGGGGGGGGGACACAACTCCAGAAACTGTTATCCGTGTTTTTATTTCCAAATATAATTTAATCAATTATTTATTTAAACTTAATTGATTTATTAAATTAAATTATCAATAAAATTTTAATTAATTATTCCCTAATTAAATTTTTAAAAAAGCAATTTTTTTTTACCTACTACCCTGCTTTTTTTCTTTTTCTCTCTTTCCTGTTTTAAAACCTTGGCTGTCACTCCCATCCGGAATATGGAAGTCAATGTTCTCGCGGCATCCGTTTTTAGTGTATAACACTTTGGTCATAGTGCACCGCCCCCATTAGTCAACTTCTGATCTTTCCGGTATTTATTTCTTGTAATTAAAATGTTTGTCATCGTTCCCATTGGTTGAATTTCGGCAACGCTCAACGCTCAAGCATATTTGCCCAAACAACGCCCATCCTTTGCCGTTGCTTTTTGAACACGTTCTTTCTCGAATGTTACGATATTTTGCCAAATGGCGATATTTTGCATTCAAAATATTTTCCAACAATTCTGAAAGAGGTATTTCTCTTATTCAATATAAAACACAACTTTTAGCCGCTCTTACGTTTCGATATTTAAAAAAAAATGTTTTCCTCTTTACCCTATTGAGCAAACATCATCCTTGGGCAAAAGTATCCTACAAACGCTCAAGTTTGCTTGCACCAGCATGCTTATGCAAGTGTGCTTGCACCAGCAAACCAGCATGTATATGCCGAGTGTGCTTGCACCAGCAAACCAGCATGCGTATGCCGAATGTGCCTGCGCCAGCAAACTAGCATGCGTATACAAGTATGCTTGTCAAGCAAACCAGCATGCGTATGCAAGTATGCTTGTCAAGCAAACCAGCATGTGTATGCAATTATGTTTGTCAAGCAAACCAGCATGCATATGCAATTATGCTTGTCAAGCAAACCAGCATGCTTATGCCAGTATGCTTGTCCATGCTTATGCCTGTACGCTTGTCAAGCAAACTAGCATGCGTATGCAATTATGCTTGTCAAGCAAACCAGCATGATTATGCCAGTATGCTTGTCCATGCTTATGCCAGTACGCTTGTCAAGCAAGCTTGAACCTACGCATCATTATCAGGCTATTCTTCAACTTCGTCATTTTCATCTTACCTCTCCTACACTCAAGAAATTTAATAACTTGACTTTTTTTTCACGAAAGACCACCTCTCAGAAATGAAATGCCATTATTTAGTCTATTTTATGTTTAAAAAAAATCTACTATTTTCTTTTCCTCCAAATGAGTTTCTCCCTCTTTTTATTATTCTTTCTAATTTTCTAATGATTTATCAAAGTTCAAAACAGTTTTTTTTTTTTGAAAAAAATTATCATATAATAGCAGTAGGTATTCAAATAACTTTGTTAAAAAATCATCTTTGAAACCAACAATGCTCTAAGCATATAAAAAGCACATCCTTAGATGCTATTGATATGACGTTTGATTTAGGATATATATATAGAGAAAGAATGCCATAAGGAAATATAATTATTCCAAATAGTACTTTTTCAGAAAAATTCAATTGCATATAGAGCGTAGAGAATAAGTTTCTTTTTACAAAATTAAATCTCTCAATTCATGCCATAAAGTTAAAGTATATTTAGAACAGAGCAAAACTTTTTTTCTTCCCCACCGAAGACGATCTTTTTTACTCATTCGAAGTAAAACCAGAACGTACCATTTTTGTTTCTTTCATTACTCGGTTTTCATGGCATATTTAACATCTAGAAAAAGAATTCCGATTTTTTTTTCTTTTTTTCTGACTTTGGGTAATTGCATCCCGCGCAAATGGATCCTACGAAATGCAGAAGTGCGTGTAATGACGTAACGTGTTCGATCGTTTCCGATTGATCGATGGAAGTGTTCGACAAACCGGCAAAACTTAGCCCCGCGATGCATCGCTTTCGAAATCTTGAACGTGCAAAGGAGCGTGACTGATAATATAGCTCCATTTCTTTAAAAATTGACCCTCCAGTAAAGAGTGTAGAAACGAGTTGAGTAGTTGTGTTCCCAACTTTTGAATTCTCGATCAGTCATTGACTGATGTGGTTACCGTTCCTGCTGTCACGTGTTGGCGTTTTGAAATGTATC
This sequence comes from Octonoba sinensis, assembly GCA_038502835.1. Classification (NCBI taxonomy): domain Eukaryota; kingdom Metazoa; phylum Arthropoda; class Arachnida; order Araneae; family Uloboridae; genus Octonoba; species Octonoba sinensis. The sequence goes on from CM076604.1 coordinate 17,085,451, forward strand.
GTCGTCATTAAAATGTGATGCGTCATTGAATTTTAACCCACCAATCTGAACAAGAGAACCGAAAGAGGTTCTAAAAGTACGAAAAAAATACATCGATAGTATGATACAATAAAATGTCCGATAAACCGGACTACAATTTATCGGACCCTCCAATTATCCGAACTAGTAATAAGTGGAGGATTTTGAACGTTTAACCATAAAATTTTCGTTTTTTGTTATTTCGAAGTTGAGAGAGAGAGAGAAATCTAAAAAAAATTCAAAAGAATATCAACTTTACTAGAAGGGGAAAAAAAAAAAACTTGGGTAGTAAGTAGTACTTCAGATTTATAGTAGCTCAGTACATACGGTTTGCCAATTTGATATTGAACAAGTTTTTACAAAATAAAGTTTTTGCAATAAATGTAACAACAGACAAAAAACAAAACAAAAAAAATACAACGTTGCTTGATGTTTTAACAGCTTGATTTAATTTTTAATTGTTAAAATAGTACTCAAAAAAGTTAATTTAAAAATTTAAAATAAATGTATCGAGTCGTCCCGAAAGTTTCTGCTGTTCTAGTTCGGTGGCATAAGGGGCCTGAATAAGTCACAATGACTGAAAACAAATGGCAAACATGCGTACATATTTAAAAAGTTGGAAAAAGTTATTTAGAAAAACCTATGTAATTCAATCAATGTAAACCAAAAGTTAAATGTGTTGCATTTCAACTTCCTTCAAAATTTGCATGTTTCTGGGCAACCCGATACTTTTCCTTGAAACAATAGGCACATCTGGAGTAGATGAAATATCGAATGTCCACCCTACTTTACAAAAAAAAAAAAAAAAACTTCGAGGTGATGCTGGGCTCACTGATAAATTAAGTTTTTTTAAAATTTTTCGAATAGAATTAATGTATGAGTTAATGTTAGTTTTACCAGTTTAATTTTAAAAACGCCGCTTCGATTAAAATAATGAGAACAGACTTGCATTCAATATTAGTTCTTAAATGCAACAGAGCAAGTACAGCTCTTCGGGCGCTTTCTTGTGGGAACCGAAATTTCTGATCAATCATGCACGGGAAGGTTTTATATTTTACAAAGTCGTACCAGTGTTCTTCGTTTGACAAAATTACTTTCAGTTTTAACATTTATATTATTTCTTAAAAGCAACAATTAACTAAAACAGCTCTTCCAGATGACATTTTCCAATGCGACTTCTTTTGGGAATCGAAATTTCTGCTCATACTATTGGAAAGTTTATATTTTACAAATTTCTACCAGTATCCTCTGTATGGCAAAAGATTACTTTTAGTTCCGACATTTTATATTAGTCCTTAAAACAGGAAATAACTAAAACCGCTATTTGGGATGACACTTCATAATGTTCCTTCTTGGAAATCGAATTTTTTGTTCACTGGAAAGTTTTATGTTTTAAAAATTCGTACCCAGTAGAGTTCTCCGTTCGACAAGATTACTCTCCGTTTCTGAATCGGGAAACTCAAAACCGCTCGCTGTCTATAATTTGCGAGGGGCGCCGACCCCCCAACGTTCTACATCGCTTCCGATTCGAACTCGTTCCCTCCGATATGGTATACGTCTGTTCCATCCCTTTTACACAATGTTTCTTTGCCCGGGAAACAGCTGGTGCGCGTACTTCACAGAACTTGGGAGAAAGCTATATGAATAATAAGGATGACGGGGAGTCTGTGAGAGGGAAGCAAAATCACAGTGTTGAGAGGGGAGACTTACGGGATCGACATGTTTGTCCACAAGGATACATTGACAGCTTTTCCCAACCTGTTTGTCCACAAGACATACTCCTATCCTATCACACAAATATTTCAAGATTTTCAGTTGCTGGTGTCCACTGCAGTTTTGTTGAAAAAGTCCATAAAGGATATGCAAGGCAGTCTATAAAAATTTTATGCATAATCTATAATCAGGGGTTGCGTCAGAGAAAATTCACGTTCGTTTTCGGACCCTTGACAAAATTCCAATTAATCAAAACGGACCTTTCACAAACTTCCAATTTATCAAAACGTTCCCTTCACAAAATTCCAGTCAATCAAAACGGACCCCTTCACAAAATTTCAGCCAATCAAAACGGACCCTTCACAAAATTCCAATTTATCAAAACGGACCCTTCAAAAAATTTCAGTCAATCAAAACGGACCCTTCAAAAAATTTCAGTCAATCAAAACGGACCCCTTCACAAAATTTCAGTCAATCAAAATGGACCCTTCACAAAATTCCGAGCTATCTAATAGTACTTTCTACAGAATTAATAATTAAATGAGCGGCAAAAAAGAATGAAATTTTTTATCACTGTATGTTTAAATTTTGAATTTTTACAAAAGTATTTGACTTTTCCCAAAATCTTCAAAATTCACAAAATAAGGACCCTGTTAATGATGTATCGACCTCTGATAATGAACGAAGTAGTAAGTTTACTGTACTTGTACATAATCTAAACTATTAGTTAGATAACGCGGAAAAAGGACTACTAACTGCTCCTCTTCCGTACTATCACGGAAATTAACAAAGTTTTTTTTTTTTTTTTTGCCCTACCCTAATACAAAACATATGAATGGGTCCACCTAGGGTGATATTATGGATAGACTATAATGATTGGGTAAAAAATTTCAAATGACTAAGGGACACTCTTTCATGACTAAAATATAATTTTAAGAATTTTCAAAGAGCTTTCCTATTTAGGGAAAAAACTTCATGACTAAGATAAAAAATCTTGTCCTCGAACTTCGGGGGCAGTCTCCAAATTTGTACATTTTAAATGCTTTGTCCCCTGAAACTTTAACTCGTTGGAAACGCAGAAAGTTCCCGAATTCACACTTCTATTCTTTCTCTCCAAATTGCTTCTAGATTTGCAATTTTTAACTTTTAGACAGTACTTTCTAGAATTTTAGATAATATTATGGCAATTAACAAATTATTGTCTTAGTACATATTGCGATTTCTAACAGGCAATGAACGAAGAAAATCTGCAAAAATTATATAGAAAATATGTTTGGATAAGCTTTGAAACATATTACCGTAATTATCGGTATATAGCCCGCATCGTTGTATAGTCCGCAGGAAGAAAAATTCATTCTAAAAAATTAAGCTCGGTGTATAACCCGCATCGTTGTATAACCCGCACCCCAGAAAAAACACGGGATGCAACCCTAGAAAACAATGCATTCGCCTGTAGCGCCCGAGCCCCAATCTGCTTTGGGTTATTGTTTCGAAAGCTACGATTTATTCCTCTGCATTTTGTTTTGCAGGAAGAGATATTTCGATATTTTTGAACGGTAGTTGTCTTTTAATAATACTTTTTTTTTTTTAATTTCATGTATTGCCCGCAGGCAGTAAAAAAAGAAGTTTTTTCGTAGATAACCCGCGGGCTATACACAGATAATTACGGTAATGAGATTAATTTTTATAATAGAGGTGTATTGGTTTTCTATGTCCCCAAATTGTCCTTGGATTTGGGGACATGTCCCCCAAATTGACGCTAAAAGATATGGTCACTTGAGGTCCACCTCTACGAATGAACACATGTTCTCAAACACTAGAGGAAATTGTCAAATTATAAATCTATGGGACTAAGGAAGGAATTCGTATAATTGACTTATGAAAATCTTGAAAACTTCTAGTTACAAGCTACAAGCTATTTATAGTCAAGAACAAAGGAAAAGCTCTAACGAATGAAGGGGTAATTCTAATAAATGAACTGAAAATTCTAATTAATGAGGAAAAAGGCTAATTTTAAGAGAAAAATCTTAATCAATACGACAAATTTTAAAAGCTAAGAAGAAAATCCTGACTGACTGAAAATCCTACTGATTAAAGGGAAAATCGAAGGAAGAGTAAGGAAAAATAAGAAGATGCATAGACTATAATGATTGGGAAGAATAATCTTAATGACTAAGGGGAAATTCCTCATGTCTGGAATAAAATTTTAAGAATTTTTAAAGAGATGCCAGATTTAGGGTAAAAACTCCATGACTTAGATAAAAATGTTTATTCCAAACAAAACTGACAACCAACTAGTTATTCCAACGGCACCTGCCTGCACCTTTGTTATGAAATATGGGCTTGCCAATTGAAATGTACAAAAGAATCCTGCCATTGCCTAGACCAAACATGGCGCACGTACATAGTCTGATATTTCCTTCGCCTTGAGTGACTCGGAAGTTTCTGAGGGGGGCCAGTATGGGGGGAAGTTCATAGGGGTACCAGGCGTGGGAACTGGGTTTTTCTGGCTCGCGCAGTGACAGAACGCGCGGCAAGGCGTGCTTAGAACTTCGAAAGCGTCATTTGTCACAGCTACACATTTTTTTTCCTTGCCATCCCTCCTAATTTTTTTCGAATTGGGGGAGTGTGGTGCCTTTTTTAGGTGACAGATATAGAATCTCACTAATTTGTTTACGTTCCAGGCATATGGTGGAGGCCGCCACATGTGTTGTATTTTTGTCGAAATTTATCCGAACTGGCAACCGACGCTTCATGTTTGTATTTGGGTAATCATATCCAATTAGTTTGTAGTTGGATATGTTTATTATTATTTTTGCTGTGAAACTGCATTTGTTTAGCAAAACATTTGTACAGACGCTTAACAAAATCAGCACATAGGTACAATAGGGAGGGGTGAATGTCAGAAATCACCCCTTGAAACTTTTCTGGTATATTTTCCAAGTTAAAATATGCTAGCGTAATGGCATATGGTGTAGGATAAACTGAATATGAATGATTACATAAATCAAATCATTGCTAAATACTTAATTCAAGAAGCTAATGGAGGCAATTCACCGCTAGAGGGACTTATGAACGATCATCGTTGTCACGTGATATCCGCTATTTGTTTACTAAGGGTTTCAATTGAGTTCTACGTGGAGTTCACTAGGCAAAATTAGTTATCTTAAGATTAATTAGACTATTTTCACAGCTTATTCTGATAACCTAGTATTTACATTGAATTTAATCATTATAAAAGATTTTTGAACCCAAATTATGAGAAAGAAAATTAGTTAAAACGGTTTTACAAACGGGATTAGCAATTCAAAATGCGAAAATTTCTTTACGAACACTTTACAGTCAGCCATCGTGCTCATCTTTATGAGAAAATATTCGATAATAGAACGAACGGGATTAGCAATTAAAAATGCGAAAATTTCTGTACGAGCACTTTGCGGTCATTCATAAATGATGTCATGTTTCAAGGGGAGAGGGAGGTTCAAGAAAGTGTGACAGTTTGTGACAAGGGGAAATGAGGGGTAACAAGTAGTGTGACATTGTACAATTTGAGTTCTATAAAAACATTTAAAATCAGCAAATTAAATCTAGCGTGACATGTGGCAAAGTGAGGGGGGGGGGAGGTATGTTGAAGTGTGACACGTGACACTTAGTGACAAAAGGGGGAGGGGGGTCAAATATATTGAAAAAAGTGTGACATCATTTATGAACGTCCCTTTACAGTCCTCCATCGTGCTAATCTTTATGAGAAAACAATCATCCACAAAGACGGGATCAGCAATTCAAAATGCGAAAATTTCTGTACGATCACTTTACAGTCATCTATCGTGCTCATCTTTATGAGAAAATATTCATTCACAAAGACAGGATTAGCAATTCAAAGCAAATCTTTTTCACCATACGAACACTTTACATTCACCCACCGTGCGCATCTACAGTGTGAAAGTGTTCGTGTCGCCACATTTCGAACCGTGAGGTTAAAAACAAAACGCTGTATCCGAAATGGGGGTATGGGTGACCGTCCACAACACCTTTCCGTGAGATAACCCATCACCGGCCAAGAACAAATCGGAGATGCGCCTTAAAATAGCCGCCGATTGTTGTTGAGATAAGGTAATAATAGAAAGTTGAGTGACAAATTACAGGCGATCACGAAACCTCGCAGTGGAAAGTCGGTTCTTTTCCAGACTCCGGCAGAATTATTTAGCAGTCATAAGATGTTCCCATTTTACTTTCGTTATCGTAAGTCTTATTAACAATAAATGGGAGTGATAAGATCTTTAATTCGGGAGTAAATAAACAGCTGTGAAGGAAATAAAACGGTACTTGATAAAGGTAGAGATTTTAGGAGAGGATAATGATTGGTAAAATAGGCAAAGAGAATAATCGATATGTTGTGTTTAATTATTATTATTATTACTATATTTATTTATTTATTTATTGTCGTTTCATTGCTTTCTATGGCTCTAAAGACTGTATTGCAGGGGTGGCCAGGCTCCTTGATAGTCGGAGCTATTTTTCAAAATTTGAAATTTTTCGGGAGCTGCAATTAAATACGTATTTAAAAGGTATGCAAAAAAGGTATTAAAATTTTTTTTTACAGAAATTATATTTAATGAAAACATATAAACAAAAGTACAGAATATGTGTATTTTAATTATATATGAAAGTAAACACATTTATTTTACTTCTCTTGATAATTCTTTAAAATTTGGTGAATAATTGGGGACAGCACTTCTCAGTAATTCTTTGAGATGATGATCAGTTAATACTAATCGGTGTTTGGATTTCACGAATTTTAAAGTGGAATAAAATGATTCACATAAGTGCGTTGTTCCGAATATTGAAATAATTCGACAACAGCCTTTTTTAATTCAGGATACCTCGATTCTGGTACAAATTTCCAAAATTCAGTATTCGACGTCGACTTATATTCTAATTGCAGAGCTTGATCTTCTTGCATCTCTATTAATTCTAATTCTCCAGATGTTTTAGGGTCATAATTATATTGGAATCGGAAAACTCACCTTTAATTATGTTAATTTCAAATGGATTCAGAAAAAAATCAAGAGACGATTCAAAATATTTCAAGTCTTGAAATCTATTTTGGAATTCCGTCAATATTCCTTCTAGCTTTTTTGCATACTCGTTGAGTTTTTCTTGCTTAATATTGGAACACATTTTTTTGCGTACATTTATCAAGAGCCACAAATAATCTTTCAAAGAGCCGCATATGGCTCGCTAGCCACAGGATGGCCACCCCTGCTATATTGTGTCAACTGAATTTTGTTTGAGGAATTTGATTTTTACCCGTTGCAAAGCACCTAGAAGAGACAGACAGAAGACTTTCTGAAGAACTTTCTGGCATGGCTGCACCACATTTGCGAATTAAACAGGAGAAAGATAGGAAAACAACCATCAGGAAGGTTGATGAGGGTATCGCAACAACCACTTCAACTCTTCGTTCTTCAAAACAACGACTACGAAGGCGGACTTAAAATCAGGGGTCCTTCCAATTTTGATGGAAATACCATATGATTCTGTAATTTTTTATGTTGTCTTGCCTCGTTACATTAAAATAAAATAAAAGAAAGAAGAAAAGACAAGAAGTCTTTACCACACTAATAATTAAATCGTTGACAGTTACAATAGCAAATCTTAATTTCTTCCAGCAAGCACAACAAGTAATTGATACATATCTACCACAAAAGGAAATTTTTCCCAGTAGATAATACTGAGGAGAAAATAATAATATAAAGGGTCCACACTAGTAATTCGATCGTTTAATATAAAATGGCGATCGCATGCACAAACTAACTAAAAAAATACGAAGAGCGCGTTTTAAAGAGGTCACAATTTGCTCGCAAACAGGTCAGGATTTAAAATTATCTTTCAAACATTATTCTTGTCGAAAAAATTCAGAATTAAGACGGCATTTAAGGAAATAATACTCCAATGCACAGTATTAAACAATAAATTAACCTACATTCAAACACCTACTGCAATATACACAATGCTTATATATCTTCTTATTAGCGTTACGGTAGCAGACCTTAATTTCTTTCCAGAATCACAACTACTTGATACATATCCATAATAAAAGACTATTTTTCTCGATGATAATATAGAAATAAAAAAAATCTGTTGTTAATTATGCAGAGGTCACTAAACACAATGTCCGATTGTTGCCAGATTTCAAGAACCTGATTATGAAAAGTGAATTAATAGGGCGTTGGTCTAGGAAATGAATACATTTTCGAGGGTGGCAACAGTTGAGCGCGGACGATGATATCGGTTGAATTAAATCAACTGTGGCTGATTACGAGCTTGAATAAAAAAGGGGGAATAAGAATGGGTTTAAATTATTTCATTAAAAAAAAGGCTGTGTGCAAGCCGATTTTTCCTAATTTTATAACAATGATCGATATTTATGGATGATAAGGCAAGTCACGCTGTTTAGAAACTTAGTTTAATATAGCTTGAAAGTGGGTAGATTAATATATTCATAGTTAAGGAAGTTAATTTAAGTACGTAATCTTGGCTCCATATTTGTCATCATATCCTATTATCGATGCGAGTTAGTTATGCTACAGTGCTAATGCTTACATGAATTTCGAAAACTTCATTAATTTTGAAAATACTATTACTATTATTTTGTAATTATGCGAAAAGCTATGTATAACACAGTTAATAAAAGAAGTTTCAGTAATGTATTTTGAAGACGAAGAGTAGATTTTACCAGTGTAGCGCATAGTCATATTGACAAAACGTAAATGAAAAGATGAAAAAAAAAAAAAACAAACAAGTTCCGTCTAAAACTATAATGGCCTACTTTCCAGTATACATCAATATTAAATTGCTAATCTAGCTATCTCTCTCTCATTTAACTTTAGTTCTTATTACTTCAAGTATACCTTTTTCAGCGATTTATACATATTCATTCATTCATTCACTCATTCATTCATTCATTCACTCATTCATTCATTCATATTCACTCATTCATTCATTCATTCGCACATTCACTCACTCATTCCTTCATTACCATTCATTCATTCACATTCACTCATTCATTCATTCACTCATTCATTCATTCACATTCATTTATTCATTCACTCACTCACTCATTCACATTCACTTACTCATTCATTCATTCACTCACTCACTCACTCACACATTCATTCATTTACTCATCCACTCACTCATTCATTCATTCATTCACACATTCACTCACTCATTCACACATTCATTCATTAATTCATTCACACATTCATTCACTCACTCTCACTCATTCATTCACACATTCACTCACTCATTCATTCACACATTCATTCACTCATTCATTTATTCATTCACTCACTCACTCACTCATTCATTCATTCACACATTCACTCACTCATTCATTCATTTATTTACTCATCCACTCACTCATTCATTCATTTATTCATTCCGGAAATATCTTCAAAAATCCAGATCAAAAAGTTTCGTGGGAAAATAGGCTCGTTTAGTACTGGATGAACTTCGTACCTGCACATGTTCTACGTCATATGATCTTTTCATCTTTTCAATAAAACTTCTTCTAAGAAAATCCGTCAGTTAGAACATAATTCATATAGGATTAGAATTTTCCGTTGGCGCTGACGTTAATTTTTTTAAAAACTGTTCCAAAATTATTAAATCAAAAAATGTTTCCCGTTGAGAGCTTCTTCCAATAAACTTGTTCAAAGGAACTTGGACCCCATGCCCAGAGTTTACGTAATTTGCTTCATTTTTGCCCATAGGAGCTAATGTTAAGATTTTTTTTGAACTGTTCAAAATTGAAACCCAGTGGCTGAATGGAAGCCTTCCGTGCTACCATGCCACAGGTTCGGGGTTCGATTCCCGGGCTGGCCAGGGTCGACTCAGCCTTTCATCCCTGCAGTGGGGTCGATAAAATGAGGACCAAGTATGCTTGGGAACTAAGCACTGGTGGTTCCGCGTCAGGCCGACCACTTGACCGAAACATCTGTTTCTACACCCCGGAGCCCTCGGTCTCGAAAGCTGGGATGGGCACAGTAGGCCATGGTCCCCAAAAGGGCTGGCGCGCCGCTGAGTTTAGTTTTTATTTAGTTTCAAAATTGAACGAAAACTTTATAAAATCATAAAGTAAAGTATGAAAATGGTATGTCGTCGCCGAGATCTTTCGAATGGAAAAAAAATCTTTCGAATCGGACAATTCCTTAAAAGTTATTAGTAGAGGAAAGACAGATCGATAGACACACATTATCTCAATGTGAAAATCCTACTTTCAAATTTTTTCTTTTTCAATCCTTAATTACTTAACTTATTTGACTTTTTCTTATAAGGATATTTTTACGATACCATTAAATCTTCTTTCATTCATTCTTTTTCTCTAAACTGTTACAGGAAACAGAAAATGAAAATTAGAATCTCGAATGTCACTTGGAGGGCAATTTTTACCATTAAGTTTCATGCCAATCAAATGCAATAAAATCATTATCAAAAAACAAACAAAATAATAATAATAATGAAAATTAAAACTTCAAGAAACGAGAAAGTATGAATTCAAAATACTCGAGCAACGTTACATTATATTTTCCCTGACAGAAGGGGAAAATTGCAGAAAAAAACTTGAACACATAAATCATAATTGCTATGACATAAAATAAGACACGAAATCCTTGAACTCATGCAGTCCTTTATTTTTGGTTCTTAGTTTTTTAGTTTCTTACGTTAAAGATGGGAGGAAAACTTCCTTCTTGGCCAAACTGTACTTAAAATTGAATAAATTAAGTAAAGGACTTTTGCTTCATTAAATATTTGCATTACACGACTTTTGTTGGGAAATTATTATTGCCACATTCAAAACTTAACACATTGTGTGCGGGACACGTACTAGTACGTGTTAGTGTAACGGCAGGGTTTTTTTTTGTATCGCTTTTAGAGAAAGAATTAGTAGGCTGGTAAACACATTTTTGCTATTCTTTGTACAAAATGAGATGGAACAGAGCATGCCAAAACACCTTTGCTGTGGCACACAAAATCACAGCAGACGGCCCATAGCGCTAATTCGTTTTATGATTGTTATTTTCATTCTTTGTAACGTAAGAATGATTGTAAATAATAATATTCGAAAAAATTAAACCTATATATTTCTATTTGATTGTTCATATTTACGATACTATTATAAATTTATCCACTAAAAATTTCATTTTTTGTTTACAACTATCATTATACTACGCATTTCAATATAAAATACCGAAAAGTTTAAGTTGAAAATTATAAATGCTTTTTTTGGTGCAATGAAGGTACAATTTCATCAGAAAACGGAAGTAATGCATAGAATACAAAGGTATGTGACGTTATAAATTGGCGGAAACTTGCAATGTCTCCAAGTAGTAGAGGCAACAGTGAGATTGGCCAGTGTCAGGCGATATTTGGTGAGTTCTCGTAGGACACCATGTTAAATCATTGTCGACATTTCTATCGACAATCCCTGTATATCTCGTTCTTGCATCGGTTCGCAAACCAGTAGGGATTATGAACATTTAAAATGTCTCTTAAGACACTTTGATATTGCATTTTTGTTGTTGAGAAAATACAGTATGAAAATTGCAAAAAATACAAGATTTGTTACTGCAATTTCAAATATCAGATGCCCAACAAATGCATTTAATTCTTTTGATATTGAAAGTGTCATTCACTATATATGTACTATAATACTTAAGATATGAAGGAAACTGTCTAAAAAGGATTACTAGAGTAATTATTTTTTCCGAATCACTTTTGAACAATTAATCTAATTTCAATGTGCATTTTTTCTTTTGAGAATATTTCACATAAAAAAAATAAAGTTTTTTTCTTTTAATTACAAATATTTCAAGTAAATTTTTTTTCCGAGTTCTTTGGAAATAATTTAACGTATTAAAAAGAAACAGCAGATATTCCATTTTAGGGTTTTCTTTCATTCTTGTTTTCTTTTTCCTTCTTTCTTTCAATGATTATTGTTTTAAATACAGAAAGATTACTAAAAAATAAGAGAAAGGTTCTTTATTACGGCAAACTATGTTTTTTTTTGGTGATAGTCCTAAATCCAAAGATGCTAGCTATTTAAAGCAGGAAACGACTTAACGTAGTCCAACGCAAATTCGAGTGAAAAATTACGTAACATGCTTCGGAGTTAATTCAGTGCATAGGAAAAAAAAGTAAACCTGAATTAAAAAGATTTTTATCGATTGAAAAAACTGGTGGATAAATATTTACGAAACTCTTATCTTGAAAGATAAAAGTGACATACGACACAGTTAGGCTCACTAAAAAGAACCAAAGAGGCCAAACACGAGGGAAAACAAAAAGACTTAATCGCTTCATTTAAATTAGTTAAATTCTGCAAAACAGGGGAAATTTCTCAAACCCATTTAAGACGGTAAAATTACAGCATAATCTACCACCCTTTCTTAAATTATACTGAAAATTTTGCATTTTAAGGAGAGGGAATAGAAATGATGCTCACATAAATTTTAGCATGTGTCACTTTATTTTTGCAGAGAAAATAGAAAATCTGCATCTTCTACGACAAAGACAACAGGAAAAATGTGTGACGAATTTAGGAATTGTTATAAAAATTTCAGTACGAAAATTAGCATTAATGAATATGAATTTTTCTCTTTCCTTTATAACCGACTTCACAAAGAAAGGAGGTTATACATTCATATTGTATGTATGTCGGTTTTTTTTGTTTGTTTGTTTGTCCACTCATAACTTCTCACCGGATGAACCGATTTTCATGCGTTTTTTTTTAATCGATATAGGGTGGTTTCCCATAGGTCCCTTACTTTCGATTGACCATATTCGACAGTTAGAAAAAAAGTTATGGACGGAAATGTAGAATTTTTTTTGTTTTTTCATTCATAACTTTTGACTAAATGAGCCGATTTTGATGATTTTTTCTTTAATCGATAGAGGGTCGTCTAACTCAAATATTTCAAATCAATTTGACTACATTTATTTTTTAGAAAAAACGTTATGGGCGAAAAACAAGTATTTTTATTTTAATTGCAAAGGCTTGGCTTGATTTTTCTTCGTTGGGAAAACTATTAATAAATATAAAAGTCATTGTTAAAAAAAGTGTTTGTTCCCATTTGGGCTTATAATATTAAAAGCAATTACAGCAAGAGTTTGACTGAAGGCTTCTCTGAGGCAAAAATTAATCCAATCAGTTTGTTTTGCTAAACTCGACTTTAAAACGGAATTTATCATACAAATGATTAGTTTTTAGTGCCATTCATTTAAAGAAGGTTTGCCCTTTGATATGGATTTTTTAGAAATAGAGTATTTATATAAAACATGTATTTACACTAAAAAGAATAAAATTCATTGCTTTTGCAAAGGGATTAATCTGAAAAATTTTAATTACCAACTTTTACCGTTTCCAATCCTGAATGACATAAGTGTGTAGACACATTTACAGTTTATTAGGTATGCTAATTGTACTTCTTTGTTAATTTTTCAACTAATTATGTAAAATAAGGTTACAGTAATTGTTTTATGACGAAACAAATAAGTTTCTTTTTTTTTAACGGTGTTTTTCAAACTTAAGTTCGTTACGAAAAATTCGTTCGGATTTCCCGGGATTTCGGATTTGAGGGATTCGGAATTGAGGGATTTCACTGGCGATGTAACAACTTCTGGGCAAGTAAAAATTTTGTTCGGGCATGTAATTTTTTAGGCAAGCATGCACGGCAGGGCGTGTAAATTTTAAAGATTTTTCGAGCGCTGATGCAAAAATTACGCAAAATTTCATAGCAACATTGACATAATCGTTGAACTCTTAAAATTAATAGTCAGTGTCAACGATTTATTTGCGTTGAGTCATTGTTCGTCATCGTATCATTAAAAACCCCATTATAATGGGAAGAAGGAGGAAGAATGACTAATATATATTTTAACCTACTCACCATTGTAAAACCAGATTGCTCACATTAAACATAATTCACTACGAACTTTTATTTCTGACGATCCTTATAATTGGTCACTGAAAATGATTTTAAATGAATCTCTCTAAAAGAAGCTATAATTAGAGAAATATGTTAGTGAATAGATTTAATAATTCGGAACAGAGGTGGTAGTTATGTTTAATGAGTTTTTCAAATTACCAGTGAGATGTAGAATGTATGAAGGAAGAAGTTTAATTCGACGACGACGAATCCCTTACAATAATAGTTATGGGTGAAAATTTGTTCTAAACTAAATCTTGAGTTCGACTGAATTATAAAAGAAAGTACTTAATGCAGCATAAAAATAATTCACCAAAATTAACCAAACAATCGAGGGAACAATTTCATGTGAAGTGAATGCAATGTGAATGTATGGAAACTATTAACACTTATACAAATGTGATTCTAATTTGTATTGAAAGGGTTACAATTGTTGGGATGTTCACTATGCCTTATTGGTTCAATATTTTCTTGTACAACAATATAAGTCTTAAAAGTAAAAATAAAGGTAAAATTAAGCACAAAATTTGCAAAAACTGCAGACACCTGTTTCGAGGCTATAAGGAACTCCTTCTGGATGAAATACATCCTGCACTTCAGTTTCGAGCAAAATATGGATTAGGGATGTGGAACAGAACAGTCGAGCAACGACTGCTCTGACTGCCGTTGCTCGACTGCTCTGCTCCCCATCTTGGGTTTTCATCATTACACTACTTAAAAAAGTATAGCTATAAAAGAATGACAATAATTGTACAAATTCAAGGATAGATAAAATTTTGTCAGGATGAATTGGGAAGAATTTATGTTCTCATTGAGGTTGTGTAAAAACGCAAATAGACAAATAGTGTTAAAATAGGGAAGTTTTTAATAATTTTTTTGAATTTCTATTCGATGGAAAAACGTCTAATCTCTGAAAAACAAATTGTTCTGCCATAAGTATTTATTTTTTAAATAATTTTTAAAGTTCAAGCCCAGTAAGGGACGTAAAAACAACTTTCTGCGCACGTGTGTCACACATTAGGAAAAAACATCAGCACTTTGGTGGTGACGTAACACTTGGCTACAATAATAAGAGCGACAGCACCGGGGTTTGAGTTTCGCGGATGTCCGTAAAGAAGATCTGGAAGAACTAGAAATCAACTGCATCGGTTTTACCTTTAAAATGTTCGCAAGCGATAAAAGCCGAGAAAAGTAAGAAATTTTGCTGTGTAAAATTGGATAAAATGAAATATCATTGATGTCTCTTTTGGTACGTTTCTTGATTGACTTTTTACAAATCTAGACTCCATAAAAAAGTAGTAATTCCATTGTAACAATAAAACAAAAAAGCAAAGTGGTTCAGGGGTCATTCATAAATAACGTCACGCTTCGATGGTGGAGGGGCTTCAAGAAAGTGTGACAATTTGTGACAAGGGGAGGGGCGGGGGTAACAAGAAGTGTGACAGGATACATTTTGATTTCTATAAAAACATTTAAAATCAGCAAATAAAACTTATTTTATGCTAATGTAATATAGCGTGACATATGACAAAGGGGGATAAGGGGGTATGTTGAAGTGTGACACTTAGTGACAAAGGGGGGTAGGGGGTAAGTTGAAGTTTGACACTTAGTGACAAAGGGGGTAGGGGGTAAGTTGAAGTGTGACACTTAGTGACAAAGGGGGTAGGGGGTAAGTTGAAGTGTGATACTTAGTGACAAAGAGTGGAGGGGGGTCAAATATATCGGAAAAAAGTATGACATCATTTATGAACGGTAACTTAAGAGCACAGTCCAGTGGCGTACGCAAGGGGGGGTTTAGTAGTTTAACCCCCCCCCCCCTTCATCTGTAAATAATAGTTCTTTATTACATACTCGAATTTCTTTTAGTAGTTTCAAAACATAATGAACCCACCCCCTTGAAAAATTCTGCGTACGCCACCGGCAGTCTACAGTGGGGGTAAGTTGAAGTGTGACACTTAGTGACAAAGGAGGGTAGGGGGTAAGTTGAAGTGTGACACTTAGTGACAAAGGGTGGAGGGGGGTCAAATATATCGGAAAAAAGTGTAACATCATTTATGAACGGTCCCTTAAGAGCACAGTCCAGTGGCGTACGCAAGGGGGGGTTTAGGGGTTTAACCCCCCCCCTTGAGCGTTAAATAATAGTGCTTTATTATATACTCGAATTTTTAATTACTCGAATCTTTTAGTAGTTTCAAAACATTATGAACACCCCCCCCCCTTGAAAAAATTCTGCGTACGCCACTGGCACAGTCTACAGTGAAACCCAAAGTGTGACGTCAGATACTGACGCTTTAAGCTCCACCCTGCTTTTTACGCGTGGGATTTTTAAAAAGTAATTAAAAATCAATAATTGTTTTTTTTTTTTTTTGAGTCTGGCGTTGTTGAGTTTTAAAGTTTTGTTTTTGTTTTATCCATATTTAGCAGTGAAAAATGAATATTTAATTGGTTGAAACTTCCTTATTTTTCAAGACGGAGTTTCAGATACTGCTTCCCTTTACCAATTTTAGCAAATTTTCCCTTCTTCTAGGGAGGGGGGAGGGAGTAGAGTCCCTGCTCTGGCGTTATCGTCACTGACCTCTCGTCCCGAAAGAGGTCACAGCAAATTTCGTTTCTGACGTCACTTTCGCAGACGAGCGATAAGATTTTCGTATTCGCGTAAACACGTTTTTCGTTTCGTGTTACTGATAAATGAGCCGCTCGTAAAAATCGGAAATGGAGTCGTAAAAGTGTTCCTTTCCCGTAATTGGCTGGACCGGAGTTCTTTTTCCTCAGAAATGAGCCGGGCTTCTCTTGCAGCCGAAGTAAATGAGCTCGAAAATGAATTTGTTCTCCAAAATACGACTCTCGGAGTTCTTGGGGGGTCATTGGAGTTGATGCTTTTTCTTTTTTTTTTTCTTCTTTACTTTCCACACGCATGTTTACATCGCTTTAAGAGTAGAAAAGACACCGAAAAAAAAGGAGGAACTTGCTACAAGTAAGGCAGATGAGATAAGTAAAAAATTCATTTTCCTTTCATCAAATTCAATCATGTTTCATTGTATATTCAGTCCAGTGATAACAAGTACAGTGAAGCCTGTGTAAGTTGACCACTTGCGGTGCAGCACTTTAGTGGTCAACTTAGACAGGTGGTCAACTTATAGAAGGTGAGGCAGAGGGTGAACTGCTAATTCCGTTCTTGGCAAAAGTGGTCAACTTATAGAAGGTGAGGCAGAGGGTGAAGGGCTAATTCCGTTCTTGGCAAAAGTGGTCAACTTCTAGAAGGTGAGGCAGAGGGTGAACTGCTAATTCCGTTCTTGGCAAAAATGGTCAACTTAGACAGGAGGTCAACTTCTAGAAGGTGGGGCAGAGGGTGAAGGGCTAATTCCGTTCTTGGCAAAAGTGGTCAACTTAGACAGGTGGTCAACTTATAGAAGGTGAGGCAGAGGGTGAAGGGCTAATTCCGTTCTTGGCAAAAGTGGTCAACTTACAAAAGGGGTCAACTTTACAGGTTTTACTATACACAGTTTATGCACAAAAAGGAGATTTTTATTGGTTTAATACGAGGGTTTCCAAACTTTGTTTCTTTTTGTCTCGTAGACAATTTACCGGAGTCGTGGTAGCCTAATGGTTAGGATGTTGGACTTAGAACCGGAAGATTTTCGTTCGATACCCGACCCGCTGAAGACCCACCATGTACAAATGTGGTACGTGCATGTAAAATCCGTGAACCCTGAAGTCCCGAGGCAGTACCGAGGTTACCGAAGGGTGGAGAAATTCCCTTCCCTTCACTTTTACGTCGTAAAAGGAAGGTGTATTTGTGGTGGCTCCATTTGATGTCATCCAAATACTTAGAGCCAAGTCGTACTTCTACCGTTGTGGTAATCATCTATGAACGGAAGGTGCTCCTTAGTGCCTTAATTCCTGGAAGCTCTACGAAGGGGAGTTTTCACACACAAGTGGCATTAAAAACAACAACAGACCATTTACCATTAATCCCTTTCAAGAGACTTCTGAAAGCTGTCAATAAATACGGTATTTCAATTTCTCCGTTCCAAAACTAAGAAAAATCAGAATTAAAATTTTACTTAAGCCTCTAATGCTGAAGTTTTTTTTATCGTCGTCCGTCTTGAGGCCGATTTGGGAATTAGAAATTTAATTAAACATTTCTTCCATTGTCTTACATTGTGGTCAATAGTTTGGTAGAAAGTTTTAGTGTTATTTTTGTTCAATCATTTTTTTAAATTATTTAAATTTAACTCGACCCTCTAATGCCCAAGTTTTGTTATCATCGTCCGCCTTGAGGCAGAGTTGGGAATTAGAGGGTTAAGGCGTCCTAAAACGATCGGGATCAAGTAAAATACAGTAAAACTCCTCCTAACGGACATCTCTCAAATGCAGACAATATTCAATTCCTTGTCAGAAAAGCATTGCGCCTAAAAAAACCCCTCTTTTGCGAACACCCCTCTGTTAGGGACAATTTTCAGTTCCTTGCCAGCAAAGTATCGAGCCTAAAAAACACCCTTTTTCGCGAACACCCCTCTATTAGGGTCAATTTTAAATTCCTTGCCAGCAAAGCATTGAGCCTACAAAAAAAAAAAAACCCTCTTTTTCGGGCACCACTCAAAGGTGGACGGATTTTAATTCCTTGCCAGCAAAGCGTTGCGTCTAAAAAATCCCCCTTTTTTGAACATCCCTCTATTGCAGACAAATATTTTTGTCTGTAATAGAGGATGTTCGAAAAAGAGAGCTTATCACAGTTTATATCAGAGTATCAGACATCATATCACAGTGGTATCCGCTGTAGAGGGGTTTTGCTGTAAATGGAAATGTTGCAGAATAGCGAATTTAATTTCAGGACAACTTTAAAGATTTCTTTGTATTAGTTTTGTTCTTATTATGATGTAAAAATTCATTTTATAAGACACCATTTAGTGGGAGGGCCCTATTTATGGGCTTGCTAAAGGTATCAAAAGTGAAAGTTCACAAGTTACAAACACAAGAATAGTACGTCCTATTGAAACAATTTATGAAATTTAATTCGTATATTATTAGTTACTAGCTGATCCCCCTTAGAAAATTTGCGGTCTGTAAGTTCAACTACCAAACTAGAGAATAATCGCTCGATATAAATAAACTAAGATGTTTCATCTGCTCTTAAGCATGGAGAAGTTTCTTTTATTTATCTTTATTTCAATAATAATATGTGCCAACTGAAAATTCCATTTAGGAAGGTACATCTTCAAAACTTCAGATTTTCTTTCACTGACAAAAGTGCTCCAGTAACTTTCCAATAACGTCTGGCTACCGACTTAGTCTCTTTTCTCACCGGATACATCCCCGACAGCAACAACTAAAAGGATTATCTCTTAATAATGTTTCAGCAACATGACTCCACAGATTTCAGCAACATCCCTCAAAATCTGGGGTCAAAACTACCACAGCTTCCTTCCCAGCTACCTTAAATCTGTCAAGACCCCAAACGACTTTCCAAATCCGAGCGGAATTTCCGAAATCCCTGCTCGGTTCTCCCCCTCCTCCTGAAACGCCACTGAGATGAGTGATGGGGGGCTCCCAAGCCCGCGGGTGACTGATTTAAGACTGGAAAACCTTCTCTGTTTGTGGTGTCTAGTTTCTGGGAAGACTACGGAGTAGGATATAAATGGAGATAAGCTATCTGTCTCCAGTTAGGATGGGGATGCTCCAAAGATTGATGAAGAGGAGGATAGCTGTATTGTGGGAACAGGTTTTTCCTTTTACTGAGATGCTCAGACCAAGACAAAGGATATCTTCCCAAAGATATATGACCTTGTAATGAAGGATGGGCTGAAGCAACACCCCACCAGGTATTTGAATTTGGACGTTAAGCAATACCTCTACATTCTCACGAAAACATAGTGGACAAAGGCAGAACTTAGGCGCAGACCTACCAGCGAAGGGTCTGGAGGAGGGAGTTGTCCCTGGCTTTTACAGAACTCAAAAAACGCATGTAAATACAAATAAATATTAAATCTCCAAAAAATGTTTCAAGTTAAAAGGTTTTATTTAAAAGAAAAACTAAAATGCAGTAATAGTGGTCGGAAACCGCGTAACAAACTTCTGTGACAAATCAAGTTAAATAACTGTTGCGTTATCCAAACAAAGCTATCGTTGCCATTCGATAAATAATAATTCTGATAATTTCCTTAGAACCAAAATTATTAATTTTTTTCCTAATGAACGTTATGAGAAATTATAAAACAGATGGAATACTGTATTCTCAGCGAAGATAAGCTGTGTGCAAAGTTTGAAGATAATTTATGCAGTAATGATAGAGGTCGAAAACTGCGTAACAAACTTCTGTGACCAATCAAGTTAACTAACATCGTTGCATTATCCAAACAAAGCTATCGTTGCCATTCGACAACTAATAATTCTGGTAATTTCCTCAGAACAAAATTATTATTTTTTTTTCTAATGAACGTTATAATAAATTATAAAATGGATGGAAGTGAAGATAAGCTGTGTGCAAAGTTCGAAGATAATTTATGCAGTAATAATAAAGGTCGAAAACTGCGTAACAAACTTCTGTGACCAATCAAGTTAACTAATATCGTTGCATTATCCAAACAAAGCTATCGTTGCCATTCGACAAATAATAATTCTGATAATTTCCTTAGAACCAAAATTATTAATTTTTTTCCTAATGAACGTTATGAGAAATTATAAAATAGATGGAATACGGTATTGTCAGCGAAGATAAACTGTGTGCAAAGTTTGAAGATAATTTATGCAGTAATAATAGAGGTCGAAAACTGCGTAACAAACTTCTGTGACCAATCAAGTTAACTAACATCGCTGCATTATCCAAACAAAGCTATCGTTGCCATTCGACAAACAAAAAACCAGGTAATAAAAATAGTATATGCTTATTGTATGTATATATATATACATATATATAGCGGTAATGTGTGGTGTCACCACACTCCCCCCTCCCAAAAAAAGCAAGTTTTTGAGTTGTAAAACACAGGGGGAACAGCCGCCCCCACAGTGGTGACGCTACTATGTGTACATAGTAGCGCAGATTGGTAGAAGATTGTGGAAAATATATTAGTCACGACAAGTGCATCAGTTTTTAACTATGTGGTGCACTTCCCCTTCCGGCGGAGGGGGGTAAAAAGCATATTCATTTTTTAATGACCGATATGACTTTCCATTTTTGAAAGTAACCTAAATATTAAAAATACTTTAATACACGGTCAATAGGAAAAAAACAGCCTCATAACTTGTTAAAACAGAGTGCGTGCAAATGTGAAAAAGTAACATTTAACTTAGTAACCTCTTGAAAAGTAAACTTTACAAGAATTAGAAAATACTTTGCGATTTTGGGCTTTCAGATCGATTAGGACTCTCCTTCTAGCCAAGTGGAGATCAGAAAGTACTCGTGTCGATGAAGATATACGGTGATAAAAAAATTTATTTCTGGGTAACGCCCTTCTTAGGGCTTTTCTTGCTCAAAGAATACTTTCAACTGTACAGTTATCGGTTCTCCAGTAAAAAAAAAATCATCAGTTTACGAGTTTTGTCTCTAACCCCTGGGATCAGTCGTTAATGGGTTGGTTTATAGAATATCATATACAGTTAATCACATTGTTTTACGATCAATTTGATTTACGCCGCCCAACTTAACTGCCGGTTTTATAAAAATAGGGACTGGAACGCTGTTACTTTTATTTATTTTCTTTTCCGGATTTCTCCCACCCTCGAATACCCTGAAACAATGGCTTCAACACAAGGTGTTGAACACAAGGCTCCATTGCTCCGATTCTTCCTGGTCAATGTATATAGAAGAAGAAAATATCACGCAGAAGCGAAAATTCGTGTTACGTACTAATAACAATAATTAGATTATAAAAATATTTTGAAAACTAGCTCAATAACATATATATACAGTGAAACCTGTGTTGGTTCACTACTTCCGGTGCAGCACTTTAGTGGTCAACTTATAGAGGGTGGAGTTTTTTTATTTTTTTATTTCCGACACTATGGGCATTTATTCATTTGTAACTAATTAAAATACTGCTTCATGTATTAACGTTACTTTAAAATAGTGATTAGCTTCTTTTTCACTAAAATATCATTAGAGAAATTAAACCCGAATGACTCACCATGTATCCTATACAACTTTAAAAGTAAAGTACTTAATTTTAACTAAGATAAATATTTTATTAATTATGTCAGTTACTTGTATAATGGTAAAGATTTCCTAAAAATACATATTTTTTCAAAATGGTTATATTAGATAGAAGCAAAAAGAAGAAACTAAATTAAAGAGTGCTCATAGTAATTTTCCATTTGGTTAAATTACAACCAGCAACTTTATATTGATGCTTCATCCATCCAGACAAATACTGGTCTAACATAATAGCATAAAAATATCCTGGAGAAGTTATTTTATTTTTTTTTTAATCTTTGCAAAAATACACAAACAAATAAGTATAGCAATAATTAAGTGGTCAACTTACATAGGGTTTTTTATAATACTCAGCCAAATTTGGCGTACATAAGTGGTCAATATAGATAGGTGGTCCACTTAGGTGGTCAAATTACAAAAGATTCTCTACAGTATATAATATAGTACTAATTCCGTTCCTGACAAAAGTGGTCAATATAGATAGGTGGTCCACTTAGGTGGTCAAGTTACAAAAGATTCTCTACAGTATATAATATAGTACTAATTCCGTTCCTGACAAAAGTGGTCAATATAGATAGGTGGTCCACTTAGGTGGTCAAGTTACAAAAGATTCTCTACAGTATATAATATAGTACTAATTCCGTTCCTGACAAAAGTGGTCAATATAGATAGGTGGTCCACTTAGGTGGTCAAGTTACAAAAGATTCTCTACAGTATATAATATAGTACTAATTCCGTTCCTGACAAAAGTGGTCAATATAGATAGGTGGTCCACTTAGGTGGTCAAGTTACAAAAGATTCTCTACAGTATATAATATAGTACTAATTCCGTTCCTGACAAAAGTGGTCAATATAGATAGGTGGTCCACTTAGGTGGTCAAGTTACAAAAGATTCTCTACAGTATATAATATAGTACTAATTCCGTTCCGTGGTCAACTTAGACTGGTGGTCAGCTTACAAAGGTGGTCAACTTTATAGGTTTTACTGTATATATATGTGTGTGTGTGTGTGGCTAGGAGCAAAGAAGTTCCAATGTCAATATTTCTAATAGTGAGATAATTGAAGTTGAATATAGAGGTAAGAATTTAGTTGTACATATAGCTATCAGCATACAAATCTTCTAATAATAATTTCAAATTAAGAGCCTTATGAAATAGTTTAAATTTCGAAATTTTGATAGTATTTTTCTGACACCTTATTATAGTCGCCAATGGCGAGTGGCGACCACTAGTCTCGACCTTTACCAGTCACTCAAAGAGGGTGTGCCGTTTAATGTGGGGTTTTTTTTTTTTTTTTTTTCAATTTTTTAAATAGAGCATTTATATAAAAAAAATGCGTCAACACTGAAAAGAATAAAATAATTTTTTGGAAAAAAAATAGAACCGGAACCTACTTCGGATTAAAAACGGCTGAAGAGCTTTAACGGGCTATACACAACAGACACTGTTGGAGATGAAATTTATTTCGAGATTTTCTTCGTATCTGATCATCATGAGGTCCTCTTCCCAGAGCATGTTTGAGGGTTGCGATCACAAAATGTTATGTCGGTCGACAAAACTGGCGACTAGAAAAGGTTTGTAATTTATTATTATTTTTTTAAAACAGGGCTTTGTGTAATTGTGACAAAGCGTAGTTTGAGGTATATGTATGCACATGTTTGCACGTAAAATGAAGCCCCGGTTGGGGTGGGGTGGGGGGATCAGCTTGAAACATGACTAAAAGCGGCGACCTACAGTTTCAAAGTGGCGACTAACTTTTTTGGGTTGAGTAGCCACAGGCGACCATCAAATTTTTTTAGTCTCAAGCATTAGTGACTAGAACTAAAAACTAATAATTTGTGCGACGAATTCCGTTTTGCAGTTGATTTTAAAAAGTCACTATAACAAACAGATACAGAGTTTAATTTTTTCCAGAGAAGCCTTTACTCAAACAAAATAATCATTTGTCTGACAAATTGCGTTTTAAAATTGATTCTAAAAAGTCCCGAACAGACATCAGTCTTAAAAGAGACTGAATGAATTTAATTTTTCTTTCAGAGAAGGCTTCATTCAAACTCTTATTATCATTGTTACTAATATTGCTGCTCAATGGCAGCAAACTCTTTTTAACAATGAATTTTATTTTTATTAATAAGTTCCTGAAAACAGGAATATCAAGGCAAACCTTTCCAATTAAAATAAAACTACCTTTTTTTTTAACATAATGTTCTTTCTAAAGAACAATTACAGTCAAATCGATGTATGATATTTAAATAAAATGACCCTCTATCGATTAAAAAATCATTAAATCGGTTTATTTAGTCAAACGATATGGATGAAAAACCAAAAAACAAAAGGATTACATTCCCACCAATAACTTTTCTTCTAATTATCGAATATGGTCAAACGAAGGTAAAGGGATCTATTGGAGACCACCCTCGATCGATTGAAAAAAGAATCATCAAAATTGGCTCATCCAGTAAGGGCTGAAAAATATGATAATGACGTTCATAAATGATGTCACGCTTTTCCCCTGCTCCCTTTGTCACAAAATGTCACACTCCAACGGACCCCCTCCCCTCCTTAGTCACATATCACGCTACGTTGCATAAGCAGGGATGTCACACTTCTTGTTACCCCTTCCCCTCCACTTGTAACAATTTCACTAACCCCCCTCCCCCTTCGAAGCGTGACATCATTTATGAATGATCCCTAAGAAGTTATCGATCAAAATAAAGAAAAAAGAAAGAAAGAAAGGAGAAACAAAAACGGTACGGACTTAAAAACAAATAAATTCTGAAATATATAAAATATATTTAATTGTAAAAATTATTATTAACAAGCCTTTTTTAGATATTTTAATTACGCCATTAAATAAATGTATCACGCATTAAAAGGTACAAAAATGATCAAGAAAAGTTATTAAATAACTAATGTAAAACCATTTCTATTCAATGGAAGCTATTACTCTTTGGAATTTATAGAATACTAAATCTTCCACAGTAGAAAAACTTTGTTATAAATTTCCGGACCAAAAAAGAAATTTCTAATTGAAATGTATCGGTAAGATAAAAATCGCAAATGTGAACAGGTTCCATAACCATTACGCAACCATAAATCTTGCATTTGCGTCAGTGGTTGCTATTGCGAAGTTATCTTGTAATAACTTTGTTCTTGGTTGGAAAGAAAGACATATTTAATTGCACTACTGGATATATATTTAGATTGGAAAGAATTACAAAAGTGGAGCTTATAACTCATTCTTCCTGAAATTAGTTTTGGGTAGTGGTAAGGATGGGAGGGGAATAATGGTATTAAAAAAGAATAGGGAAGGAAATATTCCGGGCAGATATTTTTAATCATAAACGACAATTTTATTAGATTTCGCTGGAGATTTTGATTTAGTCATAATAAAAATAAAAGTACATTTAATATTTTTATTTTGTCTGGTGAGGGATCATTCATAAATGATGTCACGCTTCGAGGGGGGTGGCAGGTTCGTGAAATTGTGACGAATTGGAACAAGGGGAGGAGAGTGGGTAACAAGAATTGTGACATCATGCTTGTTTCAACATAGCGTCGCAAAGAAAAAGATATATGACAAAGAGGGGAGGAGGGTATGTTGAAATGTGACATTTTGTGACAAAGGGGTGGGGTATGTTAAAGTGTGACATTCTGTGACAAAGGGGAGGGGTATGTTAAAGTGTGACATTCTGTGACAAAGGGAGGAGGGGGTATGTTGAAGTGTGACATTTTGTGATAAAGAGGCGAGGGGGGGAATGTATGGGGAAAAAGGCGTGACATCATTTATGGACGGTCCTTGAGAGAAAAACAGAAAGGCTTAAAAATTAGCGGGACAGTTGAAAAGTGCAGAGATTTGGAATGGAGCAACTTTTTGGAACAGAGCCGGAGCACGGAAATTTATCGTGCTCCATTGCTCCGATTTTTTAATTTAAATTCTACTAAAAAAATTTTAAACTACCTTTTTACTTTCTTCTATATTCATTGAAACGAAGAAAGTATTATAACGCTTTTTAAGTGAGAAACCGTAAAGCAGCACGAAAAATTATTTTTCATTTGCAAAATAAATTTTCTATAAGTAGTTTTTAAAGTAGTTGTAGCTGGCGATGGTGCGCTTCTCTTGAGTTTAACGGGGCTTTTTAGGAAGCCGACTTCCGCCCCTTTGAGAGGTCTTTTAATTTTTGGAACCATTGGATCACTCATAAATGATGTCACGCTTCGAGGGGGAGGGGGTTGAGAATCTGTGACAGTTTGTGAGAAGGGTAGGGGAGGGTGTAACAAGAAGTGTGACATCATGCTTATGCCACATAGCGTGACATATAACAAAGAGGGTAGGAAGGGTCCGTCGAGATGTGACATTTTGTGACAAAGGGGGGAGGGGTCAAATATATGGAAAAAAGCGTGACATCATTTATGAACGGTCCCCAGCTCCTGAGTCTAAAGGGGCCCTTATAGGCAGGAGTCCGATTTCCGCCCCTTTGAAAGTTCTAATTTTTTGAACCAGCTCCCAAATGAGAGACCGTCCGTCACCAGGGATCGGCACCCCCAGAGGCACGGTTTCACTTGGACGACATTGGAGTCACGACGGATTTAACGTGCACCAGCTCCCTGTATTGTACACGGTACCGGAGCAACCAGCCGTGAGACGTTGTCACCCTCCAGAACACTGACCTCGGTCAATGTTGCTTCACTTTCGGTGTTCTACGGGAACCGAGCTTCAGCCGACTGGTCCACTGCGGGACTGTTTTTAAAGTGTTAGCCAGAATATAAATAAAATTATTAAGTTAAATAAATAATATGATTCGCATTAAAACTATTCGGAGCACAGACAGGAGCTTCAGCAGAATTGGAGCAAGCATTTAAAAATCGGAGTGGAGCAACTCAAAAAAAGAGAGACGTGTTCCTGCTCATAACTGACTTTAATACAGAAAAATATCGTTTTCAAAATTCTTAATGAAATTCTAATTTAACAAAATCGGAGCAGTGAGCATGGAAATTCCAGTGCTCCGTGCTCCAAGCAAAAATTCGTTGTTCTGCTCTTCCACGTTTCGCTCCAGATCTCTGCTAATCCGGTTTTAAACAACCCACAACTTCCCAGTAAGTTTTTAACTTTCAAATATTTTCAAAATATGCGAATTAATTAAAGTTTAAAAATCAAAATTAACTTTGGATAACCGGATCTTTCGTATTGTGGCCGGACCGGACTCTGGATATTGAAAAATCGTTCGTATACAGGATATCCTCCCACCCCCTCGGCGCGCCTCTGTTGCCCCATACTTACAGTTTTTAAATTTGGCAAACCCTACTGGATAATATACTCGTCAATGACTAAGAATATCCATCAACTATTCCATTAAGGCGAATTCCGTTTGTCCCACCACTTCAATATCAATACAAAACGCAATGGATAACGAAATAATTAAAAGCAAAAAAGAAATCGCTAAAGCGGATGCGTTCAAAGTTTACTTCGTTCTGCTTCAGTTCAGGTGGTTGCTGATAATTACCAGACAAAAGACTCCTTTCCGACCACCATCCCTAATGAATGCATTTAGGCTCGTTTAGTCCTAGAATCCCTTATCCCAGCCTCATCTGGAAGCTGGTGGAGGAAAACACGAACGGCCACAGTTGGTTAATTCTGGTGATTTCTTATTTAACCGGAAGTCAACAAGTCAAACGACCGGATAACAGAACACGATGGAAGGAGTAGATGAGAGTATTTATCGTTTTACCAGATGGGGGTGAAGAGTACCTTTCTAGAAGGCAACAGATACTAAATGTTTGGAATTACACGAAGCATTACGATGTTAAACAATCTAGAGTAATATTTGCGAAGTCGAAAATTTGGTTCATACAAATAAAATATTTTTCCAAACCACTAACGTTAACAATAAACCTATTATTCTCCTTAAAGCCTCACCCCACAAGAAAGAGGTTGAAAAATAACTACATTTACATTGTTGTCGTAACTTAAATTCTTATACTTATTCTTATCCAGGTTTAATGCAGGTGTGCGATAAATTTTCCGTCGGTATGTTAAGCTGGAGGTCAATCTTGAGAAATAGCACTTAGCAACTTTGACGTTGTAACTTACGATGTGCAGACATGAGACCTTATTACTATCAAACAATCTTTATTATTAACTATTCATTACATTACATTACAGCTTAAAATATCAACTTAAAGCACTCTGGCCTTCCTGGCACTTTTCTTCCTCTGCTCCACCACATTCAGTTGTTTTATAGAACTCATGGGGTGTTGCCAATCAGTCGAAAACAAAAGTTGTTCTGGCGGAATTTGCATATTCTCGCCTGTTGAGAGTCCTACGCAACAATTGTAAATGATATCTTTTGCACCGACTACACATCCCAAGAAATTCAACGCGCATTTATAGTCTGGAAACTGCAAATGCGCTTTTTGGAGTAACCAGATTATTTCCTAAGACCAAACTTAAGCAATGCAGCAAAGTTAGCTAAGGGGTCATTCATAAATGATGTCACGCTTCAAGGGGGAAGGGGGGTTCAAGAAAGTGTGACAGTTTGGGACAAGGGGAGGGGTATCAAGAAGTGTGACATCGTACATTTTGATTTCTATAAAAACATTTAAAATCAGCAAGTTAAACTTATTTTATGCTAATGCAATATAGCGTGACATGTGACAAAGGGGGGTAGGGGGTTTCGAAATTAGACTATAGTAGAAATAAGTGCATTTCAAATTTTGTACGAATGCTTCCTATGCCAGTCCACAACTTTTATGCATTATCGGGAAAGCAATTTATTTAAAAAAATCATTTTCACACTCCGTCCTAATAGGTATGTAAATTTACTATTTAGTTTTTTCTTACAAGTTGGCAATTAATTATTCCGCCATTGCAATATTATTTTCGCGAACCCCCTTCCGACACCACGCGAACCACCGTTTGGGAAACGCTATTCTTTTTCAATGAATTGAAGTGTAAACTAAAAAGAAAAGAAATGGGCTATTAACACATAATTCAGCATGCTGGACTATGCCTTTCACATAAGGTGTTCGTATGTACCTGAAATGCAATAACACTGTGCAACACGAAAAATGTCCTTTGGATGAAAATGCCTGTTTCTTATGTATTTTTAGCTGAAAATTACGAATCTGCAATTATATTTTGCCCATCACGTACCATTTTCCCAAAATTCCCCATTTTAGCTTTTTACATATTTTCTGGATAAATGTGCATATTTTTATAATTTATCGACTTAATTTATTATAAATTTCTCATTGATAGTGAGATCATTGCCATTCTAGAGACCACTTTAATGAAGTTGGGTTACTTTAGAGACATTTTCAGTAACAAAAGCTTGATCTACTTCCCGAAATTTCGAGTCTATTACAAGACGACAAAGGTATTTTATAGACTATTTTCCGGAGAAAGAAAAAATACTATGCTGCTGTGATGTGGATGTACTATTTCAAGCATTAGGACATGAGCACAATTCAGTAAATAAGTTTCAGCAAGCGCTTGTTTATCAGTGCTCCTCCATCTGAGCATTTTTTCCCTATTCATTCCTGTTGCATATTCTGCAAACACAAAGGAAATTTCAAAACTACAAAATAACAAGTGGAAAAAACATATCAAATGTGCCACTTGTAAATCTAAAATGCGTCTTTTTTCCACAATTGCACATTAAACTTGGTTTATCGAAATATTTGTAAAAGCTCCGGACAGAGAAGGAGTGGCTTTCTTGCATCTCAGGAACAAATTCAAAAATTTATGTGAGGCAAAAGTAAAAGAAAGGATTTTTATTGGCCTACAACTTAAGGAAGTCCTTTCATGATGAAGAGAATGTATGAAAACAAACAGTCAGAAGCCGAAAAATCAGCCTGTCTGGCCTTTAAATCAGTGCGCTCACGTTTCCTTGGAAATGGAGAAAGCGGAAAACTACAAAAATCTTGCTGGTGACATCATAAAATGTTTTTGTATTATTAGGTTGCTATATTTCATTAAAACTACACTTTTTGAGCTTCCATATGGACTTTATTTCTCAAAACCTTGGTGTAATTAATGATGTGCATGGGGAAAGGTTTCATCAGGACATCTCTGTTTGAAAAGCATTTCAGCGCTCGATAGAATGGAAGTATACGAATTGAATATTGCTAAACTATTATCAGGGCAGACCAATAGATGCCCACAAGAAGAATTGGCTAAAAAAAATCACTTTAACGTTTGTGTTTTCAATAAGTAAGCCTGAGTTACATTCTGCTATAACCAAATTATATAAATATGAGAAAAGTGGGTCTCCGAAGTTGTCTAAAGAACTATTTTATTTTTTACTTTTTAGCGCAATTTATAGTTTGAAGTGGGTTCCATTTTTTCCCAAAAATTATTTTATTGTAGCAGAATAATAAAACAGAAATACAGCTTCTATCACACTTTGAACTTTCCACTGCATAAAATACGACGAGACCAAGCACAAGTGCAAAATGTAGAATTGCGAGGACTACACTAACTTTCGTGATTAGTGTAGGTCTCAACTTAGCCTGATGAAGGATAAGAAGTGATGTTATAGTTTTCATATGAATTGCGCTGTAATCAATAAATTTAACCGGGATCCCTAATCTCAACCTCATTGGAAGCCGACTGCTTTGTAAGTACAGTAGAGCCTCGATTATCCGAGGTAACGTGGACCGAGGGTACCTCGGATAATCGAAAACTCGCATAACACGGACTCTGTCCAAATCGAGAGGGAAACGTGGGGCTTGATTTTGAATACAAATACAGTACGGCCTCGATTATCCGAAGTAACGTGGACCCAGGGTACCTCGGATAATCGAAAACTCGGATAACACGGACTCTGTCCAAATCGAGAGGGAAACGTGGGGCTTGATTTTGAATACAAATACAGTACGGCCTCGATTATCCGAGGTAACGTGGACCCAGGGTACCTCGGATAATCGAAAACTCGGATAACACGGACTCTGTCCAAATCGAGAGGGAAACGTGGGGCTTGATTTTCAATACAAATACCGTAGAGCCTCGATTATCCGAGGTAACGTGGACCGAGGGTACCTCGGATAATCGAAAACTCGGATAACACGGACTCTGTCCAAATCGAGAAGTAATCGTGGGGCTTGATTTTCAATACAAATACTACTGCTTAGGCTTTTGTAAATACCTAAAAAAATTTCCTTTTAAACTTTTAACAAGCAGTAAAGTTAAACCTTAATCAGCATCGGTATTTACGATAAAAAATGAAATCAGATTACTTAAAATCCAATTATGAAAACCAAAGTTCATGTTTGTTGGAAATTTTCAATATACTGCTTTTTATGAACTATATGGCGATAAAAAATTCTGAATTTATACAACTTCTTATTTGTCTTCTCTCCATTTTTAGCCTACTTTCCCATAAAAGTAAAAAAAAAATAATAAATAAAGCATGAAAGAAAGCTTAATGTATCGTAAAAATATCGTTAAAAATAAAGAAAAGTAAAAAAAAAGTGAAGTAATTAAATAAAGATTGAAAAATAAAAAATTTAAAAGTAGGGTTTTGAGATGGGGGAAAAAGTGTGTCTGTCGGTCTGTCCCCCCCTAATAACTTTTGAACGAATTGTCCGATTGGAAAAAAAATTTTTGCATTCGAAAGATCTCGGCGAGGACATCTCATTTTCATATTTTACTTTTTGATTTGAACAATTTTTTGTTCAATTTTGAACAGTTCAAAAAGTTTTAACATTAGCGCCATTTTTGCGAAAATGAAGCAAATGATGTAAACTCTGGGTACAAGATCCAAGTTCCAATGAACAAGCTCACTGGAAGAAGTTCTTGGCGTGAAATATTGATATGAACAATTTTTGTTCATTTTTGAACAGTTCAAAAATAATTAACATACCGCCTACGGGGAAATTTCAATCCTATATATAAATCCTGATCTAACGGACCGATTTGTAACGGTACCGAATATCCGGCTCTAATGTTCGAGACACATAAATTTTATTACATATTTTTAAACATCTCACAGATTCCAATCACGTAGTAACTTTAATTCATATATTTTCTAAACATATTTTATAATTTTTAAAATGAAATTTGACACGCCGGATAACCGGATATTTCGTGCAGTGGCCAGATCGGATTCCTGATATTCAAAAACCTGTTGGGTACCGGATATCCGGTGTCTTTTGGAAGAGACCAGTCCCGTTGGACGGAACATTTTTGTGACCTCTTAGTAATTTTCTTGACTTTTTCGTGACTGATTTCCAAATTCGTGACTTTCGTGACCTGTAGGCATCCGGTCACATGAAAAAATAGAAAAAATATGTTCCTTTGCAATAAACAACATAAAAATTTTATTTTAAAATGTGTCTTCGCACGGAATGAGCGAATGGGGTAATATATTCCTTCATTCCCATACAATATGAAACCATGTCGCTAATATATGCAGGTAAACAAAGTAAAAACCCAAGCGGTGAAAGCCAATTCGAAGAACTGTTACAATAACAACTCTCAAATCGCCGTATGTCAACCACCAAAGACAATGGATTTGTCTTGCCGCCGTTGCCATACCGCACAAAAAAGATCGCTATCGGTAAAATTATGCAAATTAGAACGTCATAAATCGAATTTGAGACTATCTTTTCTTGTAGACAAGATGTCTTTTGATGTCATCACCGTTCGATCAATCAAACAGATTACTGTAACATTCGTCTATTAACCATACGAGACGAACAAAGAAAGTTTGAATGGTTAAGCCTCCATGTACAGCTGATCTCCGTTGTGAAATATAACATGAACAGCGACACAATGAACTTTATTCAAACGAGATTTAACCTTGAGCGAAGCGGGTGGCACACAATTACTCTTTCGCCTAGCTCCTGGTAAACGTGACATATTTTTTTTTCTTTTTTGCCGTTTAGGTTTTGTTTAAGTGGCTATTATGTAACCGAGATGAGGATGTGACATTGTTACAAGGTTGCCCAATGCTCGAAAAAAGAAGAATTCTAGATTTTGTAATCTTCCAGCGCCGCTTGTCGGTATTATTTGCTGCAATGGGGTATTCAGCGCTTTTCGCCGATTTGGTTTTGGGATAAATTTTTTACACAATAGCGGAAGCAATTAGCGAGTCTAGATGGAGTTTTTTAAAGTAATGTAAGAGCTCTTTGAATAAATGATTTAGCTGTTAATCTTAGCGAAGTGAGAGGGGGTCAACTATATGGAAAAAAACCGTGCGATCATTTATGAACGGTCCCTTAAAATAGAGATCAGGAGCAGCAACTCCTTTGGGGCCGCTCATAAATGATGTCACGCTTTTTTCCCATACATTTGACCCCCCTCCTCTTGTTGTCACAATATGTCACACTTCAGTGGACCCCCTCCCCACTTTGTCACAATTGTAACCCCTCCCCCTTAGTAACATGTCAAGCTATGTTGCATAATACAAGATGTCACACTTCTTGTTACCCCCTCCCCTTCCCTTGTCACACTTTGTCACAATTTCACGAACACCCCTCCCCCCTTCGAAGCGGGACATCCTTTATTGAATGATCCCTTTGAGTTGCTCCGCTCCCCACGTCTAGATACTAACACCGTGTTGAACAATTGTAATAGATTAGGGGCCGTGCATAAATGACAGCACAATTTTTTCAATATATTTGACTCCCCGTTCTTGTCACAAAATGTCACCCCCCCCAGGGATCTGGGGGTCACCACGTAATCAACAGGTCACCAATTCAGGTCCCCCCTTAATCAACCACCCCCCAGGGATCATTTATAAATGATTTCACGCTTCGAGGGGGGTTCATGAAATTGTGACAAGGGGAGGGAGGGGTGTGAACAAGAAATGTGACATCATGCTTATGAAACAAAGCGTGGCATGTGACAAAGGGGGAAGGGGGTTGAAGTGTGACATTTTGTGACAAAGGGGGGAGGGCAAATATATGGGAACTCCAAAGAATCGGAAATTAACCATTTTAAAATTGTAAAGAAACGCTTCAAAATTCTAAAGGCTTAAGAAAAGATTGCTTGATATAAACATGAGAATGACCGCTCGATATAAACAAAGTAAGGTGTTGCCACTTCCAGGGCCCGATTTATATTTTAAATCAGTATAGGCACAACTCATGTTTGGGGGCCCCGAAACGCAAAAACTAATTTGTTTTTCAAATTTCAAAGAGTCACGCCAAAATTTGGGGGATTCCAAAGTGCAAAATTGATTTTGCTTTTTAAATTTCAAATTGTCAGACCAAAATTTGGGGCCCCCCAAAGTGAAAATTCCTTGTGGTTTTAAAATAATTTAATAATACAAATTTTCTGTGAAGCCTAGGGCCCCCTCAAAGTGGAGGCCCTAGGCCCAGGCCTTACGGGCCTAATGGTAAATAAGGCCCTGGCCACTCCAAAGAATCGGAAATTTAAAAATTGAGTTATGAATGGAAATCCTTTTTAATACTTCTTTGGAATGGAGATATTTATTTCTATTTAATAAAAAAAGTAAGTTAAATTCCTGTAAATGACGGTAATAAATACAAATATCATATTACTTTTCTATGATAAACATTAAACAAATTTTAAAATATCGTTCATACTTTGTTTTTTGCATTCAGTATCGTATCGTACTGCAAAATTTAATCGTAACTGCTCCACGTTAAGTTAAATATATATATATATGGATTTATGAGCATAATAATAATAATGATTACATCCTTAATTTGTATAAAATGAGATTACGGTTTAGGGGCCGTTCATAAATGATGTCACGCTTTTTTCCCATATATTTGACCCCCCTCCCCCATTTGTCACATGTGACGCTATGTTGCATGATGTCACACTACTTGTTACCCCCTCTCCTCACCTTGTCACACTTTGTCACAATTTCACGAACCCCCCGCAACCCCCTCGAAGCGTGACATCATTTATGAATGATCCTTTACAACACAAAAGATAATTAGTATAGAACAGTGAAATACATTAGTTGTTCGAATTCTGAAAAAATGACACGGGCAATTTTATCTTAAAAGAGTCTAAAAAAATTTCATTTTAAACTTTTACCAAGAAGTAAATTTAAACCTTAATCAGCATCGGAGTGCAGGGTACAAAATGATCAATGAAACTTTAAAACCAAATTATGAAAATTAAAAATCTTTAAAAATAAATTCAATTTGCTGATTTTAAACGTTTTTATAGAAACTAAAAGTGTGATGTCCCACTTCTTGTTAACCCCCCCCCCCCTTCGTCACAAACTGTCTCAATTTTTCGAACCCCCTTCCCACCCTTGAAGTGTGACATCATTTATGAATGATCCCTAAGGGGTGTAGGAGGGTCCCCTAATTTATAGTAAACTAAAGAATACTTCACAAATTTATCAACATATGGCCCCATTAGTTTTTTCTTATTACGTAACGTAAAAATAACGTAACTTATAAATCGTAATGCAAAATACCGTTTTTCTCAAAAAATTAACTGCTTGACTTACTCTGTTTCTCATCACGTCAAATATAGAATACCAAAAAATAGCAATAGTTCATAAAATGCAAAACAAGAATTAATTCAGAAGCAAAGTAAAAACGTTAATAACCACTTCCTATGTTTATGTTATGTAGAGTAATAGAAGTTTAATTTTCTTAACGTTTGATTATTTTACATCATAGTTTACATATAATGTGCCGGAAAAACGCTAGCTTATAATTAAATTATCAAAAAAAAAAAAAAGAATCTTTTTTCATTTGAAATTATTTCAAGGCTTTAAAATAATTCAAAACGCAATGCAATGGAAATTACGTTCGTGAGAAATAAACAGTTTAATCGAACGCCACAAAAAGTAAATAAATAAATAAATTTAATAATGACTTTATTTATTGCCATCGAAAATCTTGTTTTCGATTGCAAACATTAAATGTGAGGGGGGGGGGGATACCAAAATTAAAGTTATTTGTTGAAAGATAGTAACAGAAAAGAATTAGTTTTTAGTTTATGAAAAGTAAAGAACGGATAACGTTAATAGAAAACATTTTAATCAGAAAAAGTGAATGATAATAACTTATTATTCATTTTATAGCGATTGGCCTTAAAATTATTATAAATCACGCGCTATGTTGTTAATGTTTTTTAACGACAACTTTTGGTTTTTTTTTTTTGAAAAACGGGCGATAGTCCGTAAAATCATAAATTACGTGCTACTTCAATAACATTTTCAGTATCCAATATTTTGAAAACTCAGAACGGCGTTAACATATGATGAACATAGTAAATCATGAAATACATAGTTCAGTTCATAGTCTACGTAATTATAAGTCTTTACTCATAAAATATAAATTAAATTGTTACTTAAAATAAACTTTTTGAAATATCGTAATTTTGGAATTAAAAAATGCAATAGAACAACAAGCTTCTAAATCATAGTATGTCGCGCCAGCAGAAATTCAGGTCCGTTTTCGGACATTTCGCAAAATTCAAATCAATCAAAACGGACCCTTCACAAAATTCAAATCAATCAAAACGGACCCTTCACAAAATTCAAATCAATCAAAACGGACCCTTCACAAAATTCAAATCAATCAAAACGGACCCTTTACAAAATTCAAATCAATCCAAACGAACCCTTCACAGAATTCAAATCAATCAAAACGGACCCTTCACAAAATTCAAATCAATCAAAACGGACCCTTCACAAAATACAATACAATCCAAACGAACCCTTCTCAAAATTCCGATTTTTCAAATTGTACCTTTCAAACCATTATTTATTATAAAAGCGGCAAATAATAATTAAAATTTTTATATGTTTAAATTTTCAATTTTAACAAAATTATTTGATTTTTCGCAGAAATTTCTTTAAAATTCACAAAAACACGGGCCCTGGGAAAAAATGCTGGATCCATCCCTGAGTATACAATAATAGAATAAAATATCGATTAAAGAAGTCATAATTTTAAAGAAGTTACAAATTATTACTTACTTGAAGTATTCTATCAAAGGTTTGGAATTTGAATCTAAAATCCATTAGACTTGCTTTGAGAAATTGCATCAATTCCAAATCCAGGCTAGGCGACCAAAGTTACTGATGTCCCAGCCAGTCTTTTCCATGTCTTCACATCAGAATTATCAAGTTTCTTCAACCTGGGGAGAATTCAGACAGAAAATTTTGAACAGAATATGAAGACGATTTGCATACTAATTAATAACTGTTGTATGCGCTCACATAACAAAATCAACAAATTTCCCAGGAAAATTTTAATTTCTAGCTATGCTGCCAAATATCATTGGAAAAAAATTCAAAAATATTTGAATTGTGGTGAGCAGATACAACCTTTGGCACGCTGAGCTATATTACTAACAGGAGTGATATCTGTTATAGCAGGCGGTTCCCAATCTTGCTTTTTCGCCTACCAGCTTTTTTCTTGGAACCCATTTGTGTACCACTGCGCGCGAATATATTACATATTCGCAGTATATACATACAATATTTACATACAATAGAATACTAATATTCTATTAATAGGCTTTATTACATACAATCGAATACTAATAGATTATAGAAAAATACTAAAACGACTAGGTAATATAAATTGCACCATTTTTGATGGTTATTAAGGCAGAAAGAAGCGTTTATTAAATTAATGATGTATGTATAAAATAAAATATATTTTTAACACGTACTTCCAAAACACATTGGAAATAAGTCTTTAAGTACAAAATACATGAAAAATGAAAATGAAATTTTTTTGGCCGCGACGCGTACCACCTGGAGAGGCTTCGCGTACCACTAGTGGTACGCGCACCACAGTTTGGGATCCGCTGTGCTATAGGCGGTTAGTTTGGGAACCGTTGTGCTATAGGCGTAGAACAGAGACAGGTAAATAATGAAAGAATGGAGAGTTAAACAAAAAAAAAACTTAACCACATGGATAAAATGACCTTTCGTATACTAAATACATTTTTAATTATTTTGTGCTAAATTTAAGGGCATGAATTAAAGAAATTGCCTAGTAACGTAACAATTTTATTTATATAACAGAATAAAATTCATCAAAAATAGTGACGAGAAAGAAATGTACAAAAAATATTCAAATAAATTAGAGAAATATTCAAATAATATGGAGGAATATTCAAATAATGTGGAGAAATGTTTAAATAATGTAGAGAAATATTTAAATATTTTACGAAAAATATTCAAGTGAGGTACCAGAACCTAAATAAATTCAAATAATTTACAAAAATATTCAAGTGAGGTACCAGAACCTGAATAAATTCAAATAATTTACAAAAATATTCAAGTGATGTACAGAATCTGAATAAATTCAAGTTATTTCCAAAAATATTCAAATATTTTACGAAAAAGTATTCAAGTGAGGTACAGAATCTGAATAAATTCAAGTAATTTCCAAAAATATTCAAATAGAAGAAGGGTCTCTCATTATATGGCGACAAACAGTTTGTCTCGAATACTTCAATTATTTCTTGAGATCAGTTACCTCCCCTGTGTGAGGAAAAATTTTTTTCAATTGAGTCATCCCTCTTGGCGAGATTTGCCGCCAAAAACTAATCAGCACTACTCCTCATTAGGGTCCATGTGTGCAACAAATTTACATATTTTCAGCTAAAGTGGGCACAGAAAAGTGTGAAAGTAAAAATGCAATCTTTTCAGTCCCACTGCACTGTAAATTCCTGTATTTTACACTCCATGGACATGCCGGCACGGTGCCGTCGTGGTAAGGCGCGGAATTCGAGCTTCTTTTATGAACATAGATTTTTCCTGTTAGAGATCCATCCGATAGTCCATAAAAATATCTTTTACGCCTTATAACCAAAAATTGCATCAGTCCACCCACCCCCTTTAGTAATATAGTAAAAACTGTGTCAGTTGACCACTTCCGGTGCGGTACTTTAATGGTCAACTTATAGAGCAGTGTTTATCAACCGGTGGTTCGCGAACCCCCAGGGGTTCGCGTGATGTAGAAAGGGGGTTCGCAAAAATAATACGGCAATGGCGGAAGTTTCACTTGATAACTTAAAAAAGAAGAAAAAAATATATGAATTAGGACGGAGGGGAGAAGTGATTTTTTAAGTAAATGGTTTTTTTCAAATAATGCTTAAAAGTTGTAGACTGCAATAGGCAACATACGCCATATTTTGAAATGCACTCATTTCTAGTGTTACCTGATTTCGAAAATTTGAGTCTCAAAGTGGTATCGAAAGATACTTATTGATTTATTTTAAATTTTGAACTTACGTTTCTCTTACCATTTCCCACTTTTTCCTCAATAGCACGAAGAAAGAATCGGAAATACAAAAACTTACTAAAATGTAAAATTTTGAATTATTTTCGTCTAATTTCTCATATATAGACCTCAAAGTAGAACAGGAAGATAGTTTTTCATTAATTTTAAACTTTTCACTCACATTTATCACACGTTATTCGAACTTTGTGTACTTCAACCTTAAAATGAAACCAAACGATATTTATCGATTCAAAATTTTGTATGCTTATTTCCCATGCCACAACTTTTTCACACTACAGTGAAACCCCGATTTTACGTCCCCCGAATCTACGTTTTTCCCGTATTTTCCGTTTTTTTCATCAGGTCCCAGTTTTTCCGTATACTAACAATGTTAATTTCACCCGGATTATAAGTTTGTCATATATGAAATTTCCCGCATTTTACATTTTAACTGGAATGTGAAAAAAAAAATGTTCTAAAATAAGCAATATTTTTCCGGCTGTACTTTTCGTCAGCCGATGAAGATCAACAAAAAGAACCGGAAGCACAGCCCGCCCCTTCTTTCACTATTGCAATGAAGAGCTTACAAATAGTGAAAGACTATTTTCTTTCTTATAAAGACCAGGGAAAAAACTTGCAACGTATTACAATCCTAGAAGATGCTGCATTCACTTTGAACTCAATGACTAAAAAACAATCCGCTATTACGGATTATTTTCAGCCTAAACGCCAGGAATCGCATCTAAATGTGTTAAAATTATCTTAAAGTGGTATGTATAATAATGTTCTTTTCGTTATATATATATATTATACCTTTTGAAAGAGTCATCTTTACTACCTTTAGTTTTTTTCTATTTGATTTTTGCATTCTATGTATTTCCCGTATTTTACGTTTTTCCCGTATTTTACGTTTTTTTGCCCAGTCCTTTGAGAAACGTAAAATCGGGGTTTCACTGTATCAGGAAAATAGTTTTTTTAAAGATATTTTTTGCGACACATGTTTACTGCCCTATTAATAATTCAAAATGAACAAATTAAAAAAAAAAGTAATTTTAGTTCTTGTTTAAATTTAGTTGTTTTGCAATTGTATTAACATTTTTTGTTATGAACTATTGTGCAATATGGAAAATAAATATGCTAACAAATTTTGTAGTTTTGTTACCCGTTACTAATAATTACAGAAGGGGGGTTCTCAGGGAACAAAAGGTTGGGAACCGGGGTGAAGGGCTGATTCCGTTCCTGGCAAAAGTGGTCAACTTAGACAGGTGGTCAACTTATAGAGGGTGAGATGGAGGGTGAAGAGCTAATTCCATTCCTGTCGAAAGTGGTCAACTTAGACAGGTGGTCAACTTATAGAGGGTGAGATGGAGGGTGAAGGACTAATTCCATTCCTGTCGAAAGTGGTCAACTTAGACAGGTGGTCAACTTACAGAGGGTGAGATGGAGGGTGAAGGGCTAATTCCATTTCTGTCGAAAGTGGTCAACTTAGACAGGTGGTCAACTTATAGAGGGTGAGATGGAGGGTGAAGAGCTAATTCCATTCCTGTCGAAAGTGGTCAACTTAGACAGGTGGTCAACTTATAGAGGGTGAGATGGAGGGTGAAGGGCTAATTCCATTTCTGTCGAAAGTGGTCAACTTGGACAGGTGGTCAAATTACAAAAGTGGTCTACTTTACAGGTTTTGCTGTATATTTAATCATACACATAAGGCTTTAAAAGGTTCGAATTTTCACGATT
Source organism: Octonoba sinensis (assembly GCA_038502835.1). NCBI lineage: Eukaryota > Metazoa > Arthropoda > Arachnida > Araneae > Uloboridae > Octonoba > Octonoba sinensis. The sequence continues at coordinate 17,126,245 of CM076604.1, forward strand.
CCACCGAAGTTTTTCGAATATTCCGGGGCAGAAGTCTCCTGCCCGGATTACTTTCAAAAAGGTTTTCTTTGAAATTTTAATGTTCTAATTTCCCTCCTATCCGCCTTTATTTCTACCCCAGCAATATTATAGTTTTCTTTTATGTTATTTATTTCTAACTTTATCCCTTAACAATGCATAAAATCGTTAAAAGAAGGCAGAGAGGTAAATATTAGGGCTCGACCGATGGCATTTTTTGGCCGATGGGCCGATGCCGATTGTTGGCCGATTGTTACGAGGTCGGCCGATGGCCGATTGCCGATTATTTTCCTCTTCCATCGGCCGATGGCCGATGGAAAAAATTCGCTTTTAACCACTATGCTTATCAAAAATGTCACATAAATCATTTATTTATTTTAATGTTTATAAAAACATAAATGCATTATTCAAGCACCATAAAACTGTTACTGTTTGGAAGAAGTTTTCATAATAATTAAAACTAAAAGAATCACTCGCGATTCTAGTAAAGTAATTAAAACTATTTGGTGGTAAAAAAATAGCTATATCAGAGGATTTTTAATTATTTTTTCTTATCCTTTCAAAAGAAGTCAACTACTATTGGATCGGATCGGGTCTTCTTCCCTTTCCTCCAACATTTTCTCTTTGTAGCACCTGCACTGCAAATGACAAGTGCAGCTGCTTTTATTTTCTTATTTTTGTTTTCATGGGGAGGAATGTAGATGTTATAATACAGGCTAACAAATAATGAGGGTTTGTATCTAACAAAATTGTCAACACCCCTCGGATTTTTTTCGTAATTTTTCCTCCGTTTTTGAAAGAAAAGCTGGAACGATTCTGTTTATTTTTATTATAAAAATTATTTTAACTAAAAATAGATCTTCTTATAAAATATAAATAAAATATTAAAAAGTTTCGCTAGCAGTAACACCCCCCCCCCCCCCCCCCAATGTTCATAACCAAGAAATACTGAATATTACTTCAAGAACAGACGTGATATTTTTTTGTCATTACCAATAAATGAAGGGACCGTCTTAAGAACCAATCTTATTAGCTTTTTTTCTTGTGAGTTGAAAATTACACTAAAATACCAGACATATTCTTTATATTTTTATGAGCACAATGTAAGGTCACCGAAATAAACCAATATTTTGTAACGTGAAAAATATTTTGAGCACCAGCAGTTTTCTGTTGACAAATAATCTTCTGAAAAAACACGTGATCAATTATAAAAATTAAGATGTATTTTGAAAAAAAAAAATATATATAAATATATATATATATATATACGTTGTCAATTTTTGAAATAAAGAAATTGTAGCATTTTTATTAAGATATTATTCCACCCTGTCTCGCGAACTCGTTTTTTAAGAATTACGTTTTTGAAAATTGTAAGTCGAACTTGAACCACATAAAATTTTGATCAATAAACATTTATATACTGAAGAATTGATTCATATTTTTTATCAATATGTTCAATGTTGTAAACTAACAATAAAAGAACAAGAAATATTCGAAACTGAAAGCAGATGCAACGAGATTGTTGTACAACAGCAGAAAAACTGTCAACTGTCGTAACACGTGGCATCGAAGCAAAAAAAAAAAAAATTATGCTTAAAAAACGGGGTTGTTTACACGGGGAAAAATTAAAATAACTATCGTATAAAAAATTAAGATGTATTTTGAAAAAAATATGCATTGATCAATCTTTGAAAATAAAGAAATGCTAACATTTTTACGAAGGTATTATTAAATCCTGTCACGCGAGCTCGCATTTTGAGAATTCAATTTTCGAAAATTGCAAGTCGAACCTTGACACATAAAATTTCGATCAATAAACATTCATACTGGAAAATCGTTTCTTATTTTTGATCATTTTAGCCTACTTTCCCGTAAAAGTAAAAAAAATAATAATAAAGCATGAAAGAAGGCTTAATGTATCGTGAAAATATCGTTAAAAATCAAGAAAAGTCAAAAATAAGTTAGGTAATTAAAAAAAGATTGAAAAATAAAAAATTTGAAAGTAGGGTTTTGAGATGGGGAAAAAGTGTCTGTCGGTCTGTCTGTCTGTCGGTCTGTCTGTCTGTCTGTCTGTCGGTCTGTCCCCCCCTAATAACTTTTGAACGAATTGTCCGATTCGAAAAATTCTTTTTGCATTCGAAAGATCTCGGTGAGGACATCTAATTTCCATATTTTACTTTTTGATTTGAACAATTTTTTGTTCAATTTTGAACAGTTCAAAAAATTTTAACATTAGCGCCTATGGGCGAAAATGAAGCAAATTATGTAAAATTTGGGTACAAGATCCAAGTTCCCATGAACAAGCTCACTGGAAGAAGTTCTTGGCGTGAAATATTGATTTGAACAATTTTTGTTCATTTTTGAACAGTTCAAAAAAAATTAACATACCGCCTACGGGGAAATTTCAATCCTATATAATTCCTGATCTAACGGACCGATTTGCTTGGAACAAACTTTATCGGAAAGCTCTTATGACGTAGAACATGTACAAATAGAAAGTTAATCCAGAACTAACGAGCCTATTTTCCTATGAAATTTTTTGATCGGGATTTTCAAGAATATTTTTGAATCAATGAATGATTAAATGAATAAGCAAAATAATGAATGAATAAATGAGCGACTAAATACATGAATGACTTAATAAATGAATGATTGAATGTCTATTAACCGTTGAAAAAGGTATATTTGAACCAATTAAGAACTAAAACTAAACGAGAAAAACAGAGAGAGAGAGAGAGATAGCTAGATTATAAATTTGAATTCGGTGTATACGGGAAAGTAGGCTCGTATAGTTCTAGACGGAACTTCTTGTTGTTTTCTATGTTGTAAACTAAAAATAAAATAATGAGAATAACCGCACACTAAAAGTAGATGCAACGAGATTGCTGCACAATTGCAAAAAAACTGTAACACGTGGTATGGAAGAAGGAGAAAAAAAAACGGCTAAGAGAAAAAAGTTTAAGCGGGTAAAATTATTATCGTACTTTCATTGAGTTGACTTTGTATTGTTTACAATTTCGGAATAATAAGAAACAGGACAAACTAAAAGCAGATGGTATAAGATTATTGCGCAATGACATCTAATGCACTAAGTCATTATTGAGCGAAAAACGGACAAAATGAGGCAACTAACCTAGTGCGAATAACAAATAGCACTCATATGACGCCTCTATTACTTTTACTTTAAGGGGGGAAATGCGTTTAAAAGTCTAAAAAAATTAATTTTTTTTCTTCATAAATCGATTCTACAACTATTCAATAATATACCTTGAAAATTTCAAAGCAAAATTCCAAGTCGTTTAAACGTTATAAGCATTTGAGCGAGCGCCCCTTTTGGAGCAGTTGAGCAGGTAGTCTCTCATGAATGACCTGAAGGGTATTAGAGAACGTTAGCAGATGTCCTTTTATTTTTTTTAACAATTGAGACCTTTGGATAGAAATTTCTATAAGTATTAGTATCGATAAGTATTAAAAAAAAAAGATTCATTATTGCCTTAAATTCCCCCCCCCCCCCCCCTTCAATACCACTCTTCTCTTCAAAAGCGTTTTTCTCGAAATTACTTTTTCGAATTTGCGTACACTCTAGCTCGCAAAGTTTTTGATCAATCCTTATCAAATTTAGCATACATTTTCTTTATATATACGCGCTTTAGTTGAACTAGAATCATAAACATCTCTTTACTTTTACTTTTTTATTGTAAGAAAAGAACAATAATAATTTTTAAAAAAAACGGTTAAAAATCGTATTTAATTTCCCCATTCAAAAAAAAAAAAAGAAATTTTTGGAGGGTTTTTTTTGTGATGATTTTGACCTGAAGGGTATTAGAGAACGTTAGCAGATGTCTTTTTATTTATTTTTTTTAACAATTGAGACCTCGGATAGCAATTTATATAAGTATTAGTATGCATTAAAAAAATTGATTCATTACTACCTTAAATTTACCTTCAATACCACTCTTTTTTTCAAACGCGTTTTTCTCGAAACTACTTTTTTCGAATTTGCGTACTCTAGCTCGCAAAGTTTTTGATCAATCCTTATCAAATTTAGCATACATTTTCTTTATATATACACGCTTTAGTTGAACTAGAATTACAAACATATCTTTATTTTTACTTTTTTTATTGTAAAAAAAAGAATAAAAGAACGGTTAAAAATCTTAATTAATCTTCCCATTCTAAAGAAAAAAAGAAATTTTCAATTTTTTGTGACGATTTTAGTTTAACTAGAAGAGACACTGATAAAAAAAGTTGATTTAAAAAAAAATTGATTTTAGATAAAAAATTGTGCCCTCCAGGATGTACGCAAACTGCCGACCCGGGTGGCGATTACAGTGTGCAGCAGCCGATATCTCCCGGATTTTTCAAGAAAAATGTTTGAAAATTCCAGTAAATGTTCCTCAATCTATCTATAAAATGACCTCAAAATCTCAATAAAATATATTTATTCTTTATACGTTAAAAAAATTCATAAAAATTGCTCTTAATACGCCGTTTTACACGTATTTCCCCCTTTAACATATTCTATTTCGCTAGCATTCTGTTCAAAGAGAAATAATTTCAATAATGAAGGTTTTCGGGCAGCGATCGATTAAACTATTTTCCCGAATATTTTATCAAATACACTTTGTAGAATGACATTATTTTTGTGCTTTTTTTTTAACTGATGTGCTGCCTGTTATTGTCTGGAAGTAGAAATTTAGCTATTTAGAGGAAAAAAGTAAGTTAAAGACAGAGAATGTTTTCTGGAAAGTTGTCCCTGCGAAAAGCATCGGCCTTGCATCGGCTTTTCGATGTTTTTTAAGGCCGATGGGCCGATGTTTTTATAAAGTTAACATCGGCTGCCGATGCATCGGTCGAGCCTTAGTAAATATTATTCAGAATTATTCAACCTTAAACTTTTTCAGTTGATTTCAAACACAATCGAAAAGAGCAAATGTAATCACAAGAGATATTATTTTAATTTTCCTGATCAACAACTATTGGTTGAGGCAATAAGCATACGTTACATTTTGTTACTGATTAAACATACATCAAATATCCGGGTTCAGTGCTCGTGAAGTATACACAAATTTTTCAAATACAATTACCACACAATAACAAAACCAAATAATTAATTTACTTAAGCTTAATTGAGTGAATCGGATAATTCAACTCCAGTAAATTCATTGAAGCATCGCGTTATTTTTAGCGAAAATGCTTTGAATCTTCTATTCCCACCCACACACACGATTACTTTACAACTAGTAAATTATTTATAAAATGTTAAATAAACTATCGATACATGTTATTCAAGCGTTGCAAAAATGCGAAAAATGCCATTCCTGACTTTAAACTACTTAATTCCACAGAAGACATGTTTTAAATACATTTATTTTAAACGGATGTTGGTTCTTGCAATCCCGGTAGCAGAAATCGTGCAGCACGGCAGCGAGCGCTGCAGATTTATATTGAAGCTTGCAGATTAATTAGCCACCTTACAAAAATTTTGTTACTTCATTTTCTCATAGCTTGCATTAATTGCACGTTCAATTTTATATTTTATTAATTTATTTATAAATCGAATAATTATAATACTTATTTATTCTCTGCATGTATCATTGTTCTATGTCAACTATTTTAAAATGCATAGTTTGCTATTTTTTATGACTGTAAATTTGGTTCCACATCGTTTGGTACCGCAGATAAATTTTGACTTCTGAAACTTGTGCTGCAGATTGATAGAAAATTCTACTACTGGGCTTGCAATGAAGTGGAACTAATTTGAAGTAAAAAAAAAAGGAAACTATAATAGTTTTTTTTTTTCGGAGGTTTCTTTTAACACTTTTTACTGTTGTATTTCAACTAAAAAAATTTTAATTGCAAAATATACGAAATTATTTACACTAAATCTTCCCAGATTGGACTAAAGAGATAATAATAATTCGAGCATATTTTTAGAGAAAAATGTAGCAGCGAAGGGGCCGTTCATAAATGATGTCACGCTTTTTTCCCATATATTTGACCCCCCTCCCCCCCTTTGTCACACTTCAGTGTACCCCCTCCCCCTTTGTCACATGTGACGCTATGTTGTATGATGTCACACTACTTGTTCCCCTATCCCCTCCCCTTGTCACAATTTCACGAACCCCCCTTCCCCCCCTCGAAGCGTGACATCATTTATGAATGATCCCGAATATTATCGGCTTAAATTTCTCAATTGTTTCTCTCCTTTTTACATTTATTTATTATTATTTTTTTTAATCAGCAGATCTTTCTGATGTCAGCCTCTAGCGCACGCTTTGTTTCATATTTCTTGACATTTCTCAGGCTGAAGCAAAACATAGCACAATTCCGCGATTTTCAACTCGATTTTAGATAAAGTTAGCATAATTCCATGCTTTTCCTCCTTTTTTTTGGAAATAATTCTGAAATTTTCCGACTTTTCCCGCTTTCATCGACAATCGACAATAACCAGAATTCTTCAAATTTTAAGTGGTGTTTTTTTTTTTTTTTGGTCGAAATTCCTCGAATTGCCAGGTTTAATTGGAAATTAGTTATTTCATTATACAAAAACTTCTAAAGATTTATATTACGCTTAAAACACGAATCCTTGTTTTGTGAAACGGGTTTCCGTTTCTCTACATTCTGTATCAGTCTAGAACTACATTTTAAAATCTTTTCTCGACGTAATATAAGCTTCTAAGCATGTGAAGTGAAACACAGCATTAATCCTTTGAATATCAAGAAGACTCATATAGGGTCCGGCAAAGGAACCCTGACGGTTTGTAGCCTACTATAAAAGTAAGTTGACCACTTGTGGTGCAGCACTTTAGTCAACTTAGACAGGTGGTCATCTTAAAAAGGTGGTCAACTATGAAAGAAGGCTTAATGTATCGTAAAAATTTTTTCAAACATTAGTTTCAAATACAGTAAAACCTGTAAAGTTGACCACCTTTGTACGCTGACCACCGGTCTAAGTTGACCACTTTCGTCAGGAACGGAATGCGCCGTATGTTTTATAATGGAGGGAAACCTCTTAACTTGACCACCTGACTATATTACGCCAAATTTGGGTGAAAAAAACCTTTGTAAGTTGACCGCCTAATTATTTCTATATTAATTCGTTTATCCATTTTTGCGAAGATAAAAAAACTATAATAACTTCTCCAGGGTATTCTCTATGCTATAATGTTAGAATAGTATTTGTCTGGATGGATGAAACATCATGTAAAGTTTGCCTAAACTTCTTTGTGAGTTAATCATATGGGAAAACGACTATGAGCATTCTTTTATTCTTTAAATAAGTTTCCTCTTTTTACTTCTATCTAATGTAGCCATTATGAAATTATGTATTTTTAGGAAATCTATACTACCATACAAGGAAGTTACATGATTAATAAGATATTTATCTTTATTTTAACTAAGTACTTTTCTTTTAAAGTTGTATACGAGCACTGTAAGTCATTCAGGTTAAATTTCTCTCATAATGATATTTTAAATAATTGTGGAAAAAAAAAAAAAATTACTACAGTCGACGCTCGATATAACGACCATCTGCGTCCCACAGAAAAATGTCTTTATAACGAGTGGTCGCTATAAGAGATGGAATTTTCCTTTAAATATATACATGCATCATGCATATTAAGTGTTTCCATTAAAATTGGTAGTTTTAAAAAGATTCCAACTAAATTATTTTTGGAATTTTTATGTTTGGAATTAGAATTTAGAAAAAAATATCAGTGCAAAATATTATAACAAAATATTAAACAGATTTTAAAGTAGAAAATATAGGGAAAAAAATTTCATTCACATTTCTGGAAGCAGAACTTCTGAGCTGACATGACGCCTGGTATGCAGAGGCGCAGCTAGGTAGAGGTAAGGAGGGACAGCTGTCCCCGGGCGCAGCGTCAAAAGGCGCCAAATTAATGTTAATTTGTTTTATTTTTTAATGCGAAAAGAAAATTATTTGAACTGAAGATCTGCAAATCTTATTGGGAATAACCAATGTAGAATAAGAGTGCGTGGGAAATTAGAAAAGTAATTTTGCGAAGCCAAATTGTCCCCATTTTCCCCTTAGAAGTGAATGGTCGCTAATAAGAATGAAAGTTAAAAGGGCTGCTTTTCAGAACTATTTATCATTTAGGAGGCATAAAAGTTTTTAACTCCCTTTAGGGCCGCCCCTAGGGGCACAGGGGGGCGCATAATCTTCAGTTGTCCTCGGGCGCTGAAAACCCTAGCTACGCCTCTGCTGGTATGGTCGCTGTATCGGATTAGACGATTCAGAAAGGTCGCTATACCGAAAGCAAATTCACATAGAGTTCATAGGGATAAAGTTGGGACTTTTACCACTGGTCGTTATAATGGAATGGTCTTTATAATGTGTGGTCGTTATACAGAGCGTTGACTGTATTTTACTTTAATGTTGATACATGAAGCTATATTTTAATTAGTTACAATTGAATAAATGCAGTGTAAAAAATAGCAAAATATATATATATATATATTCCTCTATAAGTTGACCACCTGTTTAAGTTGACCACTAAAGTGCTGCACCTCAAGTGGTCACCTTACGCAGGTAACTGTGGCAAAATGGCTCTAAAACAAAGGATTAGTAAATAAGGACATACTTCTTCACGGATGTCATAATTAAACGGATTTGTTCTTTTATTTGCAAGTCCAGACATTACAAATGTCTGTCATTCGCTCTAGAAAAACGACTTAAAAAAATAAAAGATAATGCCACGCTTGGAGCAACTAATAGATGGAGAAAAATGCAACTAAATGAATGCTTAGACCTGTCGCTTCGGGCGCCCTCTGTCGTCTCATCAAAGGTGCAAGTTATAATTTCGAAACGCTTCAATTACAGTGAAGAATCTGGGCTTTAACCGAATTAATAGAATTTTTGGAACATTGGCGGACAACTGATGAGGTCAACTGAAAAGCAGTCTACAGTTTAAAATAATCTATCAATCATAGATTTTGCATCATCAATTGCTATTTTTGCTGCAGGAAAACCACAAGGTAGTCTACTAATCTAGTGGCCTTCTAATTCTTTCGACTCCCGGAACCATTAAACTGTCTTTTTCGAGAAACACTATCTTACTGTTAAAAAAATGTATCTTAAAATAATATTAAAAGCACATCAATTTTTTTACAAGTAACTGGAGCAACTTTTTTGAATTGCTCCACTCCAGCTCCGTCCCGATTTCTAAGTACTTGCTCGAAAACTGCTCCCACTCCGCTCGGTGCTCCGAAGAGTTTTGATTGGAATCATATGATTTATCACCTTTGATAGAAATCGTATCTTTAATAGGAATCACGTGATTTATAAACTTAAGTAGGAATCATATGATTGATAAACTTAAATATTAATCATATGATTTATAAACTTAAATAGGAATCATATGACTTATAAAGGTAAATAGGAATCATATGATTTATCAACTTAAATAGGAATCATATGATTTATCAACTTAAATAGGAATCATATGATTTATCAACTTAAATAGGAATCATAGGTATGATTTATCAACTTAAATAGGACTCACAAGTAAGATTTATCATCTTAAATAGGAATCATAGATATGATTTATCATCTTGATTAGGAATCATATATATGATTTATCGTCTTAAATAGGAATCATAGGTATGATTTATCATCTTAAATAGGAATCATAGGTATGATTTATCATCTTAAATAGGGATCATAGGTATGATTTATCATCTTAAATAGGAATCATAGGTACGATTTATCATCTTAAATAGGAATCACAAGTATGATTTATCATCTTAAATAGGAATCACAAGTACGATTTATCATCTTAAATAGGAATCATAGGTATGATTTATCATCTTAAATAGGAATCATAGGTATGATTTATCATCTTAAATAGGAATCATAGGTACGATTTATCATCTTAAATAGGAATCACAAGTATGATTTATCATCTTAAATAGGAATCACAAGTATGATTTATCATCTTAAATAGGAATCATAGGTACGATTTATCATCTTAAATAGGAATCATAGGTATGATTTATCATCTTTATTTTCCTAATTTAATAATTTTGTTTATGTATGTTAAGTGGATACAATTTAAAAGTTACTTGTAGACCATTTATCTTTTCAGAAAGAAGGTATCTTTCGCTTTTAGTAGAGCCAAATTAATCATATACGGCATGCACATTACTGGAAAGGTTAGCATTATTTTATATCTTCTTATGTACCTTGTAAATTAAGTTTAAACTTTCAGTTTTTTCCACGTTTATTATTACTATATAGATTAAAAATATACCACAACAGCACATAATGTTCTCATATGAGGACACCAATTTTTCTGAAAATAAATTTATTACTCCACAATACTGTCATGCCAAATGGGTTTGTAACACACCGAAATGTTTTTTTATAACTCAAAAGAAAAATTCATGAAGCTGCGTTTCCCCCCAGGGGTTCGCGAAGAGTAGAAAGGGATGTTCGCGAAAATAATATTGTAGTGGCGGAATTTTTAATTGATAACGTAAAAGAACAAACGAAATAATAAATTAACCTATAAATGGACAAAGCGAAAAAATGATTTTTTATAAATTGTTTTCCAGATGCTGCAGAAAAGTTGTGGACCGATATTGGATGCATATACGAAGAAAATTTAAAATGCACTTTTTTTTTCTTTTTTACTTTGGTCTGATTTCGAAAATTTGGATCGCAAAGGTGTACCGGAAGATATTCGTTGATTCATTTTAAATTTTGAACGCACATTTATCGTGGTTTTTCCAACTTTTTCCGCGTCAGTGGGAAAAAAAAAAAAAAAAGAAGAAGTCGAAAAATATGAAAATTTACTAAAATGTGTACGCATATCTCTCATGTCATTCCATGACTTTTTCACACCATCGAGATAAAAATAGTTTTTGCGAATACATATGCTTACTCCCTATTAATATTTCAAAAAGAACAACTAATCAGAAAGTAATAATTAAAAAAAGTGTTTGATTTCTTATAGCTTTATTCTAGACTAGCGGTACCCGCAACGGCGTTGCCCGTGCAAAGTTAAAATTTCGTGAAGGGTCCGTTTTGATTGATTTGAATTTGTGAAGGGTCCGTTTTGATTGATTTGAATTTTGTGAAGGGTCCGTTTTGATTGATCTGAATTTGTGAAGGGTCCGTTTTGATTGATTTGAATTTTGTGAAGGGTCCGTTTTGATTGATTTGAATTTTGTGAAGGGTCCGTTTTGATTGATTTGAATTTTGTGAAGGGTCCGTTTTGATTGATTTGAATTTTGTGAAGGGTCCGTCTAGATTGATTTGAATTTTGTGAAGGGTTTGAAAACGGACCCGAATTTCCTCTGACACGATCCCTGAATCGTTAATGTATATTATACACTGAAAAAAGAAAAGAAATAAAAGAAAAAAGGATTAAAAGAAAAGAAGTAGAAGCAAGTGATCCTAGTTAATGACAATATTCAGTACTTTTTAAAAAATGTTGCTTGAAGGATTGCATAAACACACGCCGCACAGCTATCTTACTTTATAAATTAACTTTCCAAGCGAAGAAATGCATTCAGAATCCAAAATTTAAAAAAAATACATAAATTAAAAAACAGGCAGAAATAGATGATTTTCGAAAAGATGACTTTCGCTTTAATTTTTCACCGACAAAACTCGTTTAGCTAGATTGGTTATTTTGTCAAAGTTTTTTTTATCGTCTGAAGGTGATTTTTTTTTTTTTTTTTTTTGTTTCTTTCAGTTGAAAGTGAACACTTTTTTCGGTGCATTAAGCATACGTGACTGACTGTTGCTATCGTTTTCGAGCAACAAAGCCTCTGTTTATGACGTCACACAAACGATTATGGCAGCTGAATCTGTGTAGCATGTTTGATTAGGTTATTGACATTGAGCACTAGAAACTTTTCGCTGTGAAGAACGAAAAAAAAAATCTTTAAATGATACAAACACATTGTGGAACTGGAGTTTATAAAATTTCATCGATATTTGCATCAAGATATAGACTTTTGATAATGTTATTCTAATTACGGACGAACAATAGAACAATAGCTCAAACAGGAAAATAATTTCGCTTGACTAATACATCAAGTGTTTAGCATAATTCTATGATAATTCACTCTAAATTCAACTGACGCCGAAATTATTTTCCTGTTATGATTATTGATATTTTATGAAGAGGATGTTGAAGAAATCATTTGAAATGTTTGAAAATAGCACTGAAATTTCTGAAAATTACTATTTATTTATATATTTTATTTTTTAAAGAAAATGTTTCTAAGCGTCATTTCATTCAATCCATATTTTTGTAAGCACCTTTTAATTCAAGCAACCTTTCAAATAATTTTCATCAAAAACGTTTCTAAGCGTCATTAAAATTAAATAATCACACATTTAATTATACTTATATACTTGACTGAGGAAATGGAAAATAAATAAATAAAATAATAACAATCACTACATTTTGAAGATTTTGCACTATTTATCATCTACGAGACCAAAAAAACAAATACGTCTTAAAAAATATATTTTGCATGCAAACTACGCAAAATAAATAAATAAATAAATAAAATACAGGTATGTATGCATAAAGAGAAATAAAAATATATTGTATGCAAACTAAACAAAAAAAGCAATTAATACGTTATAAAATGTATAACAATTGCTATATAAATGTTAGCAAGAGAAATTATTTTTTATTGTAACTTAATTTCATAGAATGCTTGTACAAGCCGCATTTTTTACCTTCCTACAGTATCAACATTTATCACCACCCCCTCAGGACCGGGCCAGGGGTGCCCATGCCCCCCAAGTGCAATGACAAATCCCACTCAGTTCGTCCTTTCCGAATACCGGATATCCGGTATCACTTGCCTGCCGAACATATACCGGATTTCCTGCTCTGATGTTTCAAACCTGCAAATTCTGTACATATTTTTAAACACCCTACAGGCCACAGGTTGCAAATACTTACTAAGATTGCAGTTTACACCATATTTACAGAACATACTAATTAATTAAATTTTAATAACAAAATATGACATGCCGGATAATCGGATATTTCGCGCAATGACTGAATCAGATACCGGATATTTTAAAAAATGTCGGATACTGGACACCCGATGCATACAAAAAAATTCGTCTGAAAAAAATCCCCTGCCCCCACCCCGCCCATTCGGATGGCGCAATACTGACATGATCCCCCTGTGGGGCCAGTGGTGTAGTCGAGGGGGACGCAGGGGGACAGCGTCCCCCCCCCCCAAACTTATTACATTTTATTATAAGCGTCCCCCGATTTTGATTTCAATTGCTTATCTTCGTATGCATATGCCACTTTTTTTTTTTTTTTTCAGGACTAAACTATTAGTGGGCACCCCTGCGATCGCTAATTTTCACTAATGGCTCTTCATTGGTCAAATGTTTCGGAGCTAGATGGCGCTATATACGAACAACATCTCACGCGCCTTTTTTCGATATCAACAAATAGAGATTACCAGCCCGTTCTTCCGAGCATGTGTAGCGGAACCAAAGTGAAGTTTGATGACTTTCAGAAGAAAAATAAAAAAAAAGTTAAGCAGGACCCTCAAAAGGATTCGGGTGTAGACACTTTTGTTACGTTTCCTGATTTTCCCATCTAAGCTAGCGTAGCGGAATCGTGCGAGTTATTCCGTGACGTCATTTCAAAAGATTTTCGAAGTATCGTCTGCATCCGAAGCATTAGCGAAAGTATTCGGAAGAGCACTTCTCTAGGTGGAACAAATGATAGAAGTTCTTTTGAAAATGGCTTCTCGCGAAAGGAAAAATATAATAAGTATTTTTGCGTTGCCATGCTTGTACAATTTGAAGCAATTGATGCTTTTATTGACCTTTTAATTTTCTTGTCATCTCAGAAAGTGGTTTCGTTTTGGTATTTTCCTTCCATGTCCGGAATTTTTTTTTTTCATTTTTGATTTCAATGCATTATATTGCTCTAAATTGATTAAGAAGTGAAATTAATGATAATGAAAATCATAGATATTTTAAGCGCTCCCATGAGAGTGCTGCCATGTCAAATATAACAAAGTATGTCGATCATGTGGAGCATTTAAAAATATATTTCCTATAAAAATAATTAATACTGTTTTTTTTTATTCTGTAAGAGCGAAGAATGTCGATCATGTGGAGTATTTAAAAGTATTTATCCCATGAAAATTTAGTACATGAAAAACGAATACTGTTTTTCTCCGAAACAGCAAAGTAAGGGAAAGGAGGGTAAGAGCACGCAGTCGGTTAAGAGTACGCAGGGACTTTTTTCCCTGTTGGCAACACTACAAGTAGAAGCGAGTGTGATCAACTCAACCAATGCCCCCTGCATCAGGAAGCCCGTTAACAGGCAAGTCACGTGATCAGCAGAAGGCCAACCTCTGTCTCCGTTGCTAAACACGATGAGTGAAAAAAAAAAAACGCTTCGCTTCACGCTTATTTCTTTTCAATTGACTGCTACTTAAAATAAATCAATATTTGTAAAGAAAAAAAACAGAATAATTAGAAATAATAATTAGAAATAATAAAAAACATACACCAAAAATTCAGTCATTCCAAAATATCTTGTACATTATCTGTTTCTTTTAACGCTCATCTTAAATTCATTAGTTGATAACTTTTCATCTAAACCCATTTTTAATTAAACCCTCAGCCTTTATTTTATCTACGCTATGATGTTTTTATTTAATAAGAAAAAATAAAATCTTGTCTATTTTGAAAAGCAATCCAATATAACTATATTGACATTCTCTCATATATTTTCATGAAGGAATTATCTTCTCAAACGTTCTATATGAATTTGCAATTTATTTATATATTTATTTTTCATGTTAATATTTAACACTTGGAAGAAAGTAATAACCTAAAATTCGGTACTATTTCTATCAGAACTCTTAAAAGTGTAGAATAAACTTAGACATTGTTTGTAAAAATTTTACTACAAGCTGTATCTTTTTTTTCTTGTGTTTTAAGCAACCAAATTTGATATTTACTGTTGAATTTCAATATAATATTAAACTGATTTCTAGCCAAAAGAATACACTTTATACAAATATAATGCACCTTGTGTAATAAAACTTGTGAAACGTTGGACTATGTATGAACTTGTGAGGGAGGTTATGTAGAAAAATAATGTATATTGGTATATTGCAGTTTCCTATCATTAGAATAAATACCTCTTTTCTCAAAAGTCCCTTTAATTTTTGAGCTCTACTCGTATTTGAGCTGTGGGTAAGGGATTATTCATAAAAGATGTCACGCTTCGAGGGGGGGGGGGGGTGTTCGTGAACTTGTGACAAAGTGTGACAAGGGGAGGGGAGGGGGTAACAAGAAGTGTGATATTCTGCATTATACACCATAGCGTGACGTGTGACAATGTGGGGAGGGGGTCCGCTGAAGTATGATTGTGACAAAGGGGGGGGGGGGGTCAAATATATGGGGAAAAAGAGGGACATCATTTATGAACGGCCCCTAAAATCTTTAAAATATTGAAATCCCTTTTAAAATAAAACATGGAAGAGTCATTCCACATAATTTTTGTGTTACTTACTTTAAATGTTTGAACAAAATTTTGGTGTATTTAATTTTGAAAATATTAATGAAAAGTTTTCAAAATTTTTTATTACACTCCGTACATTTGGAGCAACAGTGATACAAAATTTCTTTTCAGTAGAGTCAATAGTTTATTATTTAAAAAATATTACAATTTTGATAAGTGCGGGACATTTTTGATGTCCCGTGCGAAGCAAAATTTTAATATTCAAACTGTGGCTCTAGCTGCACAAAATGTTCTAAAAAATTTTGAAACCTTTGCATTAATATTTTCATAATTAAAAATGATACCAGATTAAATAAATATACCAGAATTTTTGCTCAAAAATGTTCCGCACGTAACACAAAAATAAGGTGGAATCATCGTTCATAAATGATGTCAGGATTTTTTCCCATATATTTGACCTCCCCCCCCTATCACAAAGTGTCACACTTCAATATACCCCCTCCCCCCTTTGTCACATGCCACGCTATGTTGCATAAGCATGATGTCAGACTTCTTGTTACCTCCGCCCCTTGTCGCTACGTCACGACGCCCCCCCCCCCTTTGAAGTGTGACATCATTTAAAAATGATCCCTATGCTGTATGCACACAATATAATACAGTGAGTAACCTACCCCCTAAACTATAGATAAAACAGAGCATATTTATTATTGGTGACAGTACTCTTAAACAAAATTATGAACACTAAAGAAACGAATAAAGAGTAGTACGTTAAAAGGAATTGTACATTAAAGCGTTCAAAAATAATTGTAATTAATAAATAGTAATATTAAGAACACTAAAACAGCTTAGTAATGAGTTTTTAACTCAAATGTCATGTGTATGCAAAACGATCAAGAACCAAAATCAAGTTTTCTAACTTTATCAAATATGATAATCATAGTTAAACCTTGTCACACATAAATGACATACAAACTAACAAATAGATCAAGTCTGAATACTTTCAAATTGCTAAAGGAGGAAAGTTGAAAGTCGTTCATGAAAATTAAAACTTATTAACCATAAAACTTTAATTCCACAGCATTAATGACGAATGATAATGTAACACATCGCACACCGGCAAGAACAGTGACATAATTCAAAAACGAAACACCTTCCAAAAACGGGATTTATATATTTCCAGTTTCTATTCTCTTCAAGTGAACTATAAATTAACGAATTTAATTACTTACTCTGGTACTATTCGATGGTTTGAAGTTGTTGCTCATCTTCTTTGATGTCCACACTTTTAAAAGAACTGGATCTTTCATAACTTCGAAATTGACACCTTCTGTCCGGAACCATAATTGCCTTTGCAGCCGTAAACGGCACACTTGTAAGGCATTTTAAAACTTTGAAAATTGATTACAAGAATATAATAGAAACGATAACCAACAAACATACAACAGTACCGGTAGCAATACAACACACTGCAATGGCAGATTTGATGGCCTTCTCAAAACCACGTGACATTATTTAGACTACTCCCGTGCAAAGGCTTCCTAGATATATGGGGCGCTGACTCAACACGTTTGTTTTCAGCTGGCTCAAGAGACCGCCATTGTTATTTTCATCCTTGCTTCGTTTATTTATCAGGTAAAATATGATTTCTGCATGTTGGCATGTAATTTTTCTGTGAAGAAATATTAATTTTTTTGTCAATAAAGGATTGATATTTGCTTTTTAAGTAGATATCCTTATGAGCTTTGTTCCGTTCCGAGCAACGCGGGCATGTCAGAATTTTACTATTGTGAATGCTACAGCCATCTATGGACAATTTTGAGGAGCAATACATCGGCGGGTAAGAGTACGCAGCTGAAAAATGGCTCGTACAAAATCCAGAAAAAGTTATAAACTTGTACGAACTTTCAGGGATTTTTAAAAAAGCATATAGCGGTACAGCCAGGGCTCAACTCTCAGAAAAGGCTTTCTGTGTTGCAGGTATTGAACCATACAACCCTGACATTATAAGTGGAGATCGCTATTCTCCTTCTCTAGTAACTTTAGCACCTTCGGATAACGATTGTGCAGTTGCACCTGAAGAGAATGAAGTCCCACCTTCCACTTCTCAGATACATGTCAGTTCCAGTCAATCGTGGCACTTCCTAGACATGAACAACGAGGAACTAAAAGGAAAAGAACCTCTCAAAAATCTGAGATCATGACTTCGTCTCCGTTCAAAAATTTGTTAAAGGAAAGGTAGAGAGAAAGAGAGAATTAGAAGAAGCAAAGGCTAATCGAGCTGCTATGAAAAGTTAAAGATGGGGCCAAAACTGGAAAAGGAAAAACCGTGAAAGCAAAGAAAAAACTTGTTCTGCATTGTTTCGACAACCCAGTTCCCTCAACAAGTTCAGCAAACAATGAGACGACAATATGAACAGGCTGCGAACAATCATATGATGAAGATTGGATCCAGTGTGGATTATGTAAGGAGTGGTGGCATGATGAATGTTCCAGTTACGAAGACACTGGAGCATTTGTATGTGACTACTGCTAAATTTTCTGAATGCGTACTCTTACCACTCCTGGATGCGTACTCTTATCCGCCAGGTCGGGTAAGAGTATGCATTCGCAATTTTTTTTTCCGCTTGCTTTCTTTCATATATTTTTTAAAGATAAAACTTTCATTTTGTGTACCTAACTTTCTAAGTTAATAAACTATGATTCAGTCAATTTCCAAGGCTCTTACTTTTCAATTCTCATTTTTATAACGAACAATCCACTAGGTGCGTACTCTTACCCTCCTTTCCCTTAAGCCTGTGGAGTTTGGAGTATTCAAAAATATTTTTTTACATGAAATACGAACGCTTTTTTTTTTTACTATTTCTTATGTTTTTTATTTAGTACCTGAAGGGAAACAAAAATGCTGTTAAAAGCCAAGTATTGTGGTATTTATTGCACGGTTTTATTTAACTTGATTTGTCACGAAGTTTGTTACGCGGTTTTCGACCACTATTATTGCATAAATTATCTTCAAACTTTGTACACAAGCTTATCTACGATGACAATACACTATTCCATCCATTCTATAATTTATTATAACATTAATTAGGAAAAAAAGTAACAATTTTGGCTCGGAGGAAATCATCAGAATTATTATTTGTCGAATGGCAACGATAGCTTTGGTTGGATAATGCAACGATGTTATTTAACTTGGTTTGTCACGGAAGTTTGTTACACGGTTTTCGACCACTATTACTGCATAAATTATCTTCAAACTTTGCACACAAGCTTATCTGCCCTCCCCCCCCCCCCCCCGATGACAATACAATACTCCATCCATTTTATAATTCATTATAACGTTAATTAGGAGAAAAAATTAATAATTTTGGCTGAGGAAATCATCAGAATTATTATTTGTCGAATGGCAACGATAGCTTTGGTTGGATAATGCAACGATGTTATTTAACGTAGCCGCTTGTACTTCTGCGACTTCGTACTAAATTGGGTGGCAGTTGAATAAAACTAAAATTTTTGCTTCCACACACTATTCTCATTTCCTTGTTTCAGAGAAGCCCTCCCTCAAACTCTCATAATAATTGCTTTTATTATTACTGCATAATGGCAACAAACTCTTTTTAACAATGAGTTTCGTATTTATTACCAAATAATTTACTGAACGAAGACCTTTTCCCATCTGCTATCTATAACAACATAACATTATAATTATAAATGAGGCTTGTTTGACAAAAGAAAAGGGGAACTAATTAACTAATAATAAACAGCTTCCGAAATTTTTAATGGATGGCCCTGAAACTCGTTATAGCTACTAAACAAAAGAAAAGTAAGAAAAATCGGTTGAAAAACATAGAAGAAAATGGTTCTTAACTTCTTTGTCTTCACCTATTTACATATAGATATTTATTTTTGTTAGTACAACAGAGTGTCGTTTATATGACGCCCCAAAGGGACTATCGAAAAACGTCGTATAAACGATAACTTCGTATAATCGATTTATCCTTCTGGCTAAATCCAAGAGTTGGGACCACACCAAAACGTCGTATAATCGATATTCTACTGTATCACCGAAATTGCTGGCACAATCGGTTAAAAGACTATCGAAAAACGTCGTATAAACGATAACTTCGTATAATCGATTTATCCTTTTGGCTAAATCCAAGAGTTGGGACCACACCAAAACGTCGTATAATCGATATTCTACTGTATCACCGAAATTGCTGGCACAATCGGTTAAAAGACTATCGAAAAACGTCGTATAAACGATAACTTCGTATAATCGATTTATCCTTCTGGCTAAATCCAAGAGTTGGGACCACACCAAAACGTCGTATAATCGATATTCTACTGTATCACCGAAATTGCTGGCACAATCGGTTAAAAGACTATCGAAAAACGTCGTAGAAGCGATTTATCCTTCTGGCTAAATCCAAGAATTGGGATCACACCAAAACGTCGTATAATCGATATTCTACTGTATCACCAAAATTTGCTGGCACAATCGGTTAAAAGACTATCGAAAAACGTCGTATAAACGATAACTTCGTATAATCGATTTATCCTTTTGGCTAAATCCAAGAGTTGGGACCACACCAAAACGTCGTATAATCGATATTCTACTGTATCACCGAAATTGCTGGCACAATCGGTTAAAAGACTATCGAAAAACGTCGTATAAACGATAACTTCGTATAATCGATTTATCCTTCTGGCTAAATCCAAGAGTTGGGACCACACCAAAACGTCGTATAATCGATATTCTACTGTATCACCGAAATTGCTGGCACAATCGGTTAAAAGACTATCGAAAAACGTCGTAGAAGCGATTTATCCTTCTGGCTAAATCCAAGAATTGGGATCAGACCAAAACGTCGTACAATCGATATTCTACTGTATCACCAAAATTGCTGGCACCATCGGTTAAAAGACTATCGAAAAACGTCGTATAAACGATAACTGCGTATAATCGATTTATCCTTCTGGCTAAATCCAAGAGTTGGGACCACACCAAAACGTCGTATAATCGGTATTCTAACTGTATCACCGAAATTGCTGCCACAATCGGTTAAAAGACTATCGAAAAACGTCGTATAAGCGATTTATCCTTCTGGCTAAATCCAAGAATTGGGATCACACCAAAACGTCGTATAATCGATATTCTACTGTATCACCAAAATTTGCTGGCACAATCGGTTAAAAGACTATCGAAAAACGTCGTATAAACGATAACTTCGTATAATCGATTTATCCTTTTGGCTAAATCCAAGAGTTGGGACCACACCAAAACGTCGTATAATCGATATTCTACTGTATCACCGAAATTGCTGGCACAATAGGTTAAAAGACTATCGAAAAACGTCGTATAAACGATAACTGCGTACAATCGACTTATCCTTCTGGCTAAATCCAAGAGTTGGGACCACACCAAAACGTCGTATAAACGATATTTCACTGTATCACCGAAATTGCTGGCACAATCGGTTAAAAGACTATCGGAAAACGTCGTATAAACGATTTATCCTTCCGGCTAAATCCAAGAATTGGGACCACACCAAAACATCGTATAAACGATATTCTACTGCATCACCAAAATTGCTGGCACAATCGGTTAAAAGAGTATCGAAAAATGTCGTATAAACAATAACTTCGTATAATCGTTCATCCTTCTAGCTAAATCCAAGAATTGGGACCACACCAAAACGTCGTATAAACGATATTTCACTGTATCACCAAAATTGCTGGCACAATCGGTTAAAAGACTATCGGAAAACGTCGTATAAACGATAACTTCGTATAAGCGATTTATCCTTCTGGCTAAATGCAAGGATTGGGACCACAACAAAACGTCGTATAAACGATATTCCACTGTATCACCAAAACTGCTGGCACAATCGGTTAAAAGACTATCGAAAAACGTCGTATAAACGATAACTTCGTATAAGCGATTTATCCTTATGGCTAAATCCAAGAGTTGGGACCACACGAAAACGTCGTATAAAAGATCGTCGTATAAACGATACTCTACTGTATCACCAAATTTGCAGGCACAATCGGTTACAAGAAAATAATAACACCGATTCGAAAAACATCGTCTGCGCTAAAATTAATTAGGAAATCGTTGGATTGCGTTTTACCTATGGCACTTTTCGTTTACAAACATTAGAGAGAAGTTGAGTTGTACTCGGCACAGAACGTGAGTAAATTTGGAAAATTAATTAAATATATATTTTTTTAACTTTAAGAAATTATCCAAGCTTTAGTTGCTGTCCCCCAATTTCTTTAAAAGCTCTGAGCTTTAATCGAATTCTACCATCTTCTGGAAAAGGGTTAAAACGCAAACACCCAACCTTCACATGAGATAAGACGCCAGTGGCCCCCTTCTTTTCTTCTCTATTGATTTATTATCTCGACTTGAAATAGAAAAGGAAACAGGGTTCGATTGGGCAAACGAGATGCTCAGTCAATAAACGGGGAGAAAGAAGACAAATAAATTGAAAAGGAAAAAAAGAGTGGGTTTATTTGATCTGACGATCGAGGATAACCGATTTCAAGGATCTCCAGGTCAAGAACGAAAGAATAAAAATATGAAATAAAAATGGCGCGGGAAAAGGTCCAGAGAGTTATTGAAGAGTGGATATTTTTCTTTTCCTCTCGAACAAGGGAAGCGAAGTCAATTCTGGAGAGTTTACTTTTGATGTGAACAATCGTTGTGTTTAACTTCAGAAATTGCAGTGTTATAAAAATGAAGTTTTTTGTGGAAGGTCGCGAGTCGTAATTTTATTGGGAGTAATGGTGACATTCGAAGAAAAAGAGAATTAGATTACGCTTTCTTCTGGCTTGACCGTTTCTAAGCAATTTTGTGACACTTTCCTCAAAAGCAGGCCCGTCATTTAAAGGGGGTCAGGAGGAGCAATTACACCCCACCCTCCCGCCGGCTTGAGAAGTATAACGCATTTTCTTGCTTTTTTAAAAATTCAATTTTCAAAGTTAATATCCTTTATTTAAAATTAGATGCTTTGCAACTATATTTTCATTTCTATACATGAACAACTGTGCAAGATGAAAAATAAATATTTTATAGTTTCTTAGAAATTACTACCGACTACAGAAGGGGGTTCTCCATTTTCTTTCGGATCTTGAAAGGGGTTCGCAAGCAAAAATAGGTTGGGAACTACTGATATAGACAACTATGAGCTTCAGAATATAAAAGGGCAAAGAAATGTTCTGCGTCCCACTGATCCAGTTTTTTTTCATTTGTTTAATTACATTCATAATGTTAAAAATAAATGAATAAATAAGCCTTTTCTTCAGCTCTTTTTTTTTGGCAACACGGTGCATACTCTGTTTTTCTAAGCCGAAAAATTCCTTCGTTTTACGCATGCGTCAGAACTGCTTCAATTTCATCTAAATAGGGGTAATAGAAGAAATAAAGATGAGGAAATGTTTGCTTTTTTGCGAAGTATAACAAACTAGCTGCGCTTATTCTGTTTTTCTTTTTGTGCAAAATATTCAAATGAGAAATGGAATAATTCAACGTCGAGAAAAATAAAACTTCCAAAACTGGTCTTAGAACTGGTCTTCAAAACTGGTCACCCCTTTGACAAATAGAATCGTGCCCGACTGCTAATCGCGGCTTTCGAGAACGAACAGTGTAACACATTATGTATATATACAATACATAATGACAAATAAATAGTCTCAAAGTAACTTTTGAAATTTTTTATAACATATATGCCTATTAACCCTTTGCACTCGAGCGGCGCAGATACGGCACTCGGCCGATTTGAAGTGTCAAAACTTTAAGACCTAATATCTCTAAAAGTACTGAATGAAACTTTATAAAATTTTATAAGAATGATCTTCTCCTAGCCATAAATATGTGCAAAAAACATTATGAGGGATATCGATGTTGTTTCATAAATTTGGAGCCTAGAAATCGGCAGAAAAGTCACACTTATTTCCATATTGTTTTTGCATCTTATCCTGCTTAATTATTTTTTTAATTGCATCCAAAGTTGATTTTAAAAGTTTTTAAAGTAGTATTAACCCTTTGCATTCGAGCGGCGCCGAATAGTCTCGAATTGCTGGTTCGCGCACGCGAAAACGGCCTCGAGTGCATAGAGTTAATAAATTAATTTAAAAAAAAACTCCAAACAATATGATTCTTACTAAAACACTTCGGAGTACGGAACAGAGTTGGAGCAAAAACTTAGAAGTTAGAACGGAGCAGGAGCAGAATTTAAAAATTGGCTACTCCATATCCCTGTCCAAAAGACTACCAGACCTATCAAGATCCAGGAGATCACAAGTTTTGCATTGACAAACGGGCTCCTTGTTGTTTTTTCTTAATTTTTGTTACTTATATCAAAAAGCTCACAGCTTTTGGCATTGATAAAGGTGCTTCTAATAATCCCCACTCGCGTATATGAAATATATTTTGTAATTTTTGTGGATCACGGCGCAGTGCTATTACATTCCGTTTGCGCGAAAAAGTAAAAGTTTATTACCAGTTTTTGATCTTTAGTTTTTGTTGTTCCACATGCAATAATTGATTAAAAACCGAGATCACTTGAAACAATATTTGCTTCGCACTCCAAAGGCAATGCGTGGGAATGTATTTCGAAAGTGGGCGTATTCAGACCAACACACTTCAAGGCAAGTTATTCCAGATAGTTTACTCCGGCTACTTCTCGTGTTGTTTTTTCTCCCTTCCCCCTCTCCATTCTGTTGCCATTTTTGAATGCCGAACTTTGAGGGAAAATAGAATAGATGAATAATGCGAGATTTATTTTCGTTTCAACAATGGCTGAGGCATTTTCTTTTCATTTATTAATGCATCTGAGGTTATGAAGCAACACATACATTTGCTCGAAAGCACGAATGGAAGAAACGAAGAAAGGGGAGGGGGGATTTTATTGATGATGCTATTGTGCTGTGCAGGGGAAATTTGTTTGTGCGGACGGAACTTTATTACTAGTAAAAGCTTTGAAGTAGAATAAAACTGGTATTTCTGTCAAGTATAATAAATTTCTATGATTTATGTAATTTAAAATTTATATTAAGGAAAATGCAACTGTTACACATTCTTTAACTTAACCGCTTAGTTAAAAGGAACTGACCGATACGTAGGTAGGCTAGAGGGCATGGTCTAAGGATTACCAGGGCACCGCGGTACACCCATCAGCTCGTAAAAAGAAACCGTAATACGAAACAGAATTTTATTTTTTTTGCTCTCTATATCCATTAATTGCATATCTCAGATGCCTTAAAAATGCTTCTTTACGCTTAATTCTTTAAAATTTTCAGGAAGAGATTCAATTCTAGACTAGAGCTCAGAGCACGCCTCTCCTGAAAAACTAGTCGGTTTTTGAGTTGTGTCCCTCTTGCTATGAAAATGCAATCAATGTATATGTGCTTAGGTATGATTGCAAATTTGTTCTTTACTGCTATGATTTACGTCAATCTAGGGCAGAGTCGTATCTAGGAATTTATTTTGTGATGGGACTAAGTCATCTAACATTAATACAACTTTGAAAATTGAAAAATTTTTTAAATTTTGAAATCTTTATCAACAACAGGTAGTTTTGAGTTTATTTCGGGAGGGGTCCGGGCCCCTTCGCTCAGAGCCTCCTCAAAGATAGTCATTTAGCATTTACAACATAAAAGTGATTCTGGTACGATAGAATATATCCATTGACAGAGTTACCAAGGTATTCAATGATTTGAATAGTATTTGCTTACGATGTTTCTTGGTGAAATAAATAGTTTAAAAATAATATACAGTGGAACCCCGCCATTCTTCCGCCTCCCTATTCGTACAACTCGCTATTCGTCCAACTTGTTCAAGTAAAATTCAACTCGCCATTCGTACTTGTCCCGCTATTCGTGCGGCGCCAGGAGCCAGCTCGGTTGCCACTTTGACTTTTTATAAGAAAAAAAAATCAAGAAATTATGCTCATTTTGAACTCGTCCGGAAATAATTTGTTTGGCGTTTTGGATTGTGTTATCCCTGCGAGAAAGCACAAAAAAAGAGTGGTGGAAAAATGCATCCCAACAGCAACACTGCTGTGGTCAACAGCATTAACTTGTCCAACGACAATGTTATTGACCATTTTAGAAAAATTCTGAACAACTTCCGCCCCACCCTGTATATGTTTTTATTCCAACCAAAATGTGTGACGTCACAAATCTTACTACCCCTCCCCTCGTCACAAACTGCCACAATTTCTGAAACTACATCATTTGTGAATGAACAATAGATAAAAAAAAAATTCACATTCTATTCTACCAAAATTGAAATCCCAAAAACAAAACTAACTTTTCCGGCCTATCACAATAAAGCACTGATTGAACTATCTTTTGTTAAATCGCCATTTGATAGCGGTGCGAAAATGTTGCAAGAAACCACTTACGCGCGCAATTTCGTCCTGCTGATGGCGAAAGAACTGAAGATTAGCAGCATCGTGTGTCAGTTCTGAGACAGAAAACTTTATTGTTCAGTACGGAGAAGGGGAAATTAGCTCCTCGCCTTTCTGTAATATGTTTTTGAAGTTTTCTGCCAAGGAAAGTAACGCTACATTAGGGTTGTAAATTTAATTAAATGATCATTTTACTGCGACCACTGTTTTCCCAACTGTTGCGCAAGTTCATTATTTTTCCGCTTCAGGAAGTTAATGGAGAACTTCGGACATTAACGAATGGCCATTCTCCAGTAGCCCTAATGATAATTACCTTAGCCTATTTCTTCGGACGTAAGTGAAAAAAAAGATTTTGTTGATGTGCGTTTATATGTAATGCTAACGGTATATCTGTTTGCCTGGTGAAGCACCAAGCTTTTTTAATACTCATTTAACTTGTATGAATAAGACACAATTTATAAGTTTAATATTCATTGTTTTCAACGACGCGTCTTTCTACAGCTCGACTATGAAACTGAGACACTTTGACGCTTCTGCGCATGCCAGAAAAGGACGAATCCATTCGAGTTTTAGGGAAGTTCGTTTTGCAGGTGCGTTTATTAGCACGGCGAATCAGAATGTTAGATTCTCTGTTTGTTGAAAGCAAATCAATTGATCAACTGGCATAGGGACCATCCAGAAATTATGTCACTTTTTTCCCATATATTTGATCCCCCGCCCCCCCCCTTTTTTTACAAAATGTCACACTTCAACATACCCCCTCTCCCTTTGTCACATGCCACGTTATGTTGCATAAGCCTGATGGTTCATTTCTTGTTACCCCCTCCCCACCCCTTGTCACAATTTCACGACAAGGGGTGGAGAGCCCTTCGTGATTTCCCGTGGGATTCTCCCTCAAAGCGTGACATCATTTATGAATGATCCCATGTAGCATCAGTTTGAAAGAACTCAAATGTGCTGAAGAAACTAAAACGAGAACAGAAACGACGCATTCCATTATGCCAGCATTTCCTCCCTTGAACATAAATGGATTCTTCTTGGCACTCTGCCAGCCAGAGCTCTTTTTTTTTTTTTTTTAAATAGTAGAACACTGTCTCTGCTCTTTTGTTTTAATGGTAAAACACTGTCTCTGCTCTTTTTTTTTTTTTTTTTTAATGGTAGAACACTGTCTCTGCTCCTTTTTTTTAATGGTAGAGCACTGTCTCTGCTCCTTTGTTTTAATGGTAGAACACTGTCTCTGCTCTTTTGTTTTAATCGTAAAACACTGTTTCTGCTCTTTTTTTTTTTTTTTAAAGGTAGAGCACTATCTCTGCTCTTTTTTTTTTTTTTTTTTAACGGTAGAACACTGTCTCTGCTGTTTTTTTTTTTTTTTTTTGGAGGGGGGAGGTTGCAGGGAGTCTATAGATTTCTACAAGTGAAATGTCGTGAATTTTTCGGACCGTTTGGTGACACACTGGATAATGATTCTGCCGGATAGCTGGTGTCCCCTGTATGACACATATTCGGCTCTGCGGTTTGAAGCTTGTAAATTCTATGCATTCATTTCAGGACTTCTATTTGCTGCTCTAAAATTTTTCTCATTTTCTTTGTCTATCATTTTTATACGTTTTATTGTTATTTGTTGATGTTTGTTATTTACGATGTTATTTTTTTAAATTTTTTTTTTTTTTTTTTTTCAAAATTTGTTTACGTAACATCACACGCTCTGCGATACCCAGCGAGTGCTTACTCGCCCGTGGGTTCTTCCTCTCTTATTTTGGCTGTTATTTTCCTCTAAATCACCACATCCGGTTAAACCCTCGTCAGGGTAGGTACGGTGGTGATTGCTGATTGATGAGATATAAAATAAATAAATTCTATGCATATTTTAAAGCCTTCTACAGCTTCCAAATAAGTTTGTAATTCACTTTATATTTTCAAAACATGTTAATTAGTTTAATCTTAGTAAACGTTCTCAAGGAAAAAACGGTCGGGAAACCACTGGTCTACATAATCCAGCCATTAAATAAAACTTGGAAAAAATTGTTGAAGTTTGGAGAACATATTATAAGGTTTCCATTTTTCTATTCGAAGGAGAAGAACATCTGGGGTCTAACATTTGTTCCCCTCAAACAGGAAACAGATTTTTTGCTATTGTAAAATATTCAGCTGTTTTAAACGAACTTTCTTTCCATCGTTGTTAAATACGTAGGCATTATAATAATAAGGGAAGTAATTTAAAAAAAATTATCTTAGTCATTAAAATTTCTTCCTTAGTCATCGCGATTTTTCCTCAAGTTATCATTATGACTTTCCACTCGGCCAATAAGATTTTCCTTTCAGTTCTGCCCTATTTTGAATTATTAAATTCAAAATTTTATTAGTTTCACTTGTATGTATAATCAAAACTTTGGAATTCAATATTCACACTTCCAGTGGTTGAAATTTTGCCCACGTATCAAGAGCCGATGACAATACAGCGTACCGAGCTGCAGTTTATTTTATATCGAATTTGTTCTTTTTTTTTATTCCAATTTTAAGAAAAAGTTTCACATAAATTCCCTAATATCCGAGTGAAATAACTCTTGTTAACACAATATAATACATCAATCGAAAGCTCTGATTCTTCTTCACACGATGCAATTTGTTTAAAGTTAGTAAATTAATTACAACAAAAGCTATAAACTTTTTAGATTCTTAAGGCTTTCTTAACCCCAAATCATTATTCAACATTTTCTCTCAACTCCTTGCAAATAGCTTTACGAACAAAATAACCTTTGCTTGAAGTTTTTTTTTTTTTTTTAGGCTTTCCTCAGTCCGATGCACTAATTTGCGTTTTTTACTTTCTTGTACAAAGAAAGGAAGTATTGTATTCGCGAAAAGTTTCATACTAAAAAAATAAAATGATAGTTTAAAAAAACTAGAAAAAATACGCTTTTCTAGCAATATGAGCTAAAAAGTTAAAACTAATCTTTAAAACTAAAAATATGTTGAGTAGCAATGGGATCTCATACAACTAAGTAGTTAATTGTTTGAATGAGTTTAAAATAATGATAATAATATCATTGACCAAACTATTAATTTTAATATTAAAAAACACGTGGGGTGCTTCTTTGTTTACATTTTGGTAGATTCTGGACAACAACAAGACGATTCTAGCTAACAAGAAATTTTAGAACAACTGGCATCAAGCCCTTTTCTACCTACCCTTCCCCCTACCTACCCTAAAGGCACCTACCCTTTTTCCTAATAGCTAAAAATTAATTAAAAACTAAAAGTTTGGTCAAAGATTTTATTCTCATTATTTTAAGCTCATTCAAACAATGGAGGCAATTCAAGCAACGTCATTGGTTACGTGGCTGTGATTGACACAAAGGATGTAGTAATAATTTAACTTTGTGCAAAGAATAGAAATAAAATTTCACGTTAAATTAAAGCACAAATGAGCTTATTGAAATTAAAGCACATTTGTGCTTTAATTTAACGTGAAATTTTATTTCTACAAAGGATGTACACAAAGGGAGCCGTCGCATCGCTCTACTTCGAGTTCGACAAATCTAATTAAAAACTAGGCCTAAATAAAGTTCTTCTACGTTACATAAAATTAACACTAAATAAAACACTATAACTATTTTAATAATTAATAAATTTCTTTTACAATGATTAAATTGAATGTAAATACTGGATTATAATCAGAAAAAGCTGTGAAAATAGTGTAATTAATTTTAAGATAACTAATTTTGCCTAATGAACTCCACGTAGAACTCAAGTGAAAAGCTTAGTAAACAAAGAGCGGATATCACGTGACAACGATGATCGTTCATGCGGCCCTCTAGCGGTGAATTGCCTCCATTAACTACTTAGTTGCTTGACAACCCATTGCTACTAAACATAGTTTTATATTTAGTGATCATTTTTAAGTTTTTAGCACATATTGCTAGAAATGCGAATTTTTTTTTTTCTCCATTTTTTTTAAAACTATATTTTTATTTTAATTTAATGTTATTGTCGTCATATCTTTCAGCTGCGCGATCTCATTTGTGCCCATTTATAAAAGTAAAGCAACTCGGAGAAATAAATGGAGACTACTTGCCAAATTTGGCTTTTAATGTCACTAAATTAAGGCGATTCACCAACTGATTGCTTCATTTTCGCCAAATGTCAAATTCCAAGACTTGCATAATGTTTTCATAAATCTACTTTAGGGTTACCATAACGTGTTTAATTATAAACTTTATACTAGTTTTCGTTTTTCTACAGAAAATAATTTTTTGTTCACAGCACGATGTTGAGAAATCTCGATAATTCGATGATTAAAACTCAATGTGAATTTTAATGATATATTTTGAACGGGTTTTATCATTCTAGATAGATTTTTTTTTTATGTAATCCGGGCGGAGTTTCGTTAACTCTAGATTGCTAAAGTCATTTGAATAAAATTAGTTTCAAGCATTTCTAAAGCCTTTTTTTCCTCCAACTTCAAACACTTTGATAACGAATTTGCAAAAAGTTCATTAACCGCTTATAAATTATTCCGTTTCTAGGAATTGCTGATAATGTGAAAACAAGGGGATTCTTACTATCATAAAACAAAACAACTAATATATGAAAAATTGTATTTAATTTCTCAACCTTTTTTTGTTTCGTTCTATTAATAGGGAAAATCTGAATTGCAAGAATTAGTTAAAGAATTAAAGCACTATCAAAAAGTCAGCACAAAAAAATCAATACGTTATTAAGATGCTCAAAAACTGAATCCACCGTCAAGATTAAATTATTAAGTTTTAAAATGACATACAAAAAAAATTCTGTTATTTGCTTGCCAAACTTCCGGTTTATCACCAAATAAAAAGTAGAACCATTCATTACATAAATAATATACTCATTATATACTAAGTAAGTAATCAAAAAATTGCTTGCAGAATTTTCTCTTTATTTATTATGTATGTTATTAATTCATTATTTACTCTATTAGTATTCGTTAGGTATTTATTGTGTTTTATTATAAAAATCAAAATTAAAATAATAATAAAAAAAAAAAATCACTGCCGAGGTTAAAAGAAAACAAAGCTTTGAAAAAAAAGTAAGTATATTTTTGTCTCGGTATCTTTTTAAAAATATGTCATAAAATTAACGTTAAAATGACTCATTAAAACAAACTAAAGTTACGGTTGAAGTGATAAGGAAACAACGTAAAAAAAATGAAGTCCTTTTTACTAGAGGTCTTTCCTTTTTTCGCTAATGACCCAATACTATTCAATAAAACAAATTAAAGTTGTAGTTATGATAAAAACAGAGCTAAACATTCGGGATTTGTTAAAAAAAAAAGGCCTTCGGCTCCATTTTGAATCATTATACTAACTACTAGTATATAGATTTGCAATATTTCATTTGCTTTTGTCAAATTGCCAGCCTTTTGTCAGTGGTTCAAACAAACATTAATTTACGTGCAACCTATTTGGACCACTTCCAAAGTTCATATTTAGCTGTTTTTAAAAAGTTCTATTGCAGGGGAATTTTCTGCACAGAATAGCTCTCCAATAATGATTTTGTTTGCGTGAAGCAGAACTTTTGAAGATTAACTCTGCGAGAGAAAAAAAAAAGGGGGGTGTTAATGGATTTCGATAATTAAATTTACCTTGTGATGAGTTTGGAATATGTGAGTAGTAAAATTCTTCCGTGGAGAAATAACACAAAAAAAATGAACTGTTACAGAAAATACAAAGATTTTTAGACATTGAAAAATCTAAACTGGACTGATGCCAATTCAGCACTTTTTCTCGGTCCCTTTATGAAAAGATGCTAACAAAAGGGTGGCATGGCGCAGGTTGCGCCATTAATAATTTTTAGGGCGGCAGTTTTCAGAGGGTTTCAGCCGAAGAGGGTTTTTTTTTTTTTTTTTTTTGGATCATTTTTTCCTGAAGGCTGCTTGTAAGAGGAAGCATTAGAAAATATTAACCATAATTTAAAAATCTAGTTTTCTTTTTAATTCAATTCCTTTTATGCCACATTAATTTTTGCCTTTATGCCTTATTCCTTTATGATTCCCCTTTTGCCACAAAAGGGGCGGCATGGCGCAAAATGCGCCATTCCATTTTTTCGGGTAGTAATTTTCAGAAGAGTTCAGCTTTTTTTTTCGTGGATCATTTTCCCTGGTGGGCTCCGCTTAAGAAGAAGCATTAGAAAATTTTATGAATAATTTTAAAATCTAAGTTTCTTTTTAAATCACAGTTAACATCAAATTTTTAGAATATACAACCCTATGTGGGCCTTAAAATTTAAATTCATGTACAACTCTACGCCAATTAGTGGAATTATCTCATATTCCAATTCCAATTATTGCAGGAATTATCTCTAACTCGAAAAGGAATGCATTCGAATTAACTGAGGTTGAATCGAATTTTTGGAATATGTAAACTTATGTTAAGGCATCAAAATTTAAATTCACGTACAATTCTGTGAAATTATTGTGGAGCTATCTCATACTCCAGTTCCGACAGGAATTATCTCAATAAACTCAAAAAGTAATTCATTCGAGTTGTTGAATCACACTTTGGGGATATGTTGTCTTATGTGAGTAGTAATATATTTAAATTCACATACAATTCTGTGAAATTATTGTGGAGCTATCTCATACTCCAGTTCCGACAGGAATTATCTCAATAAACTCAAAAAGTAATTCATTCGAGTTGTTGAATCACACTTTGGGGATATGTTGTCTTATGTGAGTAGTAATATATTTAAATTCACGTACAATTCTGTGAAATTATTGTGGAGCTATCTCATACTCCAGTTCCGACAGGAATTATCTCAATAAACTCAAAAAGTAATTCATTCGAGTTGTTGAATCACACTTTGGGGATATGTTGTCTTATGTGAGTAGTAATATATTTAAATTCACGTACAATTCTGTGAAATTATTGTGGAGCTATCTCATACTCCAGTTCCGACAGGAATTATCTCAATAAACTCAAAAAGTAATTCATTCGAGTTGTTGAATCACACTTTGGGGATATGTTGTCTTATGTGAGTAGTAATATATTTAAATTCACGTACAATTCTGTGAAATTATTGTGGAGCTATCTCATACTCCAGTTCCGACAGGAATTATCTCAATAAACTCAAAAAGTAATTCATTCGAGTTGTTGAATCACACTTTGGGGATATGTTGTCTTATGTGAGTAGTATAATTCTGCGCATTATTATGGAATTATCTCATATTTCAATTCCAATCATTACAGGAATTATCTCAACTAACTCAAAAAGTAATGCATTTATCATAGTGCACAAAAAACAACTCAGTAAAGCATACTTAATTCTGAATTTACTACTACGTTTACTTTTTTGATATATGACCCTCTTGTACGGTGAGGGCGTTATTACTTTTCTAAGGTCAGTGTTTAGCGGTTCCAAAACTTTTTTGACCATGGAACCCACTTTGGGAAACACTGATTTAAAATATTCTTAGAAGCAATGTAATTACTCTTTAAATAAGAAGATAAAATGACTAGAGATGTAACGAATATTCGGCCACTATTCGGTATTCGGCCTATTCGTCCCTTTGGCCAAATATTCGGCCTGGCCAAATAGTCATTTCATCACCTAGCCGAATATTCGGCCTGGCCGAATACTGGGTAAGATCAAATTCGGCCGAATAGTTCTGCTGCAGTAAAAGTGTAAAAAATAAAGAGATTAGTAGATTTTAAACAATTAAAATTGTATTACAATTATTGCAAAAGAATATATCAGTATATAGTTTTAATAAATAAAAATTATTTAGAAAAAACTACTTTTTTTAAACCTTGTTTTAGGCTTGACTGAGCAAAAACAGATTTTAAAGTTGTAATATTGTATTTTATATTTAGCATTTGCTCCCAAAAGCTGGCAATAGTTAATTATGATGGAGAATATGAGAAATTTATTTTGTTATTATTAACGAAGTGGAAGTCAGACTTTGTTTGGGTAGACTTATTTATTGTGAATATTGGGTAAGAAAGAAATGTGAAAAGCCTAAAATATATGAATATCTAGATAGCATAAGTTATTGGGGGTTTTTGAAAATAAAAATATATTCCAGTTAAGTGTATTAAATTTTAATAGATCTTTTAAAAATAGGTATGCAAAAAAAACCCCCATAAAATAGAAATATTAACTTTTATAATTTTAAAAATATCTTCATAAAACAGTTTTGAGCGAGGTAAAAGCTCACTAAGCAATAGTAGTTCTTTCATTTGAATTAAATAATTAGTAAAATAGTGCTAATGCTTACTACCATAAAACCTGTTATTTCTATTCCACTTGTGGGGGAAATTCTTAGTTTTATTACATTCAAAACAAGAAACTAGAATAATTTTACATAGTTTTAAATTCTTAACAAGCAGAATTAAATAATACATCATAGATTGTGTGTAATTGGTGTTTTACTTTGTGAATACTTTTAAATTCTACAAATTCTTTCTATTACAACGATTTTCTAGAAATTTTAATATTCGGCCTGAGATATTGGCCGGATATTCGGCTTCGGCCTATTCGGCCTTGAAGAAATGGCCGAATATTCGGCTTCGGCCTAGAAGAAGCGGCCGAATATTCGGTATTCGTCTATTCGGCCAAATCACTATTCGTTACATCCCTAAAAATGACTAACAGCGCTATAAGGGCTCTATGGTGCCGCAATGGCAGAGTACTGTCACATGACTAACCAATCTCTTTCTACAAGAAAACCAAACGTTGTTTGGAGGATAAACGCCACGGAAACAAACTGGAGGATAAACGCCACGCATTTATATCGTACTAATGAAACTCACGATTTTTTTTTTTTTTAAATTTGCTTTTAGAATCTCCTTCTCTTATCTAGTTCAGACTTATAATTGCATGTCGCCAAATTTGATCGCCAAAAATCGTCTAGTCGCCAGAACCGTCGAACGGAAATGCGTTACTCACTTGGTTCCTCAGCCTGTAAAACTGCTTTTTAGCCTACTTTCCCGTAAAAGTAAAAATAATAAGAATAAAGCATGAAAGAAGGCTTAATGTATTTTGAAAATATCATTAAAAATAAAGAAAAGTCAAGAAAAAGTGAAGTAATTAAATAAAGTTTGAAAAATAAAAAATTTGAAAGTAGGGTTTTAAGATGGGGAAAATGTGTGTCGGTCGGTCTGTCTGTCTGTCGGTCTGTCCCCTCTAATAACTTTTGAGCGAATTGTCCGATTCGAAAAATTCTTTTTGTATTCGAAAGATCTCGGCGAGAATATCTCATTTTCATATTTTACTTTTTGATTCGAAGAATTTTGCGTTCAATTTTGAACAGTTCAAAAAAATTTAACATTAGCGCCTATGGGCGAAAATGAAGCAAATGATGCCCATCCGGTGCAAGATCCACGTTCCAATGAACAAGCTTACTGGAGGAAGCTCTTGGCGTGAAATATTAATTTGAACAGTTTTTGTTCATTTTTGAACAGTTCAAAGAATTAACATAGCGCTTACGGGGAAATTTTAATACTATATAAATCCTGATCTAACGGACCGTTTTGCTTGGAACAAACTTTATCGGAAAGCTCTTATAACGTAGAACATGAACATATAGAAAGTTCATCCAGAACTAACGAGCCTATTTTCCTATGAAATGTTTTTTATCGGGATTTTTAAGGATAAATGAATAAATGAAGGAGTGAAAGAATGAATAAATGACAGAGTGAAAGAATGAATCAATGACAGAGTAAAAGAATGAATCAATGAATAAATGAGTGAATAAATCAAAAATAAATAAATGGGTGAATAAATAAATGAATGAGTAAATGAATGAATAAACACATGAATGAGTAAACGAATGAATGACTAAATAAATGAAAGAATGAATGACTGAGTGAATGAATATGTATTATCCGTTGAAAAAGATATATTTGAAAAAATTAAGAACTAAAGCTAAAGGAGAAAGAGATATCTAGATTATAAATTTGAATTTGGTGTATACCGGAAAGTAGGCTTGTATAGTTCTAGACGGAACTTCTTGTTCCACTTGAAGACGTATAAAGCAGTGAAGATTCAATTATAAAGCAGTTAAGATTCAATTTCTTCGTAATAGTATTTTTCAGCCATTCATTCGCCAACAAGCATTCAAACGCACTGAATGGGGGGGGGGGGGGGTTTGTATTCCATTATGTGTCTCTCTCTCTAACGAATAGAAATAATATTTACTTAAAACTCATCCAGTGATTTCATTCAACAACGATAATAACTTCTGTCTACAGCCATAAATATATAGCTTCTCAGAGGGTCTTTGTTGAGTTAACCTTTGTTTGTTAGGTTTTAAGATGAAACTATTAGAAAGAAATAATAAAAACAATAATTTCATCTCTTTTACTCTGAGTTTTAGTTTCCAAGTAGAAATATTCTAGTGCAGGGGTCCCCAACCCTATGCCCGCGGGCACAATCGCGCCCGTCGATGGGTCTAGATGCGCCCGCTGCTTGTGCAGCGTAAAATATTTCAGTTTTCAATTTTAAACTATAGAACATTTAGAATCTAGAGTATATGAATAAAAGACAATGAATATCATAAAATCAAAATATAAATTACGACTTACAGACGAACACCTAGGCGATTGCTTGCGAGCAGGAATTTCATCATATTCTCCCAATTCTGAAGCGCTGGCCAGTGAAACGCAATGCCAAAGATCGCAATTGACTGTATTTTATATGTTTTATAACTAATTTTTATACTTCGTATGCTTTGCGAGTAATTTAGTAATCATTTATTTTACGCAAGACTATTAATACTAATTATATTCATACGTTAAATAATTTTTTGAAATTAAATTTGTTGTGCATTATATGTAGTGTGTATTATTAACTATGTCCACCAACTATAAATGTATCTTTAAAAAATAAACGTTGCCCGCCATCCGACTGATATTCTGGTATGTGCTCTTAGGTGCAAAAGGTCGAGGACCCCTGCTCTAGTGCAATTTATTTCGCCTTTAGCAGTCGAAAAAAAATAGTTTAAGAAGGTCCGTTTGCACATATTGAGGAATGTATTCATATTAGATTATTTATTACCGATTTTATAAATAACACGGATAATTAGTGCACTAGATAGTAGTTGTGAAATTTACTTGCAGAAAATCAGGGTGTAATCTGTCGAAAACCACCCTTGTCTTTTATTTAGAATGCAAATGCGCGGGATTTTTGGTAGAATAAAAGCATTCCAGGGTGTAGCCTTTTTTGAATTTCCGCCAAATTTGGCAGTGATTTGAATAAATTCTTTAGATTATAATAAAAACAACAGGAACTGAAAAATGAACGGCAAGACTGCAAAGAAACTTTGACGCTTTCATTCGAGTTTTCGAAAAAAGAGTAATGCTTGTGGAATTTTTGAAAAATGTTTAAATAATTCAAAATCATGACGACTAGAATTTTTTCAATATGAAGTATAGGAATTTATTAATTGCTAGATAAAACCTGAAGCACAAAAAATGGTACAAGTCTTGGCATTACCTGCAACTTTCACTTTCAAAATTCGAATTACAACTGACGATGCGTTAGCAATTTTCATTATTTTACGAATATCCAGTTCATTTTTTCCCTTTCCTTAATTATTTCAACTGATTTTTACAAAATTAATAATTTCATTTTGGAATGCGCAATTTTATCTTCAGTTATGTATTAAATAAGAATTAATTTTTCATTTTGTTCATGAATGAATTTTTGGTGGCAGCATCGTGCCAATTTTTCCACTAAGACTGCGTAAATATATTGCAGTATATTACACAACGAAAGATCATTCGAAATTTATTATAACAGATACTGTTTCGAGTGGCAACAGTATCATTCAATACAGTTATAGATAGAATATTTGTATTTGAATAAAAAGTAACAAGAGAGAAAAAAGTTTATAAATGCAAAACATTCTACGGATACATATTTTAAAAAGAAAAAGGTATAATATCGATTAATATACGATAAACCAGCTTTCCAATGGATCGAAAATCAACAGAACCCTTCTGACAATGCCAAGGAAGAATTTATATGGTTAAAAAATTAAGCTAAAAAAATATTACTTCCTCATGCCTATGTATCAATTGTTTGAAATACCGACCTCTACTCAAAAAGACAGAATGCCTCTTCTACCGCTCGAGGGCGCAACCGAAATATTAGCGGTGTTGCCAAAATACAGGTGAATAAAAGACGAAAGAATAAAAAAAATATCTCATTAGTCGAACACGTGAAACCGGTTGCGGAAAACCGCCTTTAGGATGAGATAGAAGAAGGTTTTTGTTTTGTTCCATTTTTCATCTCCTTGCATTTTTTATTTGTTTATTCATTCTTCAAATCTTCCATCGAACGTTGAGGTTATTGTGTATCTTGCGAGTCCAGATAACGAATTATTCTTGAACGGAATAACGGTATTCTTTTGAAAGCTCGGAACGATATTTTTTTCAGAAATGTTACTTAGATTAGAATCATTCTTTTTATTAGGTGGGTATACAAAAATGGAAACAACAGGCTGACCCGCAAGCAATACTATAATTCTGGCATACATTTATACACCCATGCTTCTGGTGGTAATTTTAGAACAAAGCTATAATATGATTTATTTTTTATGCCTTTTTTTCCAAAGTCTTCCTATTAAGAGATCATTCATAAATGATGTCACGCTTCGAGGGGGGCGGGGTTCGTGAAATTGTGACAAGGGGAAGGGAGGAATAACAAGAGGTGTGACAGCAGGCTTATACAACGCAGCGTAACATGTGACAAAGGGGGAGGGGGGTCCGTTGAAGTGTGACATTTTGTGACAAAGGGTGGAGGGGGTCAAATATATCGGGAAAAAAGCATGACATCATTTATGAACGGTCCCTAACATCAAAAAAAGAATAGATTAATTTCAAATGATATTTAACATTTATAACATTAGAACTGTTTTAGAACACGTCAATTCAAATAAATTTGCTTTTAAAATACTATTTAAAGCATTTCTTTTGAGGGGCCCACGATGGGGTGGTGGGGAGGGGGTAGGGTTCGAAGGGACGTGGTCCTACCCCGCCCCAGAAGGCCTTTTAATCTGGATACCAATGCTTTCAAGCATCAAAATTCAGGTAAAAAAATTTCATTCTCAAATAGGTATTCTCCATGTCCGTATCTTACACCCCCGCCAGAGGAAATTCGGCTCCGTTTTCGGACTTTTCACAAAATTCCAATAAAACACAGATATTTAATCATATTTTCCCCCAATTTTCCGAACTGTATTTTTATTAATTTTCGTCTCTTTATATTTTTTAATTTTTTAACAAACAAAAAAAAAATGGCTCATAGCCGGAAATTACGGTAACGGAAAGTCAAACAATACTCAACAACGATAAACAAGATTTCAATAAAAATATAATTACACGTTAATTTAAAGCACAGCTTCATTTGGATGTTTTGTATCAGGAAGCTTCCTGTCGCATTGAAAAAGGGATTTCAAGCAACCCCGAAACATATGTCTGCATTTTATTGCTCATTTGTGCTTTAAATTAACGTGTAATTATATTTTTATTATTGTTTACTTGCACAAAGTTAAATTATTTTTAAGATTTCAATATCTCACCGATTCATTGTTTATAAGCTCTATGGATTCAACTTATTTAATTAAGCTTCGTCCGGAAGTGAAATTTTTTCTACTTCAGAAAAATGTTACATAAGACAATGAAATCACAATATAGTACTAACATTCCATTAACAATGAGCAGAGAAAAAGCAGTGCTACAACTCAACTTATTTTTTCTCCGGTCACATACACATTAGGGACGGTTCATATGTCTCACACTTTTTTTTTTTTTTTTTTAATATTTGAGCCTCCACTCCCCCCTTCGTCGCAAAATGTCGCACTTCAATGCACCCCTATCCCTCTTTATCACGTCACGGTAGATTTCATAAGCGTATGTACTTGCAGTTCATAATCAAAGCACTAACTTATAGATTTTTAATTTTGAACTTTTGAACAGTTCAAAATTTTTAACATTAGGGCCTATGAGCCAAAAGGAAGCAAGTTATGAAAACTCTGGGCATAAGGTCCAAGTGCCTATAATTAAGTTTATTGGAATAAGCTCTCGCCGGAAATTATTTTTTGATTTGAACAATTTTTGTTCATTTTTGAACAGTTCAAAACAAATAACATGAGCGCCTACAGGGAAATTTCAATCCTATATGATCTAACAGAACGATTTGCTTGGAACGAACTTCATCGGAAAGATGTTATGACATAGAACATGTACAGATACGAAGTTCAACCAGAAATAAACGAGCCTATTTTTCTATGAAATTTTTTGATCTGGATTTTTAAGGATATTTTCGAAAGAATGAATAAATGAGTGAATAAATAATAAAATAAATAAATGAAATAAAAAAGTGAATGAATAAATGATAAAATGAACGAATGAAATAAATAAGTGAGTGAATAAATGATAAAATAAACATATGAAATAAATAAGTGAATGAATAAATGATAAAATAAATAAATGAGTGAATGAAAGAATGACTGAATAAATGAAAGATGAGTGAGTAATTGAATGAATGAATAAAATAATGAATGAGTAAGTCAATGAATACGTATAAACCGTTGAAAAGTTATATTTGAAGTAATTAAGAACTGAAGTTAAATGAGAAAGAGAGATAGATAGCTAGCTTAATAAATTTGAAGTCTGGTCAAGGCCGTAGACAGAAATTTTTTTCGGGAAGGGGCCCTGACTTTGAAACACTAGTGTAGGGGAAAGTTTCAGGGAAGAATATATACTACATTGCGAAAAATTCTGAAATTTCGGAAGGGGGGGGGGCGTCACCCCCCCCCCCCCCCCCCTGGATTCGGCCTTGAGTCTGGTGTATACAGGCAAGTAGGCTTGTATAGTTCCAAACGGAACTTCTTGTTGATTTTATTTTTGTACTTTTATTGACATTTGTGAGCACGAACAATAATAATAATTTCTACGCAGGCACTTAATTTGCCTAAGATGAAATTAAGGTTTATTAAAAAAAAGGGATAATTTAATATTAAAAAATATATTAATTGTTCCAACCCTGAAAAAAAGACCCACGCTACTTTATCTTAAAAGTGTAAATTAGAAGATTTCCTTTTAAACTTTTAATTAGAATTAAATGTAAACCTTTATCAGTATCGATGTTTTCAATACAAAATGAAATCAATGAATTTTTAAAATCAAACTATGAAACTGAAATCAAAACTAAAAAATAAATTAAATTTGCTGATTTTAAATATTTTTACAGAAACCTAAAACGTGATGTCACACTTCTTGTTGCCCCTTCCCCTCCCCTTGTCACAAACTGTCGACCCCCCTCCCCCCATCGAAGCGAGACGTCATCTATGAATGACCTCTTATGACAACCAATATTTCTCACGGGCAGCAATATAAAATTCAAGATATTAATTCGCGTTAACGTTACTAAATTAATCTAACAAACGGTCTCAGGGTCAAAGAAAATGCAATAGTGTGTGAAAAAGGATAAAGTTTTAGGATGTTCCTGCCGGGGCTGTCATATCTCATTTTCAAATATCCGGATCCGATGCGACTGTTGCATCCGGTTATCCGGCATGTCATCCTACAGGATATCCGGAGAGGAAGCGCAGACTTGAAGATCGCTCTCAGACGAACAATTGATGTTAAAATTTAAATTACCAGTTTTGAAAATATATGGGAATTAAAAAGTTACAACGCATTTTGAAATTTTGGGATGTTAAAAAATATGTACAGGATTTTCAGGTCCAGAAATCCACTTGTTCGTGTAAAAAAGGTTTTATGCGATAGTTTATTTTTTATCAGTATCATTTGCTAAGAATATCAAACTAAAAGCTCTACCAAAAGTCTCGTTGAGAGAAAGTTAAGAACCGAGCAATGAAGTTAAATTTTGCCCATTAAGCGACACAATGTCACTCACTAATTAATCAAAATGAACTTTTAGTTAAGTTCTTAATTTCTTCTGTTTTTTGTCTTTAAATGAACTCTTAAATTTTACAAGTGCCAAATATGTACGTCTATCTGTTGAAAACATCAAACTAAACAGCTCTAAAAAAAGTCTCGAGGAGAGAAAGTTAACTAGCAATGAAATTAAATAGAACGCATTAAGCGACACAATGTTACTGGCTAATTAATCAAAAACGAACTTTTAATTAAGTTCTATCACTCGCTAATTAATCAAAAACGAACTTTTAAAGTTCTGTCACTCGCTAGTTAATCAAAAACGAACTTATAGTTAAGATCAGTCACTCGCTAATTAATCAACAACGAACGTTTAGTTAAGTTTTGTTAATTGCTAATTAATCAAAAACGAAATTTTAGATAAGTTCTGTCACTCGCTAATTAATCAAAAACAAACTTTTAGTTAAGTCTATAATTTCCTGCTTCAGCCGCTAAATGAACTTTTAAATTTTACGAGTTTGAAATATGCACGTCTATCTATTGCTGGACATATCAAATCACTCGCTAATTAATCAAAAACGAACTTTTAAAGTTCTGTCACTCGCTAGTTAATCAAAAACGAACTTATAGTTAAGTTCAGTCACTCGCTAATTAATCAACAACGAACGTTTAGTTAAGTTTTGTTACTTGCTAATTAATCAAAAACGAAATTTTAGATAAGTTCTGTCACTCGCTAATTAATCAAAAACAAACTTTTAGTTAAGTCTATAATTTCCTGCTTCAGCCGCTAAATGAACTTTTAAATTTTACGAGTTTGAAATATGCACGTCTATCTATTGCTGGACATATCAAATCACTCGCTAATTAATCAAAAACGAACTTTTAAAGTTCTGTCACTCGCTAGTTAATCAAAAACGAACTTATAGTTAAGTTCAGTCACTCGCTAATTAATCAACAACGAACGTTTAGTTAAGTTTTGTTACTTGCTAATTAATCAAAAACGAAATTTTAGATAAGTTCTGTCACTCGCTAATTAATCAAAAACAAACTTTTAGTTAAGTCTATAATTTCCTGCTTCAGCCGCTAAATGAACTTTTAAATTTTACGAGTTTGAAATGCACGTCTATCTATTGCTGGACATATCAAACTTAACAGCTCTATCAAAAGTATCCTCGAAAGTTAAGCACCGAGCAATGAAATTCAATTTCGCTCATTAAGCGACACAATGTCACCCGCATGCGTTCCCGACAAAACTTTACAATCCCTTACTCAATCAAAGCACAAAGAAAGCGTCCACTCATTTTGGAAGCGTGAAGCAAACAAGCGTCAAACACGAAAGTCATCGTTCTAAAAAACAAAAGAAACACGAACAGTTATCCTTTGTTTGCGGCCACTAAACGAAGACTTACGTTTTCAGTTGGCGTCCATATTCCATGCACTCTTGCACACAAACTCCTCGAGCTGAAGAAGACATCAGAAATTTAACTTTCGAACTCGGGGTTTTTTTTTTTTAATTACTTTTTTTATTTATTTTGGGATTTTCTTCCGCAAATGGCCCGTAGGAACTCAACCATGAAGTAAAGGAAGAGGATTTTGACTTCCAATTTCATTGTCTTTTTGATTTGATTTTAATTTATTTGAAATTCTTTTACATGGACTGAAAAATGGTGCGGCTTTCGCAGACGTTAATATTTCACATTAAAAATATTATTGTTATCAAATTTTTCATTAGGGCCCGTCCACAAATGATGTCACATTTTTCCCATATATTTGACCACCCTCCTTCGTCTGTCACAAAAGGTCATGCTTCATCGGAGCTCTACCCCCCTTGTCACATGTCACGCTATGATGCATAAGCATGATGTCACACTTCTTGTTACAGACCGTTCATAAATTATGTCACGCTTTTCCCCCATATATTTAACCCCCTCCCCCCGGCTGTCACAAAATGTCACACTTCAACGGACCCCTACCCCCTTCGTTACATGTCACGCTATGTTGCATAAGCATGATGTCACACTTCTTGTTAAAGACGGTTCATAAATTATGTCACGTTTTTTTCCGATATATTTGACCCCCCTCCCCCTCGTCTGTCACAAAATGTCAAAATTCAACGGACCCCCTTCCCCCCTTTGTCACACGTCCCGCTATGTTGCATAAGCATGATGTCACACTTCTTCTTAAGGACCGTTCATAAATTATGTCACGCTTTTTTCTCATATATTTGACCCCCCTCCCCCTTTGTCACAAAATGTCACACGTCAACACCCCTTCCACCCTTTGTCATATGTCACGCTATGTTGCATAAGCATGATGTCACACTTCTTGCTACCCGCCCCTCTCCCCTTGTCACGCTTTGTCACGCTTTGTCACAATTTCACGACCCCCCTCCCGTCGAAGCGTGACATCATTTATGAATGATCCCTTATCTACAGAATTCGTTTTTGTTGAGGACTGCAAACCAGGGAAATAACGAATAGTGATTTGGCCGAATAGCCGAATATTCGGCCATTTCTTTCAGACCGAAGCCGAATATTCGGCCCTTTCTTCTAGGCCGAAGCCGAATATTCGGCCAATGTCTTAGGTAGAATACCGAATTTAATTCAAATGAAAGAACTACTTTTGCTTAGTGAACTTTTACCTTGCTCAAAACAGTTTTATGAAGATATTTTAAGTTATAAAAGATAATATTTTTATTTTATTGGGTTTTTAACATACCTATTTTTAAAATATCTATTAAAATTTAATACACTTAACTGGAATATATTTTTATTTTCAAAAACTATAATAACTTATGCTATCTAAATATTCATGATATATTCTAGGCTTTTCAAATTTCTCTCTTACCCAATATTCACAATAAATCAGTCTACCCAAACTAAGTCCAACTTCCACTTCGTTAATAATAACAAAATTAATTTCTCATATTCTCCATCATAATTAACTATTGCCAGCTT
This sequence comes from Octonoba sinensis, assembly GCA_038502835.1. Taxonomy (NCBI): domain Eukaryota; kingdom Metazoa; phylum Arthropoda; class Arachnida; order Araneae; family Uloboridae; genus Octonoba; species Octonoba sinensis. Next base: position 17,171,010 of record CM076604.1, read on the forward strand.
TTGGGAGCAAATGCTAAATATAAAATACATTATTACAACTTTAAAATCTGTTTTTGCTCAGTCAAGCCTAAAACAAAGTTTAAAAAAAGTAGTATTTTCTATTTATTAAAACTATCTATACTAATGTATTCTTTTGCAATAATCATAATACAATTTTAAATGTTTAAAATCAACTAATTTCTTTATTTTTTTACATTTCTACTGCAGCAGAACTATTCGGCCGAATAGTCAATCAATATTCGGACAGGCCGAATTTGACCTTACCCAGTATTCGGCCAGGCCGAATACCGAATAGTGGCCGAATATTTGTTACATCCCTACTGCAAACTAATATGATTCTTATAACTGATTTTCGTAATTTTTATATTCAGATTTAAATTTTAAAAAAGACTTTATATTATGAAGGGTCCACTGGAAAAACGACCAAAGTCACATTTGAAATTTGCTTTATATTTTATTCAATTATTTTATAGCATAAATGTTAATTTTAACTATACGAGCCTGCTTTTCCGTAACACCCAAATTCAAATTTATAATACATATATTTATAATACATAATTTATATTCATTTATAATAAAACATAAAGCAAAAATTCAAAAAGTAGTATGGACTTAGGTCGTTTTTCCAGTGAACCCTTCATATGTTTAAGTAATATTAAAATTTAAAAAAAGCATACACATATTCATTTAAATTTAAATGTATACGAATATTTGGTTTCAAATTATTTTATACAAGCATCATAATCTTTGAATATTTGTTCCAGTTCAGGTCTTTTTCCTTGACTGAGCAGCTAATTGGTATTGGAAAGTGCATTTTAAAAGTTTTATAAATGGCCAGTTTTTAGTTTCTCGTCACGCACGAGATTGCAAGAGAAATTCTACTTGGATGCTTTTTTATGTAGTTTGATAAATTCCTTAGCGACAAGGTCATTTTAAATCATTGAACTGCTACTGTTTCATTAAGTCAAAATAATATAGTTAGAAAAGAAAACATCAAAATTAATACCTGAAAATTTTATATAAAAAAAGTAAACTAATATTTAACTTAGTAATAAATACAAGTTTATACTCATTATATGAGAAAATAATAATTTAAAAAATTAAACAAAATAAATTGAATTTCTCTCTCAGTTGAAAGCATTATGAAATATTTTTATTATTACTTATTGTGATAAAAAGTTTTCATGAAAGGGTTGTGTTCAAAAAATACCAACAACCAGGGGTCAATCCAGTATTTTTAACAGGGTCTGTTTTTTTGGGAATTTTAAATACATTTTTGTGAAAAATCAAATTTTTTTGTGAACATTCAAAATTTAAACATACAGGGTTGTTCAAAACATACCAACTACCAAATTTTTCATTGTTTTTGCCGCTTATTTAATAAATAATTCTGTAAAAAGTACGATTTGGTAAGTTAATTTTGTGAAGGGTCCGTTCTGATTAATTAGAATTTTGTGAAGGGTCCGTTTCGATTAATTAGAATTTTGTAAAGGGTCCGTTTTGATTAATTAGAATTTCGTTGAGGGTCCGTTTTGATTGATTGGAATTTTGTGAAGGGTCCGTTTTGATTAATTAGAATTTTGTGAAGAGTCCGATTCGATTAATTAGAATGTTGTGAAGGGCCCGATTCGATTAATTAGAATTTTGTGAAGAGTCCGTTCCGATTAATCAGAATTTCGTGAAGGGTCCGTTTTGATTGATTGGAATTTTGTGAAGGGTCCGTTTTGATTAATTAGAATTTTGTGAAGAGTCCGATTCGATTAATTAGAATGTTGTGAAGGGCCCGATTCGATTAATTAGAATTTTGTGAAGAGTCCGTTCCGATTAATCAGAATTTCGTGAAGGGTCCGTTTTGATTGATTGGAATTTTGTGAAGGGTCCATTTGGATTAATTAGAATTTTGTGAAGGGTCATTTTGATTAATAAACTGGAGAGTTTACTAAACATAACACTTTAATAAATAAGAATTTAGGTGAATCCTCAGCCAAATTCCTGCACAGTTTTTTTAGCACAACTAAACTTTGCTTATAAGGGGTTGCCATGGGTTCTATGAACCTAAATAAACTGGAGAGTTCATTAAACATTCACACACAGTTCACAGTTTTACCACACAACTAAACTCTGCTGATAAGACGTAGGCTTTAAATCTTTTCTAATTCTAAACCCGATGCCAATGATTGATTACAAAGCTATTTAACAGGATGTATAGTACAGCAGACACCAATACAAGTATATATGAGAACAACTAAATCTCATCACAGGCGATTCTTTCGGACCACTAAATTTTCCTTGCCGCTGTGAAGATTCACAAGATAAATTTATAGGGAGAGCAACATATTTCACCTTCCCAAATCAGATTTTAGATATCTGTTTCTCCCCTTCCATTCAATCAATCAACACATAACTTTATTCCAAACATCATCGGCTCGAATTCCAAGCTGTCAGCGCAAGTGCAAAATATCGCCGAAAGTGAATGCGTATTTTACCGCGTTGATCGCTATCGGCCAGCTGGTTTATGTGGCCGTGGTCATAAATCTGATCGAATTCACCTCGTTTAGATGGTTGATATTTTCCATTTTCGCAAAGTGATAAGGAACTCGCAGACATCATCTCTGCATTCCGCTTGGCCAGAAATCGAAGGTGATAAGGTTTCAACGGGTTTGGCCATTTAAATGGAAGAAATTTGCAGTCGGTGTTGCTTTGGTAATATCGGATCCCGGGTTTGAGAAGAGTGCATTAATATGTGTTCAAAATATCAATTTATACGTTTTGGATTGTATAATATATTTTAGGAAAAATACAGTTCTACCCTAATAAAAAAAAAAGACCTCTGACTGGATTTGTGTTCTGTAGAAGTATACGGGCACTCGTGTTGCATTTTTTGCTGTCGCATAGTTATAGGTAGGATTGCAAGTTTGTTGCGCCGCGAATTCCCGCGATGATTTTCGCGATTTTTAAAGCTTTTTCCTAAACTCCGCGAATGTTTCTAATTTATTTATTTTTAAAAAATTTCAGAAACCAAGGACAAAATTTGTGAGCACACAAAGTCTAAACGGTCTAGTGCCAAAAAAAAATTCAAATTATTTTTTTGAAAACAGTAACAATAAACATAGATTTCGCTAACAAGCCTCAACATTTTTTAAAGTATGCAGAGTTTTTGATCCTAGTCAATACAAATATTTAAATGTTTTTAACGAACTGAATAATCCTTTCATTTTTAGCAATAACCCTATGTTTTAGGATGAAGAATAACTTTCATTGCAAATATGATATATTTTGTTACATTTCTGTTCTTGCGAACATGTCGCGAAATTTGCCGCGAATTTATCGCTCTTTTTTCCGCGACAAACTTTCAACCCTAGTTATAGGGGGCCTTTCTTAAATGATGTGATGATTTTCTCCCATATATTTACCCCCTTACCCACCCCTTTGTAACGTGTCACGCTTTGTTGCATAAGCATGATGTCACACTTCTTGTTACCCCCACCCCTCGTCACAATTTCACGAACCCCCTTCCCCCCCTCAAAGCGTGAAAACATTTATGAATGACCCCTAGGGATCATTCATAAATGATGTTAAGTTTCGGCGGGGGAAAGGGTTTCGTGATATTGTAACAAAGTATGATAAGGGGAGGGGGTAACAAAAAGTGCGACATCATGCTTATGCAGCGTCGCGTGACATATGATAAGGGGCCGTTCATAAATGACGTCACGCTTTTTTCCCATATATGTGACCCCCCTCCCCCCCCCTTTGTCACGCATCACGCTATATTGCACAATGCATGATGTCACACTTCTTGTTACCCCCTCCCCTCCCCTTGTCACAATGTCCCGAACCCCCCCTTCCCCCCCTCGAAGCGTGACATCATTTATGAATGATCCCTAAGGGGTGTAGGAGGGTCCGTTGAAGTGTGACATTTTGTTGACAAAAGGGGAGGGTCAAATATATGGTGGAAAAGCGTGACATCATTTATGAATGGTCGTATAGTTATACCGTCAAACGAAGACCTCTGACTGGCAGAGAGCCAGGAAGAATCCATTCATGTTCAAGGGAGAAACTGCTGGTATGAGGAATGTTCTGTATTCTGTTCTCGTTTTAGTTCGTTTAAAAAAAAAAAAAGCATAATTAATTTCTTCCGAACTGATGCTATATATTAGTTAAAAATTCAGTTGCTTTCAACAAACAGAGCAGCAAACATTCTGATTCGCGTGCCAATAAACGCACCTGCAAAGCGAACTTCCCTAGAAATCGAATGGATTTGTCCTTTGCTGCCATGCGCAGAAGCGTTCAAGGGTCAGAACTCCGTGATCGAATTATACAAAACCTACATTTATGAATTACCCCTTAAAGCACGAGTTTTTTCTGGAAAAGTAGTACTATAGTGTAATTTATTCTTTCCAATTTCAAGTTATGGGGGGGTGACTAAAGAGCGGGGGTGGGGTAAAAATTACATAGAGAAAAAATATTATACAAACAAAGTGTGAACGGATCTCAGACGGGCATTAGAAATAAAATAACGCACGGGCATCGGTTAATTTTCCGGTAACTTTCGCCCGTGGTAGACACGGGCAAATGCGTTTAGGGGTTAAAGTACACACACTCTTTTAAAACACGTGATAAAAAATCAACTTTAACCTCTTCATTCCAAGTGTACCCAATTGGGTACATTTTAAAATACTGTTTATTAACTACTGTTTGTGCAATTTGAAAGCTAAAACACCCCATTGTTTTCGAAATGAATCGACAGATAGTTTACTTCGTTTTAAACTTGGAAATGGGTCATAAATTATTATTTAAACTAATTATTAATTAAAATTTAAAAAAAATTTCAGTTATTTTGTTTTGTAATCCTTTTTTAAATCAGAGAACCAAAAAATGGCGTCAAAATTGTTTGTGCTTGTTCTGGGGTCTGAAGAGGTTAAAATATGCAATAAAAGGGGGATGAAATTACTATTCAAATAACTAAATTGCGCTGAAAAGTAAGAAACAAATTTAAAGCCTAATCGATTACCTAATCTTTTTAAGCCAAATCGATGATATTTTTGTGCATAATTTTTTAAGTCATTGCAAAATTATAAACGTAGCATATTTTTGTTACGCTATCATGTTATATATTTTTTTATTTCATTACAGTAAAATATATTTTTAAAAGAACATGAGCGAAATGCAAGACAGGATACACAGCAGTTTGAACTATGAATTCCTTACTTAATCATCTATTTAAACGCGAACAATGTAACCTGCGAAACATCTCGGCAAGCCTCACAAATTTAGGTGACAAATATTCACTTACCGCTCATAATTTCCTTTCCAGTTTATGAAAATGATTTAACTGAGGTTCCTTCTAGGATTCATTCTCTATTAATTAAAAAAGTAATTGAAACAATCATTAAGTAATTTTTTTAAATAGTTAAAATTGCAATTTCAAAAAAGTCAACTTAAATTACAATTCAAAAATTGCAATTTTAAAAAACATCAATTTCAGAATTGCCATTTCAAATATATATATATATATATATATATATATATCAGTTTAAATTGAAATTTAAAAATTTCAATTTCAAAAATATCAATTTAAACTGAAATTTAAAAATTGCAATTTCAAAAAATCAACTTAAATTGCAACTTAAAATTAATTTAATACTTTATTGCAAGTAATTAATTAAATTATTGATTAAATATTAAGTATTAGTTACCTTTAATTATTCAGTAATTTATAAAATTATTGCAATTTAAAGCATTACTTATTTCGGCAAGAAGTAATGGATGCATAGGGGGGGAACAAAAATCATATAGCACGGAATGATAACCTTGTAATTTTTCAAGTTAGTAAAAAATGCAAAGAATAATATTTAACAAGAAGTTCCGTCTAGAACTATACGAGCCTACTTTCCCGTATACACCAAATTCAAATTTATAATCTAGCTATCTCTTTCTCTCTCTTTCTTATTTATCTTTAGTTCTAATTATTGAAAATATACCTTTTTCAACGGATAATACATATTCATTCACTCACTCATTCATTCATTTACGCATTCATGTATTTATTCACTCATTTATTTATATTTTCATTTATTCAATAATTTATTCATTCATTCTTTTCCTCATTCATTTATTCATTGATTTATTCTTTCACTCTTTCATTTATTCATTCATTCATTATTTCACTCATTGAGTCACTAAGAAATATCCTTGAAAATCCCGATCAAAAAATTTCATAGCAAAATAGGCTCGTAAGTTCTGGATAAACTTTCTATTTCTACATGTTCTACGTTATAAGAGCTTTCCGATAAAGTTTGTTCCAAGCAAATCGGTCCGTTAGATCAGGATTTATATAGGGTTGAAATTTCCCCGTAAGCTCTGTGTTAATTTTTTGAACTGTTCAAAAATGAACAAAAATTGTTCAAATCAATATTTCACGCCGAGAACTCCTTTCAATAAGCTTTCAATAGGAACTTGGCTCTTGTGCCCAGAGTTTACAGAATTTGCTTCAATTTTGTCCATAGGCGCTAATGTTAAAGTTTTTTGAACTGTTCAAAATTGAACAAAAAATTGTTCAAATCAAAAAGTAAAATATAGAAATGAGATGTCCTCGCCGAGATCTTTCGAATGCAAAAAGAATTTTTCCAATCGGACAATTCGTTCAAAAGTTATTAGGGGGGGACAGACCGACAGACCGACAGACACACTTTTTCCCCATCTCAATACCCTACTTTCAAATTTTTTATTTTTCAATCTTTATTTAATTACTTCACTTATTTTTGACTTTTCTTGATTTTTAACGATATTTTCACGATACATTAAGCCTTCTTTCATGCTTTATTATTATTTGTTTTTTACTTTTACGGGAAAGTAGGCTAAAAACTGGAGTTGATAATCAGATCAAAAATCAAATTAAGGTTGTTGTGTCTTCTAATCTGAGAATGTGAATTCATTTAGAAGTAGGGATGTAACGAATATTCGGCCACTATTCGGTATTCGGCCTGGCCGAATATTGATGGACTATTCGGCCGAATAGTTCTGCTGCAGTGGAAATGTAAAAAAATAAAGAAATTAGTAGATTTTAAACATTTAAAACTGTATAATAATTACTGCAAAAGAGTACATTAGTTCATAGCTATAATAAATAAAAATAATTTAGGAAAAAACTACTTTTTTTACACCTTGTTTTAGACTTGACTGAGCGAAAACAGATTTTAAAGTTGTAATATTGTATTTAATATTTAGCATTTGCTCCCAAAGCTGACAATAGTTAATAATGATATACGAGAAATTAATTTTGTTATTGTTAAAAAAGTGGAAGTCAGACTTTGTTTGGGTAGACTGATTTATTGTGAATATTGGGTAAGAGAGAAATGTGAAAAGCCTTGAATATATCATGAATATTTAGATAGCATACGTTTTTGGGGTTTTAGAAAATAAAAATATATTCCAGTTAATTGTATTAAATTTTAATAGATCTTTTAAAAATAGGTAAAAACCCCCTAAAATAAAAATATTAACTTTTATAACTTCTAAAATATCTTCATAAAACAGTGTTAAGCAAGGTATAAGTTCACTACGCAATAGTAGTTCTTTCATTTGAATTAAATAATTAGTAAAATAATGCTAATGCTTACTACCATAAAATCTGTCATTTCTATTCCACTTGTATGTGAAATTCTTCGTTTTATTACATTCAAAACAATAGAGAAAATAGATTAATTTTAAATAGTTTTAAATTCTTAACAAACAAAATTAAATCATACATCATAGATTGTGTGTAATTAGTGTTTCACTTTGTTAATAATTTTAAATTTGTCAAATACTTTCTACTACAACGATTTTCTAGAAATTTTAATATTCGGCCGCCGAATATTCGGTATTCGGCGTAAGACATTGGCCGAATATTCCGCTTCGGCCTGGAAGAAGTGGCCGAATATTCGGTATTTGGCTAATTGGGCCAAATCACTATTCGTTACATCCCTATTTAGAAGGCGCAACATAAGTAGCAAAAATACAGAGAAGAGCAACAAAAATATTTACCTGCAAAACGGCCCCCCAGAAAAAAAAAAAAAAAAAAGCTCATTTGTGTCCCTAACTCTCAATATTACTAGTTCTCCATCAACCATAAACATTGAGAGAGTTGCACGTATATACGTAAAAAAACAATTCATGGATAAACAACCGCGTTCGAAGCAACGCCAAATGACCCCGCCGTTGTTTACGTGGAACGAGTTCTGGAATTCCAAAAGCTCATCAACTCGATAAAAGAATGCCGATCACTGCCGCATCAGCCTCGCATGGAATTAGTCGTGATATCACGTGATGTGAGAATATTCGATCGCATTCGATCGATTGGGGATCGATAGGTTTGTTCCAAAAATATGATGGCTACTATCCAACGTAGTCGTTGCTTAAAGGAAAATTTAAAAGAAAAAATTTCAAAAATATGTGAACAAATCATACTTTTAAACACATACATGATCGAAATTATTTTATATGTTTTTTTTTTACATATAATTCATTTTAAATCGCATTTAAAAATAACTAAATTTTGAAAAGAAATATTCAAATTTTTAAAATTCATTCAAAAATACAAAAGATCCGAGGCGTCAAAATACCGGAAGAGATTTTAAATCTTCTTTCAGATATTCAAATTATCTAAAAACTCAGGGAACGCCCCCAAAAGGGGGTTATTAGATAACTTTAAATTATCTAATAACTTCTTTTGGGGGCCATGCCCTATTGTGCCCATCATAGTTTTCGAGACCGAGGGCCCTGGGGTGCAGAAACAGAAGTTCCGGTCAAGTGGTCGGCCTGACGCGGAACCCCCAGTGTTTAGTTCCTTAGCATGCTTGGTCCTCATTTTATCGACCGCAGTACACGGATGAATGAAAGGCTAAGTCCACCCTGCACAACCCGGAAATCGAAGCCCGGACATGTGCATGGTTCAAAGTATCTGAACTGTCAAAATATCCCCGCCTATTTTTAAATGGTTTTTAATGGTTTAAAATATTTAATTTAAGATATCACAAAGTGAACAACGCAATGCTTTGAACTGCCAACGCTAAAAAGTTTAAGAGTCGGCAGCTCAAAACTCCTTCCATTGAGAAGAGGAGCAGCCTTTTTTTTTTTTTTTTTTTGACTTGTTCGACTCCAGCTCAGTTCCGATTTTTAAGCACGTGCTCCGGCTTCGCTCCAGCTCCGAATAATTTTAATAGATTATATAATTTATCTCTTTTTTTAGTTAATGATTTTTTTATGTAATGAAAAACTGAAAGAGTAAAAAAAGAGCTGCGGAACACAATTATTTTTTTGCTCCGGCTGCGTTCCAGCTCCGAATAACTTTAATAGATTATATAATTTATCTCTTTCTTTTAGTAAAATTTTTTTATGTAATAAAAAAATGAAAGAGTAAAGAAATGGAGCTGCGGAGCACACATTTTTTTCTGCTCCGGCTCCGTTCCAGCTCGGAATAATTTTAATAGGTTATATAATTTCTCTTTTTTTAGTTAATTATTTTTTACGTAATAAAAAATGAATGAGTAAAAAAAAAAGGAGCTGCGGAGCACAAATATTTTTTTGCTCCGGCTCCGTTTCAGCTCCGAATAACTTTAATAGATTATATAATTTATCTCTTTCTTTTAGTTAATAATTTTTTATGTAATAAAAAAATGAAAGAATAAAAAAATGGAGCTGCGAAGCACACATTTTTTCTGCTCCGCCTCCTTTCCGAATAATTTTAATAGATTATATAATTTCTCTTTTTTTAGTTAATTATTTTTGAAAGTAATAAAAAATGAAAGTAAAAAAAATGGAGCTGCGGAGCACAATTTTTTTTTTTTTTTTGCTCCGGCTTCGCTCTAGTTTCGAGCAAAATCTCGTTGTTCCACTTCTCAACTGCTCCGCACTGACGCACTCCACTCTAGATTTTAAGTAAAATTGTAATAATTAGTGAACTTCATAACGAAATTTAAAGTTTTAAATTTTGGAAGCTTTTAAAAAAAATTCTCATAAGGATTTTTGTTACCAAGTAAAATGATTAATTTTATCCAAATGTTAAATTGTTACAAACAATTTAACATTAAACAAAGTTACGTTATACAATATCTCAGCAGCAATGATAAATATTATTAGAATAATTCATCAATTTTCTTCTGCATATATTTTATTGTTGCTTTTTTCTTTTTCCCCCCTCGATCTTAAAGATAACATTCTTCGCCGTTGCTCAACTCAGACACGATTTTCCAAATCGTTAAAAGAGGTGAAAGTGAAAGTGTTTTTTTTTTCTTTCTTTCTTTCTTTAATGCGTTTATCATTTCTCTATAAAATGAGTTAGGGGGGAAAAGGTCATTAATTGCGTTTTGATCGGAAACCTTTCGCATGAACTTCCTCATTTTGTTCAATTTAGAAGTCCAGTCGTTGACGAGCCATTTCAGCAACGACGCGAAGAATAAGCGGCAACATAAAGTGAAGTTGTTGTTATTATTCTTTTTAATATTCATGTATTCCATTCAACATTACAAAAGTAGGAAAAAACGTTGACGAAAAAAAAATTGCTCTGATGTGCAATAAAATAGCTTTTGCCAGTGACCTCATGGTCAGGACAGAATTTCATGTGAGCATGGTTTTTTTTTTTTTTTTTTTGCTTTTTTCCCCTAGTTCTGACTGGGCTTACTATTAATAGGAATATTAAAGTTCAAAATAAGCTAACTACTACGTTTGTAGTTTTTTTATCACATGGCTCACGGCGGATATGTCCTACACTGTAAAAAAATCCTGTAAAATTTACGGTTTTAAACTGGTAGCTCAGTTGGTTTTGCAAAACCATAAGAGATACGAAGTAAATCCGCAGTTGCCACGGTTTTTTACCGTCCAAGAATAAAAATTTTCTAAAAGTTTTTCTCGTACGTTAAAAAACCATTGCGACTACGAATTTCCTCCGTAACTTTAACGGTTTTGCACAACCAACCCCGCTGCCAGTTGAAAACTAAATTTTACGGATTTTTTTCCCTTTTTTCCCCCAGTACAACAGTAGTTTGTTGTTTGTCGCAACAGATGCGGACATAGGTGGTCCCCCTAGTTTTACTAATGATTTTCGAACATTGAACTATAACTTTAAAAAATTCTTTCCTCTTTGAAACACTGTTTTCGTCATATATAAGTAAAATCGCAAAGAAATTGGCCCCTCTTCAGCAAATTCTGTACCCGCGCCTGAGCCGAGGATGGAAAAATGGATGCCAGGGTACGCAATAAGTCTGCAAAGTTTAATGACCATACGCAGCCTCATTAGAAAGAAAAAAAATCTTTGTCATCACATAAGACAACTCAACTCATCAAGTAACACCACTCAATCCTTCTAATCCACTTTAATCAGCCTCTTTAAATTCTCTACAACATATTCTCCTTTAATTACATCGCACTAAAACCTACTCAACGGCGTTTACAAGACATATTTAGTTCACCTGAAATTGGATCCGGTAAACGACACAAAAACATCTTAGTGTCACTCCGAGTCAAGCTTTTTAAACTTTTAAATCGTCCCATTTTAGAATTTGCAGCTCAAAAGAATTGTTTCCCCCATTTTAGACATCCCAGAAGTTATGTAATCCCAAATTACCATTTTGGACGTGGATCTGAATTTAAATGCAGGAAATTCCGTTTCCGAATGCGCGTTGCATTGAAATTTCCGAGCAGTAAGATTGAATCTGTGTATAGTCGTTAGCTTAGGGGATGTTTATATGCTTTGCAATTTGCGATAATTTTGAGATAAGATCTTTTTAAGAAACCTCAGTGCCGGATCTTAGACAAATCTTTTTAAGAAACATCTGTGCCTGATCTTAGAAAAATCTTTTTAAGAAACATCTGTGCTGGATCTTAGAAAAATCTTTTTAAGAAACATCTGTGCCGGATCTTAGAAAAATCTCTTTAAGAAACCTCAGTGCCGGATCTTAGAAAAATCTTTTTAAGAAACATCTGTGCCGGATCTTAGAAAAATCTTTTTAGGAAACATTTGTGCCAGAGCTTATAAAAATCTGTTTAAGAAACATCTATACCATATCTTAGAAATTTTTTTTTAGGGATCATTCATAAATGATGTCACACTTCGAGGGGGGAGGGGGGTTCGTGAAATTGTGACAAAGTGTGATAAGGGGAGGGGAGGGGTGACAAGAAGTGTGACATCAGGCATTATGCAACCTAGTGTGACATGTGACAAAGGGGGAGAGGTGTCCGCTGAAGTGTGACATATTGTGACAAAGGGTATTGTGACAAATATATGGAAAAAAAGCGTGACATCGTTTATGAACTTCCCCTTAGGGACCGTCCATAAATGATGTCACGTTTTTTTTCTCGTATATTTCTCACCCCCCTCCCCCCTTTGTCAAAAAGTGTCACACCAACGCCTAGCTTTGTCACATGCTTCATTATACCCTCCCCCCCTTTGTCACATGTCACGCTATATTACATACACATATGTATTTGCAGTACAGAAACAAAGCACTGCTTTATAGATCATGCTTCAAATTTTATTTTTTGACTTTAATGACATTGTGAGCATAATAATAATAATGCTTGCATGCGTAGTTAATTTTAATAAACTAAGGTTAAGTTTTATACCACAAAAGATAATTAGTATGGAACAGTAAAATATATTAAGTGTTCGAATTCTGAAAAAAATGACCCTCGCAATTTAATCTTAAAAGCTTAAATGCGTAAGAAAATTTAATTTTAAACTTTTAAGTAAATTTAAACTTTAAATCAGCATCGATGTTTACTATACAAAATGATCAATAAAACTAAAATCAAATTATAAACCTAAAAAAACTTTAAAAATAAATTTAATTTGCTGATTTTAAACGTTTTTATAGAAACAAAACATGAGTTATGTCGCACTTCTTTTTACCGCCTCCCCTCCCCCTTGTCACAAACTGTCACAATTTCTCGATCCCTCCTCCCAGTGAACTCGTTCTTACTACTTTTTTTTCTTTTTTTTTTTGTTATTTTGCTTCGTGTAGCTTTTTTAAAGATAATTGTACCACCGGAAAACAAGTTGCACTGATACCGTTGATGGAAATACCTCGCTATATATTTATTCACAGAAGCTATGCTTAGCGAAAATACTTTCACTTCATGTGGTAACTCTCGCCTGCGGTTTTCCATGTTCAGCAAGTGTAGTAATCGGAAATGGTGGAATTTGTCCCCTGAAGGTACGTTAGGAGATAGAAGTGAAAGTTGATATTTTGTGTCAAAGAGATACCAGTCAAGTAAAGGCGCGGATACAGAATTACATTTGGGGGAAGGGGCCATGTTCAAGACTCAGATACGGACATTTTCTCGAACTGTGAGAAGGTAAATAAAAATCGCCAAATCGGGATGGAATAAGACTCTTGGGACTAACAGTATCTTTATGCCACCAGGGCCTTAATAACTTTAGGGACTGTTCATAAATGATGTCACACTTTTTCCCCATATATTTGACCCCTTCCCCCCTTTTTCCCAAAATGTCACACTTCAACGGACCCCCCTACCCCCCTTTGTCACATGTCCCGCTATGTTGCATATGCAGGATGTCACACTCCTTGAAAACCCCTCCCCTCCTCTTGTCACACTTTGTCACAATCAGCTTTGATGTTTTCGATACGAGATGAAATCAGTAAGAATACAAAACAAAAATTTTTTTTAAATTAAAAAAAAAATTTAATCTGCCATTTACAAGTGTTTTTCTACCCTCTAAAATGTGTGATGTTACCCCCCTCCCCACTTCTTGCTACTCTCTCCCCTACTTTGTCAGAAACTGTCATAAGGTCATAATTTCACGAACCTTTGGAAAAGTGAATCCCCAAAATTTTGACTTTACTTTTCTCTTCTCCTCTTTACTCACTTCCCGTGATATTTCCAGACTAGAGTGTTTCAAATTTCAAAATAAAAACAAATCAAAAATTAAAAATGAATATACATATTGTTCATACACATATTTTTATATAATTTTCAGGGATAAAAAAAATAGGCATTTTTATGACCGTTTTCTTGAAAATTAACCGATCGTTAAGGAGTTAAGAAAGTTTTGACTGCACCGACCTGAGGTCACTGAGCAGTAACTTTTACTTTTAACCCCTTGAAGCACGAGGTTTTTTTTTTTTTTCTCGGAAAAACTGGTAAAAAATGATAGAGTTTTTTTTTTTGACATAAAATGAATATATAGGTATATTATACATTTTTTTCGACAATTTCGGTTGTAGGGAGCGAGTAGAGAGTGGAGAGTGGGGTAAAAGTTACATAAAAAATTATTATACAAACAAAAAGCGTCGTATAAACGATAACATCGTATAATCGATTTATCCTTCTGGATCAATCCAAGAGTTGGGGCCACACTAAAACGTTGTATAAATGTAAACGTCGTATAAACGATAACGTCGTATAATTAATTTATCCATCTGGCTAAATCCAAGAATTGGGACCACGCTAAAACGTCGTATAAATGGTCGTCGTATAAACGATAACGTCGTATAATCGATTTATCCTTCTGGATAAAATCAAGAGTTGGGGCCACACTAAAACGTTGTATAAATGTAAACGTCGTATAAACGATAACGTCGTTTTCTTAATTTATCCTTCTGGCTAAATCCAAGAATTGTGACCACGCTAAAACGTCGTATAAATGTAAACGTCGTATAAATGGTCGTCATTTAAACGATAACGACGTACAATCGATTTATCCTTCTATATAAATCCAAGAGTTGGGGGCCACACTAAAACGTTGTAAAAATGTAAACGTCGTATAAACGATAATGTCGTATAATTAATTTATCCTTCTGGCTAAATCCAAGAATTGGGACCACGCTAAAACGTCGTATAAATGGTCGTCGTATAAACGATAACGACGTACAATCGATTTATCCTTCTATATAAATCCCAGAGTTGGGGGCCACACTGAAACGTTGTAAAAATGTAAACGTCGTATAAACGATAACGTCGTATAATTAATTTATCCTTCTGGCTAAATCCAAGAATTGCGACCACGCTAAAACGTCGTATAAATGTAAACGTCGTATAAATGGTCGTCGAATAACGATAACGAGGTACAATCGATTTATCCTTCTATATAAATTCAAGAGTTGGGGGCCACACTAAAACGTTGTAAAAATGTAAACGTCGTATAAACGATAACGTCGTATAATTAGTTTATCCTTCTGGCTAAATCCAAGAATTGCGACCACGCTAAAACGTCGTATAAATGTAAACTTCGTATAAATAGTCGTCGTATAAACGATAACGACGTACAATCGATTTATCCTTCTATATAAATCCCAGAGTTGGGGGCCACACTGAAACGTTGTAAAAATGTAAACGTCGTATAAACGATAACGTCGTATAATTAATTTATCCTTCTGGCTAAATCCAAGAATTGCGACCACGCTAAAACGTCGTATAAATGTAAACGTCGTATAAATGGTCGGCGTATAAACGATAACGACGTACAATCGATTTATCCTTCTATATAAATCCAAGAGTTGGGGGCCACACTAAAACGTTGTAAAAATGTAAACGTCGTATAATTAATTTATCCTTCTGGCTAAATCCAAGAATTGGGACCACGCTAAAACGTCGTATAAATGTAAACGTCGTATAAACGATAACGTCGTATAATTAATTTATCCTTCTGGCTAAATCCAAGAATTGGGACCACGCTAAAACGTCGTATAAATGTAAACTTCGTATAAATGATCGTCGTATAAACGATAACGCCATGTAATCGATTTATCCTTCTGGATAAATCCAAAAATTGGGACCACAGTAAAAGGTCGCATATAGTACTACTAGTAAGTTGTCCACACTAAAATGTCAAGAGGTTAAATGTAGTAGCCTGCATAATTCTTGTAAAATAAAATATTGCACATGAAAATAGGTCGCATTTCTGCTTGCATTTGTGGAAACCCGAGCCACATCCCATACCCAGCCGAAATCTGTCGAACTCACCAAGTTGTCGTAAAAATTAAGCTGAAGCACTAAACCACTTGTGTAGGAGTAGGAATGAAAAGCTGCCATTCAAACCGAGAAACAAACGATATTTTTCTCCAAAGCAGTTCCTTCTAATTATGTCGGTGTATTTTACAGCGCAGACATTTCCGGTAGAAAAAGTAAACCATTCAAAGATAAAAGACACAAACAAATTGAAGATGGTACGGACCCAGTTAATTACAATTCAAGATTAAAAATGAAGTTTTGACTTCCTATTTAGAGCTATTAGAGTTTGCTATGAGGAAATATTCCTTTGAAATTATACTTTTATATTTATACAACAGAAGAAAATGCAATATTTTTTCCGAGTTGATGGTTTGCTGCAAAAAGAACTTCCTTTTAAGAAATTTTCGGTTTTGCAGTCCTGTGTTAAAAGAAAATAAAAACACCTTCGTTTAAAATAGAATGGATTCTGATGTTCTTAATACATAGTGTATGAAAAGAAGAAGAAATTTAAAAGAGCCTTGAATTTTCAAACTTTCATTACCTTTCCTTAAACACCTATTTCTAAATTTCTGGAAAAAAAATTTGCAAATGCAATGTTG
Source organism: Octonoba sinensis (assembly GCA_038502835.1). Classification (NCBI taxonomy): domain Eukaryota; kingdom Metazoa; phylum Arthropoda; class Arachnida; order Araneae; family Uloboridae; genus Octonoba; species Octonoba sinensis. The sequence continues at coordinate 17,187,557 of CM076604.1, forward strand.
CGTGTATTTTGTAAAAGGAAATAATAAAATGTAACGAACGTAAAAATTAACAGATAATTGCTGTTTTTTGCTAGTAATAAAACCAGAACAGTTCGTCCTAAAACTCGATACACATAAAATAGAAAATACAAAATTTGTCATTGTTGTCGTTTACCACGATTAATATATACAACTTGATTTTTCGAAATTGAAATAAATAAATATTGATAATAAAATAAGTAAATTAATAATGAAAGAATAAATATTAATAATAAAATTAACTAATTAATAATGAATGAATAAATAATGATAACAAAATAAGCTAATTAATAATGAATGAATAAATAATGACAATAAAATAAATAAATTAATAATAAAGAAAAAGAGAAGGAGAAAAAATATTAAAATAAAAAAATTAAATTAAAGCATAAATAGAAATAAAAATTGAAAAATAACAATAACGTGATGATGACGTGGTAAAACTTCGAATGTGCTCTTAACAGCATTTGCGCTAAAATAATAAAACTCGTCTGCTTCGAAATTTATAAATTATAACACAAAATGTTAATAAAATAAAAATTATACAATGTTTTTCGGCACTGTAAAAAATAAGAAAAGACATATTGTTTTGGATTCAAAAAATCACCATTGTAACTGTTTCATAATAAAATTACACAATATACAAATAAATTTATAAATTTAATTTCCTCATACGAATTGAATTTAAAAAATTAAATACAGACACTAGGAAAACATTAAAATAATTTGAATTATCAGAAACTTGATGGTTTGTTTTGAAGGTGCACACAGAAAAAAAACACAACGCTTCGAATTAATCGATTCATAATTACAACAAAATAAGACTGAAAATAAAAATTTGGTCAAGGAAAAACAAAGATTGCTTCTTCTCAATTCTTCGAACATCATTGCTTACTGCAATGTGTTGTAAATTTTGCAACACCGCCGATTTCGAAAAGGCATTGGACACTAGCCAGACGTTTTCTTTGCGTTGAGCAATCAGCAGACGAGACTGGTTTCACTTGTTATCTGTAACTGTCACTGATGTGCAAGAAAAGTATATTAGCTGTGAAACGGAGATTGCAAGTTGTATTTTATAGCTCCTGCGATTTCTACCCTTTCTATTTTAGATATTTGACTCTAGAAGATTTATTTCTACATTCTTCCAGATTCATCAATCATAAAACAAAGTTACTCACTTTCTGGGTTTTTTTATTTATTTTTTCTTATTAGTATTAATGCTTTAGTTTATTCAAATAAAAGTTGATAAGTTTTGGGGGAATGCTCTTTTCTCTCCCCCTTCCTTTTTCTATTTGATCAGTTTGCACTTTATTTATTAATTTCTAAAAAAAAAATGGCGATTCTTACTTGTTTTTTACTGCTTACAAAATTTTCATTTTTCTTTTAAAATTAAAATTTGTACCCAAAAAATATATTTTCAGAGCATTCATGTTTAGAGTTCAAATCATTCTAAAGTACAACAAAAATAACAGCATTACATTATTTGTTTGCTGTTATTTACATTTTTATTGTTTGATTTTGTGTAATTTTCCGGAACTTGGAATGGAAGAAGTACAGACGCTTATGTAATCTAGCGTGACGTTACAAAGGAGGGTAGGGGGTATGTTGAAGTGTGACATTTTGTAACGAAAGGAGGTAGAGGGTATATTGATTTGTGACGAAGGGGGAGGGGGTTCAAACGATTCATAAATGTCATACTGGAGAAAAGTGTGACATTTATGAATCGTCCCTATACGTAAAATGTAACTGGTCTTCCTAAATTATTTGATGCACGAAGAAGGAAGTGTATTTAAAGAAACCGACTGGTTCTGATACGACAGAACGAAAAACAGGAAACTACCTAATCTACCCACTCATAATCAATACAAACATTTACTACTGATAGATAACAATTTAGATTACTTTATAATCGATTATATCTACCCACTCAAGGCGCCTACAAATGCTAAGTGAGGGACGAAAGTTCAACATTCATATTGTCGTTTAGTAATTAGAGAATGTACTACTAATGAGAAATGACCTTCCGATTTGAAAGTATGGAATAGTAGGAATATTCATTAAGCTGGAACGCTCAGCTGTATAGAATTATGTGTTGTTTTTTTGTTTTTGAATGAAGTAAAAACAATTATTAGAACAGCTGATTCGAATCGTACCCCAAGCTAATACAATTACACTATTCCAGTGAGTCAACGCCAGATTATGTAACGAGACCTTCTCCTCCCCCGCCCCCTTTTTTTTAATGCAAGAACATGGAGTTTATTTTATTAGTTTTTTAAGCTAAAAAATTATTTGGTTATTAAAATTATTCGAACTAATTATTTGCAAATTGTCCATTGGATTATAAAATTGTTCTACAAATTCACTTGAAAACTGATCATTGTATTATAAAATAATTTTTTTTAAAAATCACTTGAAAATTGATCATTGTATTGTAAAATTAACGAGAGAGAGAAATGAGAAATCTCTTTTTTTATTATTAACTAATTCAAATTTTATTTCTTTTAAAAACCTTTGGATAGTTAAAAAAATTTACAACTCTAAATTACGAAACATAAAAATCTTTCATGTTCTGATAATATTATCTTCTCTGTTGCTTAAGGTTATGAAAATGATAATCTTAAATGCTATAAGTTATTCAACATACCTTCCACATTTCATAACATTCTTTTTTTTTTTTTTCGTAAGAAAAAGTTTCAATTCTCGTAAAACAATTTTATTGAATTTGCCGCAACTTTATCTCGGAATTCTAAAACAAGAAAATAAAAAGTTAGAATAACTGATACAAACTGACATTTTCTGCCATTCGCTACTCCCTTGTTCCAGGCCCAGTCAAACATAATAGCGGCGGCCCCGGCTATAATTAAGGGTGTAACGAATATTCGGATACTATTTGGGCTTCGGCCTGCCTGAATAGTCATTTCACCACTTAGCCGAATACTCGTTAAAAACAAATTCGATCTGGTCGAATATTGACGGACTTTTCGGCCGAATAGTTCTGCTACAGTAGAAATGTAAAAATATAAAGAAATTAGTAGATTTTAAACATTTAAAATTGTATTATAGTTATTGGAAAAGATTACATTAGCTTAAAGTTTTATTAAATTTAAATAATTTAGAAAAAAACTACTTTTTTTTAAAACATCGTTTTGAGGTTTGACTGAACAAAAATATTTTAAAGTTGTAATATTGTATTTTATACTTAGCATTTGCTTGGAAAACATGATACTTTTATTTTGTTATTATTAATAAAGTGGGAAGTGAGACTTTGTTTCGGTAGACTGATTTATTGTGAATATTGCGTAGGAGAGAAATTTGAAGAGCCTAGAATATTATCATGAATATTAATAAGATAGCATAAGTAATTGGCGTTTTTGAAAATAGAAATCTATAACAGTTAAATGCATTAAATTTTAATAGATCTCTTAAATGCAGGTATGTGAAAAAACCCATAAAATAAAAATATTAACCTATAACTTTTAAAATATCTTCATAAAACTCTTCTGAGCAAGGTAAAAGTTCACTAAGGAATGGTATTTTTTTAATTTGAATTAAATAATTAGTGCAGTAATGCTAATGCCTACATAAAACCTGTCATTTCTATTCCACTTGTGGAGGAAATTCTGTTTTATTGCATTCAAAAAAATACAGAAAGTACATTAATTTTAGATAGTTCTAGATTCTTAAGAAACAGAAATCATACATCGTAAATTAATGTGTGGAATTGGTGTTCGACTTTGTGAATACATTTAAATTTGATAAATACTTTCTATTACAACGATTTTCTAGAAATTTTAATATTCGGCCGCCGGATAATCAGTACTCGGACTGAGATATTGGCCGAATATTCGGTAGTCGGCATAATCACTATTCGTTGCATCCCTAGCTATAATGAACAACGAAATCCATGCCCTGTCCGGTATTCAAGCCTGGGCAATAACATTCTTTTTTCTACCACATACGAGGTGCGATTGGAAAGTTTTAAGAATGGGCGAGGTAATTTCACAATGGCGGTACTTACATGCTACTGTGATGCATCTCCTTCAAAATGACTTAACACACCGACTCCAACGGTGGAGGAAGTCCAAAAGTGGAAACTTTCGGAAACATTCCTGGAAAAAAAATTTCTCGACTGTGGTAAGGATGCTCGCCGGATTTGCCTGGATGTCTTCAATCGAGTCAAATCGCTTCCCTTTCAGCGAAAATTTCAGTTTAGGAAACAGGTAGAAGAATTTTTGACCAAATTTAACATTTCATGCTTCCATAACAGCCCCTATTCCCCTGATATAGCCCTTGCGGACTCCTACCTGTTTCCTAAACTGAAAATTTCACGGAAAGGGAAGCGATTTGACTCGACAGTGAAAATTTCAGTTTAGGAAACAGGTAGGAGTCCGCAAGGGCTGTATCAGGGGAATTGGGCAGTTGTGGAAGCACATGAATGTTAAATTTGGTCAAAAGTTCTTCTACCTGTTTCTTAAGCTGAAATTTTCGCTGAAAGGAAAGCGATTTGACTCGATTGAAGACGTCCAGGCAAATCCGGTAAGCGTCCTTTACACACTCGAGAAAAAAAATTTCCAGGAATGTTTCCAAAAGTGGAAACACCGTTGGAGTCGGTGTGTTTACAGTAATAGAAATATAATTTCACGTTAATTTAAAGCACAAATGAGCATTAAAACGCAGACATATGTTTCGGGATTGCTTGGAATCCCTTTTTCAATGCGACAGGGAGCTTCTAGATGCAAAACATCCAAATGAAGCAGACAAAACAACAAAAACAAAGCTTATATAGCCTACGAATTAACTGTAAACCAATGAGAATGAAGGCAGTGTGAAGTGGAAGTAGAAGTAGCAGGGAAAGCACCAATAAGAGAGCAACAAACGAATCCAGTTGAAAGTTCAGGAAGTAAAAAGGAATATCAATAAAAACAAAGCGAAAAAGACGACAACATGCATAAAAATGTGAAAATACATGAGTCAGAAGTGGACTATTTTGAAGAAGATCCATCACAGTAGCATGTAAGTACCGCCATTGTGAAATTACAGGCCCATTCTTAAAACTTTCCAATCACACCTCGTATGTAAATGGGCGGTCCGTAATGATGGGATTATAAAAATTATTTAAAAATATTTCAACAGTAGTGTTTGGGAAATGTCATCGCAAAGAAAAATTGTATTTGTTGCCTCAACATGGCATGAAACTAGTGTCAATACTGACCCCGGTGCGTTGTCTAAAAATACAAAAAGACGTCCGAGACGTACTCGTGCGTGAACTTGAGTATTTCCGTCTGCAGGTCGCGTGATCCCGCTATTGCGTCACGCGAAGAATTCAAATTCCATTTCGCTACACCGCTTTTATTAGAGTTCTTTATTTGGAAGGGATGAGGCATCAATTTTAAACATTTATTCTATTGTGCGACTTTTTCCGGCGCCTTGTTCCACGAGCGTCTTCTGCTTGTAATCTTTGTTCTGATGGGGACTTATCAGCTGGCAATCGATGGTTTGCGAAAGGAAATTAAGAACGATTCATATCCAATGGAATGATTTGTTTTTTTTTCTTTGTTTCCTGTTATGTGTCATGTAATGATTTTAAAATATTACGTGTTGAGTTGAGATGTCACGAAATGCTTGGGAGAATGAACCGAACACTTATAATAAAAGAGGAGAGTTAACCTTTGCACTGACTGAAAAGGCGCATTTACACCAAAATTGACAAAACATTGTTTGTAGAAAACTAAGTTGTCAACTAAGTTGCTCTTCTCAAACTATAGAGCAACAAGTGGAAGATTTTTTTGTAGAAAACTACAAGTTGCTCTTTTTAAATTTAGAGCAACAAATGGAAGACTTGTTGCCAAAGAATTGACGCCCCATCACGTCCGGGGCGCGTGAAGGGGGAACAGTTCTCCACTAGTTTCCTACAAGTTGCTAGCGCAAAGCGCACAGCAACAAATCTTCCACTTTTAGTTGTCAACTTTCTTTGATCTTTGACGACACTTCGCAGAAAACCAAAATTTAGTGGAAGATTTGTCTCTTCACAAGTGGAAGACAGAAAAAGTTGCTGCATTTTGTAGAAAAAGCAACAAATTGCCGCAACTTGGGGAAAACTTAGTAGAAGACTTTGGTGTAAACATGCCTTAAGGTTGATCAAGAATAACGAACGCATCGTGGAATAAATTTGCAAAGAAACATTAAATATAGGTATTTTGAGTTACATGTGGGCTATTCTTCGAAGGAGAATTGAAATGTGAGAGAGAAAAAAAAGGCTTATTAAAAATTGATGCAATGTGAAAATATTTGATCTACAAACGATTCCTATTTTGATATCACTTTCTATTAATCCTAAACGTTCTAACTACTAAAATCCTACGAGTTACAAACTACAGAAGATCTAAAAGATCTAATTAAGCTATCACTTAATATTACAAAGACAATTCACTATATAATTTTAAGTAAATCATTTTTTTTCACATGGTATCATTCATAAATGTCACGTTTCGAGGGGGGAGGTTTGGTTTGGTTCGTGAAATTGTGACAAGGGGAGGGGTGACAAGAAGTGTTACATCATGTTTATGCAACATAGCATGGCATGTGACAAGGGTTAAATATATTTGAAAAAGCGTGACAGCATTTATGAACGGTCCCTAAAGGTTGTTTTAATAAAATTTATTGTAAATTTGGCTAGGAACTTTGGAAGCAATTTTTTATTTGCATTTCCTTCAAGGGCGCCTCGAAAGAAGAGAATATTTAAAAGGATCATTTAACAAACAGCTATTAATGAACACCGTAGCGTCACTGCGGGGGGGGGGGGGGTACAATCCGCCCCGGGTGAGACCCTTTTGTCACTGGGGGAGGGCGGCATTCAAAATACGATAGAGTTTTGGAAAGATATATATACTTGAATTATACAATTTTACAGATACTATGTCAACACAACGTAACTGAAAATTAAATGTAATTCACTGAAAGTTACAAGAAAACAGCTTAAATAAAATGGAATTTCTTAAACTGGGAACGCTACTGTGAATGAACGCCTCCCCCCCCCCGTCCCTCCCCCGGCCCCCAATATCACTCCTAGACAAAAATATTCCTGGATACGCAACTTACTTCCTTGTCTGATCAAAACTTTTTGCAATATCGCTTCAAAAATTTTACCCTGTAAATTAAATAGTGGTCTTTATGTCGCATAATATTAATATTGTTCAAGCTCAAAAATTTAGAAGCATCATGTCTTGTTTGCTCTTCCACTTAAAATTATTACAGAAAATTTGAAGAATTGACCCTAAATGCTGCCATGTTCTCAAACGTTTCGTGAAGTATTTACTCCTGAACTAAATCAATATTCTTTCTTGCCGCTTTGAAAAATATATATTTATTCTCAAGCAATAAACTTCGCTACAGATCCTAGAAAACTGTAACCTTTATGAAATTAAATAAATTATTTATCCATCCAATAACCTCGATGCAACGCAATTTTTTTAAATTTTAATTTAATTTAATTAATTAATTTAATTTATGGAAAAAAAAGTTTATCTCAAAATTCGTGGCATTGCCTTACCACTCTAATAAGCTAAATTATTTCTTTCTACTATCGTCTGCATTAAAAAATTTTAATATTTTAAATGGAAAAATTAATTTTTTTAGAAGTTTTTACAAATTTGTTATTTTGTAGAAGAAACTTTTTTTTTTTGCAGACGACAATCAAAAAAGATTGCTTTTTAAAAGTTTGTAGTAAAATGTGTGTTCAAAGCAAAATATTATTTATTTATTTATTTTCCGTGTCAGAGCAATCTAGAGAGAATTAAGTGCCATTCAATTTGAATTTATGAAACTGCATTTCCCGATTTGACAAGCTTCGTATTTCATTCGAAACAGCCATGTTACGTTACTCATAGGAATGACAGGTTTGGAAGTTTTGTTTCAATGTATCAATGCCTAGAATTATCATACCACACCACATCCGGAAGAAGAGCATTCCGAAACACAAACCGAGCACCTGCAGAAACAACGTAGGAGCAATGACATGGATCACGTTCTACAACGAGTATTTTTGCGTCCAAAAACGATCATGACCTCTAAAAACAAAAATCCCCATTCGCAGCACGTTAGAAACACCGAGATTCCCGACTCGCTTATTATTCCCTTCAAAACACAGAGCAGTTTTTTGAGCGTGAAAAAATAAAAACAAATTTTTTTTTTTTTTCCGCCAGCCAGTCGAAAATGACCCTTCAGCAGTTGCTTAGTATAAGCCGGAATTTTAAGTTTGTTTTGATTTCGTAGTTGGAACTCGGCGAGATCTGCGCTTCGATTCGAATGGCCTCATTCAGTCATAACGCTGTTGCTGATTGCTCAATGGCTACTGTTGCCATTTTTTTCTTCTTACCTTTAATTTAATTCTAATCATTCTTCATGTGAAAGCTTAGTTTTTTCAAGCAATTGCTTCATGACCTTCTGACACCAAATGGAAGTTGGTGAACAGGGCATAATTGTCAACAAAAAGATGCAGAAGAAGTTATATTCATCAGAACTTATCTTTATTAATCAGAATTTCGTCTATTGCGTAAAAATTCATTTAGGAACAACAAGAACAAGAACTAAATTCCAGTCAGTTCTCATGCAATCTGTTACCTTAGGGATCACTCATAAGTGATGTCACGTTTCGAGGGGGGAGAGGGTTCGTGAAATTATGACAAATTGTGACAAGGAGAGGGGGTAACAAGAAGTGTGACATTTTGTGACAAAGGGGGTATGGGGACAAACATATGGGGAAAAAGCGTGACATCATTTATGGACGGTCCCGAAGTGGAAAGGGTTCAAAGGAGGGCTATTGGGTTGGTAAGAGGTCTCTCAGATTTAAATTTTGATGATGTTGTTGGCGAGGAAGAAAGGGTTTGCCGCTGAGTTTAACGAGGACCTTATAGGCAGGAGTCCGATTTCCGCGCCTTAGAGAGGTCTCTAAATTTTTGAACCAGCTCCCAGATGAGAGACCGTCACCTAAGTTGGCATCCCAGAGGTATAGTTACACTTGTGGACATTGGAGCCACAACGGATTAAACGTGCACCAGTTTCATTTAGCGTATACGGTCCCAGAGCAACCAGCCACCGAGTGGTTGTCACCCTCCCAAACACCGACCTCGGTCAATGTTGCTTCAGTTTCGGTGTTCAGCGGGAACCGAGCTGCTACTGATTGATGTCAAGCTTAAAAGGCTTAATATGTATAGTCTCGAGCAAAGGAGACTTATGGACACGATAGAGTTATGAAAATTTGCTGAAATGGAAGATGTTGATGGTAAAGCTGCTTTTACATAGAAAACAGAGGTCAAGGTTTTCAAATTTCAGGCTAATTTTGAAATTAGGAAACATTTAATAGGGTTGTAGGCATTTGGAATAGTTTACCGGAAGCATCTGTTATTTGAAACGGGGTAAAAAGTTTTAACATTGCTCTCGGATCTACATTGGGGATTAGTAAATTGGCTAGGACCAGCCTATCAGGGGGCTGATGATCGCATTCATTTTAAACATTATTCCATTGGTATGTTCCCATGTCGAGAAACCACACAAATTACCTAGCGCCATTTCTTTTTCAGTAACACTAAATTACATGCACATTCGATGGAGCGTTAGTTTCATGCGGAACTGGCACCCGGAAGTATCTCAAGGAATGGAACAAAATGCTAAGAATGAATATCATTCCATTTATTTTCTTTGCAGTAAACCCCATCAGCAATTCAATGCTCCTTCTTAAAACGACAGTTTTGGTTTTGACTTTCGCTTCGTTCTTGTAGCAATAATCGTGATCATTCGGCCGTTATGTCCGGAAGCGAAATGGCGATGTTTGAGGGATGGCAAAAGCATCTTCGAGGCTTTTTCACCCGCGCGAGAATTTACAAAATGAGTATTCTGTGAAATATTTATGCTTCCCTTCCATTGTCGTGGTAGAGGTAAAATGCTGCAACTGATTACGGAAAAGGAACAAATACCAGAGCAGTTACTGGTCGGAGTTCGATTTCCACATGAAAAGGTTTTTCATTTTTGTATTACTTAAGATGCAGTGATTTTTTTTCTTTTATATCAAAACGCAATATTTCTTTTATATCAAAACGATTAGAAGTTGTATTTTGTATCAGGATGTCTACAAACTTTCAGAAGTGAATTTTCGTGCCTTTTTCGAGATCTTTCAAGAATATAGGTAGCCATGCAAGATAGTGTGTATATTCAAGCGATTCAACAATTTCCTTTTGGATTGAATTTATATTTCAATAAATAACAGATAAAAGTGTTTGTTTAACAAAATGAAGGATTAATGAAAATAAATATCTTTATTTTCGGAGTTAGCGTTTACAATACAGCAAACTTACGTATTTTAAAAAAAAAAAGAAAAACGAAGGAAAATTGTAAAACGTTGCCAGTTGTCGTAAAACAAAAAGCAACAATTTTTTAAATAACACTGACTTTTTCCCCCTTTTATTCTTGTTTTTTTTTTTTCATTTCATCATTTATTGAAATGATGAAAAAATAAAAGAGTTGTTCTGCTCTATCATTTTTATCAAATTCATTTAATAAGATTTGAATTTATAGCAATTCCGGTTATTACGAACAATCGGATTCAACGAGAAAAGCCTCTTTACCCTCGTTATAACAGAGCTCGAATGCATTTGGAAAAGAACTGATCTTTTTTAGAAAAAAAAAGGGATATATTTTTTAGGAAAACAAGCAGTGTTTCTTTCAGGCATCTCTCCGGGGGGCACTGCCCCCTCGGAGCAAGTCAACTGCCCCCCCCCCCCCCCCGGTAGAAAAAATCAGATTACAATTTCAAAAAGAAAAGGAAGGAGGAAGAAGGAAAAATTGAATTTTTTAAAATATAGAGGAAATAAAGTGGCCTCCGTTTTGGGTAGTCATTAAACTAGTCTATCACTGCCAACAAAATGTGAAACGCCAAAGCTCCGCTCCTTCAGAGAAGAGAGGTTCTGAGTAGGGTTGTTGATGGTATGGCATCAGAGTAGTGCAGTGGGTAAAATTTTTCTATGGTTAAGATGCAAGTGTAAAGGGAGTTGGGGAGGGGGGGGGGGTGACAAAACTGACATGGGGCCTGCCTTGGCTCTCGGTGGCCCTGGTTCAGAATACAGGATAATCAATACAATCTCCATTAAATTTCATGAATATAATCCCTTTCTAAAAGAAGTTGCCTTTTATTATTTAGTATTGGTTCTTTTTTTACATATGGTAGGAACCTTTTGATCCATACTTCTGTTATCCAAATCTTTCCATATAGTTGCAACGAGAGATGGTTGGCAATAAAATGTTTCACTGTTACTTTGAAATTGAAGTGTTTATTTTAGGTCAACATTAAGAGGACTTTTGGAAATTTTCTATAAACAATGACAAATATCTTTTAAAAACAATGCACATTTTTATTTTAAAGCATTTAAATCTAGATTCTGGAGATCTTCTGCTTGACTGGTCAGTGATCAATGATCTTCGTTTTTCAAGCCAGTAAAAACATAAATATGTACATGTGCCCCATATTTTTTGCAATATTACATCTGTTTAATGCGAAAAAAGATTCCAAAAATTGCGATTTAAGACATATTTAAAACTTTCCTGGAAGAACACGTCTCCTTTTCCCCTAATGCCACCAAAAAAAGGGTAAAACTGTTATTTTTAAGACTTCAGGTTGGAAAATTTTTCAAAGCATGGCCCCGACTCACCCCTTTTTTTCTCAACGTGACCAAAAGATGGCCTAAAATTCCATTTTTAAAACATCAGTTTTGGAAATTTTTCGAGTTATATCCTCTGGTTCTCTTACTTCTGCATCATCTAAGATACCATGAAATAGGGCTTTTAAGGGTTCAGTTTCAGAAGCACTTTGGTGTCAGAGACAGACACCGAAAACTATCAGTAGCGTCACCAAAAGTAGCCTAAAATATAAAACTTTAGCTCCGAAAATGTGGAGGGAGGAGAATCCCTGAACTATTTTTCGCATCCTCTAACATCCCCATACAAAGTATCCGAAATTTCATCGTTAAGACTTTAGATCTGAAAAAGTTTCCTGGGGAGAGCCCTTGCACCTGTCTCCTGTAACGTTGACAAAAATAGAGGAAAACTGCCTTTTTAAGACTATTTTTGAAAATTTTCTCGGGGAAGAACCCCTGAACCTCTAACGTCCTCTAAGAGTTTAAAATTGCATTATCTGGACATAAAATGCAAAAAAATTCAAAACCTGCCCTCCCGGAGCAAAAAGGTCTGAAAACAAGATAAAAATTGCAAAGAAATAAATTAACGAAATAACAATAATAAATAAACAAATAAAATGAATGATTTGTTATTTAACAAACAATAACAAATCATTCATTTTATTTATTTATTTAATTAATCATGAACTGCAGTACCGAGACAAGTGTTTCGTCTTTTCTCCACAAAAAATGATTAGTAGTTTAAAAATTGGTAGTTTTCAGCTTTTAAAATTTTTTATTGAATCTCAAATGCAATTATGTAGTATTTGCTAAAAACCTTTGTCTTAAATTGTCAATAATATTAGGAAAATTTTAATTGCAGTAATCGAGCAACCCTATTTTATTTAATTCCTAATCACTTTTTTAAAAGATTTCGCACTTTGATTTAGCATGGTTAATTCATTTAAATTTGGCATTTCCCTTCAATCTTTTATTCTTTTCTTTTTTATTTGAGAACCCGTCAGGATAAAAAACGACTGTTACGTAATATCCAACTGCTTATCACACAATAGGCAACATTCGATTTTCATCTTCTTTCGGTCGGGATAGATTAGCTTTTACTTTCGATTTGCGAATAAGATAACATTGTGGAATTTCGGATTATAAAAATGTCTATCAGCTACTGATTTTATGAATGGTAGATTTTTCAATGGAGACTAGTTTAATGGGTCATTTATGTATCCTCAGATACTGTCGATATTAAAAATTGTAAATTCTATACACGCATGGCACATGAAGAAGAAATACGGAATTTATCAAGAGAATGACGAGAAAAATAGAAAAAAATAGATAAATAAATAAATCCAGCTAATAACAAGAGCTTGCCTACGTATTGAAAGGAATATTTTTTTGCAATTTGGGCTGTGAATGGTTTGATCACTAATTTAATTTACTAACAAGAAATTCCGTCTAGAACTATACACGCTTACTTTCCCCCTATACCCAAACCCCCCAACTTCAAATTTATAATCTAGCTGTCTCGCTTTCTCATTTAGCTTTAGTTTTTAACCCTCAAATGCCCAAGTTTTCTTATCGTCGCCCGCCTTTAGGCGGAGTTGGGATCCCCTACGCCCTTCCCTTCCATTTACGGTGACAGGTATGGGCGAGACCACGGATTGGGGAAACCTGTGGTTAACACAATTGGCTCTTAACTCAGTAACTCCGCCTTCGTATTGACTGATTGGCGGTTTCTACTGCGTCAGTAAAAGAACCAATCTGTCAACACGAGGATGGGTTAACCCTGTAATGCCCAATTTTTTTTTTATCGTCGTCCGCCTTGCGGCGGAGTTGGGAATTAGAGGGTTAATCACTTCAAATATACAATTTTCAGCGATTAATACATAAAGATGGACTTCAAGTATTGTTGCTGTCTTTTGTCTCCAAAAATTTTGGGAGATTTTCATTCGACAAACTTTTATAATTGATAAAGGAAACAAAAGGGAAGTCTTGACCTATTAAATGTTCCTAATTTGACAGCTAAACATAGTTTAGACAATAAAAAAAAACCTCAAAAATTCAACAATGTCAGACTAAATTAATTATTGATTTATAATTAAATTTTAGAAATCCCACGCGCAAAAACGGGGTGGATCTTAACGCGCCAGTCCCTGACGTCACACTCTTAAGTTTCCATGTAGATTTTACGCTGCCCCTAACTAATAGTTTGCTTTCTTCTCATCGTTATTTTACTGTTACATTGAAATTATTACTGCATTATAGAGTCTAGATTGGTAAAAGGTCAATCGAGCAGCGTGCCAAAGGGGACATCGATGATGTTATTTCATTTTAACCAATTTTATGCAGCGAAATTTCTTACTTGACGGCTTTTGTCGCTTGTAAACATTTTAAAGGTAAACCCGATGCAATCGATTCTGTTGTTTTACTAGTACACTTTGGCGGACATCCGCGGAACACAAACCGCGGGGATGTCGCTTGTATTGTATCCCAGTGTTGTGCCATCAGCAGAATGATGACGTTTTTCCTTAAAATGTGACGGCACGAGCGCAGATAATTGTTTTTGCGTCGCTTACTGCGCTTGACCTGAAAAAATTATTTAAAAAATAAACACTTGTCGTAGAACAATTTTTTTTTTTTTTTAGAGATGATGTTTATGGACGTTATTCCATCAAATAAAAATAGATCCAAAAACCGAAAACCTCCCTATAGTTGACTGACTCGTGAACCAGAATCCTGTAATAATTATATAATGATCCTGCAGGAAATCTAATCACTATATAGCTTGTTGGGTTGAAACTCAAACGAACGAGCAACGAGCCCAATTTGGACTTTGTTTCTTGTTGACTTTAAACTCCTCAATTTTCAAAATATAATAAAATGTTCATTTTATGATATAATCTGCCTCCAGCAAGACCTGAGGACTAGAACTAATTTTGATTTCAAAAGAAACTATTTTTAAAATACAAAATATAAAGATTGCTTGTCATGTAGTAATACAATGCTTCATTTAAACATTTACTTTTGTTTTTTGCATGAAATTAAGTTTTAAGCCCACAAATTCACATGGTGGAGGGGGGGGGGGGGAACAAGGCATTTAGCTGAAGCACTACGAAGGTACTATGTGGTGACCAAACATGGCGCTTTCGCTAGCGAAGGACATTTGAATTTATAACCTCTGTAGCTGAAATAAAAGACAGGATAGGTTTATTTCCAGTTTAAAAAAGGTCAATCATGAACTACGTGAGACAATTTTTCTATAAATAAATTTCCATGACTTTTAATCAAAATTGTAATTTTTCACAACTGAAATTTAATTTTTTCCCCCATGACTTTCCGGGATTTTCTAGACCTGTATGAATCCTGATTGCAACATTTTTAAGCGTTTTGTGTCAATCATAATACTTATTTTAATAGAAATAATTTTGAATTTTCAATTGTCATTAATTGATAAATAATATCTAATAATAAATAAATGAATAAATAAATAAAAATACTTGTGTCACTGCTTCATCTTTATATTTTCATCCTGAGAGGGGGAAGACCTAAGTTAGCACGAAATTTCAAAAGTTTCTAGACAGCGGGGAGGGCAGAAGGTATATTTTCAAGACATATTATAGACAAACACAACAGAATACATAAAAACATGTATAAATTCAATGTATTTCTAAAAGTCAGGCGGGAAGGGTCAATGGAGAAGTTGCATGATTTCTAAATCTTCGTGATATTGAAAGAACTTGAAAAAATATGTCGAACGGTACCATTCTGAACCCAGAGAACGAAGTGGAAGGATTTTAAAATGAATTTTAAAAGTGCTGTGACGTCACATCCAGCGCAAACGCGGTAGAAAGGATCTGACGTCAATCGACACGAGGGGAAAGTGGGAAGTTCTACGCGCGGGCAGATTTTGCCGGAATGCATGTTAACCCCGCTTTAAAATATCCTTAAAAATGATTTAAAGTATCAGAATCCAAGAAATATGCATACAGATGCTGCATAGAACCATGTTGTTCAAATTCGAGTAATAATAGGCATGAAAAAAAAAACACTTTTGAGTTCTTTAAAAGCCACTAGCCGAGTAGGTATTCCTTAATCCTCAATCACTTATAATCTTGGTGTAATTTGAATTTTTTTTATTCGAGGTACTAACAAAAATAAATAAAATATAAAAAATACGTATTTCAGGTATTCCTTAATCCTCAATCACTTATAATCTTGGTTTAATTTGATTTTTTGGATTCGAGGTATTAACAAATTAAAATAAAGCACGTATTTTATGTTTGATTTCTTTCTTTCCTTTTCTTTTTCAGGATATCATTTTATTCATCATCTATCACTTTTCAACTTTTTTATTTTTTGGATTCGAGAAGACAGCAACAACAAAAATAAATAAATAGGTGCAAATAAGAATAAATATAAACGAAATAAAATAAAATACTCGCATTTCAGGGTTTTAAAATTTTAAGGAAAATTGCAAACACAGAGATCGAACGATATGCTGTCTACAGTCTGCGCTATGATATACAGGGTTAAAATTAACTTTATTTTTGTAAGGATAGGCTCATAATTTCAGGGAGGGGCTTAAGTTGCTACTCTTTTAAAGATGGAATTCAGAGTTCTTTAATTGGCGCCCTTAGTTTTGAAGCAAAGAAGTTTTTTTAACAGTTTACGAAATAATAGTAACTTAAAATGCAAAATAATGCCTCTTTTTTTTAAATAATAAAACTCTTAATTAGTGTACTTATTCCATCAACATGAATGTTAGATATAATAGGAAATATCTTGAACTGTGCCTGTAATAAAATTTCAGCTTTAAGTAAATCCTTTTTCTAAACTTCAGTAGTTTATTTACTTCTGTAAGGGCTCGGTAGTATCAAAGTTTGTCGAGAATTTTTAGCAGGTGTGTACTTGAATATAGTCCAGTCTGATTTTGTGTCACAGCAGACGAAACGGTGAATCAAAGGGCATGGTATTAATGATCACCTTTAATGTTACGAAAAATAGCCTAAAATTGTGCTTAGCACTTCAAGTTCCAAAATTTTCCGATGGAGAGTTTCCATCTTCCCATCAAAGATAGTTTTAAATAACGTCTTTTTGGGCTTCAGTTTGAACAGAATTGCGGTGTCCCGAACCTCTATTAATAATTCAAATTTTGCTGTTATTTTTCTTCGAAATGTACTAAATCGAATGAAAAAACGTTTGAATAAAAAAAAAAGTGAAGCATGGAAATGAGGTTTTAGGTCTGAGATCTTTCGAACGGATTCTTCCATTCGCCCCCGCCCCTTACTAGCACAAAATAAAGAAGAGAAAAAAATGAGGCGGGGGGGGGGGGGGTGAAAGAACAGGCAGGCACACATATCCTCATTTCATAACAATACTTTCAGTATTTTTAATTTTCAATATTTATAAAATTATTTAATTAACTTTTGATACATTAGTCTTCATGATTTTTTAAAAACAACTTTTATGGGAGAGTCGGCTAAAAAAGAAAACATTGTAGGTAAGGGATAGGGGAAGAATTAAGTAAAAGTAAAGTAATAGGTTTGGTGTTTACAAACAATATAGCACACACAATTTTTGGAGAAATTAAGACAGTGCTTTTGGGGCAATATGAATAGTACTGAATTTATCTTTTGTTTAATAAATTATTGACGTTGAATTAATAAAACTTAGATACTGAATGAAAATTTATTTTCTATAGATAAAGAGGAGCGCTGCAAAGGGGAGCATTTAGGGGATTCCATTTATCCTTGCTTAGAGAACATTCCTAAATGATGACACGCTTCAAGGGGGGGAGGCAGAAATTTTGACAAACTGTGACAAGGAAAGGGGAGGGTGTAACAAGAAGTCTGTCATCATGCTTATGCATCATAGCTTGTCATGTGACAAAGGGGAGGGGTATGTTGAAGTGGGACATTTTGTGACATAGGGGGGAGGGGTTCAAATATATGGGGGGAAAACGTGATATCCTTTATGGACGGTCCCTTATTCGCTTTTCAACCGTTTCAAAAAATTGGCAGAATGATGGAAAACATGAACATTGATCCAAATAGACAAAACTAAATTTTCGTTAAAATATTAATTAAACAGATTTTTTAAGTCATAAGATTTTTAAGTATTTGCTGACTTTTTTCTTCCTTCCTTTCTTTTATTTATATTTTTTAACACATTTGGGATTATTCACTTGTGGTTAAAATGGTTTTTCTTCGTTTGGCTTGATTCTTTTTCTTACAGTGCTAGTAAAAGAAATCGTCAGTTTTAAAAAATCGGCAGAATAATGGAAAATTACTATAATAAACATTGTATATTGATCCAAGTGGACAAAGCTAAATTATAGTTAAAATATTAATTACACAGATTTTTAAAATCAAAAGGCTTTTAAGTATTTTCTGATTTTTTTCTTCCTTCCTTCCCCTTTATTAACACATTTAGGATTATAGTGCTTGTGGTTAAAATATTTAACTTTTTTTTTTCTTCATTTCCTTTATTACAGTGCCAGTAAAAATCGGGATGTTATCGTAAAAATAAAAAAACTAGGGAGAAAATACAGCTTTGATAAATTATCAGTTGCCCCTTAAAAAATCTGATGAACTATATCGTGAAAATTACTATAATCTAAATTATTCAGTTTTAAAAGGAATCAACTTATGTAATGAATAGTTAAAAATAAGTAAAAAACTATTCTTAAGCTTAGAAAGGTTGGAAGAGGTGAGGGTGAAATACCATAGCTACAAATTTTCATGCGATGTGGCAGAAACACTAGACATAAGACGGGTAGAAATCGGAAAGTTTTCCCTTGCGGAGGGAAGCGTGTCGATTGACGTCAAACCAATGAGGGAGCGTTTTTTGATCACGTGTCATTGTTTAAGTGTTTCTCTGCCTTTAAATCGAATTTTAATAAGACTGTTTAAAAAATTTTAACATTTTTAAAAGTTTGTATTCGCACTCTGTACAATAATATCTTTCAGAAAAATATAAATTCAAGCCATTTTAAAAACCCATGCAACTTCTCCATCGACCCCCGATTGCTCAAATGGTGGGCCTGGGTGAAAGATTTTTGTAGGTATTTTATTTAATGTTAACAGTACTGCCTTAAAATCTTGAAAAATCTGTGCCATTATCATTAACATTTAATGCAATTATTTTTGCTTATATTGTAATCAAAAATTTTAGAACATAAAATGTTTATTGACATAAGCCAGTTCTAGCATATCATGACTGCTATATTTCTATTGTATAGGTGATACAATAGATAAATGTTTAATTAGTATGATTGATGGTTACCAGGAACATTAAACATTAGATTTTGCACGACGAAAACCAATACTTACTATTTTTTTAGTTATGTCTATTTAAAAACAGTACAGGGAATAGTCTAATAACCCATGAAATTCTGTTTGCACGGACTTTTGCCTTTTAGACAAATTTGTTGCAACGTTTCAGTACAAAAAGGATACCTACTACTTCATATTTGTAAAAAAAAATCAACATGATAATGCAGTGTAGGAATAATTTCAATTAAAATATTCCTTAAGCATGATGAATATAAATGATTTAGTTAAAAACTTTCAATGCATAAAGACCAACATATTTCTTTTCATAGTATTTGACCGAGGCCGAGTAGTTGTGTAGGCTTTTGGGCCAAAGCCGAATAATCGGTAGAGAGCAGGTTTGTCAAATTTAAAAACAGCAAATATGGGACAGCGGGGACACACCTAAGGAGGGAGAGAGGAGGTCGTCCTTCGGATACCAGATAGACTAATTTTTAAATATGCGGAATCCAATATCCAGGCACTGCCGAAAGATTCGCCTATCTGGAATGTTGATTTCGATGCTAAAAAGTTAATTAGCATATTTTTTAAATGTATGTAAATTAAAATCTTATTACGTATTTGGAAGGAGCGGTTAAAAAAAAGGTTCGAATTTACAGGTTTAAAATTCGGTGTAGACCCATCACACAATGGTTACTGGACAACCAATATCAGGCAAAATCAATATCCTGGCAAGAATACCGGACTTTTGCCATCCTGTATTGAAGTTCCTCAGGATGTATAACAATTTCTCAGAATACGAGACTGCCCCAATAAATCTGGGACGTTTAACAAACCTAGTAGAGAGGGGGCATATTCTTGCCATTATAAAACTAATTTATTTCTCATAAGAAATAGTTCTCTTTCAGGTATAGGTAACTTTAGTTATTAAATAACATCAATTTTTGACTAAAGATAAAATTCGTTGCTATTATTTTCTGGTTTTACCAAGTATTGGTCTTGTTTTATATAGTAGAACCTTAAATGATCATTTCGGCAAGACAATACTGTTAAACCGTCAAAACAAGCCGATACATAAATCTAATGATGCAGGAATGACAGATCAAGTTTCTACTGCATTATTTAATAAATGGAAACAGAATTAATGAAGAACCAATGAGAAAAGTTAATTTAGCAAGGCAAATTGTAAACAAATTTCAAGGCTTTTTATCCAATGAGTGAAAACTTGATAAAAATAATGATCAGTAAGCATGACAAAACTCTCAAATTCAAATTTCAAACATATATTGGTGTCACAGGAAGTTTTTTTTTTTAATGCATGGAAATTTTTCTAAAAACAAGAAGGTATTAAAACAGATTCCTTGTATGCCCTTTACTGAGAGCAGTTTTGCATTATGCTATGCAGGGTCATACCAGGAATTATTTTTGGATTGGGCACCAAATAATTCGCCCTTTTAAAAAATTTCATAACTTCTCAGAAAAAGTTTGCTTTTTTGTTATCTTGAAAAACCAAAAACCAAGTTATTTCTTTTAAAACATAGAAAAAAAGTAAGTATTATTTAATGGACTAATTACATATTTCTTTCAGTCTTTTCTTTGGGGGGAGGAGGGCACGTCCCCCCCCCCCCCCACTGATGCTGTAGTATTCCATAAGATGAAGCTCTTTGTAGGATTTAAAACTACTTTTAATTATCTCTAGAGATATTGGATAGCATAAAAGCAATCACTGTCACATTTTCAAGCCATTGTAACCTTATATGCTTTATGTTAGTAAAAACAAAAGGTACCTAAAAAAAATTAAATAAGTTTGCTCTTTACATGATGTAGCTTTGTTTTTACATGCATTTCAAATAGAAGAATACCCTCTTACCTCCAATGTATTAATTGTCATACAAATTTCGTAAATATATATATATATATTTTTTTTTTTTTTTTGAGAAATTTAGTGCAGTAAGTTACTTTACAACTGTAAACGAAACAGCAGAAAATAACTACTTTTAAATAAAGTTTCACTTTAGAAAACAAAATCATAAGAAGAATTTTCCTTTTATTTTTCGAAAGTGTTTAGATCATAGCCCCCTAAATTTATTATTGGTATGCAATTTGTATTTGACATTTTTTTTTTTCATTCCAGAATTGATTGTTGCACTCCGTCTAGCATCCACCATGTTTTGAATATCTGTTGATAAATATTTGAAAGCAGAAATGGTTAAAAAAATAAATTATAATGAATAGGAATGCACTAGTGATAATAGTTAAAACACTATAAATTACTAAAATAAATAATTCTGAAAACTAAACTTCTCCACAATGAAACTCAGCAAGAAAGAATTATGAAGGAAATTAAAATCATAAAAGTTCAAGCACTATGATCATTTAAGACACCAAGAAATAAATACTCATATAAAGAAAATATGCTTTTAATAAATATTTACACTTCAGAACAAAACAAACACTTTTAAATAATTAAAAATTGACTATTAAGTATTATAAATATTACGCTTTGATCTTAATCATTACATAAAATTATCCTGAACTATCAAAAAAGATATGACTAACTTTTACAGACTATGAGTTAAGACTTCTTTAAAATTAACCTTTGATCATTTTCATTACAATACTTCACATGCATCTCCTAAAAGATGCACATCAAATAGGAGCAAGTTGACTAAAACCTTAAACTGCACGCACAAAACAATTGTCTAAACTCACTGCAAACACAGGCTTTCGAAAATGAACCTAATAAAACGTCTATCTCTGTACAGTTTCAATTTAAAAAATATGCCTAATAGTGAATAAGAAGTCTACCTTCCTTTTTTCTTCGCTAATTTCGCTAGTCTTTTGCGTTTTAAAATCATTTCGTACAGGGCCTCCAAACCCTCGTCCAGTCCCTCACCGATAATCGCGCACGCGGGTTGCACGTGCCAAAGAACGCTCGGCCCCAGCTCGTGCAGCCCCAGAAGTTTCTCAACTTCCTGGGGATCTTTGGCATTAGGTAAATCTTGCTTATTTGCAAGGACTAGAATAGGCACACCCGAATTTTCCGGACACCGAACAGTTTTCATGAGTTCCATCCGAGCCTCGTCCATCCTCTCAAGGTCAACACTGTCCAGGACGAACACGATGCCATCGGTGCATCTCGTATAAGACCTCCAAAGAGGTCGTAATTTGTCTTGTCCACCGACGTCCCACACCAAGAAGCTGGTACCCTTGGCTTTGCCAGTGGTACCTTTGATTTTCTCGCAATTAAATCCAATGGTTGGTACTGTGTTGATGTACTGGTCGAACTTCAGTCGGTACAGAGCGGTTGTCTTCCCAGCAGAATCTAAACCAATCATGACTACGTGTAGAGGTTGGTTAGGTGGTAAACTATCAAGAATTGAGCCGCCTTTAACCATGCCAGCACCCATATCCCAGTTCAGCAAACTATTTTAAATCACACATCATCATTTGCGAAATCAGGAAGAATACACATATCGAATAATCACAACTCACACGTAAATAGTTCCATTCCACACTTTTGAAAAATGTCAATAAACACAGCTGTGAATGCTCTCTACTCAAAATATTCCATTCCATAAACGAAAACTGTCAACAAACAGCTTTATATTCGAAATTCAGTTTTTTAGGAACACAATATGATGACGGCACGGTTGCACGAATAAGTTCTGTCAAGCATGATTAGAATTTATATATCAACGCTGCAAATCGAAGCAACGTAAATTTTAAAAAATTCACAAATACACGTAGCACCGAATGAAGTCGGTAGAATGACTAATTATTCGCACAAAAGATAAGCACTCTTATCTGCAGCACGTGGAAGATTGGAATCCTTTCGAATGACGTTCGGCCAGTTTGTTGTCGTTTTTTCACAGCTCGGAATTCGTCTTGAGGTAGATGGTATTCGACTCGGAAAAGTTTAAGAGAATATGTTGGGATTTTATTGCACACATCGCAGCAGGTTCACGCACAGGTGGGCTAAGTGTAATATAATGCGATTCCACAGCAGAACGGCGTTAAAAAAGTTCGGTAGTATCCCCACCGACCGCAGAATACCTGTTCAGCTCGAGGCGCATACACCAGGTGAGTTGCAGAATGAAGAAAAAGATGGCACACCCTTCTTTTTACGGGCACAGTTGGTTGTCTCGAGCGGAGTCCTCAAGAATGAATGAAATCCCCAATGGCTATTTCACCTGGATCCAGAGCACAAAAGTTATTCCCGTTGTAATCACTGATCGCCAATCAAAAGATCGTGGAAAGACGCCATTGCATTCGGAGCTGCCATTCAGGCGACGGCTCTGTTTTCGTTTGACACTAGCTCGGAGAGCGGCTCGCGGCGTGCTCGACGGGGTTGCTGTATTTAGAACTGGAGTTTGGCATGGTTCGTTTGGCGAAAATAGCTCGAACATGAATTTGCGAGTGCCAAAACCGAAGTAGGATTTGTAAATAAAATAATTTCTAGAAAAAAAAATAGAACAGACTTCAAACTATAAATTGCGCTAAAAGGTAAAAAATAAATTAATTCTTTAAACAACATCGATGCGACTTTTAAACATAATTTTTGAAATCGGGGCAAAATTATGATGGATTTTGATTCATGATTACTTTTGTATTTTGTAACCATGAATCAATTACAAATATAAATGGCCTAGACTTTTTGCAACAGTTTCAATGTAAAATAACGCATGGTGTAATGATAATTAGACTATCATAATTTCGCACCGACTTCAAAAATTATGTTTAAAAGTGGTATCGATGTTGCTTAAAGAAAGAATTTATTTTTCATTTTTTAGAGCAATTTATAATTTGAAGTCTGTTCTATTTTTTCTAAAAATATTTTATTTTATTATTTATAGTTTAAATACATTCTTATATAAATACTGTATTTTTAAAAAATCCATATCAAAGAGGAAACCTTTTTTGAGGGAATGGCAATAAGAACTCACCATTGTATGACAAATTCCGTTTTGAAACCGATTTTAAAAGGTCACTAGAGCAAACAAACTGATTGGATTTAATTTTTTCTTCAGAGAAAGAAGCCTTTAGTCAAACTCGTTATAATTGCTTTTAATGTTACAGCTTAATGGCAACAAACTCTTTTGTTAAACAATGAGTTTCATATTGATTAACAATTTTAGCAACAAAGGAAAATCAAACCAAGCCTTTCCAATTAAAATAAAAAATACCTATTTTTCACCCATAATAGGAAAACGGAACGCAAATTAATAGTCTTCCAATTCCTACTTAATATATGAATTGAAAAATCATAATTTTGCTTATTATTCATCGTTAACCAACATGGGTGTACAATTTTTTTATTTATTTACATTTCACAAATGTTTCATGAAATTAATAATTAAATAAATAATTAAAAAACATAATTGCGTTATAAGTTAGTCAATAAAATTCTTCATTTTCAGCTTTTCATTTTTGCCGCACATTATTGTATCCCCCTCCCATTTTGAGGAATATTTAGCAGAAACTCTTGAAAGCCTTTGTCAATGGTCATAATTGTTTTCATAATTTATAAAATTGCGGGACATGCGGACATGTTAAAAATTAACGAAGAGACTTTAAAAGCCTATACTCCTTCGAGTTTCCTGGTTTTCTCCTAATCAGTATGCAAATATGAACAGCTTTGCGCTTTGAAAATCATACTTTTCATTTTAAAAAATTACCAATTATAGAGAATCTCAGGGGTTTGGAGATTTTTTTTCGAGTTGCTCCGCATAGTTTTAATGAGAATTAGGTTTTCGTCTCTCTTTTTAGTTAATTTCTTTATCACATAAAAAATAAACTAACAAGTTATTTATAGATTACTGAATTATTAATAAATATATAACTTTTCATATGCGCTGTTGCAAAAAAAAAAAAAAAACCCTTATTCCTTTGTTTTTAAGTTTATTAAATTAGGCACTGAAAAGTTTTCTTTTCTTATTTTTTGGGGAAAAAACCCCTTTATTTATTTGTTTTTTTTTTTTTTTTTTTAAAGTTTTATAAATTAGGCACCCAGAAGCTTTCGTTATTTCGCTTTTTAGGAAGAAACCCCTTCATTCATTTGATTTTAACTTTATTAAATTAGGCATCCAAAGTTACCTTTTCTTTTCTTTTTTTAACCCCCCCCCCCCCACTCATTCATTTGGTATTCAAGGGGGGAAAGGAGGAGTGTATCACAACACTTTGTTCCATTTCTAGCACCGTATATCCGAAAACACAAATTAGATTAGAAAGCATAAAATGAAAATCTGTCTGATTATATTTTAAATATATATTTATACTAAATAATTTGGTAATTTTTCTTAGATTGCTACGCATTCGTCAGTTCGTAATTTAAAAAAAGTAACCTAGGGTGTATATGGGAGAAATGTATAAAAATTGAAAAATCTGACCCAAAATTGAAGGGGGACCATTTATCCTTGGACATCCTCATAAAATTATAAGATTTTTTCCTAAATTTATCAAATGCTCGAAATAGAAAATTTAAGAACATATTTTTACTTATAATATGAAGTCTTTTGAAGAAATTTCGTAGCATTACATGCATTTACAGAAAAAAAATCAGAGCAATATAGTTATCAATTCAAGAAAGCTCAAAAGAGAGTTAAAAAAAACTTCTCAATTGAAATCGCGATAAAGCGCCAAATCAAGTAAATCCTCAAACCTACCTAAATTCACCTCTGCTAAAGTGGAGGAGTCCAAAAACTACTTCAAGTTGAGTTCTTCGGTTTCAGTTTTCCTCCCTCTTTGAAGGGGGATGAATCGTCCCCCCTTTCTCCCTCCCAAGAAACCATATGAAGTTACTCCACAGGAGAATATTCTAGAATTAGGGTTTTTTTTTTATTGATTGAAAGAGAAACTAGAGTCTGGTGTTGCATATTTAAATTTTAGCTAAAGAAAAAATTCGTTTGGAAGCTTAATATTTTAATTAGAAGTGAATTTTTACTTTAAAAAATTGTTCGTATTTGTTATTTACATAATTCATGCATTTATTATGCTCTTTAGGCACCAGCTAAAATTCTAACGTTAATGTACCAGAAGTTTATGAATTTAAATGAAGCAAATTCATAAAAGTGTAATAAACTGAAAAAGAAGCAAAGAAAGAAATTTTTACTAGACATTTTTTCGTACAAATGTTCTTTGATGGTATTCAATTCGTAGAGGACCATTCCAAGAATAACATACGTTTTACTGGTATCCCACACGTGACAGCTATATTCCATTCAAAAAATAATAATTCAAAAAGGTAATGGACAAAATAAAATGGGCTCGGTTTTATGCAATTGGTCCATTTCCATTTTTTAATTATTTTATTTTAGTGAATATAGCTGTCATGTGCGGGACATAAATGTATTTTTTCCCATGGAATGACTATAGCTCTACAACGAAAGTTCTATTTTTTGCTTTCCTCTTAAACGAAATAAACAGACACAACCAAATCACAAACATTCACAAAATAAATAGTAAAAATAATGAATAAATTTTAAAATACACACGTTGAAAGTAATACGGTAAGTAATATAGACGTTGAAAGTTATTTGGATTACAGAAGAATATTTGTTTTTGCAATTACATAAATTAATTTTGCAATTTACAAAATCATTCATTTTAAATTTAATACCTTACTTTTACAATAACATTAATTTATTTTGCAATGCAACTTTAAAGGGGAGGTTATATCAGTAGATCCAATGAAAAGTTACGTGTTAATGCTTTTCTTTGTTTTATTTTATTTTTTATCAAATGAATAAATATTCATGAAGTCCATTTAGTTGAAACAACCCATCTTCTACCTTTATAAGTTATTTTATCCAGCATTGTAAACACCATTGGATTATAAACTTACAATATCGAACATGACGAATTATAAGAATTATAAAAAACATATCTGTTAAAAATATTATAAAGAGTTACCAACATTTTTAAATTCTTTGGAATGCAAACCTTTAAATATCTCAAAATAACATAAAGTTGACTTGCCCCCCTTTCAAAATAAACGCTTCATATTTCTTTAATTGTTGTAAAAGGGTAGTTGCACAATATAAGTTTACACCATGGTGGTTCGTTATGATTTTTGACTACCTGTAACAGGCCACTAGTGAAAGCAGGCCCATTTAGGGGTTAGAAGGGATGACTGCTTCCTCCTGGCTTGAGAAATATTGCAATTTAATGTATTTATATGGGTGTGTGTATTTGCTTGATTTTTCTTTTTTATGCAATATACGCTGAGTTTAACCCCCCCCCCCTCCGGGGGGGGGGGATTCTGAAATGATGAGCCTGTAAAACACGTGCGTGTCCAGTGGTTTCAAGCTGATTGCTTTTACGAAATAACATTTTACTACAAACTACAGCATGTAACTTTATTTTTTGGATAGTTGCAAAAGACGGACATGCGTTTCATTAAACTAGCTCTTCCAGAATTTTCCATTTCGACACGATTTCTCCAATCCTCCCCTCACAAAATTCTTCTCCTCGGAAATCCATTCTATTCGGCCTAACAATTGGCAGACGACTTTAAGCTAATTGTTGGTTCACGGTTTGATAGGCAGGCAAGGGTATTTCTTTGAAAAAGTGAAACACGTGCTTCATTCTTCAGCGAGAGCTTTCTCCGCGGTTCGGGAATCCTGGCGACACGCGATAATTCTCTCACGGATGTGAAGATTCACTGCGGGGAGGGATTAAAGAGCAATCCTTTCTGGTTCTCCAAAAATAGAATTGCTCGATCACTCACTTATTACTATTGCATGTCCTCCGTGTATGGGTCAGGACCTGTTGTACGGTAGTACCGTTATACCCAGTGGCGTAGTCGACGGGGGGGGGGGGGGGGGGACGTGCTTCCATTTTCGTTTTAACTCAAGCGTCTCCCTCCCTTTTTTAAAATTGTAACACAAGCTTCCCTCCGCTTTTTTGTATTTACATCTGTTAGTGTCCCCCACTTTTTTATACTATTTGCATCTGTAAGCGTCCCCTCGCTTTTTTATATTTGCAGCTGTAAGCATCCCCCTTTTTTATATTTGCATGTTTAAGCGTCCCCTTTTTTTATATTTGCATCTGTAACCGTCCCCCACTTTTTTATATTTGCATCTGTAACCGTCCCCCACTTTTTTATATTTGCATCTGTAAGTATTCCCCCACTTTTTTATATTTGCATCTGTAAGCATTCCCCCACTTTTTTATATTTGCATCTGAAAGCATCCCCCCACTTTTTTTATAGTTGCATCTGCAAGCATTCCCCTATTTTTTTCTACACCACTGATTATCCCGCTTCTATGGGCTGTTTTTTAAAGTAACATTGTAAGTAGGGATTCTGTGTTCGACTGCATCAGATGTGGATAGTTCCATGCGACGGATTTAGCAAAACACACCTGTTTCATTTTCGTGTATTAAATTTTATATATAAGCGGCTTAGGTGTCTGTTTGTCGCCCATAGCTTATTGGTTGCTTGCGTAACTGTAATGCAGTTGCCATTGTTGTAACACATGTCAAATATACTAATAATCAAAACATTTTTCTAGCATTTTGAGTGAGGCATCACTAGATTTGCAATCTCCGTTAAAAATGAATGTAAACGCGAATTTAAGGGGCCGTTCATAAACGACGTCACGCTTTTTTCCCATATATTTAACCCCCCTCCCCCCCCTTGTCACATGATGCCACACTTCAGCAGACCCCCCTCCCCCCTTTGTCACGGGTCACGCTATGTTGCATAATGCATGATGTCACACTTCTTGTAACCTCCTCCCCTCCCCTTGTCATACTTTGTCACAATTTCACGAACCCCCCCCCCTCGAAGCGTGACATCATTTATGAATGATCCCTAATTTAATCCTTCTTTCTTAGTTTTAATTTATTTATCTTCTGCTCTTTTTTTACATATTAAAGTGGCAGCGCTCTTTTTTCCAGTTTCGTTAAAACTATTGTTTTAACGATGACGATATGTTGGATATAAATAAATAGTTTTCACAAACAATTTGATTATATAGTAAATAACATTTTTATTTTACAGATTATTATAACATAGGTGGGTTTTTTTTCGGTAAGAATATTTTTTTCCGAAATGCTTATATGTTTATTATTTATTCATTAAACTTGACTGTTCTAACTGATAAATATCTCTTTGATTTGATGTGCATTTCCGGTTACTGGGAGAATTGTATATTTATAATATCTAGAACAGCGGCCATTTCGTATGACCGCCGGGCTTACCAGTCTATATATATAAATGGAAAAAGACAAACTAAAAGACAAACCTTGGTTAAGAACCATTTTCTCCAGTTTTTCAACCGATTTTCTCACTTTTTTTTTGTTTAGTAGCTATTGACAAGCTTTAGTAATATCAATTTAAAAATTTTGGAAGCAGTTTATTATTAGTTAATTATTTCTCCTTTTCGTATACCCGGCCAAGGAACATTCATAAATGATGTCACGCTTCGAGGGGGGAGGGAAGTTTCGTGATATTGTGACTGTTAGAGAATAATTCAATGTCACTCGCAACCCATTACGCAATTTGTGACGCAATCAGCGCCGCCTCTAGGAACATTGTAGAAACTGCGCAGAAGGCGCGTGGACTTGACGGAAGAAAGATGGAAAATTAATATGATATTCTTTTTATCTATTTTGTATGTGTGCGTTTCGTCTTGTTAATCGTTTTAATATCCTGAAATCTGCAGCATGCTCTACTCTGCTACCTATGGAAAACAACGTGGTTATGCTATTAGTGACAAGGGCAGGGGAGGGGGTAACAAGAAGTGTGACATCATGCTTATGCAACTTAGCGTGGCATGTGACAAAGAGGGGGGAGGGGGTCAAATATTTGGGGAAAAGCGTGACGCCATTTATGGACGGTCCCCAAGCCTTATTTATAATTGTAACAAACATCAGATGGCAACATGTCTAGGTTAAGTAAATTATTAGGTAATACATATATTGTGAAAAAGAGTTTGTTGGCCATTAAGCAGTGATATTAAAAGAAATTATAAAATGAGTTTGAGTGAAGGCTCCTCTGAAACAATGCAATCAAAAATGAAAATAGTGTTAGAAGCAAACATTTAAGTTTTATTCAAGTGCCACTCAACTTAGTACGAAATCGGCAAAAGTACAAGCGGCTGCATTGATGAGCGCAATTAGCCCTGCGGCGACGATTGACAATACGTTTGCTTTAAGTGAGGATGATCAAAATAAGCTCTACGTTATAGTCAACAAATTTGTTGAATAATACTTATATATTTATATAAATAGCATAATGTTTCGAATGAATGTTCTAAATTTAATTATTACAGTAGAATTTCGACTGTTGGGCGAACTCTAGATTTTAAAAAAATATCTAGTGGAATTCATACGAAAAAAGTGAATTTCTAGCAACCCTAAATCCATCTCATGACTGAAGAAACATCTATCAATAAACAGATTTTTTTTTTTTAAATACACGAGATAGTTTTTTTCCCCTCCAAAAAGAAAATTATTTATAAGTAATTTTCAGTCACAAGGTCTTCTAAAGAGGTTAATTTGAAGCAGGCAAAGCACTTTAAGACATAAAACAAGTTTTGCAAAAGACATTTAGAACTCGAAAGAAAATATGGGTAAATGTGAGAAAGGGGGGAAGGGAAGTAAAGCTAAGAATGTTCTACAAGATTAAGAACACGATTCGAAGTTGGATTGGAATCCCCCGAAGAGAGCCTCAAATCGGAATTCTTCTCTTGATGAAGAGGAGACGAATTAAAAGAACCTGATCATCACGAAACCGGTATTCCGCGGTGTCGCCTCGATTAAGCAGGCCAAAGTCAAGGTTGCAGTTAATGTGCTACTTGCGCGCGCGCGCGAACGACGAGATTTCGGAGGAATGGGTGGAGGAATTATATTGCTTTGATAGAGAGACTCGGGAGGTCAATTGCGTCGGCATTTTATCTGGCAATCTGGCACACAAATTCCGTCATTTGCAAATGATGGTCAGAAGTAGACCAAACATGGACTCCGTGTGAGTCCAATCGTTGATAAGAGGGAAGATATCGTGATTTTATCTTCATTTAAATGTCAACTTTCTCACGAACTGTAATGTGGAGAAGGTAAATAAATACACAGAAAAGTTCTACATGCATCCCACCGAATAGAATTATTATTGAAAATGCTTTAAGGAGACTCGGCACTAAAAATCGGTCAAAATATCGATTTTAGGATTTTTGCTCCAAACTATACTTTATATATTAGAGAACGTTTGTGCAAAGTCATACGTATACTTTAAGATATTTTATTTATGCTTTTATATTAGCATTTCAACACTTTTTTTTTTTTTTTTACCTAACCGAAAACTTAAAATGGCTTTTCTCAGCTTCGCTTCTTTGCATACTATGTGATAGTTAAAATGCTAAGGCTTTTTCAAATATGTATCTATTCACTTGAAATTTTTATTGCTTGTTCCAAATGTTCAACTAAATGTAACCTAGGATTTAACTTTTGATTAATTTATTGGAAATTATTTTAATGCACAATGCACTTTAACTTTAAAAAATCTTTCAATACCGAGATTTTCCAGTTTAATTTTTTTTTTCAAGAACTAATAAAGACATAAAAAAATTCCATCCTACAAAGTGAGGAGTATAGTTTGTTTTTTCTTGTTAAAAAAAATCCAGGCAAAAGCCTCCCATTTTAAAAAAGGATTAGCGTTTTAAATTTTTTAAAAATTTTGTAATTCTTTTTCTCAATTTTGAATTTTTTTGGACTTTTTTTTTTTGTTTTTGTTTTTCTTCTATAACACATCAAGTTACAGTCATAAACATACATTACCAGTCAATACACCTTGAATTATGTTCAATTTGAGAAGGTGGATTTTTAGGTGATGAGCCACCTTAAAGCAGCGTTTCTTAAATTGTGTTCCGCGGAACGCACACTAAAAAATTTTAGTGTTACTGAACACCTTTTTTTGGTGTTCAGTTGATGTAAGGGGGAAAATTATTCATCTTTTGATGCATTTTAAATTCTTTTAAGGTTACAGTGGACACTAAAAATTATTTTTTTAAATTTTTTATCCACATGTTTAAAATTTTTTGTATTAGTGTGTTTGTAATAACTGAAAGTATTGAAAAGAAAATTGGTGCGAAAAAATTAATACTTTTAAGAAATTTAAACTTTGTTTAAAAAAATTAATAAAAATTTAAAAATGTTCCCTGCGTCACAAATTTTTAACAAACTTCAAATTTCCAGTTTTTTTTTTTAATCTTTAGGTAAGACTACATAAAAGTTGCGATGATTTTTAGTAATATCAGTAGTGTTCAACTAGAAATTTAACCTTTTTGCTGTTAAAGTCATCATTTTTGCTAAAAATGTCACATAAATGTTCATTTTTTTTTGCTATATTTTGTAAATTAACACATAAAACTGTGCAGATAATCGCAACTTTTATGTAGTCTTGCCTAGAGATTTTAAAAAAACTGGAAATTTGAAGTTTGAAAAAAATTTGTGAAGCAGGGAACATTTTAAAATTTTTATTAATTTTTTTTAAAAAAATTTAAATTTTTTAAAAGTATTAGTTTTTTTGCACCAATTTTATTTTTAATATTTTCAGTTATTACAAACACTAATACACAAAATTTTAAACATGTGGATAAAAAATTTAAAAAAAAATGTTTTTAGTGTCCACTGTAGCCTTAAGTGTCTGTTTAAGAAAATATAGCTGAATTTTGTTAGCAAATGATGTCCGTTAACTCATCTACGCATGAAAAGTTCATTACGATTGTTCATTTACACTATTTTCATAGAAACGAGCAATCGCAATAAAATTTCGATGCGTAATGGTGTTAACACATTTCCTGTATTAGGAAACGTTATACTGTCTATATTTTTTTAGACAGACACATAAATTTTTTTTAAGTACATATATCAAAAATGAATAATTCTCAACGTTACACCAACGTAACACCAAAAATTGTGACAACTAAACGCAACATTTTTACAGTGTAGCAGTTACGCGAAGCTCCCTCAAGGGTTCCACGAAACCTGCGTCCTTTTCTTCGTAACATTCACGAAAATCATTGAAAGAGCCACACAATTTTGGAGAGGCATTATGGCCTCTAGAGCAGCGGTTCCCAAACTGTGGTACGCGAAGCCTCTCTAGATAGTACGCGTACAGGCAAAAATCTATCTATAATCTATAGATATTCTATTCTATAAAATAAAGTTATAGAGCAGCGGTTCCCAAACTGTGGTACGCGTACCACTAGTGGTACGCGAAACCTCTAGGTGGTGTGCGTCGAACAGGCAAAAATCTATCAATAATCTATTGATATTCTATTCTATAAAATGAAGCTATAGAGCAGCGGTCCCCAAACTGTGGTACGCGTACCACTAGTGGTACGCGAAACCTCTCTAGGTGGTGCGCTTACAGGGAAAAACCTATAATCTATTGATCTACTTTTCTATAAAATAAAGTTATAGAGCAGCGGTTCCCAAACTGTGGTACGCGTACCACTAGTGGTACGCGAAACCTCTCTAGGTGGTACGGGTACAGGCAAAAATCTATCTTTATTCTATTGATCTTCTATTCTATAAAATGAAGTTATAGAGCAGCGGTTCTCAAACTGTGGTACCACCTAGAGAGGTTTCGCGTACCACTAGTGGTACGCGAAACCTCTCTAGGTGGTACGCGTACAGGCAAAAATCTATCTATAATCTATTGATCTTCTATTCTAAAAAATAAAGTTATATAGAAGTGGTAAGCAGCATGGTTCGCAAGAAAAATGGTGGTACGCGAAGAAAAATAGATTGGGAACCGCTGGCTCAAGAGATTAAAAAAAAAAACTCTAACGTCTATTTAGTAATTTAGACAGTCAATGTAAGTGCAGCATCGCGAGTTTATTGATGTGGATAACGGAGTTTCCCCTCAGAGGAAAATAGTGAGTAATACCATTGACATAAGTGTTGCGATGCCTTAAAAAAAGTTGATCGAGTTTTTTTTCTTCAAAACGTAACACAATTAATTAAAAACTTATTTATTTTTGATATACCTCTGTTCACAAGGGTGGCCAGTCAGAAACTTCTTTAAGTATTGAAATAATAATAATACAGTGAAGCCTGTGTAAGTTGACCACTTGCGGTGCAGCACTTTAGTGGTCAACTTATTAGGCAGGTGGTTAACTTATAGATGGTGAGGTAGAAGGTGAAGGACTACTTCCGTTCCTGTCAAAAAGTGGTCAACTTACAAAGGTGGTTAACCTTACAGGTTTTACTGTAATAATATAGTTTTTTCTCGTAAATATTGTAAATAATTGCCAGAACAACGATAATATTGAGAAGAAGCAAGAAGTTCCGTCTAGAACTATACGAGCCTACTTTCCCGTATACACCGAATTCAAATTTATAATCTAGCTATCTCTCTCTCTGTCTTTCTCGTTTAGTTTTAGTTCTTAATTGCTTCAAATATACCTTTTTCAACGGTTAATAGATATTCATTCAATCATTCATTTATTAAGTCATTCATGTATTTATTCACTCATTTATTCATTCATTCTTTTGCTTATTCATTTGATCATTCATTGATTCAAAAATATTCTTGGAAATCCCGATCAAAAAATTTCGTAGGAAAATAGGCTCGTTAGTTCTGGATGAACTTTCCATTTGTACATGTTCTACGTCATAAGAGCTTTCCGATATAGTTTATTCCAAGCAAATCGGTCAGTTAGATCAGGAATTATATAGGATTTAAATTTCCCCGTAGGCGGTAGATAATTTTTTTTGCTGTTCAAAAATGAACAAAAATTGTTCAAATCAATATTTCACGCCAAGAACTTCTTCCAGTGAGCTTGTTCATGGGAACTTGGATCTTGTACCCAGAGTTTACATAATTTGCTTCATTTTCCCCCATAGACGCTAATGTTAAAAATTTTTGAACTGTTCAAAATTGAACAAAAAATTGTTCAAATCATCAATTCATAAAATATGGAAATGAGATGTCCTCACCGAGATCTTTCGAATGCAAAAAGAATTTTTCCAATCGGACAATTCGTTCAAAAGTTATTAGGGGGGGGGGGGACAGACCGACAGACAGACCGACACACTCCCCCCCCCCCCCATCTCAAAACCCTACTTTCAAATTTTTTATTTTTCAATCTTTATTTAATTACTTCACTTATTTTTGACTTTTCTTGATTTCTAACGATATTTTCACGATACATTAAGCCTTCTTTCATGCTTTATTGTTATTTTTTTTAACTTTTACGGGAAAGTAGGCTAAAAAGAACCAAGGGTTCCTCGCTAAAAGTTGACCTTCAAAACGATTCCACGTGACCCCCAAAATTGAGAAACGCTGCTTTAAAGAAACACGCAATAAAAATGTACATTATTTATTTTAAGATGGCGGGGATTAATCGTTTTCAATTTAGTGAGGCTGATGTTTAAAAATTCTTTGCTCTGATGCTCCGGTGTTCTTTCATTCGTTAATTAAAAATCAGAACAAGCATTTTTCTTTCCGACATATGCGTCAATATGGAAGAGCAGTCATCTAGCTCCCAACCTCTATTGTGGTAAGCTGTTGCTTTTAACCACGCGGTCGAAAGGATCGTCACAGGAATCGAATACAGTATATAATTTTGAATTTCGAATTGTTTGTCGGATGTGCGTGGATTCTGTGTTTTGTACGCGAAAATTGCGTTGAAAATTGGCGGAGAACTGGACAATTTAAATTGCTAAGCATAGAGCAGTTTAATGTATGTTAAAGATTAGTAGAAAAAAAGAGATTTCTTTTTTCTAAAAAATAACTCTTGATTGTGAAACAATCATTCTTTTAAAAAACATTTACAGTAAAACCTGTAAAGTTGACCCCCTTTGTAAGTTGACCACTTTTGGCAGTAACGGAAGTAGCCCTTTACCTTCTACCTCACTCTCTATAAGTTGACCACCTGTCTAAGTTGACCACTAAAGTGCAGCACCGCAAGTGGTCAACTTACAAAGGTTTCACTGTATTTGTTTCTGCGCACTTTTTTTATCAGACATGACAGTGACTCTTGAGAAAACACTTAAACTATATTTCTACACAAATATACACAAGCAGTTTTACACTAAATACTTTAAATTAATCTATATAAATAAAACCAAAAGTTTGTGTGTGTGTCTGTCTGTCTGTCGATCGCCTCCTGGCGAGGTGGAACGGTCCAGAAGTACGAAATTTTGGTTACAGGTACCTTGGGTCAGGTCCTCGTGCACCTCGAAGCGTTTTTCCTAAAATTCGAATTTGTTCTTTTTTTATTCCAATTTTAAGAAAAACTGTTAATTTTCGGTTTATCTCATCGAAGAAATGTCCCACGTTTTAGGTTTTTGCAGCATATGAATGCCCGTAAAAAACTGCACAAGATGATCTTTTTCTGAAGTTCGTAGAACAAATAGAACACGCGCAATATTCATTTAAAGTAGTTTTCGAACTTTAAAGCGAGGCTTACCTCTGAATTTATCTGCTCAATTTGCGTGTTTTCGCCAAAATAAATACTAATTTTGTCGCCAACTAGATGACTTTTGTTAACGTAAGATTGGAAAAATGCTGTTTTATCGTTATTCATGCCGTTTTATAAGCGAAACAAATTCTAAAAATTCATTTCATTTTTTAGCATATTGCAGACGATTTTTAATTACTTCTTGAGGTTGATTCTTCGTTGTTTTTTGCGATTTAGTATTATGGTACCAGTTCAACAATTTCATGAAATATATTATTTCTTATGGTAGAGGTGGTTCATTATATGGAGGTGGTTATGGTGGTTCATTTTTATGCATATTTTGTGGATTATAAACTGCAGATGGTTTTCAATTACTTTATCTTGAGGTTGATTTTTCTTTCCATAAATTACTCAAGTGATTTATTTTATAAAACATTTACCAAATTTGTTTACTGTCTATTTGGCACTATTTGGACAGAATTTAGTTATTTCTTGCTATCAACTTAAATTTCACACGTCAGGATTGGTTCAGTAGTGAACATTTTCTAACTTAAATGTGCATTTGCCTTTGGAAATGGTGCTTTCCTTTCTTTCGTTTTTATCCGAATTTTATAAAAGTGCTATTTAATTCAATTTTCAGGAAATCCTTTGACGATTTTGCAAGCTGACGTTATAGGAACTGTCCTTATTTTGATGAGGAATTTATGATAGACTAATTTTAGGAACAGTAGCTCTTGAAGGTCAGTATTCTAATGGATATTTTTATCACTGACAACTTTATTCTAATGGAGATTTTTTGAGACTAATGTCCTTATTCTATTATGGATGTTTAGGAATAGTTGTCTTTTTGGAAATGGGGGCATTAAGGATTTTTTTCTTTATTGTAGCAGAAATATTCAGGGACAGTTGTTCTTCACCTGATGGACATTTTTTAACAGAATACAGAGCTTATTCTGATGGGAATTTTCAGATGTATTGTGGTGGAAAATGTAATTACGATTTTTATGGACTCTTGATATCATTTTGGCAAAATTATTTCGCTGCATATGCGCATTTTAGTTACTGTTACAATTACTCTAATGGCAATTTTTATGAACTTTTTTTCGCATTTTAATGTGAATTTTAATGGGCTGTTATTTTTGGTCTAAAAGGTATTTTTCTAGGCTGTTCGTTTCAATGCAATCGTGTTTTTAAATGATTTTTACTGTTTAAATAAGGTTTTAAAGGTCTGCTGCCCATTTTCTACTTGGATTTTTGTAGGAAATTTTTTTCCTTACATATTTACAACAGAATTTTGGACATGCGTCACTTAGCCTGCGAATGATGCAATATTATCCCGCGCAAAGCCGGGCATGTCAGCTAGTTCAAAATAAAACATTTATAGGTTATCCTTTGATGTTTTTTATAAATTGGTATGATTTATATCCCGATAAATATTTATATAAAATTATATTAAATCATATGAAATTGGTTATTCTTTGATCAAAATTCATTTGCGTTCACACGGCGTGACGTTCCTTGTTACAAAACAAATGACGTACCGTTACTCTCCGCGATACAAAATATCAATTTAAATTCTTTAGTGCTCCTCTACTTCAAAAAGTCTATGTACCATCAATATGCACTTCAGTTCAAGTATGGGACTGTTCATAAATGCCACACTTTTTTCAATATATTTGACCCGCCTCCCTCCTTTGTCACAAAGTGTCACACTTCAACATACCCCTCCCCCCTTTCTCACATGTCACGCGATATCACATTAGCATAAAATAGAATTCATTTGCTGATTTTATAGGTTTTCTTAGAAATCAAAATGCATGATGTCACACTTCTCGTTTCCCCCTCCCCTCCCCTCGTCACAAACTGTCACAGTTTCTCGAACCCCTACCCCCTTGAAGCGTGACATCATTTATGAATGACCCCTATGCAAAAAAATTATATTTACGTATACTGATTATTTTTACGTTTGCCTACTCACTTTATATTTTTGAGCTACTTAACACTTTACCGACCGGCCGTCGATTAATCGACGTTTTGTTCTCAGCGCATACCGACCGGCCGTCGATTATTCGACGTTTGCTCCCCAGCGCTTACCGACCGGTCGTCGATTAATCGACTTTTGATCTTTCTGTTAGATTTGGTTAGGACGATCTGCGGCTGAGCGGGCGGTGAAAGGGCATAGTATGTTCGAACCGCTACCCGGTCGGTAAAGTGTTAAAATCAAAAACTAGGTGGCCATTTTGAACAGCTAAATATTTCTGGTTACTACTCCTACGTAATATGCACATTTACTTACTTCTTCCTTCATCCCCGTTGGTGAACAGCCCGTAGAGGGCTTAACGATTATACACAAAACAACAAGCAGAAGAAAAACATAATTTCACTCATAAATTGGCGGGGAAAAAAGCTTCAAAACACTGTGATACGAATAACTGTCTCGACATATTAAGTTTATTTATAGAACATTGAGAAGAAACATCATTCAGGTAAAAGAGGCAATAGCCTTATAAATACGAAGAGTAAATAGGCGTATTATAATATACGTCTTTCGTTGAATATATTTTCCTATTGATCGAAATCCAACGGACGTTTTTCCATTAGGCGGTCACTGATTTCTATACGGCCGACGTTCGCAGAAAAAGTCTTCCCATAGCTGTCAGGAAAAGTTGACTAATTCGATTACGATTGTTCCTTTACGGTTTCTCCATCGCGCGGATCGTTGCCATTGTTCATAAGTAATAAATAACTCGCTCGAGAAAAAATATGGCTTTCTGTGGCAATGAAGAGTTGGTGCTAGGTTCGCAGAAACTAGGTTTATTGGAAAGATTTTATATGCAATAGAAAGTAAGGCTGTGCTTTTCAACAACTGTTTGCAGTTTATTATGTTATATTGTTATTTATTTTATTTATTTATTTATTTTTTTGTTTTGTTTTTCTTTTTTACTAGAGTTTTAACCATACTTCGAAATCTGGTACATATGATACGACCAGCGTTTGGTTCTAGACTCAAACTTGGGGCCCAGTTACGCCTCAGAGTAGGGTTGTTGGAATGTTGAATTATAACATGATACTTGAGACGTAACGTTAATTCCGTTTAATTTACCGTTTGAAGCTGCTTTATAAGATATTGGCCAATAACTCATGTTTCATTCACTCTACAATTTGCGAACAAATTTAATCTGAAGCAATTTCTTATCCGTTTCAGAATGATAAAAAATTTTAGAAAATGGGATAATTTGTTCTATTTTTTATTGCTGAAACAAATCTTCAAATCGTAATTAGAAAAAATAATAGAATTAAAAAAAAAAAAAAAGTAAAACTAATAAATAAATTCACATTGCAATTTTCGGAATTTCGTGCGTCACTATATAACTGAATTTTGTGCAAAATTTCAGTCCTGTCTGATGTGCCTTTGTATAACTAAACACAGAACACACTAACAAACATACAAATATGCAAACAAAAATACATACACACCAATGACCTCTTTAATACATATAGATCAAAAACAAATATACAATAGTTAAACTAATTGTTACTTCTATTCACATGTTAATTGAACTAAATGCGTTAATTTTCTCACAGATATTCATGACGAAAAATAAATATGCAATTAACATATGAATCCAAATTACAATCATTTTCACCATTCTTATTTTTTATTAATTTGTTTCTTTTCATAAATATTTGTGAGAAAAATTTAACAATAAACTCCTGGTTGTGAAAATTCCAATTTCAGACCTATAACCCCCTTTCCTCAGATGGAAGATATTGTCTATCTACCGTAGGCAAGTAGACAAAATGACACCAAAATTTTTGGCGAACCACCAGTGATACCCATACCACAGTTGCGAAAGCCGTTAACTTGATTTTTGCATAACTTTATGACTCTTTGCAAAAGACTCAAAACTGTATCGTATCATGACACTATCTGACCGTTCATAAATGCTGTGTTTTTCCGATACATTTGACCCTCACCCCCTTTGTCACAAAATGTCACACTTCAACGGACCTTATGTTGTATAAGCACTTCTTGTTACTCCCTCCCCTTGTCACAATTTCACGACCCCCTTCCCCCTCGAAGCGTGACATCATTTATGAATGGCCCCTTTCGTAAAGTTGTAAGTTAAGTAAAATTAATCTTTTTCGAAATTTGCTACAAAATCAATTTTTCTTCTCTAGGTCCCAACAGCAACGACTAAATCTGTTCCATTGGAGAAAAGAAGTTTGACAACCACTGCCTACGACAAAATGAAATACGGTAGCTGCTTTTGAGTCATCTAGACGCTCCTGGAATATTAATGACAGAAAATATGCCCGACAGGGCATCTAGAACGCAAAACTAAAAGTGGTCTTTTTCGGCCACGCCCTCCGTCGCCCCACATAGCCGAGAAAGTCGATTCCTGGGGACACTTCAATCTTGATTTGACCCTTCCCCAGTTACAGAGATCAACTGAGATTTGCCCTGATTTCGGGGAATTAGAAGGCACCGATTTTCAGATGTTAGTTTGACCCCGCGGGATTGAAACATTCGCTCCGTTATGATCCATTTATTTCGTTTTGGCTCGTGTAATTTCGTCTGAACGGATGGCAACACTAAATACACGATTGTGACCTTTAATTTCCGATGTGGATGAAAAATGGTTGTAGAATTTCGATGTTGCAAAAGGAGTTAATGGCACCAAAAACCGCGGGAATGTAGGACAGTTATATTTTGTTTTATTTTATCCCAACCCAATAAATGTTGGGTTTTTGCAAGAGTTGCTACACTGGCCGTTAAAGAAAAATGAGTAAACTGTAAACCAAAGCATGGTGCAAATTTTCTAGTTACAGTTGCACCGAAGTTTAGATAACTGGAAGTCTAGGTTGATGCTGAGCTCACTACAAATTGGATTCGAAAATAGCAGCTGAGTGGAACCAGTTGCTCCAACATTTGGAATGCGACACCAGCTTTAATGGCGAGTACCAAGTTGTTTAATTCATGTTCTCTTCGCTAGCTCACCTAAAGTTGGCCAGTGGCACAGTAAATAAAATTTTTCTTTACTACAATTTCACAGCAAAATATTTGCTGGCATGTTGCACCACAACATGGTAGCAATTTACTGGCAACAAAGGATGGTGCTAAGTTTATTGCACTTCGGTAGAACATCAAGTACCAACATATAGTAAAGTTAAGCACCATGATTTGTAGCCAGCTTATTGGCAAACAATTTTTTTGGTGCAACGTTGCACCAAATCTTTTAGTGTTGAGGGAAAGCTTCCTTCTTGGAGGAATTCTAAGGATGACTGCCGCATTTGCGTATCGAATAGGACAAAGC
The DNA here is from genome assembly GCA_038502835.1 of Octonoba sinensis. NCBI lineage: Eukaryota > Metazoa > Arthropoda > Arachnida > Araneae > Uloboridae > Octonoba > Octonoba sinensis. Next base: position 17,229,253 of record CM076604.1, read on the forward strand.
AGGAAAATTCCCATCAGGCAACTCGTTGAGGGCTAGACAATTTGTCACAGCAGCCATTTCTCTTCATTTAAATTTATGTTCAGTAAATTTCAGGATTTATCGAATTTGTATTTCTTGTACTGATGTCTCGCCTTCTACCAAAGAGTTCTTCAACTGCCTTCTCCTCAAAGGCAGAGACGTGGCAAAGAACTTCTTGGAAGGCGGTGTGCAAGCTAAGAATTGTGAGCGGTGACGGTGACACTCGACAATTTAAACAAAAGCAAGCAGAACTACTTTAATTTTACACAAACTGTCATATAGTCATACTTAAAACTGCTTAGAGGAAAAAAAGCTTTTAAATGCCAAAAAGATTAAATTTAAGTTTCATCATTGCAATTTTATTTTGAGCTTTATGTTAGGGCTTGGGTCCCAAGGATCACACACCCACTTTCCAAGGCCACTTCTCAAAGGAACGTTGCTTTTCATACTATTGGAGCTCAGTTGTACGATTAAACAGCCAACTTTTTACGAAAAACAATTACCATGACAATGGCAACAGTATTGAGCTTAATCGTGCAATTAAATAACCTACTCCTAACGAAAAAAAAACTGACCTTCGCAATGATAACCGCATTGTCGAGGTAACTCGAAATTTAAGTCAGCATACAGCGCCACTTGTAAACAGTGGCGTACGCAAGGGTGGTTAGGGGTTTAAACCCAACCTCTTGAGCCCTAAATAATAGTGCTTTATTATATAGTCGAATTTCTTTTAGTAGATTCAGAAAATTATGAACCCCCCTTGAAAAAATTCTGCGTACGCCACTGCTTGTAAAACATCACTTATGAACTTTCCTCAACTTACGTCGCTTTTTGGCTGATTGAACAAGTGTTGCCCCCCACCCTCAACGAGTATTGTGGGGGAGAAGGCGCCCTTAAAAATCCGCAATAAAATCCAAAAAACCAGCAGGTTGGGGTCTTTTTTTGTGAAGGGGGGGGGGGGAGACCCGTTTTTTAAACCGTAAAAAGGCGTTCAGTGGAAATTCACACGACGGCGCTGAGCAGGCTTGGCGCAGTCCTGTGAAGGAGGGGGGGTCGGAGTAAATAGGGCCATAGCGAAGCCTGAATTTAATGATTCTCCATGAATAAGTATAAATAGAAACTGGACAGTATATACATCTTTTCTTAAGCATGAACTATCAAGCCATTCATTGAAGATTTTATCAGAGCCATTTTTTTATTTATCCATCTAACGCCAAATTTACACCATTAACCTCCATTACCACCGACAAAGAATAAATCAGCTGCATCAAAATAAGTTATACAGTAACTGCAACCGTACCCGCTCTCAGTGCAGTCTATTAATACTCCGAAGAAAACGGTTCCAATACCGAGATAAAACATTTCTATGATCGAAAGAACCGTTAAGAAATTTCAAAATAGATACCAAAGGCGGTTATAATTTCCTGAAACGGGAAAATAATCGATGTAGGGGCACAAATAAAAAAAAAAAAAAAATGGGAGAAAGCCGTTTTCGTGAAGGTATAATAATCGCAAATATTGTGACCCGAGGAATGATTTTATCAGAATTAACTCTTTTGGGCTGGGTTTTTATGATGGATGCTATTTTGGGTGGCTTAAATGGCAGTTCGTACCGTGCACTATTAGGATTTTGCTTTTTTAACTTCGTTTTCGATGATCGCCATTGTATTTTTAATCATTAATTTGTGTTGTGTTTCTCCACCCTTCTCCATCTACTCTACTTTAAAAGTGAAGCAAAGTCCCGACCACGCGTATAAAAGTTATTATTTTTTTCTTTCAGTTTATTATTTATTTATTTATACTTGTGAAGAACAATACATAGTCCGTGGGCCGAAGTTTCAAAAAGAGCTTAAAATTAATTTTCGTTCCGACTCTTGAGGGGCAATTTTATGCTGCCAAAATAAAGCATAATATTGGCTGGTAAATGTAAATTCATAAAGTTCTCCAAAATATGATTGTCCATTAATTTACAGTAACCAAAGTTATGAGGAACTATTTCATTTTCACGTTAGCGCATTTAGGGGTAACATTAATATTTTTTATATAATCATTTTAATAAATGAAACAAAATTAATAATAAATAGGTATGCATTATAATCATAAAATAGCAATAAAATAGTAAAATTTATTAAAATAATTTATTTTATTATTATTTATAAATTGAAAAAATACATCAAAGTAAAAATTTGCCCATGTAACTATTAATTATTAGTTACATGAGCAAATTTTTGACTTTAATTACCAATAAAGTTTAATAATTTCACTAAAAGGTTTTAAACAAGAAACCTAACATCTGTCATCTGTAGAGGGTTTCATGCAATAATGTTTGTTTCTTCTTTGGTTGAGCGCCAATTGATTTTAAAACAAAATTCCTAAAAAATAATTTAGTCAACCACTTTACACTAATTTGTTATATAATTACAAGAATAATCTTCCAAAAGATACCAAATAAAGTGAAATAGAACAACCAGAGACACCTGTTCTTGTTTACACTGCAAATAATGCAGGAGCATATAAAGTACCTCCGAATGCGCGGTGTTGTTTTAAAATAACAAGTAAAAAAGGCGCCTTAACATGTATTTTTCACGAAAATTTTCGGACAACTTATATTTAGTTTATTTTAACACTATGTAAGCAATTAAAGACTATTTTTCAAAAAAATGTTGGTTAAAATTTGTAAAAAAAATTAAGAATTAGTTGTTTTTTATACAAAATCAACATGTGTTACGATTTGTGAAAAAAGATGAAGCTTGAGCCCAGTTTACAAGATCTAGGGGAAACTGTATTAACTAATACGATCTTACATACAAAACGAAAGAATACACCACTTGTTAGAAATAATACAAAACAAGAGCTTAATGAACGAAAATTAGAGATGTTGTTTAAAAAAAAAAACACAGTGCTGTGTAGGGGTAACTATTCTATTTCATGTTGGAAGAAAAGATTTCTTAATCGCCTCGATAAGTGAATTAGTGGTATCAGAAATAAAGTTCAAGGACATGAACAATAATAAACTTTGCTTTGATACCACATGTGTCAAACGTAAAGCTGTAAATAGTGCCTTAAATAAGATGGGAAAACCCCTACCCATTTCAATGCCAAATGCGTGTATATTTATGTGTCTTAAAAAAAACTCTCTCTTGCTAACATATTTCCGTTTAACAATGTAGTGTAAAATTTAGCTCGCAATGTAAAAGATGCAATATTTTATTCAATAACGGAATGGATACTTAAATGGAAGACAACAAGGACTGAGGCAACTGAAAGGTAAGTCCTCTGATGCGTACCCACTATTTAAATTGTACAATACAAATATAACACAGAAAGCAAGCGCTCCATACGCATGTAGAATACCAATATAACACATGTGCTAATAATATATAATATATCTTTCTATTATTTTATTGTGCACGATGTAAAAAAATATAGATTTTCAGAAATTTTGGAGGAAGAAACATGTTACTTACTACTACAAAAACATTTTGAAAACAGATCGTCTCCAAAAATTATACCTTTTTTAAAGATCCATACCAGTGCTATATTTAAAACAAAATAATTCTCGTTGATGCTGTTTTATATTACAAATAGCCTATGCTTTTGAATCCAGTGCATATATTTTGTCAATATTTAAATACAGTGGTCGCAAGAATTGATTACAAGAGCCTTTTTTAAAATGAAGTTTAAAATAGAATGATAGCAAGGTTCGAAACCTTGTTTACAAACTATGATGTCAGCGACTGATGTTACAGTCGGCGTGATTGGTTAGCTTCGCGGAGCAAAAAATAATTCGATGATTTCATTGGAGCAGAGTACGAATACATCGAAAAAAAGAGTGCAAAAGGAAATCTCTTGTTATTAAGTTATGGCCAAGTATTTTTTGGAGAACTTAATAAAATTAGAATTACTAGAACATTTTAAATAGTTTCCTTCAAAGAAAAAATTGTCCCCAGAGCTTCGGAACGAACTTGAACGATAAATGCATTGGGCCCACGGAATCTAGAGTAAAATGAATAAAGGGCCATTATAATTGTTAATAACTCTATAGTGATAAATGACAATGAATATCATAAACTCAGAATATAGATTATGACTTACAGATGAACATCTTGACGATTGCTTGTGAGCAGGAATTTCATCAAGTTCTCCCAATTATGAAGCGCTGTCCAGTGAAATGCCGAAGATCACATTGACTGCTTTTTGTAAATAATTTGGAAGAATGGCAACGGAAAGCCAACAGGAGATTGGAGCAACTAGTAGATAAAGAGCACAATTATCGTATATTCTTCCTGCCCCCCCCCCCCAAAAAGGTAGAAAGGTTTATTAAATTAGGGAACGATGGTTATCTGGACTTAATGTAATGCTACTACTGTCCGTTTTCCGTTTATGAAAACCGCAACTACAGTTCTACCATTAAAAAAAATAATAAAAAAAAAAAAGAACTCCGCCTGGCAGAGTGCCAAGAAGAATCCATTCATGTTCAAGGGAGGAACTGCTGGTATAAGGAATGTGCCGTTTCTGTTCTCGTTTTAGTTCGTTTAGCATACTTGATTTCTTCCGAACCGATGCTATATGCCAGTTTATAAATTTAGCTGTTTTCAACAAACAGAGAAGCAAACATTATGATTCGCATGCTCATAAACGCACTGCAAAACGAACTTCCCTAAAACTCGAATGGATTCGTCCTTTTCTGACATGCGCAGTAGCGTCCAAGTATCAGAACTCCGTGATCCGAACAATTCTGCATGGCGAGAAATTTACTCATATGATTTTTCAATTTTAGCTCTTCAATAATGCTACTTTATTCAAATTATTGTAAAAGGAGGACGAATTTATTGCTCAAAGTATGAGTAACATAAACTGGGAGCCTGTTCAGAGTTTAAAACTCCCCATCAAGATTTAATGATTATAAAACAAACTTCAGAACCTGTATTGAGTTGCCGCTTCTTTTTTGCCATTATAACTTCGAAACAGCCCTTCACTTCGCAGAACTCGCATCGAAACCTTGAAAAGTTTTTTCACGATTCTCCAGAAGTAATTGAAAGAGCTGCCACGAAAAACGTCTTTAAACGAAACTACACCCAGCAGCCCTTCGATGTTTATTTAACTTAAATGAGCACTTTCGAGTAATGATTTATTGCAGGCCTTTCACTTAGACGGCCTGGAACGTTTGATTTACTCCTCAAGGTTAAATAGAAAGTGGCGCTTAGGTTGGAACGATTGAAGGAATATTTTACTACATTATCGTCTGATGAATATGAATGTTATTAGAGGGTTTCAGGAAAAATCTGCCATGCATGAGTCACCCCCTTTTTCTTCTTTTTCTAGATTCAGCTAGCCAACAATGGCTTGGTAGGAAGATTTTCGCGGATAGCTCAAGGCTGTGTAACTCCAGTAAGCTAATAAAGTCTGGTGTAGCAGCGCAGGGTGTGTACAGGTCACGAAAAAGTCTCGAATTTGGAAATAGGTCACGAAATAAACGTAAAAAATTTACGAACATCATTCATAAATGATGTCATGCTTCAAGGGGGGAAGGGGGTTCGTGAAATTGCGACAAGGGGAGGGGAGGGGTAACAAGAAATGTGACATCCCTGCTTATGCAACATAGCGTGACATGTGACAAAGGGGGGAGGGGAGGTGCAACAAGAAATGTGACATCCCTGCTTCTGCAACATAGCGTGGCATGTGACAAAGGGGGAGGAGTTTCAAAAAAGTGGGAAAAAAGCGCGACATCATTCATGAACGGTCCCTAAGGAATAGGTCACGAAAGTTTGCCGTCCAACAGGATCAGTGTCCACCCCTTCAGAAGACATCGGATATCCGGTATCCAACAGGTTTTTAAATACCCGGAATTCGATCCGGCCAGTTGAACGAAATCAGGTTATCCAGCTCGTCAAATTTGATCTTTAAAATTGAATTAATTAACACGTTCTGAAAATTATGTAAATTACAAACTTACTACGTATTTCTCAGCTGTGTGATGTTTGAAAATATGTATTGAATTAACAAATTCCAAACATCAGATCCGGATATCCGGTTTAAGGGGATACCGGATATCTGATGTCCCTTTTATGACCTATGTCCGGCAGAATCAGTATTCGATGTAGCACGGAACGGTTCCGAAAAATTACCGAAATTTCACTTTTGAAAATCTGTAGATATCCTGTAGCCTGGTACAATTAGTGGTGGAGCCTTTAGAGAGACAGTGCAATCAAGGTTTGGGACATGCTGATCTTACGCTGATTACATCTCAAAATTAGAGTTTTGAGCTTAACTATTTATTTACTGATGGTACCTATAAGTACGACTCCCTTTAAAATCCCATCCAGTAACCATTTTTACAAATATTCTAACTGTACTTACCAGGGGCGGACTGGGAAGAAAATTCGGCCCGGGCATATTTCAAACACACCGGCCCTTGGGAGGGGGGGGATTGCAGGAACTAAAAATATTGTCAGAAAATAAATATGTAGATATGTATTTAAAATATTAAATGTTCTCGCGACAATTTTCTTTCTTATTCAACATAGAAGTGTAATGATTCGTAATACAGTATAGGACCCCAAATTCGGAATCCCAGAAGACCCAAAATCCGGAACTTCTTCAAAAAAAAAAAATCGGCAGATAAAAATAAAACATAGCTTTAAAAAAAAAAAAAAAATTGCACCGTTTTTTTTTTTTTTTTTTTTTTTTGGGGGGGGGGGGGAGAGAAGTCATTTTAAAAGGAAGAAAAATAAAATGCAATGAACATGTTCAAGATTGGAAATGTACAGTTTCTAAAAAAGTTACTTCTTGATTTTCTGAAAAGGGTTTGTTTTTGCGATTAGAATTTGTGTTATTTATTGTTGCTTTAACTGTGAGTTAATATCATTAAATTTTGTTTCTTTATATTTCTTGTTGTTTTATTACATTTATTTTTTTAAAATGAGCTCTAATTTTCTCGCGATACAGAACATTCGCGAAATTGAAATTCGGCGCTTCTCGCGTTTTCCCGATTGTCTGATCTTTTACTGTAATTAAGTAGCTAGATACTAGATAATATAAAATCACATCAGAAATTAACGGAATTCTTTTCTTTTCTTGTTAAGAGGTTAAAGTAATATCGGGAAAAGTCTTGATTTTTCGATGTTTTGTCTTCGAATGTAAGCCAACTCCAACTTCGTTTTTTGTAAAAATTTCGTGACTTATAGGCGAGTAAATGCCATAACGAAAAATGCTATAAATGAGCAAAATGCTAATAAAAACTTCCAGAGCAAATTATATGAGCTCTGATGCTACTTGCTACTTTTTTTGAATGGTGACCCAAAATCCGGAACATTCCGAAATCTGGAAAGATGGCGGCCCCGAGCATTCCGATGTTGAGGTCCTATACTGTATATTAATTAGCTGTTAATAGCTGCCGCACTTTAAGGCGTTGCGCAGTGAGACAAGCGGTTGAGCCAACTGGCCGGAGAAATTCTCAGGGCCGTATTTTGTCGATTGTAGGGATTAAAAATATTGTCAGTAAGTATGTAGATATGTATTTGAATAATATTAAGTGTCTACAAGATATATTAATTTTTCTTATTCACCATAGAAGGGCAATAATACGTAATATGTTAATAGCTGCTGTCCTTTAGGGCGTTGCGCCGTAAGGCAATCGCCTCGTCGCCTGTACTGCTCAAAATTTAAAACATCAATTTTGCGACTCTCAAAAGTTTGCACCCCAGACGGCCGCCTAGGTGTTCTATATGGACCGGCCCTGAGAATTTCTCAAGCCGGCCCCGAGAGCTCGTCTATAAAGACAACTTTAGGCGGCAGCGTAAAGCGAAAAAATGAAGTATTTCATTTATTTATTTATTTATTCTAAAAATTTAAAAATAAAATATAAACATTTTTTCCTCTCAGGCAGCCGCTTAGGTTGTCTATAAGGGACCAGCCGGCCCTGAAAAATTATGCCCCCCCCCCCCCTCCCTTTGTGGCCCAACGGCCAGACCCTGGAGATTTGGCCCCATTGCGGCATTGCACTCTCTGAAGCCCGGGTTACAGCAAAGTTTTGGTCCCCGTTTATTTATTAGCATTGTAAAAGCTGTCTACTTTATTAAAAAAAAAAAGAAGATAGATATTTTGCGGCCCGCCCAGGTTGGGACCGGCCCACCGGGCATTTGCCCGAATGCTAACATAGCCAGTCCGCCGATGGTACTTACACGGCTCTCGAGAGCCAAGGCCTCATGTCAGTTTGGTTGCCTTCTCCGCACTACTCCAATCAGCCATCCCTGACACGTGACACCCTCTCTCGACGTCCCTTAGTATTTTGCAGGAACAGTCTTTTAATTCCCCTTTTTCAGGATACATTTCAGGAAGGGTTCCATAAAGAATATTTTAGCGAGGAAAGAGGGTAGCTTGGAAACCGATGCTGAGTTTTGAACTGTCATGTTTTTTTTCCTTCAGATTGCACTTTTCTGATTTTTGCTCCGGAGAAGTGGTAAAATTCAAGACTCAATGCTTCGATTTTTTCATGTGTTAAATTTGGAAAATGATTTGACTATTAAAATTAAGTAAACAGTGTATGTAATTAATTTTACTGTTGAACTACTCAATGGTACTTATCAGCTGAATGAATTAAATTTCTACAGGCTGAGTATTTATTTATATAAATCCCTTAATTTTTCAGTGCAGTTATCCCCCCAAAAAAGTATTACATGAAAAAATTGTTGCAGATCATAATGCAGTAGATGAAGGGTTAAAGTCTTTCGCTTGAACGGCTTTTGTTTGTCGGAAAAAAAAAAGAAAACGATCAAAATCGAGTGCAATTATGAATTTTCCCATAAAAATGACGTCCATTCTGCTTTTCCTCGACCAGTTCCTCACAACCCACTAATCTGTCCACCTTTTGCAAGAAATAATTCATAAGAACTTGATGTCAAAGAACTCTGGAGACGGCCAGTTTCCCTGTAACGTTATAATGAGGGTCCCGACCTCCGCCTACCATCGCTTTCCCTATCACTTCTCGCTAATGAAAGACCTGAGAGACTATCTACTGAAACCCACACCGACTGGAAAAGACTCCAAGTTCATGGCTGGCGGTGTGGGCGGACCTTGTTTGTTCTTTCAGCCACCTCCTTTCCTGGACCTTTTGTCTCTGGAGACATTATTGTTATTGAAACTGTCCACTTGCGGTGGATGACGTAATAGGATCGAAGCTTTGTCGGATAGCTAATTATAGAGCACTTTTAAGAGCTTGAAATTGAATGATAAGGTTTCTTTGTTTGTCCCCCCCTCCCTCTAGAAAACAATTACATTTCGTTCAGCTTTAAAGCGATTTCTTTGCTGCCGACAAATAAGAACGTCTTTGCACCCAGGCCGTATCCAGAGAGGGGGGGGGGGGGGGGGGTAGGGGCCTGGGCGCCCTCACGAAAGCCCGAAATTTTTCGCAATGTAGCATATATTCCTCCCTGGAACACTTGAATTCTTTCTGTCCCCCCCTCCGCCAAGGGTTATAAAAATAAATTTAAAGGATCGGTACTAATCGATAATTGTTTTTCCTCGAACGGGGCTGCATATGGTTACTAAGCTTTTGCAGACCTAGTGCATTGCTCGGAAATCGCCATCCATTCTTTCAAGTAGCACCACTGTCGGCGGATGCCCTTACCGCCTGAGAATTTTGACGCTCAGTTTCCCCTAGATAGCGGTTCCTGAGCCCTAATTGCCGCAGATTGCACTAAGAATTTAATTTAGCAGAGAGCATCCAAGCCAAATGTCTACTCAAGGGATTTTTTACATGCCGCATAATCATACGACATGGGCGCAGACGATTTTCTGCATCTTGAAAATCCACCGATACTGCAAGGCTCGATACCCGGGGCGTACGAGTCCCGCGCCTTATCGGTTTTAAGCCCTACCTTTTTGCTCGCCAAGCATCGTCAAATGAAATTTAAGCAAAGCAGTTCCATTCGATTTAAATAGCACGAGATTTTATTAGATTTAAATGGCATGTTGGCGACATTTTCAAAACCGTCGCCAAGGTCGGGCGTATAACCGAAAAATTCTTGATAAGAATCTCGCCAAGCTTCTGACACTGTAAAATCTATCTACATTATGAGATTGAGTGCCAATAGTTGTGTACTATATATAGAACATTATTTCTGACAGAAAACCGATTCTTTCCATAAGGCTACTCTGAAATAGATTTGTTTGTTATGAGCGAGCGAAACGAGCTCTAACTCGCGAAGCGATCCGAAGGAGCTGTTTAATCTCTTCATTCCAAGTGTACCCAATTGGGCACATTTTAAAATGCTGTTTATTAACTACTGTTTGTGCAATTTGAAAGCCAAAACACCCAATTGTTTTCAAAATTAATCAACATTTAGTTTACTTCGTTTTAAACATGGAAATTGGGCATTAATTATTATTTAAACTAATTATTGATTAATATTAAAAAAAATTAAGTTATTTTGTTTTGTAATCATTTTTTAAATCAGAGAACCAAAAAATTGCGTCAAAATTGTTTGTGCTTGGTTCTGGGGTCTGCTGGGAGTTGGTGAGCGATAGAGCGGCAAGGGACGGGAGCCTCCTAGCAACAGAAAAAAAAATTGAAAGAACTATCAAGAAAGGAAACGTCAAACAACTAAATCTACACAACAATTAAAAAGTTCGTATAAGGTAGTCTTACCACTTCAGATTATCGCACTGACACTTGTCCTTTCATTTATTTATGAAACAAACAGGAACACTGACACCTGTCGCGAAATAAACGGATGACGTCAAGACCTTGAAAAACGCAATTGCAGGTGATCACACGCAGAATCGATCTTTTATTACTTCCGAGGTGCGAGAGATCGTGTAAGATAAGAACGCGCGGGAAATAGTAAACTACGCAACACTAAAGATTTTTTTTTTTTTACTCTTAAAAGAAATGTTAGATAAGGGACCGTTCACTCTCAGAAATAGAACTCGCACTTTGACGATTCTTCAATCGTCAAGAAAATTTCGTCATTTGCAACGATTCTGTCCTCCTGTATTTCGCCATTTTGACGAAAGCTTTACCCGGAGCATTTTTCACGAAGCCATTTCGTCAAATATGCATTTCTGAGAGTGTTCATAAAGGATGTCACACTTTTTTCAATAGATTTGACCCCCTACCCCCTCTTTGTCACGTGTCACGTTATACTACATTAGCATAAAATAAGTTTAATTTGCTGATTTTAAATGTTGTATAGAAATCAAAATGTACGATGTCACACTTCTTGTTACCCCCTCCCCTCCCCTCCCCTTGTCAAAAACCCCCCTTTCCCACTTTCTTGAACCCCCTTGAAGCGTGACATCATTTATGAATGACCCCTAAGTAATTAGGGTCAGTTGGGGTAATTGTAAACATGGGGTAATTGTAAACAAGCTTCCTAACTACACTTGTGGTGGTTTTGAAAACTTAACTGCTGGTGTGTGATAAACTGGCAGCATAGGGAAGACATTGAAACAGTTTCGCAAGTTTCGAAACAAATTGTGGATGCGTCACTATTGTTTGAAAATGGCACGGGGAAAAAAGCTGTTTAACAAAATTTAGTGATCTTATATTTTCCTCTCCAGCTCATCTACAAAAGCGATGTAAGCGGTTTGAAACCATTTTTATTTGTTACATGGAATGCTGCTAAAAACATTTAGTTATGAATTTAATCCTCCCTGTTATTTTTCAGGTGCAAGTTAGGTGTTTACAATTACCCCATATATTTCGTACTCTGGCGTAATTGTAAACACTTACATTTTTCCTATTTCCAATATTTTGGGGGGAAAATAAGTATTATATGTTCATGTAAATTACACTTTTGTGTCTATTTTACATAACTGTTGTTGTTGTTGCTAATGCCACTTGGAAATCCGAGCCCCCCATGCAGGGCGACAGGGAATTAAGGAAGCTCCTTCTGATTATGAATGAGCTCCGTTAGAATGAAGTACACTTGGCTCAGAGGGGCTTAATGATTTTGAACCATTTCTCAGATGAGAGATCGTCACCTAGGTTGGTCCCTCAGCGGAAATTATTTCTAACTTGGTGGACATTTGAAGCGACGATGTATTTTACGTAAAGGGGCACAGCGCCCCTTAGCGCACTTGGTCTCCGAGTAATCAGTCACCGGAGGAGGTCACCCTACCAAACGTTGACCACGGCCAGTTGTGCTTCACTTTCGGTGTTCTGTGGGATCCAAGCTTAACCGAATGATCCACTGCGGGCCAAATTTTACATAAATTTGTCGTATTACTTGATTGTGTGCAAGATATTTCTCGTTAAAAGATCTCAGCCGACTCATAACATAACTCAGCGGACCACATGCGGCCTATTGGCCGCAGATTGAGTACCATTGTTCCGGAACTTCTAAAGCCTTCAAGCAGACTGTGTGTGAAGCAATTTTCCATTTGCATCAACGTTTTTCGAAAATTTATCACTGTTTACAATTACCCCTGATCTCTGGGGTAATTGTAAACACACTGGGGTAATTGTAAACACGAGCTCATTCTTTAACAAATAAGTCATAAAGTCAAAATTTTTGTACACATTTACTCACAAGAAGTACAGTAGTAGCTACAATGCTCACAATTTTATCTCTGAATTCATTCAAGAGGTAGGGTAGGATCACAAGTTAAAACATTGAAAAAGCGTTTACAATTACCCCAACTGACCCTACTAGAATAAAAATATCACTATAGAATGCAGTCTACACTCTCAGAAACGCATGCTCAAATCTCACGAAAGTTTCGTCGTTTTTAACGAAATGGCTTCGTGAACAATGCTCCGAGTAACCTTCCGTCAAATTGGCAAAATTTGTGTAGGAACTTTTTTTAAGTCACGTGATTCCGCGAGGAAAGGATCGTTGTAAATGACGAAATTTTCTTGACGATTGAAGAATCGTCAAAAAGAGGATTCTATTTTTGAGAGTGTAAAATTATGTTACAGCTCAAAATATCGCTTGAGGTGCTGCGTGCAATTAAAATTATTACTTAATGGTACTGAATTATGTTGCAGGTCAAAATAAAGACAATAACGGACGGATTAAAGTCACAAATTTTAGGTTATGGTATTTATATCGATTATACTATACGAAAATCAAGGTAAAAGCATATTTTCACAAGGATGGCGCAACCTAAACCATGATTGCATTTTAAAAAGTCCGGTGTATTTCAGAGCAAAGATTTTTTTTTTTTTTTGGCATGTACTGTACAGCAGAGTTCCGAAATTCGGCACTCAATGGTGATGGGCATAATCGAAGATTTCATTAATTGAGTGATTAGTAATCGAGTGGTTTTGATAATCGAGTAACCAGCAATCCAGTGAATATCTAGAGTTCTCGAGCGATTATTTCGAGTTCTCGAGCCATCATCTTGAATTCTCGAGTGATTTACTTCTCGAGGGATTTTAGAATGGAATGAATCTCTAACAGGGACGCCATTTAGCGAGTCCAGAAGGGAAAAATGGCGAGAGAAGTTCCTTTCGAATATGAAATAGCTCGCGAAAGAAATCATTCGAGACATTCACTCGATTCTGAAAGAGTTCAAGAAATTAACCATTCGAGACATTCATCATTCGATTCTAATATCTTTTGAGAAGTAAACCAATCGAGATATTCAACTATCGAGAGCCGGGATGTCCGAGATCTCGAGAAGTTCGTTAGAATCGAATTCTCGAGTTATCCTGAATCCTCGAGTTCTCAATTATGATCACTCGATTATGCTCATCACTAGCACTCAATAACCCTTTTCATTCTCTAAAAGTAAAGACTTCTGATAACCCGTCATTTTCGCAAACTCGGCCTCCCCACACTAGGTAGAGTTTTTGGAACTCTACTATATATTAATGTTGAGCATTAGTCACTTCACTGAGTCGCTCCATTCCGACTTTTAACTACTTGCTCATGCTCAGCTCACATTGACTTATTAATCCAATCAGACGTCGATATAAGGTCACCCCTCAGGACTTCAACAAAATGCCCTTATAAGCGGGGTGACTTTATAACCGATTCATACACATTTGAGATTCAATGAGCTGGGGCTTAAGAAAAGGAACATTATATGCAGGGTGATCTAATATGCGGGTGATCTTATATCGAGGTCTTACTGTAACAGGTATATTAAAAAATCAAAAAGTTACTTTAAATTGTTTATCTTTACTTTTCGATAAATATTTTGTATGTTTCATAAGCATTGAGCTGTAAAAGAAAAAAAAAAAAAAAAAATAGGCCCCCCCCCCCCAAAAAAAAAAATCCCCTGCAGGGGTTGTCAAAATTTATTTCCCTTTTCGTATTCTTTGCAATAAACTCGTTTAATTAACGAGAAAAAGCACATACATCAAATAAAATTACGGCTCAGAAGCTTTTCAAGTGAAATAATCACTTCAGAGAGTATTTATTCTTTATTCTTTCTAACCGTTAACAACAGATTTATGGATTTTCTTCGGCACGTGTTTTTCTTGTTTTCGAATCGTTTCTAACGGTCCCATTGTTCTTTAATAAGAGATGTTTTTTGCCCAGTAATTTGATGAACATCGTCGTTTGCGTTTTGTAGCCTTAAGAACAGAAGATACTAATGGCTTTTGGGAAATGAGGTCTGCTGGGAGAGGGGGGGGGGGGGGGGTAATAGATCTTGTCTTTACTAGATAACTGTTATTTTAATGATTTTACTCATAGAAATGTTTACATTTTGAGCGATTAAGACTTTCACTGTAAAAAAAAATTTTTAAAAAGAAAATGGGGGCAAGATAGGTTCAGCTAATTCTTTTTCTTCCTTGTTGCTGCAAATCAGTTTCGCAATCTAGGGATTGCTTTCAGGTGAAGGGGTTGTGTATTTTTAAAGTATTTATCGAATAAAGTGTTATTTATTCAAGTGTTGAGAAGTCCAATATTGTAGGAATAAAATATCGCCAGCGGGTGACGTACTGGTAAGGTGTTGCCCTCCTACTCCCAAGCTGCCTGATGTGGCTAAAATGAGCCATTATGGCTAGTTTAAGAGGCTGCTGGCTAAAAGTACTTTTAATTACTAGCCACAAACAGTTCTAGATTATATTTGCTAATTTTAAATTTAGTTTTCCACATTCAAGTTTATTATTTGTTCTTCCTTTATTTCAACCAAGATTTGCTTGCTTGTCGACAGGGTGGCGTAGTGGTAAGGCGCAGATCTCGTACGTCCAAGATCGCAGGTACGAACCTGGCCCAAGTCGGTGGATTTTCAAGATGCAGGAAATCGTCTGCGTCCATGTCGCACGATTGTGCGGCATGTTAAAGATCCCCTGAGTATCCGTTTGGCTTGGATACTCTCGGCTAAATTAAATTCCTAGTGCAATCTGCATCAATGAGAGCTCAGGTGCCGCCATCTAGGGGAAACTGAGCGTCCAAATTCTCAGTGGCAATGGCATCCACTGACAGTGGTGCTACTTGAAAAAAAATGGATGCGGATTACCGGGGTAAGTACCGGGTCTGCAAAGGTTAGTGACCATACGCAGCCCCATTAGAAAGAAGATTTGCTTGCTTTGAGATTTATACATATTTACTATGTTTAGTTACTACGGCATTTGTAGCATTCATCCTGTTGATCATTTGAATGATATTGTAATAGAGCAGCGTTTCCCAACCGGTGGTTCGCGAACCCCTAGGGGTTCGCGTGGTGCCGAAAGGGGGTTCGCGAAAACAATACTGAAATGGCGGAATATTTAGTTGCCAACGTAAAAGCAAAACGAAATAACAAATTGGGAAGGAAAGGAAAATCATTTTTTTTAAATAAATTGTTTTTCGAATAAACGCGTAAAAGCTGTGGGCCGGCATACGTGCAAAATTTGAAGTGCGCATATTTTTACTCTTAGCTGATTTCGAAAATTTGAATCTCAAAGGGGAATCGGAGGATATTCATTGATTTATTTTACATTTTGAACGATGTTTCTCTTACAATTTCTCACATTTTCTTTGCTAGTGCAAAAAAAAAAAAAAAAAAAACAAGAAGTTCCATCTAGAACTATACGAGCCTACTTTCCCGTATACAGCGAATTCAAATTTATAATCTAGCTATCTCTCTCTCTTTCTTTCTCGTTTAGCTTTAGTTCTTAATTGCTTCAAACATACCGTTTTCAACGGTTAATACATATTCATTCAATCATTTATTCATTGATTCTTTTGCTTATTCATTTAATCATACATTAAGTCAAAAATATTCTTGAAAATCCCGACCAAAAAATTTCATAGGAAAATAGGCTCGTTAGTTCTGGATGAACTTTCTATTTGTACATGTTCCACGTCATAAGAGCTTTCCGATAAAGTTTGTTCCAAGCAAATCGGTCCGTTTAATCAGGAATTATATAGGATTGAAATTTCCCCGTAGGCGGTATGTTAATTTTTTTTGAAGTGTTCAAAAATGAACAAAATCTGTTCAAATTGATATTTCACGCCAAGAACTTCTTCCAGTGAGCTTGTTCATGGGAACTTAGATCTTGTACCCAGAGTTTACATAATTTGCTTCATTTTCACCCATAGGCGCTAATGTTAAAATTTTTTGAACTGTTCAAAATTGAACAAAAAATTGTTCAAATCAAAAAATTGTTCAAATAAAATATGGAAATCAGATGTCCTCGCCGAGATCTTTCGAATGCAAAAAGAATTTTTCGAATCGGACAATTCGTTCAAAAGTTATTAGGGGGGGACAGACCGACAGACAGACAGACAGACCGACAGACAGACAGACCGACAGACACACTTTTTCCCCATCTCAATACCCTACTTTCAATTTTTTTATTTTTCAATCTTTATTTAATTACTTAACTTATTTTTGACTTTTCTTGATTTCTAACGATATTTTCATGATACATTAAGCCTTCTTTCATGCTTTATTATTATTTTTTTTTACTTTTACGGGAAAGTAGGCTAAAAAAGGAGTCGGAAATATGAAAATTTATTAAAATGTAAAATTTTGCATCATTTTCGGCTATTTTATATACAGCCCCCAAAGTGGAACCCGAAAATATTTATTCATTAATTTTAAATTTTGGACCGGCATTTCTCGCACCTTTATTCCTACTTTTGAGAAATTTGTATATTTCCAGCCCGAAAGTCAAACCGAATAATATTTATTGATTCAAACTTTGTACCGTATGCCATTCCATAACGTTTTCGCACTATCAGGAAAATAATTCTTAAAGATATTTTGCGAATACATATGTTGATTGCCTAATTCAAGAAGCATTACTAAAAAAAAGACATTTTAGTTTTTATTTAAACTTAGTTGTTTTGCAGTAATATTTAAATTTTTGTTATGAACTATTGTGCTACATGGAAAATAAATGAGATCGTTAATTTTATAGTTTTGTTACTTGTTATTAACGACTACAAAAGGGGGTTCGCGATTTTCTTTCGAATCTTCGAAGGGGTTCGCAAGGAAAAAAAGGTCGGGAACCACTGTAATAGAGAATGGTAAAGTTTAGTATTAGGAAACTGCATAGAACAAAATGCACTAGCATAATAAAAAGTGTAGTGAATGCTGTTCTTTTATACAATATCACAATGCTTATTATCCATATGGAGGGGCGCAGCGATAGGGCTGGATGAGCGGGATTGGTTCTCCCTTTCAGAAGACACCGAATATCCGGTATCCGATCGCTTATTAAATATCCGGAACCTGATACAATTACTACACGAGAGATTTGTTGAGTAACATTTGGTTTTTGAAATTCATTAAATTAGCTTGTTTTGAAAATATATGAAAGTGAAGTACGTATTTATAAAAGCTGTGGAATGGGCAAAAATATGTATAGAATTTATAGGTTTTAAACATCACAGCCGGGTATAGGATAACCGGTACAAATCCGTCAGGAAAGAGACACTGGATATTCGACAAAATGAATATCCGATGTGGAGCTTGGATATCTTCTAATTGGCATTATAACAACAACACGAGCAACAACAACCGAATTTAAAGAAAATGGCTAATTTTGCTAAATTGTTTTTCTCACAACTGGCTGAAAGTCGTCTGGAAAATCTGGCAACCCTGCGCCCAAGTTGAACAATGGTTCAAACGGTTGCTTTTCGAGAAGCAGAAAATCGTCTGCGTCCGTGTCGAATGATTATGAAGCGTGTTAAAGATCCTTTGAGTGTCTATTTGTCTCGACTAAATTAAATTCAAAGTGCAATTTCCCATCGTCACATCCCCGGTGTTTCCAGTTAATGAGGAAACTGATGGGCGTCACAATTCTTAGGCGGTAATGGTATCCGCAGATAGTGGAGCCACAGAAAGACTGTTAGGTTACCAGTCATTGGGAAATGCACAAGGTCTGAGAATGACCAAAAAGCCAATACGCAGCACTGTTCAAATGCAACAACGAATAAAATATTGTAACAAGTTGGTCCCAAGGCTTTTTACAGATTCTTTTGGCTTTTAAGTGGGTCGCAACCCGGGTTGCCAAATTTAAAAAGTGCAGGGAGGGGCGTACCGACGGAGAGGGTGGGGGGGGGGGGGGGGAGGTCGTCGACCGGATATCCGATTGATTTTTAAGTATTCGGAATTTAATATCCTTTCAGCCACTGCACAAAATAATATGCAGTTTTCTGGAAAATGTCAATTTTTATTTTTAAAATTTAATTAATTAGCATTTCGAAAACATATGTAAATAAAAACTTAACGTACAAGGGTACCTCGAGATACGAGTGCCCTGACGTACGAGTTATTTGAAATACGAGCGCTGTCGAGCAGCGAAGTTTTGTTTCGAAATACGAGCGATATTTGAGATACGAGGAACGGCCAGCTGCGACGCTGCACACGGCCCCACACAGTTTATTGCGCCTTTTTGCTTTACATTCTTTTTTACAGTGAAACCCCGATTTTACGTTTCTCAAGGGACAGGCAAACAAAACGTAAAATACGGGAAAAACGTAAAATACGGTAAATACATAGAATGCAAAAATGAAATAGAAAAAACTATAAATAGAAAAACCATATTTATTTTCCATATTGCACAATAGTTCATAACAAAAAATGTCAATATAATTGCAAAACAACTAAATTTAAACTTAAACTAAAATTACTTTTTTTTTTAATTTGTTCATTTTGAATTATTAATAGGGCAGTAAACATGTGTCGCAAAAAATATCTTAAAAAAAACTATTTTCCTGATACAGTGAAACCCCGATTTTACGTTTCTCAAGGGACTGGGCAAAAAAACGTAAAATACGGGAAAAACGTAAAATACGGGAAATACATAGAATGCAAAAATCAAATAGAAAAAAACTAAAGGTAGTAAAGATGACTCTTTCAAAAGGTATAATATCTATATTTTACGAAAAGAACATTATTATACATACCATTTTAAGATAATTTTAACACATTTAGATGCGATTCCTGGCCGTTTAGGCTGAAAATAATCCGTAATGGTGGATTGTTTTTTAGTCATTGAGTTCAAAGGGAATGCAGCATCTTCTAGGATTGAAATACGTTGCAAGTTTTTGCCCTGGTCTTTATAAGAAAGAAAATAGTCTTTCACTATTTGTAAGCTCTTCATTGCAATAGTGAAAGAAGGGACGGGCTGTGCTTCCGGTTCTTTTTGTTGATCTTCATCGGCTGACGAAAAGTACAGACGTAAAAATATTGCTTATTTTAGAACATTTTTTTTTTTTTTCACTTTCCATGGGAAACGTAAAATGCGGGAAATTTCATATATAAAAAACTTACAATCCGGGTTAAATTAACATTATTAGTATACGGAAAAATTGGGACCTGATGAAAAAAACGTAAAATGCGGGAAAAACGTAGATTCGGGGGACGTAAAATCGGGGTTTAACTGTATTATGTTTTTATACAATATTTGTCATTTATAAGTATATTTTTCTTATTCAAAAACACGGATTAACATAATGACAATTCAATTAATTTCAATGGGGAAAATTGCTTTGAGATACGAGCCAAATCGACATACGAGCAAGGTTACGGAACGAATTATTCTCGTATCTCGAGGTATCGCTGTATTTGGAAGCTGCGGGTAAAAAGATTCATAGAATTTGCAGGTTTGAAACATCACAGCCGCGTATGCCTCACGGACACGTCACACAATGGTCACCGGATACTCAATATCTTGCCAAGCATACGGGACTTTGCAGTCCCATATTGAAGTTCCCCGGGACGCGGGACAATTTCTCAAAATACGGGACTGTCCCGGAAAATCCAGGACGTTTGGAAACCCTGGTCGCAACACAAAAAAGGTTGAGAAACAATGCAACCGTCGGTCTTTCAAAGCTGTCTCAGAATTTCCCTCTCCTTGTCCCAAAATAAAGTTCACACATTCAAACAGGAAGTTTCCAACAATTTTCAAACTGTGTTCCGCTCTTTTGAAATACGTAAGCCCTTTCAATATTAAACCATATAATTCCCCTTAAAATATGTCACTTCGACAAAATTCGAATATTAAAAATTTTCATCACTTCAGTGTTTTTCGGATACAGAAGAATGTGTGAAAGATAACTCCACATGGAAGACAATAAAAAACGTATCGATGAAAGCATTTGAATTATTCTTACTATCCTTAATTTATCAAATAATAATAATAATGCAAATGCTTTACATTCTAGGGACCGTTAATAAATGTCACTTTTTTCAATATATTTGAGCCCCCCCTCCCCTTTGTCGCGAAGTGTCATACTTCAACATATCTCTCCCCTACCCCTTTGCCACATATCCCGTTATATTATATCATCATAGGAACCTTTCATAAATGATGTCACACTTTTTTTCAACATATTTTAACCCCTCCCCCCTTTGTCACAAAGTGTCACACTTAAACATACCCCTCTACCCCCCTTTGTCACATGTCACGCTGTACTACATTAACATAAAATAAGTTTAATTTGCTGATTTTAAATGTTGAAAAGAAATCAAAATGTACTATGTCACACTTCTTGTTACCCCGTCCTCTCCCCTTGTCACAAACTGTCACACTAGCTTGAACCCCCTCCCCCTCGAAGTGTGACATCATTTATGAATGACCCCATATGTCCTTACAGTGTTGCAGTTCAGAAACAAAGCACTACTACGTTATAAAACGCATTTCTCATTTCATTTTTTAACTTTTAATGACAATTGTAAGCATAATAATAATAATAATAATAATAATGATTATATGTGTACTTAATTTGTATAAAATGAGATTAAGTTTACTACAAAGATGATAATTAGTATTAATGGTAAAAAATATTAATTGTTCGAATTCCTAAAAAAATGACCCGCGCTATTTTATCTTTAAAGTGTAAATGCCCAAAATTTCCTTTTAAACTTAAGATGTGGTTGTTACTAATCCCCTGGCATAGGAAATCCTGCCAGGTGCAGAAGATCAATAATCCACTGGCTTAGGGTAATTATGCAGCTTCATTTTAGAACGAGGTACCCACGAGGGCTGAAGACTGACTTGACCTTAGATTTTTGTGGTCTCTTAATTTTGAGCCAGATCCCAGATGAGAGTCCGGCACCTGGGATTGGCACCCCCAGAGGTATCGTTTCACTTGGAGGACTTTGGAGCCACGACCTATTTAACGTGCACCAGCTCCCTTTATCGTACACGGCCCCACTACAGGAACCAGCCGCGAGAGGTGGTCACCCTCCCGAACACTGACCTAAGTCGAGGTTGCTTCACTTTCGGTGTTCTGCGGGAACCGAGCTTCCACCGACTGGTCCACAGCGGGGCTAAACTTAAGTAAAAGTAAATTTAAACCTTAATCAGCATTGGTAAATTCGATGCAAAATAAAATCAATGAAACTTTAAAATCAAATTATGGAAACCGAAAAAACTTTTAAAATCAGCAAATGAAATTTATTTTTAATGTTTTTATAGAAATCAAACTAATGTCACACTTCTTGTAACCTCCTTCCCTCCCCTTGTCACAAACTGTCACAATTTCTCGACCCCCCATCGAAGCGTGACATCATTTATGAACGACCCCCTATTTAAAAAGATATCTACTTCAAATTTGAATATTTCCAAAGCCATTGCGGGAAAAACTTCTGCACATTGTCTTATTCAAATCTTTGTTCATTTAAACCCAATAGTCGCCTTTTCTCCAACAACATCCGGCAACCTGTTTGATGTTAAGACAATTTGTAGTCGTAACCGAGACAAGTGCCTACTCAGCATATTCTAAAACACCAAAGGGTCAAAAAAGTTTCAGCGCCTCGGCTAAGATACCACACGTTGACCTCGTCAGAAAACGGGGCACATAAAAATAGTAGAAAAACACTCTAATTTGCAACCATATGCATTCCCACTGGGTGCTATAAAACTCGGTTTGAATAAATAATAAAAATAAAATAAAAAAAATTACACCTTTTGTCCCAAAGTGTAGAGTCACCCACCGCTAACCAATTCTTTTGCCTTTTCACCTCATTTCTGGCCTCGTGCATTTAAACGGGACAAGGCCACTGGTACGATATGAGTTGTAGTATTTCTTTTCAGTTTTCGTTTCCTGTCGCCATGACAACGCATTTCCTTGCTGTTTGTTTATTGTTGTTTTCCTGCTGTCAAGGCTTTTTCTTCATTATTTATTTATTTTTGTCCACGAAAGTCGCTTCACTCCTTTGACTTTTTGATGTTGAATAAAATGGGGACGCAAATAATCTGTCACGTTGCTGTTTCTGTACAGTTCTCGTTTCTCGGTGGGAGGATAGTTCGAAAAGCTAAAGGTTTATTTAGGTCCCATCCTGCCGCCCCAGGCGACTTTTAGAACAACATTTTATGAAGAAAAATCGCCAATTTTAAGCTTTCATGCAGTGGCGTCTGGCGCAGTTACAACCGGATTTGTGAAGGGGGGGGGGGGGTTCTTTGGAGAGGTGAGCGCCTTGTTTTACAAGAAAATTAGTCAAATTCTAGACAATCTTAACTCCCAACCGCCTCCCCCTCCATCTACGCC
The DNA here is from genome assembly GCA_038502835.1 of Octonoba sinensis. NCBI lineage: Eukaryota > Metazoa > Arthropoda > Arachnida > Araneae > Uloboridae > Octonoba > Octonoba sinensis. The sequence goes on from CM076604.1 coordinate 17,252,157, forward strand.
AGTTCTTGTTTTTCGACAAAAATCTATTACTTTTATTTTAATTGATGGGCTGAGGATATTTAGCCTTAAATATTTCACAGCTTCAAGTACAGGTTTTTCCCTTTACATATATTTTCAAAACATGATAATTAAAATTCAAAGCTCAAATTTTACTGACCGGAATTTTCGTTTAGTTATCGGATCGGGTGTCGAATATTTAAATACCGTTCGGATACCTTCTGAAAGGGAGAACCGATCCGAACGTCCGCCCCATTGGGGTACCCCTATATATCTTCTATATGTCTTTTATTCCCCCCTTTCGCATGTGACAAAGGGGGGAGGGATATGTTGAAGTGTGTCATTTTGTGACAAAGGGGGGTGGTGGAGGGGGATCAAATGTATGGGGTAAAAGCGTGACATCATTTGAAGCCTTTAAATTTTTTTGTTATAATATCATTCAAATGATCAACAGAACGAATGCTACAACTGGCAACTGAGTATATAGTAAGTGTATATAGATCTCAGAGCAAGCCAATCTTGGCTGAAATAAAGAAGGGGGAAAAAAACTTTATTTCGGAAAGCTAAAGTTAAAACTAGCCAATATTAGCCAGAATTGTTTATGGCTAGTAATTAAAAATACTTTTAGCCAGCAGCATATTAAACTCGCCATTCTTGCTACTTTTAGTCACTTCTGGCAACCCTGTTATGAAGTCGTAGCAAGGGATCATTCATAAATGATGTCATGCTTCAAGGGGAGGAGAGGGGTAACAAGAAGTGTGACATCATGCTTATATCGTGGCATGTGACAAAGGGGGGAGGGGGCATGCTGAAGTATGACATTTTGGGACAAAGGGGGGAGGGGGATCAATTGTATGAGGAAAAAGCGGGACATCATTTGTAGACGGTCCCTAAGAGGGAAAGGTGAATCAAAAGTTCCACAAAAGACCGAAGCGAGCTAAAAATGAGGGAAAAAAACACAAATCCTGGGTGAGGGGGGTGATCATCACAAAACTTGGAATAGAATCAGATTACTTCTTCCAACTCCATAATAAGCTTGGATTCCATCCTAGCGAGAAGGATTGCGAATGGGTAGAGTCATAAGGGTGAGTGAAATTACCAGGCAACTTCGAGTTTCTTTAATTCTCACTCTCATTATCACGCGGGGGAGATACTCAAGAAAAAAAAAAAAAAAGAAGAAAAAACCGTTACGATTCATTACCATACGGCCGAACTAAGTTTCCGAAATCTTTTGATACTCTTTCTCCTGGTAACACCATCCGAGCAGAAACCCATTCCAGATCCATTTTCGATGCAAGGGGAAAACGATATTACGGAAGGAATAAGAAAAAGAAAAAAACGCATTCGAACTCTCTTTTGTTACGAGTTCCTTTCCTTTCTAGATGAGTCAGCGGTTCTTTTGAAGCGATTGGGGCCACAATCACGTGTGGATGAGATAATCGTGTGGCGGGTATGAGAGAATAAAAAAGAACACGATAGATCAAGTAAGAGCTAAACTTAACCTCTCCTGTGTACTACTGTACGTTGGATGTTCGATCCCCCCCTCCCCCCGAACACTTTCTAAATTACAAATGAAATTCATTGACACCAAATTTAAGATGAATTGAGTGTTTATTGCAATTTTAATCCGAGTTTTTATAAGGTTAAAAAAAAAAGCTAAAACTCAGTGGCGCGCCAGCCCTTTTGGTGGCCATGGCTCTCGGTGGCCACGCCATGGCCTACTGTGCCCATCACAGTTTTCGAGACCGAGGGCCCTGGGGTGCAGAAGCAGAAGTTCCGGTCAAGTGGTCGGCCTGACGTTTTTATAAGGCCCATCATTTAAAAAAATTCAGGGGGGGAAGGGGGGGAAAAGGTATATTTTCAATGCATATTACAGGTAAAAAACCAGCAAAATACATAAAAACATGCATAAATTTAATGTATTTCTTAAAGTCGGGGGGGGGGGGGGGAGTATCAACTGACCACCCCCGGATTGTCCAAATGCCCCCCCCCCCCCCAAAGGTCTTGTTTTAATCTATAAATATCTCCTTGTCAAGGAATTAGTAGAAGCTAGAAAGTGCAATTGATCATGAGATGTGCAGGAGCGACCTTTCTGAGTTGCTCAGTTCTTGCTACAAGCTTCTGCTCCATACTTCGAATAGTTTTAATACAAATCATATTATTACTTTTTATAGTTATTTTTTTAATTGGGATACATGTTATAAAATATTAAAAAAAAACCTTCGATAGACTGTTATATATCAACAAATAAAATCGTTTTATATATACCGTGTTGTGTTACGAAAAATATTATGCAGATAATTGTTTTTTGTGTGTATGCGGGGGAGGGGATATTCATTTGTTTAAAAAAAATTGGAACAGTGGAGCAAAACATTTTTTTCCTGGAGCGAAGACGGCGCGCTCCGTTTCAAACATTTAATGTTAATTTCCTTTTTTTTCCTCTCTTAAATTGAATAAAGGGAAAAGAAATAAAATATAAGCAACTCTATAAAAACTTTTCAATCCTGACCAATCTATAAGAGTATCTATGGCCCCCAAAACCAACATCATATTAAAATAAAAAAGGAATAAGAAACAAAAGGAATTCTTTAAATTTCTATCCATTTTTTTAAAGATTCAAAAAAAAAAAAAATTCAATCTTAATCATAATTTTATTTGCTTTTTTATGTTTTGCTTTTGACCCGTTCGTTTTTTCCTATCTACGAGGTCAAATCATTTAAGTAATTAATTAATTCCACGAACAATAGTTGTATTCGAAGAATTTAATTAACAAGATGGCGTTTAGGAATGTTTCGCCGCATCGTAGATCATCGCAAATGTGAACACGAAGCCTTCTCTACAATTTGCATGTGCAACGCTGTTGGCTGTAGAACTTCACGGCAAGCATTCTGGAGTGCAATATTCAGCAATTTTTGGTGATTTTATTAAGAAGGTCTAAAATTACCTGATATGCAATATATACTGCAAGAAGCAAGAATACAAGCTACTAGTTATGAAAAAGTTTCTAGTTACGAAATCATACGTTTCAGGTTTTTTAAATAAAAAAAAATTAATATTACTGATTTAGTGAACAAGTTTGACATTTGATTTAATGTGCACTCTAGTATACGTGCCGAATAGCTCAGTTGGGAGAGCGTTAGACTGAAGATCTAAAGGTCCCTGGTTCGATCCCGGGTTTCGGCATGGTTGAATTTTTTTCAGTGATTACTTTGTGGAATGCAACTTAAATTATAGTTGAAAAGTATCCACTTCCAAATTTTCATTTTCTAAAAAGCTATTGAACCAAAAAATTAACTTTCATTTCAAAATTTGAAAATGTGTTTTTCAATTTAATTACTTATTATTCGTGTAATTACTTTGATTACTATTTACTGCTCAGTGAGTTTCGCAAATTATAATGACAATAACTAAAGAGATTTAAAATATACATCTAAATAATAATAAACAAATTAAACAAAGTAACAAAGGAATATTGTTGAGAGACTATCATTAGATATTTCTATAATTTTTGACTTATTTTTTAAAAAATGTATTTTTTGTTTGAAAAACCGCTACTATTGATAATACTCGTTTTCTATAGTAATAATATAGAATACATGAATGTATATCGAATATTTAACTTAAATATTAGTGCATAAACATTTTCAAGTGTCTTAATTTTATTTTTTGAATTATTCTTTTTGAATGATGTGTTTTCATTCATCAACTCACTCCTTTAAAAAAAATTTCAGGTCCATTTAAAAGAAGACAAATTTTGTTATCTAGGATCTAAAATAATAGCATTAAAAAAGAAAAATTTACATTCAGTAAATTAAATCATTATGCAAAAAGATGACATTATAGATGGTAGATGGCAGCATACACTACGTATATCCTTTCATGTAACAGGCAAAAATTTTGATGCATGGTGCTGCTATCTCTTGGCAGAAAACCTGACTATTCGTCCGTAAGTAATGGGAAAGGAAAAAAATCTATTCCTCAAAATCTATCCACGGAAAAGAGAAAAAAATTTATATAGTCTTGCAGTCAAAAAAAAACTTTTGTCAAAAGATTTCTGGCACTCAGATTTCCCATGTATAGTAATCTAGGAGACATGTTACACTTATTTAGATTTAAAAGAAAGCCGTTTTTCAGTATAACTGAAAAAAAAAAGCAAGTTTTTTGAGGAGAGGAAAATTAAAGTCAAAGTTTCGGGGTGACGCGTCCCCACACTAGAAAAAAAAAAAATACCCATGCGTCCCTCCACTTCTAAGAATCACCCTTGAGGTGGAATTGAATTTTTAGAGGTTTTGAAGTAATAATAAACAACACATACTCTCGTCAAACTGTGTTATACAAATGTACATTCTATAATGATACAAACATTTTTATCAACAATTACTTTTATATACTTGCTGCTAAAGGTCGTACACTGCTAATCGTCGTCACTCGCCATTAGCGGCTATAAATTTTTATTTGGAGACTACAAAATGTTATGTCGGTCGCCAACACTGGCGACTAGAAAAGGTTTGTAATTTATTATTATTTCTTTAAAAATAGGTAATACACATGTTTGTACGCAACTTCAAAGTGGCGACTAACCTTTTAGATTACTGGCCACTGACAACCATCAATTTTTTAGTCTCAAGCTTTACTTGGTGCAGTGGCGTACGCAGAATTTTTTCAAGGGGGTGGGGGTTCATAATGTTCTGAAACTACTAAAAGAAATTCGAGTATGTAATAAAGCACTATTATTTAGGGCTCAAGGGGGGGGGTTAAACCCCTAACCCCCCCTTTGCGTACGCCACTGACTTGGTGCACTTAAAACTTTGAAAGGAGTTTGAATTTCTATTATTGTTTTAGATACACATACCTCAATTATTTTTTTTCTTGAATATTTTATTATATTATTATTTTCTTAATTTATTATTTTCATGTAAATAAAAGATTTTTAAATTTACATGAAAATGTAAAAGTAAAACTATATTTTGAATTTTATCTCGAAGCATTAGAATTTGCATTAAAATACAATATTGCTAGCAAATTTTAAACACTTTATTTTCAAGTCAGAAACTAATATGCCAATTATTCATTAAAAAATAAATAGAAATGTTAGAGCCTTGTCTAATGTTTTGGAAATAGAAATTGCTACTTTAAACACGATTTAATATCAGTGTTAAAGTTAAACAAGAAATTTCCTCTAGAACTATACGAGTCTACTTTCCCGTATACACCAACTTCAAATTTATAATCTAGCTGTCGTCGTTCTCCTCGTTTAGCTTAAGTTCTTAATTTAAAATATAACTTTTTCAGCGGTTAATACACACTATTCATTTATTCATTCATGAATAAATGCATAGTACCCGAATTGTTCAAATTAAAAAGTGAAATATGGGAATGAGCAGGGCCGGCTCTAGCACGAATGGCGCCCTGAGGCCAAAACCTTTTTTCCGCCCCTGCTATATATTATGAAGGAATAGAGATTAAAAATGATCTATACAAACTTTAATTTACACATTTTAACCTTCAAAAAGCTGAAGGAAAACAAACGCCGATCAAAACTGACTAAATAAGGAAAAATAAAAACAGAAAAAGCAATAGATTGCGTTTTTCTCGTCATAAAATAGAGAAGACACTTTCTGGAACTGCAAACTTGTTACTTAAAAAGATGCTTAAAAAGCGCCCCCTCCCGATACATTGAAGCCGCCAGTCGATGTGGAGAAGGAAAGGATAATGTATAAAGCAAGAAATAACCCAATAAAAAAATATCCTTTCAACAAAGAAAAGAAGGAAACGGAAACGTTTCAAGACGTTCCTGCGTTTGATTTTATCAAAATTAAACGTGTAATATATTAATGCAATTTTGATGCATCATTTGTAAAACTATATAGTTTAAATATTATTTAACTTTTTTGAGATAAAAACAATCGTTTATTACTTAAAAAGATGCAGTCAATATTTATGGACAATAGGAAAATGCGCCCCTAAGAACGACGCGCCCTGAGGCGGGCGCCTCACTGCCTCAGCCGAGCGCCGGCCCTGGGAATGAGATATCTTCACCGAGATCTTTCGAATGAAAAAAAAAAAAGATCTTTCGAATCGGACAATTCCTTTAAAAGTTATTAGGGGGGAAAGATAGACAGACAGACATAATCACACATTGTCCCTAGGGATCATTCATAAATGATGTCACGCTTCAGGGGGGGGGAGGGGGTTCGAGAAATTGCGACAAACTGACAAGGGGAGGGGGTGACAACAAGTGTGACATCATGCTTATGCAACATAGCGTGACATGTGACAATGGGGGGGGGGAATCAAAAGATATGGGGGAAAAGCGTGACATCATTTATGAACGATCCCCTATCTCAAAACCCTACTTTCAATTTTTTTATTTTTTAGTCTTTATTTCATTACTTCACTTATTTTTGACGATATTTTAACGGTACATTAAGCCTTCTTTCAGGCATTATTTTTTTTTCTTACTTTTACGGGAAAGTAGGCTAAAAAAGACATGTCAACGTCAACTGACCTTTTTTTGTCAAATTATAAAAATTTTCGTTCCGGGGGGGGGGGGGGGGGTTTGAGAAGCTCGTTCTATCTACGCCTTGGTCCCCACTTTTGAGAGGGAGCTCTTTGGCTGGAATATTCATTTGCTCGGGAGAGACTGTTGTCTGGCTTTCATTACAATAGTAAATAAAGGAATCTTCTTTAAATGGCTGATAAAGGGTGGTTTAATTGTCGTCGGACATGACAGTTAACACGGTATATCTGATTCCACTGTATAAAGAGGTTTTACTGCAATTAATTTCTATCATAATTTATTTTAAGAATAAAAATTTTAAATTTTGGCAATGTGAGTCTTCATGAATTAGAATTAACTACCAATGATTTTTGTCATAAATACTTTTTACTCTAAAAGAGCCTAATTGCGTTGTTACATTTACCCTCCTTTTTCCTGGACACATCCCATACCCCACATCCCCCCACTTTTTATGAGCCCAGTTCTACCACTACACCAATCAGAACGGTAAGTTTCAGAATATCGAGTAAGAAAGTACATATAATTTGCTCGAGTGGAATTCCTCAACCAACTGTTACTATACTTCATTAAATAAGACTAAGTTCTGAATGATATGCCAGGAGTACCTTTGAAATTTAGGACGCGTTAAGAAAGTTTACGAAAGATCATAGCACTGGCGTATATAAGGGGGGGGGGGGGATAAGCCATCTCCCTGAAACGGTGAAAATTGTCTAGAATGTGACCAATTTTCCTGTAGAACAATGAAATTAGTTCACTTCTCCCGAAGACACCCTAAAAAGGTGAAAATTGTCTATAACACTGTGCAACAAATTTGAACTTCTTTTTTGTCCTTTAGATGAAACTATGTGATTCTTTATAAACAAAAGGTGCTTGATTCAAATATCCAAACCAAAATGGTGCATCACGTACCGTTTTCGCAGGAAACCCACTTCTCATATTTATACATTTTGTTATAACAAATGTACACTGGCTTACTTATTGAAAACACAAACACTAAAATGATTTTTTTGTCAGTTTCATCCTGTGTGCATCTGTTGGTGTGCCCTGGTTTCAGATTAGCAATATTCAACTCGCATTCGTTCATTACATAGACCGCTGAAACGCTTTTCAAACACAGAGATGTCCTGATGAAACCTTTCCCCATGCTCATCATAAATTGCACCAAGGTTTTGGGGAAAGTCCATATGGGAGTCCAAAAAGTGTAGTTTTAATGACATATAGCAACCTAATAATACAAAAGTATTTTATCGTGTCACCAACAAGATTTTCGTAGTTTTCAGCTTTCTCATTTCCAAGGAAACGTGAGCACACTGATTTAAAGGCCAGGCAGGCGGATTTTTCGGTTTCTGACTGTTTGTTTTCGTACTGTTCATCATGAAAGGACTTCCTTAAGCTGTGGGGCAATAAACATCCTTTCTTTTACTTTTGCCTCACCCAAATGTTTGAATTTGTTCCTGAGATGCAAGAAAGCCACTCCTTCTCTGTCCGGAGCTTTTACAAATATTTCGATAAACCACGTTTAATGTGCAATTGTGGAAAAAAGGCACATTGTAGATTTGCAAGTGGCTCATTTGATATGCTTTTGCCACTCATAATTTTGAAATTTCCTTTGTGTTTGCAGAATATGCTACAGGAATAAATAGGGAAAAAGTACTTAGATGGAGGAGCACTGATAAACAAGCGGTTGCTGAAACTTATGTACTGAATTGTGCTCATGTCCTAATGCTTGAAATAGTACAGTCACATCACAACAGCATACTATTTTTTCTTTCTCCGCAAAATTGTCTACAAAATGCCTTTGTCGTCTTGAAAAAAAGTTCGAAACTTGGAGAAGTAGTTTAGCGACATTTTTGGCAACGAGAGCTTAAAGTAACCCAAGTTCATTAAAAAGGTCTCTAGAATGACAACGATCTCATTGTCAATGAGAGAGACATAATTTATAATAAATTAAGTCGAGAAATTACGAAAATATGCGCATTTATCCAGAAAATACGTAAAAAGCTAAAATGTGGAATTTTAAGAAAATGATACGTGGTAGGCAAAAAATAATTGCAGATTCGTAATTTTCAGCCAAAAATACATCAGAAATAGACATTTTCATCTAAAGGACATTTTTCGTGTTGCACAGTGTAATTTGACCAATTTTTCCTGTAAAACGATGAATGTAGCTTACTTCTAAAATGGTGAAAATTGTCAAGAATTTGACCAATTTTTCTGGTAAAACAATGAAATTACCGTATTTATGCGAAGCTAATGCACATCCCCATTTTAAAACTTTAAATAATAAAAGAATTGTTTGTCGGCGAATAAATTTGGTTGACGTCATCGGCGAACTGCTGACCAGTTTTGCACTCGAATCTAATGCGCCATCGAATCTAATGGGCACCCCAATTTTGAATATTACATTTGGCCAAAAACGATGCGCATTAGAATCCCCCCCCCCCCAAAAAAAAAAATAATCCGGGTCTTGCTAAGCCACTGGATCATAGGTTACAGCTCAGCGCCGTATTTAGGGAGGGAAGGGCAGCACTTATGATAATTTTGAAGTCAAAAAAAACTTTTTAAAACGCATTTTCTCAATAAGTAAAAAAAAAAAAAAAAAGACGAAATCTAGAGGTGCGCCTTTGGAAATAGCTCATTAATATGATGTATCCTTTAACGTCGATGAACTTTTATTATTTACCAAGCGGAAGCAACAATGTAATTTTATTGCTAACTAGCGGTACCTGCACGGCTATGGCTGTGTGAAAAAATGAAAAGACCAGTCAGTTTGCCATTGTGTATAAAGCTATGACAGTTTTATGTGTAAATTATGTTATTTTATTAAAGTGCATTCCACATCATTAAAATTAGCCACCCATAGCAATCAACCAGGGATCCTACACAGTTAAGCATTTTTTTTTTTTTACAAAACACACCCAATAAAGAAGTCAAAAAGAAAGACAGAAACTAAACAAAACTAAAAAGAAAATATTTAAAAGAAACCACGTTTTGTTAGTTTAGTTAAAAAATTCACACAAAAAGAACGATTATAATCCATTAGAACAGTTTTAACTAATAAATTTTTAGGATAATTGATTTGTATCTATTATTCATTGACAGTAAAACAGAAAGACGAAGTTTTGTAGCTTGCAGAAACAAACAGCAGCAACCAAAGCTTTGAAAGCGGAAAAACCATTCATCCGAGCTCAGATAGGAAAATAGGCAGGAGATAAATTTTAATTCGTTTTAAAAAAAAGAATAATCAAACCCCCCCCCCCCCAAAAAAAAAAACCGAAAAATAAATTAAAAGTCGGTTGCTCCTCAAAATGCTAAAATCCGCTAGAAATAAATTAAATTTTAATTCGTTAAAAAAAAAAAAAAGATCATAAGCCAGTCGGCATGGTAACAATTCAAATTATCAATGGCCTGGAGAAAATAAAATTAATGTTAATTACCGTGAAAAAAAAATTCCGAGCCGCAGAGAAAGACGCTTATAACTTCTTTGCTAGTTAATTTAGAGACTTCGAATTTTAGCACGTAGAGCAAAACTCTTCCTGAGGTAATTTTTTTACGCGCTTTTCAACGGTACCAAGTTCGAAACGATGCGATAATTTCTTCCTCTAGAAAAGAACCCTTATGTAATTTTCGGCTGTAAATTGTAATAAAAAAAGAACAAATTCGAATTTCAGAAAAAACTCTCAGAGGTGCACACCCCCCTGTTCCAAACTAATTTCGCGCCAAATTTCATGAAGGTTTTAAAGTTTCTCTAAGGTACAAAAATCGTAACATAGAGTTAAAATGCTGCAAGGGTTCATTCATAAATGATGTCACGAGGGGGGGGGGGGGTAATGAAATTGTGACAAAGGGAGGGGAGGGGTAACGAGAAGTGCGACATCATGCTTATGCTACGTAGCCTGGCATGTGACAAAGCGGGGGGAAGGTATTTTGAAGTGTGACATTTTGTGACAAGGGGGGGGGGTCAAATATATGGGGGAAAAGCGTGACATCATTTATAGACGATCCCCAAGAAGTTTCTTATTAGCCGAACAGTGGCGTACGCAGAATTTTTTCAAGGGGGGTTCTGAAACTACCAAAAGAAATTAGAGTATGTAGTAAGCACTATTATTTAGGGCTTAAGGGGGAGGGGGGTTAAACCCCTAACCCCCCACCCCCTTGCGTACGCCACTGTAGCCGAAAATTGTTTTGAATTTTGATTTTTCGTCTATCAGTAAATGCACTTGAATGAATTTAACACATTCAAGATTCTGTGTACGTAAACATTTCACCGAATAAGGATTATAGCCTTATATATTTGTTCATATTAAGCACAATCACGAACAAAATGACATTACTTTAACATAAAAATACATTGGCAATAATCAATACAGGCATTTCGGTGACGATGTTAATTTACAAGAATATTTCAAACATTTTTGCAGCCTGGTTTCAAACCGATATAATTTCAATATCATATCAGTATGGAAAAAAAAACTACATTCAGTAAGTTCCTTAAATTATTTGCGCTCTTTAGAATTCAAGTTAATCATACAGTGGCGTACGCAGAATTTTTTCAGAAGGGGGGGGGGGGTTCATAATGTTTTACATCCCTAACAGCCCCCTTGCGTACGCCACTGAATCAGAAAGCTTCTTAAATTATTTACGCTCTTTAGAATTCAAGTTAATCAGTAAGCTCCTTAAATTATATCTCGCTCTTTAGAATTCAAGTTAATTTTCTTTGACATAAATCGAGGCAAAAGTGAATTTAAGCAATGAATCTGGCACACATTATTATAAATCATTGCAAAGCGAAAACCAAAATCTATTTGAAATTTAACGTTCTTGCAGAACACGTTTATCGTTGTCGATTTGGAAATAGTCAATTTCTCGTATTTAACAAATATTAGCTGAAGTAGTTTTGGAACTTGTTAAGTACATGAAGGAAATGAATCAATGCTTTAAAAATCCCAGTTTGAATAACATTGCAAAATCGAGAATTAGTTTCATACTAAGCACAAGCACCGACAAAATGGCATTAGATTAACATAAAAATACATTGGGAAACCGAGTTGGAAATATATTGGCAGAGTAAGTTACTTACGTGCAATTAGGTACTGAACTTCGGCGATGGAGGCTGTTTTGAAAGTCAACACGTCAATAAGACAATTTTTAGGTTATTTTGAACTATTTGTAGAGCGATCCCACTGAAAACCGCACAAGAAAGTTTTAAACTACAGCGCGTGGCTCTATAGTCCAGTAACCTTAAAATTTTCACGAAAGCGTCAGACGCGGAGTTAACTTGCTTTCCTTTGTGATGACGCTGGCTCGATTTGAAGAGGTGGTCGCCAAATAAGCCACCATCAACACGACTTGAAATTTAATGCAAGACAGTATTGAATCCAATCTACTTGGCAATAAAATATTTCAAACTTATTTGGAGCCTGGTGTATTCTGGAACTGGTAAAGGTGGCTTGCTTGAAAATATGTTGAAAATTTTGTAATAAAAAATCTGATTAATGTAATTATTCGCATCCAAAAGAAGGCATTTCTGTGACGATGTTAATTTACAAAGAATATTTCGAACATTTTTCAGGCTGGTTTTTATTTACAAGAATATGTCAAACATATTTGCAACCTGGTGTTTATTTACAAGAATATTTCAAATTTATTTGCAGCCTGGTGTTAATTTATAAGAATATTTCAAATATAATTGCAGCCTGGTGTTTATTTACAAGAATATTTTGCAGGAATATTTTAGAGGCCTATATCATGTAAAATATATTCCTGTATATATTTTACAGGCTTCAAACATATTCGAAACCTGCTGTCAGTTTACAAGAAAATTTCAACGTATTTGCTACCTGGTGTTAATTTACAAGAATATTTCAAACATATTTGCAGCCTGTTGCATTTTGGAAATGGTTAAGGTGGCTTGTTTGAAAAGGTGTTTAATAGTTTGTAATAAAAAATATGATTAATAAAAGTATTTGCATTCAAAAGGAGGCATTTCGTTGACGATGTAATGGATTATTTGCTGGTATTTAATAATATATACAACAAACTACGAATCCAACTTAGTAAGGGGACAAATAGTAAGTCAGTTGTAAAATAGTTAGCGATCTTTCCTTGCTTAAGGGCACTAAGTTGAAACAGAAAGTAAGGTGTGAAAATAGGACACTTTCCAGGGGTCGATCCAGAATGTTTAACAGGGTGCGTTTTCTGTGAATTTTAAAAACAGTTTTGTGAAAAATAAAATATTTTTGTGAAAATTCAGAATTTATACAAAGAGTGATTTTTTTTTTTTTTTTTTTAGTATTTTTTGCGCTTATTTAAAAGATAATTCTATATAAAGTATAATTTGGTAGTTTGGAATTTTGTGTAGGGTTCGTTTTAATCGATTGAAATTTTGTGAAGGGTCCTTTTTGATTGATTGGAATTTTGTGAAGGGTCTTTTGATTAACTGGAATTTTGTGATGGATCTTGAAAATAGACCTAAATTTCCTCTGGAGCGGCCCCTGCTGTCCTTCCAGCATTTGTTATTGAGTTTAAAATATCAAAATTGCTACGAAACATGTGCAAAGAGTGCCGCAGTGGACCAGTCGGCAGAAATTCGGTTCTCGTAAAACACCGAAAGTGAAACAACATCGACTTAGGTCAGTATTTTGGAGGGTGACAATCTCTCGCGGCTGGTTCCTGTGTGGCCGTGTACGCAAAAGGGAGCTGGTGCACGTTAAATAGGTTGTGGCTCCAATGTCCTCCAAGTGAAACGATACCTCTTGGGGTGCCAATTCCAAGTGACGATCTCTTCATCTGGGAGCTGGTTCAAAAAATTAAGAAACCACATATAAAGGGGCGGAAGTCGGACTCCTGCCTATAGGAGCCCCATTACTCAGGAGCAGCGCATCCACTCTTCCTCTCTTCGCGCGAGGATACAACAACAACATGTGTAAAGAAAGTCATAAATAATACTATATTTTAATGTTTAATGATGTTTTTAAATTAAAAAAAATAAAATATTTTAAAAATTCTATCTTTACTTCAAATGAAATTAATGGCATCGGGCAAAACGTTACAAAGTTAAAAAAAAAAAATCTTTCGCCATTTCCGTAAAATTAGCATTTTAGGACAAGTCACCTTCTTGCATTGCAGTTAGCTGAAGTAGTTTTGGAACTTAACATCATGAACTCCGTGATTCATTCATCTGGGGCGGAGCGAAGAACTCCAGTTCAGTAATGTACGAAGAACACATCACCTTGCAAAATGTTGCATTCACACCAACGGCGACAGAGGCATTTTTCACCAGTCGTGACAGACTGTTGCTATGTGGTTATCAAAAGAACAGCGGGGAATTTTTCTGTTACATAACGCAATCAATAAATCACAGTCACCTGGGGAAAAGTTACTTTTAATGACGCAATAAGAAATGCCAATCAGTCAGCACGAGCACGCGGTTACTGAATTGTGTAGAACCAATTATGCGTGCTGAAATTTTTCGTTGCTGTCCCCCGGGTCTGTTACAGTTGGTGTGAATGCACCATGATGGAACAGAAACACTGTCGCTCTTGGTGTAAAGGCATAACACTAACACTCTGCAAGTCATGGGACCGTCCATAAATGATGTCACGCTTTTCCCCAAATATTTGACTCCCCTCCCCCCTTTGCCACAATATGTCACACTTCAACATACCCCCTTTTGTCACTAAGCGTCACACTTCAACAAACCACCTTCGCGACAAAGTGTCACACTTCAACATACCTCCTTTGTCACAAAGTGCCACACTTCATCATACCCTTTGTCACAAAGTGCCACACTTCAACATACCCCTTCGTCACAAAGTTTCACACTTCAACGTACCCTCCCATTTGTCAAAAAGTGTCACACTTCAACATACCCCCTCTCCCTTTGTCATATGCCACGCTGTTGCATAAGCAAGATGTCACACTTCTTGTAACCTCCTCCCCACGTCACAATTTTATGAGCCCCTTCCCCCCTCGAAGCGTGACATCATTTATGAATGATCCCTGTGCAATGAAATTTTGAATATTTCTGATTATTTAGACAATAAAAATAATTTCATTACTTAGTCCATACATAAAGTTTGTTTATTCAAAAATGTTTAACCACTTTATCAACAAAGACTTTTTGTCAGAAGTATATGTAAAAACAAACTACGTAGCAACAATTGTGAAACAGTATATGTCACCTTTTACTCAAAGTAAAAGCAAATTTTGTCAGTTACTAAATGGAATAGAGTTTGGCAAAATCTATTCTTTTGGAGGGAGGGAAGCACAAGCAGATTCTCGAGCCGTATCCTGTGCAGAATCCACCGTTATAGCCAGTCTTTCTGCAGCTTTTAGAACACTTTGCTGGCAACGGGCATCCACTGTTCTGAGTAGACTCTGGAAAATTTAAAGAACGATAATAAATTATGATACAGTTCTACCACAACCCCCCCCCCCCACACACACACACCGCTCTGCTTGGCAGAGTGCCAAGAAGAATCCATTGAAGTTCAAGGGAGAGACTGCTGGTATAAAGAATGTGCCGTATTCTGTTCTCGTTTTAGTCCGTTTAGCATACTAGATTTCTTCCAAAGTAATGCTACTGCCAGTTCAAAAATTTATTTAATTTTAACAAAGAGAAAAGCAAACATTCTGATTCAATCTATATAAATAAAACCGAAAGTTTGTGTGTGTGTCTGTCTGTCTGTCGATCGCGTCCTGGCGAGATGGAACGGGCCAGAAGTACGAAATTTTGGTTACAGGTACCTTGGGACAGGTCCTCGTGCACCTCGAAGCGTTTTTTCCTAAAATTCGAATTTGTTCTTTGTTTATTCCAATTTTAAGCAAAACTGTTGATTTTGGGCTTATCTCATCAAAGAAACGTCCCACGTTTTAGATTTTTGCAGCATATGAATGCCCGTAAAAAACTGCACAAGATGATTTTTTTTTGCGGTTCGTAGGACAAAGAGAACATGCGCAGTATTCATTTAAAGTAGTTTTCGAATTTTAAAACGAGGCTTACCTCTGAATTTATCTTCTCAATTTCCATGTTTTCACCAAAATAAATAGTACTTTTGTCGCCAACTAGATGATTTCTGTTAACGTAAGATTGAAAATATGCTGTTTTATCTCTATTCAGGCCGTTTTATGAGCGAAACAATTTCTAAAAATTCATTTCATTCTTATACATATTTTGTGGCACTGCAGACGATTTTTAATTTCCTTATTTTGACGTTGATTCTTCTTTAAATTTTTGGCGATTTAATATTATGGTGCCAGTTCAACAATTTCATGAAACATCGTATTTCTTATGGTAGAATGGTCCGTTTTATCAACGAAACAAATTCTAAAAATTTATTTCATTTTTACGCATATTTTGTATATTATAGGTTAATGCCTCATTTGCGTTATACCTCCATTACTATAGTGCAATTTCGCGATCTTCGGCTTCATTTCAACTTTACGTAGCGGTTTTAATTGATTCCATATTTTACTCAAGTGATTGATTTTCTAACGTTTATTCATTTTTTTAGATGTCTGTTTGGCGCCATTTGGACATAATTTAATTATTTCTTTCTATCGACTTAAATTTCATACGTCAGAATTGCTTCAGTACTGAACATTTTCTCACTTAAATGTGCATTGGCTTTTGGAAATAATACTCTTATTTTTTCCGTTTTTATCCAAATTTGATAAAAGTGCTATTTAATTGAGTTTTCAGGAAATGTTTTGACGATTTTGTAAGCGGGATTTTTAGGAGCTGGTGTCTTCTTTTTGAGGAGGAATTTAAGATATATTGTTGGGGCCATTCTAGGAACAGCAGCTCTTAAAGTCTGTAGTCTAATACGTGTTTTTAGTCACTGACGTCTTTATTCTGATCTAGATTTTTTGGCTCTAATTTCTTTACTATATTAGGTATGTTTCGGAATAGATGTAATTATTAAAATGTGGATCTTTAAGTAATATTTCGTTATTGTAGCAGAAATATTCAGGAACCGTTGTCCTTCATCTGATGGGCGTTTTTAAAGAAAATACTGCTCTTATTCAGTTTAGAATTTTTAGATGTGGTGTGGTCTATATTGTTATTGCGATTTTTACGGACTCTTGATATCGTTTTGGAACAATTATCCTAATGCATATGTGCATTTTAGTTACAGTTGCTCTTAGTCTAATGGCCATTTAACTGTTGTTGGCATTTTAATGTGGATTTTTATGGACTTATTTTTGGTCTAAAAGAAATATGTCGAGGCTGCTATTTTTAATACAATCGTGATTTTTAATGAGTTTCACTGTTTAAATGGGATTTTTAAGGACTGTTGCCCCGCTTCAACTTGGATTTTTTTTAAAAAATTCCTTATATATTTACAACCGAATTTTGGAAATGTGTTACTTGGCCTGCGAATGATGCAATATCCCACGCAAAGCCGGGCATTTCAGCTAGTTGTTAATAAACGCACCTGCAAAACTCCCTAAAACTCGAATGGATTCGTCTTATTCTGCCACGCGCAGAAGTCCCAAGTGTCAGAATTTCATGGCCATCCTGTATGTCAGACCCAAAATCTGACGATACAATGACTTCAGTTGCCGCGAACCCATTGGTTACCGAAGTCAGCTAGTTCTTACACAAATTAAGTAACATTAAGGAAATCTTACATGAGAGACATTTATTTTCTTCGGTAATAGCCAAAAGGAACTAAGCCAAAGGAACTTTTAAGAGTTATTTAACTTATCATTCTCATTAACTCGAACTTCTTTGTAGGAAAGGGAAAACAATAACTATTAACTAAAATTCGTAACAACCGTATATAATATTGTATTAACTCCGACTGTTTGGAAAATTTAAGCAATAACAGATCCACATAAAGAAGTATTAGATACTGACCATAAAAGAGGCCAAGAGTTTTCTTTTATTGAATAGCTGGAATCATAAGGGGGGAAAAAACCAGGTTGTGACAAAACTTGAAAGATAAATTGCGTATTTTGGGATATATGCAGTTTCTTTTGTAGTTTTTTGTGACTCACGTCGTTTTTTTCCCCACTTTCAATTTCCTCTCAATTTAAAAGATTAATATACAATTCGCTTTTTCAGCAAATAAAAAATTAACTTTCCCCCCCCGTCTTTTTCTGAATTCGTAAGATTTCACACGAAACATTCATATGATTTTTTGTGCATCTGAGAAGAACAAGTACTTTGTTCGTCTGAAATGAAATTTCGTTGAAAGTAAGTTCGTTTTAAAAATATTTTTATCTGTATTTTAAAACACGTCAACATTTTGAATTCTTATTGTAGCGAAACCCCCCTTGATGGTAGGTTTCTGCTAGCATTTTAAAATACGTACTTGTTTCTTTGAGCTTATTCCTAAAGCACGTATCAACTTCCGCCAGTTAAATTTTCGATTTAAAAAAAAAAAGTGAAATTTGAAATCTTAAGAATCCAAAGTTCACTTCCAAAAATTGAAATTTTTGGATTTTTCGACATATAATTTTGGTTGAGAAATCCAGTATTTTTCAACCGTTTAGTTATGCTTTTTGATATTTTTCTCTGAGATTAACTAGTTTCCCTTAATCAGAGATAATTACATTGAGTCCCTATTTAAAGGGAATGAGACCAGAAAAAAAAATCCCTTAGTTATAATTGTCCTTTAAAGGAGGTACTACTGTATTACTATGACTTTTACGTTTACTGTTGTTCTTAAGAGGGGCCGTGCATAAATGATGTCATGCTTTTTCCTCATATATTGGACCCCCCTCCCCCCTTTGTCACATGTCACGCTTGTTGTATAATGCATGATGTCACACTTCTTGTTACCCCCTCCCCTTGTCACATTTTGTCACAATTTTACGAAGCCCCCCCATCGAAGCGTGACATCATTTACGAATGATCCCTTAGTTATTGTTCCAGGACTTGTGCGCACTTAATCGGTTTCTTAAGGGGGTATTATGCAAATTAAAAGTCATAGAATATGAAATTCCGGAGTTCTACGATGTAATTAAAAGGCAACAAAGTGCATAGCAGGGAAAAAAGGAATTACGCCTCAGAATGAATGACAGTTTTAAAAAAATCAGTTTTTTTCCTTTGTGTTTTTAATTAACTTATTGTGTTGTTACGAAAAACATTTTCTTTTGTTAAGTTCTTATGTTGTCACCGGAAAACGTCATTGAATAAATTTAAGCAGTATCAATCAAGTATTGTGTTTGAATTTCTCAAAATTCCTATTTTAGTAAAAAGGCAGTAATTAAATGTCTCTGAAAGATAAATTTATTAATGATGATGGTTTTTCATACAGGAACATAATAAGCTCTGTAAAGTCGCAAGCACAGTACCTCCTTTCAACTTTTTTTTTTCGTTCAAAAACCACATAAAAAATAATGCAAGTATTTAACTCCAATTATGGTTAGAAATCAAATTTGAAAGTAGAACCACATTGGTGATTCACCATTAATTTAAAATTAAAAAATAATAATAACTTTTTTAAATTTTAATTTCTTATAACTTTCTTAATTATACCTTTTTTCAAAAGTTTTTTTCCCGAGAAAAACTTCCAAAACATGCAAGAATAAAAGTTAGCATGGAATGACGTATCTGAAACTTGGATGAATTTTAATATTTTTTTTCGTTAGGAACACAGAAAAAAGGACAAAAAATTAAAAAATCAAATTCAACAATTAAATAAAAACAAACTACAAACTTCACTCAAACCCAGGCTAATTTTTGTTACTCTGTGCATGGCTGCCTGCGATCATATAGCGGCTGTCCAAACGGGCGAAAAAGTGCGTGCAAGCAGAACTTACATTTTCTGCCACTTCAGTCAATTGGCGCTGTTAGCATGTACTTAAAAGCGAGAATTTAAAGGTCTAACCATTGCAATATCATCGGTTAAAGGCTTGAATTTCAAGAAGGATAAGCATTTAAGTGTTGAGGGCAAAAGTAACTCTCAAAATACGTTGCAGGGTTATGTATTTGCCATTAAAACGTTTTTAATACAGATTAAAAAATAAAAAGATCGTTTTTTGGTAGTAACACATGCAAACTTTGAAGCTGCTTGTTAAGGTACAACTTTTCATACATACGTATACTTTTATATATAATGAACACAGAGAAAATTTCCTTCGCAATTGGCTGATCATCTTATGCTTTCAGATTTATTTTTATTTTGAACGACAATAATTGCGCATAACTTTCTGAAAT
This sequence comes from Octonoba sinensis, assembly GCA_038502835.1. NCBI lineage: Eukaryota > Metazoa > Arthropoda > Arachnida > Araneae > Uloboridae > Octonoba > Octonoba sinensis. Next base: position 17,271,845 of record CM076604.1, read on the forward strand.
ACATTTTTTCACATTGTGTGGCACAAATAAATTGGCTAGTAGGTTTTCGAAAGCCGTATTGAATAGTCTTTAAATTGTTATTAGTTACTTTATTGTTAAGCAATTTTCACTACATTCATGTTAATACTATTAAATAACAGCAGTTAAAAGAAAAATGACATAGGTTATGATTAATAAAGTTATTTTAAATATATGTGCTAATTGAATTATTTCAATTCCATTTAATGTAAATTTAATTATTACAGGTAAGTGGAACAGTTAGGTTGTGAAGTGACTTAACAAATAAAGATTATGTAATTAAGTAAATGATTAATGCAACAATTTTTTATTGTTATTGACAGACTAATAGCATAGTACTAATAACTAATATTGCATTGTATAGTATAGCAGACTTCAGTTAACTTCAACAGATGGATTATCATATAAGAGTAGCGACTATTTTTTTGCTGGTCTCATCTAAAGCATTTACACTAGTTAAATATTTAGAATAAAATCCTAAAATATTAAGTAAGAAAGGTCAAAGATTAGGCCTTTGTAAAAGAAAACGATTCAATAAAATAAACAATCAAGGGGAAATATTTTAAAATATTACAATTAAGTACAATAAATGAGAAATTAAAAATAATTACTTAAAACGCTTCATTATATGCAGTTCAGAATTATCAAGATTATTTTTAAAACTTGTAACTGACAATAAATAGGTGCCAACCCCCTAAGCAAGATAGTGCATACTAATAGGTACGAAGTTCCCCAAAAAAGACAACCACCCGAATGGGCTAAAACTCGATGAAAGCATGCCACCCCTGTCCAGGGGGGGTCAAAAATTTCATCAAAAAATTTAATGGCGCACTCTACGCCATGAACTTCCCTCGTGGACACCCCTGGATAAGAGCAATTTTTCTTTAAATATCCCTTTAAACATTTTTATTTAGATGACATACTCCTTGACAACAAAAAGCAATGAGTATTCTCAGTCGGGGGGGGGGGGGGGGGGGGGCAGGACCGTCCAAAACTTTTTTATTTTACACGATCGTCCCTCCACCACTATTTCATTAGAATAACTTATGCTCTTATCTGTAAGCCTCCCCCCTCTCACCCATTTTTTCTTTTTTTCTGAACTACACTGAATATTCTCAATTTTTAATACCAAGACTTTGCAACCGGCATTTCTTCGATGAAATCTACCAAAAGCTTTCGGATTCTCTGATTTTCTGTAACCTGATTTTCCTTAAATCCTTTCTTAAATTAATGTTTCCCCACTTTAAAATTAGAAATCAGAAATACGCTTTAGGGGTCATTCATAAATGATGTCACGCTTCGAGGGGGGGGGGGGGTTCGTAAAATTGTGGCAAAGTGTGATAAGGGGAGGGGAGAAGGTAACAAGAAGTGTGACATCAGGCTTATACAACATAGCGGGACATGTGACAAAGGGGGGAGGGTGTCCGCTGAAATGTGACATATTGTGAGAAAGGGGGGAGGGTGGTCAAATATATGGGAAAAAAGCGTGACATCATTTATGAACGGTCCCTTAGATAGATTATTTACTTTTCTATGTTTTAAGACTCTATGGTGTACAAAATGAGTGTACTCATGAACGCGTGGAGAATCAACAACAAATCTTAGAGGGAAGTCTCCCTTCCTTTTAGGTATTTCAATTGTAACCCTTGTTCATGTGGCGCGAGTTTAATTTTAAAAAGGTACATTACTAGATTTATAATATAGATTCTCTCACTCATTCCACTTTTAACTTTACCATTCTATACAAGCATAAAAAATTTAAACGTCTCAGAACAGAAAAAAAAATATTTAAAAACATAATCTAGACATAATATGAAGTTCAAAGTTTACTTTTGAGTGGTAAAAAAATAATGAGCGGACCAATGTTTTTATAGTGCAAGTTGCAAAAATTACTCCATACACATGTTTTGGAATTAAAAGGAACACCTTTATCAATGCGTAAGGATTTGACCTAAAAATGTAAGTTATCCAAGTGAGTGTAAATTACTCGAATTACTTGCATCCAGATGCGTACAACCCTATTCATTGATAAAAGGCTTCCTCTTGTAACGAAATATGTTTTCTGAAATTTGGGCTATAATGACGTTTGTTTTTTTCTTAATAACCTGAAGAACAAATAAATAAAACCAATGCATAAATAAATGAAACCAGTAAAGTTCGAGACATAAGGGGGAAATGCAAATGTCAGCCCTCACTGGTTAAAAATATCATCTAAAGCATCAAACTCACGATTTCTATTTGCAGAATAATTGACTAGGTGACATGGAGTGAAAAAACAAATAAAATATATGCATATAAACCAAACGTGAATTTAGTAAATCCCTAAAATTATAAAATGTATGCATTCACTAATTTAATGCTTAGAAAAAACGCTCTTCTGCTTTCTGTCGTTTTATTTCATTTACGATGAAAAATTTCTTTAAAATAAATATATGTAGGTTAGACACAATTAAACATCGGGAGACATATTTCCGATCAGTAATGCATGAACTAAAAATTTACCAAAAAGAAATCTTCATGATGCATGCTGCAAACCCGGCAAAAACAATGCTTTCGTAATGTATTTCCATACAAAACTAGTACATGCTTGCAGCGCACCAGTGAGGAAAAAAATAACTATCGTTTGAACGCTTATTCCTTTGTTCTCGCGCCGTGTCTGGACAGCCGCTATATGATCGCAGGCAGCCATGCTCTGGAATGCACATAAATATTTTCAAAGCTCTATCTTTAGCTCAAAAAAGCCTTAGAGCCTACTGCACGAAATTGATTAAAGATGAGAAGCAAAGAAAAATGCGTTTAAAGATTTTAAATGCAGAATGAAAACAGCTGCAAAATTTGCAGTCATTTGCAAAAACCGGAATATCTTTTGAAGTATTGCTCACAGAAGTTTGACATTTTGCATGAGGCTTTGAAACAGTGCTATCTAACGAAATACATAATAAAAAATGTTTCGATATTTTGAATAATTTTTAGGTAGTAAACCCACTTGAAACTCAAAAACATAAAACTTTGCAATTAATCTATAATTCAATTAGTTTTTGCTCGTTTTTCCAAAATCTTCTTTCAGTGACAATTGTGAGATTTTAGCAATTCACGCTTCGCCAAATAATCAACTCTTTTAATTCTGTGAATGTGATGAAACTGATTAAAATTAGAGGGTCGTTTCCTTCGCGAAATATTTGTTTGTAACCCATTTTCCTAATTTGAATAAAAAGTTTTAATTGCTGGAAAATTAAATTAAAAAAACTCATTAAATATTTGGCCCAGTGCCCCTCCGGAAATAAATTTTTACGTACACTTGTGGGTTTGGGACGAATGAAAATGATACTCTAACCAATAAACACTTTATACCGATAATAACTTTATTGCTGGAACGTTTTTAATTATTTTACGCACAGTATAACCTCGATTTAAAGATTGCCTATTATAATAAAATGCTGTCGTTAAATCGGGGAAATCGCTAAATCAAAGTTAAGCTATTCACCTTCATCTGACACTCTTTGCAAAATTTCAATTCAAAACACACGTATGAAAAGATCTACGGCATTTCAATCGTAATGTCAGCATAATTTAACTATTTCCAGATGGGTCGGAATAAGAAATCTGGTTTAGGAATAGGGTGCGATCTACGTTTTGGCGGTTTTTTAAGGGTAGCTTCGAATTTTAATTCGAGAATTTTTTGGTGTGCAAAACCTAGAGTTGGTTTCTACGATACAGTCATTCGGACTTTGAACCATGGGGGATCAATTTGAATTACGATATATTTTTCAGTATATTTCACTTCCAAAAAAAAAAAGAAGAAGAAGAAGGTCCAGTGCTGCACTCAGCTGGATCAGTTTTCTGCTCTTAATTTTAAGAAATAAGTTTGAACACCGTACACAGTCATTTTGTACACAGTACACAGTATAATACAGTCATTTTGAAGTCACTGCTTGGAAGCTATTTTTCAATGCTGGTTTGGAAGTACTAGTTGAAATTCCTGAAGTTGTTCTACGCAGGATCATAAATTATAGAGATCCTGTGATGTTGGGAAATATATTTTAAATATTTAGAAATCTATTTTTTTTTTTGTTTTGGGTTCGAAACAGCACAAAAATAATACTTTTATTCAAACAATTCTTTTTTAAATCACATTTCTGACGTGGTTGAAAGTTCCCTTAAATGGAAATATCACTTTGAAACAGGATAATAATTCATTTTAAATGGTTTTCATAATTATTTCTTAATTTTTGGTGACTACGTAATACTTTAAGAGCTCTTTTTCAGTTTCATGCCGGCAAATAAAACACAATTAAAATATGAGTGAGGGCAATTAAAAGTAGAGAAATTGTGAATTAATGTTACCTTGATTGATTGAACTGGGAGTAAAAAAATGCTGGTACCATTTATTGTCAAAACAAAAAAAATCGAAAACCTAGAACAAAATTCAGTACCTAGAAGCAGTTTGTATAATTTTGATATTTTTGAAGCATACCACACCAAAAAAATAGGTAGGAAAGTTTTAAGGGGGGAATAGGTGTAGCAGTCTCAAAAACTTAAATGCGAGTAAGTTACTCAGTAAGTACAGTAATATTAATAAAATATGAGTGAGGCAATTAAAAGAGAAAAACTGTGGATCAAGGTCACCCTGATTAGTACTTCTCCTTTTCGGGGGGGGGGGGGGAGGAAGGCTGGCGATTGTTCTTTTTTTCTCGCCAAATCAATTACGCCAATGAAGTCATGATGTTCAATTGAAAAATATTTAAACATCGCCAACGGCAATCCAAAATGGTATGGTAGTTTGATTTAACAACAAAAAAAAGTACAATCATCGCCCCCCCCCCCTCCGCCTCGAAACGGAAAAGTAGAAAAGTATCCCCTGATTGAATGTACTCGGGGTCTTGTCATATGTTCGGCGCGATAAACATTTTTATTTGGAACTTGCCAAATAACCTGTTTCATTCGTTTGTTTTGAGTGCAATGAAGTGCATTCTATCTCCGCCATCTTTAATTATAAACATCTCCATATTTGGCGAGATTTTTATCTTAGAACTGCGCAATCGGACTTCATTGGTCGATATATTAAATGTTTGACATAAGATCAAAACTCTACAAAGAGCAGTTTGCACACTATTTTTGAGTTCTAATGATTTTGCTTACCTTGAATTCTACAGATGATCAGCAGAAGAAGCAAAGGGAAAACCTTCATGATTTCTGAAAGAAGATTGATTTGTTTACTTGCATATAATGTTAATCCATTTATTTGTACGCTTTTTGCACGGTATTTCACTGATAAATAAGCTCGAGATAACGTACAAGCATGCATAGTAATTATATTGCATGGACAAGTGCAACATTATTTCTTTTGTTACTTATAATTTTTTTTGACAGGGTTGTCCTAAAATAAATAATTATTGGTTTGTTATACAACAAACCATATATGCTGCCTGTCGAATGGCATCCGTCAGGCAGCAATTTATTTCTTAAAGTTCTTAAGATGAAAAATTTTAAATTTACTTATACGTAATATTGTGCATTTACATACAAAATTTGTTGTTTCAAATATTAAAATAGCTATACTTTAATAGGCAAAGACAAAAGAGTTCAGAGTCGTTTTCTGTTTTCAACCGATTTTCTTATCTTTTTTCGTTTAGTAGCTATTTACGAGTTTTAGTGATACTAATAAAAAAGTTTTTTAACAGCTTACTATTAGTTAATTATTTCCCCTTTTCTTATTTCAAGCAAACCTCATTTATAATTGTAATGTTTTATTGTCATAAATAGCAGATAGAAACATGTCTTCGTTGAGTAAATTATTAGGTAATAAGTATCAAACTCAAAAAAGAGTTTGTTGCCATTAAGCGATGATATTAAAAGCGATTATACTAAGAGTTTGACTGAAGGCTTCTGTGAAACAATGGAATGAAAAAGGAGGATAATCTACGGAAGCAAACATCTAAGTTTTATTCAACTGCCACTCAACTCAGTACGAAACCGGTAGAAGTACAAGCGTCTACATTTATAGGCGCGATGGCGGCAATTCCAGCAACGTCATTGGTCACGTGGCACCGATGAAAGAAATGTAAACAAAGGAAGCCGTAGCATCGCTTTACATCGAGTTCGACAAATCTAATTAAAAACTAGGCCTAAATAAAGTTCTTCTACATTACATAAAATTAACACTAAAAACAACAGTATACCTACTGTAATAATTAATACATTTCTTTTATAATGATTAAATTAAATGTAAATACTGGGTTATAATCAGAAAAAGCTGTGAAAATAGTCTAATTAATTTTCAGATTACTCATTTTGCCTAGTGAACTAACTCCACATAGAACTGAATTGAAAATCTTAGTAAACAAAGAGCGGATATCACGTGACAACGATGCTCGCTCATGAGTCCCTCTAGCGGTGAATTGCCTCCATTGGCCCTGCGGCGACAATGGTTTGCAATGCGTTTGCTTTAAGTGAGAGTGATCAAAATAAACTCGACGTTATAATCGCCAAATGTGATGAATAATGCTCATATATTTATATAAATGGCGTAATGTTTTCAATGATAAATTTAATTATTACGGTCGAATTTCGACTGTCGGGCGAATTCTAGTCTATATATAAATAGGCAAAGAAAAAACAGTTAAGAACCATTTAATCTTCTGCTTTTTAATCGATTTTCTCACTTTTGTTTTGTTTAGTAGCTATTGACGAGTTTTAGCGATATCGATTAAAAAATTTTGGAGACAGTTTACTATCAGTTAATTGTTTTCCCTGTTCTTTTGTCAGGCAGGCCTCATTTATAATTGTAATGTTTCATTGTTATAGATAGCAAATGGCAACATGTCTTCGTCCAGTAAATTATTAGATAATAAATACAATTTCATTGTTGAAAAGAGTTTGTTGCCATGAAGCAGTCATGTTAAAAGCAATTATACTGAGAGTATGAGTGAAGGTTTCTCTGAAACAATGGAATGAAAAATTAAAATAGTGCACAGAAGCAATCATTTAAGTCTTACTCAAACTCCCACTCAACTCAGTACGACATCGGCAGAAGTACAAGCGTCTACATTTATGAGCGCAATGGGCCCTGCGGCGACAATGGTTTGCAATGCGTTTGCTTTAAATGAAGATGATAAAAATAAACTCGACGTTATAACACATAGCATAATGTTTTCAATGCTAAATTGATAACAACAATTCTATGACATCAACTTACCTGATATCTTTGCAAGAGTAGAAAAACAAAATTCATGTACGTGGAACAGTAATTTAAAGATTAGTACTTAAAATTTTTTAGGCGAGAACGAACTGACAAAATATGTTCTACGTTCACAGAGAAAAAGAGATCGAACGTTGAAAAGCGATTCTTTTTATGTCGCCAACTGCTTACGTACACCATGCTAAAAATAAAAGAGCTACAAACAAATATTTCGCAAAGGAAACGACCCTCGAATTTTAATCAGTTTCATCACATTCACAGAATTAAAAGAGTTGATTATTTGGCGAAGCGTGAATTGCTAAAATCTCACAATTGTCACTGAAAGAAGATTTTGGAAAAACGAGCAAAAACTAATTGAATTATAGATTAATTGCAAAGTTTTATGTTTTTGTGTTTCAAGTGGGTTTACTACCTAAAAATTATTCAAAATATCGAGAAATTTATTATGTATTTCGTTAGATAGCACTGTTTCAAAGCCTCATGCAAAATGTCAAACTTCTGTGAGCAATACTTCAAAAGATATTCCGGTTTTTGCAAATGACTGCAAATTTTGCAGCTGTTTTCATTCTGCATTTAAAATCTTTAAACGCATTTTTCTTTGCTTCTCATTTTTAATCAATTTCGTGCAGTAGGCTCTAAGGCTTTTTTTGAGCTAAAGATAGAGCTTTGAAAACATTTATGTGCATTCCACAGAGTAACAAAAATTAGCCTGGGTTTGACTGAAGTTTGTAGTTTGTTTTTATTTAATTGTTGAATTTGATTTTTAAATTTTTTTTTGTCCTTTTTTCTGTGTTCCTAACGAAAAAAAATATTAAAATTCATCCAAGTTTCAGATACTTCATTCCATGCTAACTTTTATTCTTGCATGTTTTGGAAGTTTTTCTCAGGGAAAAAACTTTTGAAAAAAGGTATAATTAAGAAAGTTATAAGAAATTAAAATTAAAAAAAGTTATTACTATTTTTTAATTTTAAATTAATGGTGAATCACCAATGTGGTTTCACTTTCAAATTTGATTTCTAACCATAATTGGAATTAAATACTTGCATTATTTTTTATGTGGTTTTTGAACGAAAAAAAAAAAAGTTGAAAGGAGGTACTGTGCTTGCGACTTTACAGAGCTTATTATGTTCCTGTATGAAAAACCATCATCATTAATAAATTTATCTTTCAGAGACATTTAATTACTGCCTTTTTACCGAAATAGAAATTTTGAGAAATTCAAACACGATACTTGATTGATACTGCTTAAATTTATTCAATGACGTTTTCCGGTGACAACATAAGAACTTAACAAAAGAAAATGTTTTTCGTAACAACACAATAAGTTAATTAAAAACACAAAGGAAAAAAACAACTGATTTTTTTAAAACTATCATTCATTCTGAGGCGTAATTCCTTTTTTCCCTGCTATGCACTTTGTTGCCTTTTAATTACTTCGTAGAACTCCGGAATTTCATATTCTATGACTTTTAATTTGCATAATAACCCCTTAAGAAACCGATTAAGTGCGCACAAGTCCTGGAACAATAACTAAGGGATCATTCGTAAATGATGTCACGCTTCGATGGGGGGGCTTCGTAAAATTGTGACAAAGTGTGACAAGGGGAGGGGGTAACAAGAAGTGTGACATTATACAACAAGCGTGACATGTGACAAAGGGGGGAGGGGGGTCCAATATATGAGGAAAAAGCATGAAATCATTTATGCACGGCCCCTCTTAAGAACAACAGTAAACGTAAAAGTCATAGTAATACAGTAGTACCTCCTTTAAAGGACAATTATAACTAAGGGAATTTTTTTTCTGGTCTCATTCCCTTTAAATAGGGACTCAATGTAATTATCTCTGATTAAGGGAAACTAGTTAATCTCAGAGAAAAATATCAAAAAGCATAACTAAACGGTTGAAAAATACTGGATTTTTCAACCAAAATTATTTGTCGAAAAATCCAAAAATTTCAATTTTTGGAAGTGAACTTTGGATTCTTAAGATTTCAAATTTCACTTTTTTTTTAAATCGAAAATTTAACTGGCGGAAGTTGATACGTGCTTTAGGAATAAGCTCAAAGAAACAAGTACGTATTTTAAAATGCTAGCAGAAACCTACCATCGAGGGGGGTTTCGCTACAATAAGAATTCAAAATGTTGACGTGTTTTAAAATACAGATAAAAATATTTTTAAAACGAACTTACTTTCAACGAAATTTCATTTCAGAACAAAGTACTTGTTCTCAGATGCACAAAAATCATATGAATGTTTCGTGTGAAATCTTACGAATTTAGAAAAAGACGGGGGGGGGGGGAAAGTAAATTTTTTATTTGCTGAAAAAGCGAATTGTATATTAATCTTTTAAATTGAGAGGAAATTGAAAGTGGGGGAAAAAAACGACGTGAGTCACAAAAAACTACAAAAGAAACTGCATATATCCCAAAATACGCAATTTATCTTTCAAGTTTTGTCACAACCTGGTTTTTTCCCCCCTTATGATTCCAGCTATTCAATAAAAGAAAACTCTTGGCCTCTTTTATGGTCAGTATCTAATACTTCTTTATGTGGATCTGTTATTGCTTAAATTTTCCAAACAGTCGGAGTTAATACAGTATTATATACGGTTGTTACGAATTTTAGTTAATAGTTATTGTTTTCCCTTTCCTTCAAAGAAGTTCGAGTTACGAAAGTTCGAGTATGAGAACGATATACGAAAGCCTTGTTTGAATAGTGGTCCAACCTCATATTTGTTCATTTTCAGGAGCTTTAAAGTACAGTGAGTTCAATTCTAATGGTGGAAATGATTAAGATTAGTTGGTAGTAGAAATAATCTGGAGGTGTATTTGTTTTAAAACACAACATAATTGTTTGACTAGTTTTTCAACTCCATGTTTATGTGGTGGTTCAACTCCCTGCTTCTTTAGTGGTTCAACTTTATGTTTCTTTAATGATGCAACTTTATGTTTGTTCATTTTCAGGAGCTTTAAAGTAAATTGAGTTCAATTCTATGGTGGAAATGATTAAGATTAGTTGGAAGCACAAATAATCTGGAAGTGTATTTGTTTTAAAATACAACATAACTGTTTGAATAGTGGTTCAACTCCATGTTTATTTATTTTGCGGAGCCATATACAGTGAGTTCAGTTCTATGGTTTAAATGATTAAGATTAATTGGTAGTAGAAATAATCTGGAGGATTATTTATTTTAAAACACAACAGAATTGTGTCAATAGTGGTTCAGTTCCATGTTTCTTTAATGGTTCAACTCCATATTTCTTTAGTGGTTCACATAATGTTTCTTTAGTTGTTCAACTCCATATTTCTTTAGTGGTTCAACTCCATGTTTCTTTAGTGGTTCAATTCCACGTTTATTTATTTTGCGGAGCCATATACAATGAGTTCAGTTCTATAGTGAAAATGATTAAGATTATTTGGTAGTAGAAATAGTCTGAAGGTGTATTTGTTTTAAAATGCGGCATAATTGTTTGAATAGTGGTTGAACTCCATGTTTTTTTAGTGATACAACTTCGTATTTATTTATTTTGAGGCATCTTAAGTACAGTGAGTTCAATGCTATAGTGGAAATGATTAAGATTACTAGATCTGTTGGGAGCAGAAATAATCTAGAGGTATATTTTTTTAAAAACACAACATAATTGTTTAAATAATGGTTCAACTCCATGTTTTATTAGTGGTTCAACTCCATGTTTATTTATTTTGAGGAGCCTTTTAAGTACAGTGAGTTCAATTCTATGGTGGAAATGATTAAGATCACTACCTTTGTTGGTAGCAGAAATAATCAGGACGTGTATTTGCTTTAAAATACAACATAATTCTTTGAATGGTGGTTCAACTCTGTGTTTCAATAGTGATTCAACTCCGTGTTTCATTAGTGATTCAACTCCGTGTTTCATTAGTGATTCAACTCCGTGTTTCATTAGTGATTCAACTCCGTGTTTCATTAGTGATTCAACTCCGTGTTTCATTAGTGATTCAACTCCGTGTTTCATTAGTGATTCAACTCCGTGTTTCATTTGTGATTCAACTCCGTGTTTCATTAGTGATTCAACTCCGTGTTTCATTAGTGATTCAACTCCGTGTTTCATTAGTGATTCAACTCCGTGTTTCATTAGTGATTCAACTCCGTGTTTCATTAGTGATTCAACTCCGTGTTTCATTAGTGATTCAACTCCGTGTTTCATTAGTGATTCAACTCCGTGTTTCATTAGTGATTCAACTCCGTGTTTCATTAGTGATTCAACTCCGTGTTTCATTTGTGATTCAACTCCGTGTTTCATTAGCAGTTCAACCCCATGTTCCATTAGTGATTCAACTCCAAGTTACTTTAGTGGTTCAACTCCATGTTTATTTAATTTGAGGAGCCTTGAGGTACGGTGAGTTCAATTTTATGGCATGAGAAGCTGGAGATTACTATCCCTGTTGGAAGCAGTAATAAACTGGAAGCGTACCTGTTTTAAAATATAAAAGAAATTCCTTCTATGAACATGAAAGTGAGGTTAACTCGATTTTCTATAAAGTGGAACTGTACCACTATTCAAATAACGCATTCATATGGTATATACATATTACAGTTGATTGAATAAAAGAGATATCGTATAATCCGGTGACGCCGTCCCTTCCTTTGCAATTACTCTGTCCGTTAGAATTCCCCAGTGTTTGCCCCAGCCCAGAGATGATACTTTTGCTGAATCGAACATGTGTTTCTAATAAGCTCTTCCTGCCTAATTCCACAATCGATAAGCTTCCATTGGATGTCTCTGCCCAGTGATAAGCATTCTCCTGTGTGCATCAAGCCGAAGAGGTCTTCAGCACCAAGGTAAGTCTCTTCTTGATACAAATTACTGGTAGAACGAAGGACGGGAAATGTAATTCTATCAAAATTTTAAAACTAAACTAAAACTATATTTATATTTGAGGGTTAATATTTCACTTTTAGATAAGATGCTGGGAGAAGCAAAGGGTAGTACAGAGATTTTTGTAACACAGACATTTTGCGTTGCTATGCTTATAAAAGACTATGGCTGTTGCTGTGGCTATACCATAGCAACAGTCGATGCTTCTATAGACTGTTGCTATGGTTATTAAAATTAACAGCGAGAATGTTAAACTCTATAGTACAATCAACAAATCTGAGTGAAAGACATTTCTAATGACACAATTAAAAAGGCCAATCACCCAGCACGAGAGTGTGGTTATTAAATTATGTAGAGCCAATGACGTGAGCTGAAATGTTTCTTTGATGTCACCCGACTGTTGCCCTTCTTGTGAAGGCAACTTGATTAGGGATTTTGTTGTAACAACGTCTTAACTCGTCGAGTTAAGACGTTGTTACAACAAAGGGGCGGAATGTATTATAGTCTGTGTAATTAGAATCGGCGTGTCAAGGTCACACAACTCAACCTTTTTCCATTCTGGTCGCCATGGTTTCCTTGCTAGAAGCTTTTTCCCCACGTTAGTTCGGCGAACATAACTAAATTTGTTGTTTTAGTTATAATAATAATAGACGGATTCAAATCAGATTTATTTCTCGATGGCAAAAATAGATTGCGTCAGATAAAGTATTCTAATATTTTGAACCAATCTAAATCTTATTCTAATACTTTGATGTGTTTCAGAAAGCTATTGTATACCTAATGTATTGTATTTTTTATTTTGTAAATGTTAAAATCTTATCTAAACATTCCAGATTTAATTTATGAGAAATTTAATTGCATTTACTTCGTATCAAAAACAAATAAATGGAGAATAAATTCTTTCTTATTACATCTTCTCAATTAATCTAATATTTTGAATCGGAGGTGTAGTAATGCAATTGCCTTAACTGCAGTACGAAAAAAAGTCTGGCTCTGTTATCTTTCTTGCCGTGTTGCCATGGGGACAAAGCAGGAAACGCGACCTTGATGCGCCTATTCTAATTACACAGACTATAGATGGCTACCATACATTTTAAAAGCATCTAAATTCATCTCCTTAAAATGATATCATGTTCCCTTTCCAGTAAAAGTAAAAGAAAGGTAACCCTCAGTCACAAAAGAAAGATTCTGTGTAAACGAGTGCACACTTCGAATTGTTTAGGAGCTTTCATTAACTAAACTTTCACATTCACGCTGGGTACTAGCACCTGTCATGGCTGCCTTTAGCGTATATTTTGCCACAAAACAGATTGATGTTTCTCCTATCCCCTGCACTGATCATCTCCAATTTTTTATTTTCGTCACTCGAAATCCTTCGCTTCTAAGTGCCTCATATGTTAAACCTATATAATTTATTATTTTTAGTAAATAGCTTCAAAGACGAAAGAAATAGAGTACATAAATATACATTTAATATCAAATAATAGTACAGTCGAGCTCGGTAATAACGAGGATGACTGGACTGGGGCAATTTGCTCGTTACATCTGAGCGCTCGTAACAACCGGGTGTACTATATTTTCCAAACTTATTGAATGAAAATGAATTTATGAAAAATGATAGTTTAAAAAAATACCCACTCTTTGTTAGTAACCATACCTTGTACAAGAATAATAATAATAATAATAATAATAATAATAATAATAATAATAATAAAAAACTGGTCTGTGTTTGGAAAATTTTCGTTTTCTGTTTTTCGGCAAATTTGCTAGTTTAAAGTTTAAAAAAGATTTACAGAAAAGCTTCTACATTCTGGGCCAAATATGATTGATAAACCAAATCAGAAATCGGTTCAATGAAGGGAAATGCGATTGTTATGGAAAAAGAAATTTCTGTTATCAGACGTATGACATGCTTTGTAAAAATAAATAAAAATCTTTACCGACTTTTAGAAAAAAAAAGTAAAACAGTGGAAAGAGAACAGAATAATAATTAATGCGATTCAAAAGCTATTTAAGAGTACAGCAATATTTGTTTTATTTTAAGTACACAATAGAAAAAGAACAATTGAATTTCTATAAAAATTGATAGGTTGTACGGAAATCAACGATTGACCTGAACATTTTCCAATCATGTACGTTGTGAGCTAAATCTATTGGATGTTTAAATTTGTTCACTAGCAATATCTTTAGCATAAAATTTATTAATACAATATAACAATATAAAGAGAAACTAGACTATCTTTTAATCATTCTTCTTTGTCAGATTTCATTGTTTTTCCAATTCAAAAATTGACAAAAATGATGGTGAAATCTATTGCTTTATTTTACCCACATAATAATCTATCATGTTTTGACAGATTTATTTCTCTGAAGCCACTCTACCTAGCACAAAAACAACAAGATCCCTTGCATTGACAGTAACACGGCAAGAAATGGTAGTGAATACTTTTTTATGGATGCTCAGTTAAATTTCTTCATGTAGTGTTTCACTTCTGCTTAGTAATCATGAAGTCAACTAACAGTTTGGGTGTGTAGGAGCTTTTAGGATATGCTGGTGAATTTTGCTGTTTTAATACCAAAATCTTTTTTTTTCTTTTTCAGCTCTAATGGATTTACTTAAAGTTATTTGTACTATTATTCTTCTCATTGGACCGTTTTTTCTGGGTAAGTTTATTTTCCTATTAATCAATTGCTCTTACTAACTTGCGAAAAGTAGAGTAGGATGGGATAAAGTGGGTAGTGAGCTAAAATATATAATAAAGTGGGTAGGTGAGCTAAAAAAATAAGTAGTTTTTTTTTTTCCTTTAGAAATTTTCTGTACAACGCTAATTTTACTTTCAAAAAATCTTTTAGCTGAGTAGCATATTTTATATATTTGTTGGCAACATTTATTTTCCCATAATCAAGTTTTTAATTTTACCTGGCAACATAGATAAATATCTTTCCAATCAAGGCTATGGTTGGAAGGCTTGCTTATCAATTGTAACTTTAACAAGTCTAGAACTATACGAGCCTACTTTCCCGTATATTCCAACTTTAAATTTATAATCAAACTATCTCTCTCTCCCTCTTTCTCATTTAGCTTTAGTTCTTAGGCACCTCAAATATACTCTTTCCAACGGTTAATACATATTCCTTCACGCATTTATTTATTCATTCTTTTATTTACTCATGTATGTATTTATACTCATTTAATTATTTTTTCATTCATTCTTTCAATTATTCATTTATTCAGTCAATGAGTGAATAAATGGTTTGAAATTATAAAATTTACATTAAGTTATATAACAATGTGCTGTCCCAGACGTATAGACACCTGTAATTATTTTTGGTTTTACGTTCATAAAAGTTACTAAAAACTTACATTTAGTATATAATTGTATTGCCGGTATATTTTATAACATCAAATAGGGGAGGATGGGGTAAAATGGGTCACTTGATAAAAAACCCAAAATAACTTGAAATTGAAATTTTTAAACCAATATTTTTTATGTTATATTTCAATGTGTTGGCAACATTTTTCATTCTAAAAAAAAGTTAGGTTCTTAAACATGGAACCGCAAGAAATTTTTTTTTGTAAACTTTGAATGATAGTGCGCTAACGACATGGTTTACCAACTTCTGAAAAGCTCTATATTTTATCAAATAATAGCTCAAATTTGAAGTATTTACTCACTAAGAAATTTTGGAGAACAACTCCAGCAAAGCATGCAAAAGAAAAATTAAATATTGTCTTTTCTACATCAGTTTTTCTTGGATGGGGTAAAATGGGTCATGGTTAGGCTTAAATAGTTTTATTCTATTCTTTTTTTTTAAAAAATTTAACTCTGTTCTACCTTACTGCAGCAAGTTCCTAAATTTAAACAATGTAGGCTGTTTATTTTATTGAAATTAAATTAAAACAAAATATTTTTTTATGTTTTCCCTTAAAAAGATCAAGTTAATGTGGTAGAGAGAAGTGATGTTGTTGAAGTGTTATGCGAACCAATATGTAACAATCTAGAGCAATAAACATTTCAATGTAATCATAATTCAAAATCTTGCTAAATATGTTACTTGCATTTTTATTTTTTTCAATTTCAAAGTAATAAATAACTGTTTTCAGCATTATTTTTCATTATGACCCATTTCCCCCCCACAATGGGGTAAAATAATTTCAATAAATTGTTATGATAAAAATATAACAGACGATATTTCAATTAAAGGGAAAAATTATCCCGCATTTGTAGAAGCAGGAAAAAGTAGAAAATAAAAATAGTTTATTCTGTGAATAAAAATGTAAAAGAAAACATGTAATACTGTATTGTGTCTATATTTTTGGTGACAGCACACTGCTATATAATTTAATGTACATTTTATAATTTCAAACCTTTGATCATAATTTATATCTGTATATCAGCAATTTTAATTATACCTTATTACTTTTTATGTAAATGCAAATTTTATTGATTGTCTAAACTTTTGGGACGCGGTATATTGTTCTTTTATTGAGTAAAAAAAAATATCTTTGAAAAAATTAAAAATCATCACACTGGTGGGGGCGGGGGGGGGGGGGGCATGGGCTCTCTGTACCCTCCTTGTTGCGCCACTGCAGTATCATGCACAGTACTGAACCCCAAATTCGACACGCTGGGGAGCGGTGTTACGCCGAATTTTGGAACACGACCAAAAATGGCGGATTTACAGAAGCAAAAATGGTGGACTCTCGAACGCATCAACGCTGACACACCGTCGTTTTGCGCAAAAATTGCAATATCTTCTTAACTGATAGACAAAAAAAGTGGCTTTTTTTGTTGCTTAATCGGTGAAACGGCGCTTTCAACCGATGGGAAATCGGCAATCGAGCTGACCACGCGCAACGAAAGGAAATTCCACAAAGGAAATTCCGGACGCTTGCACGCTTTGGATGATGAAAGGCATAATTTTCCCCGATATTAGGGGAAAGTTTAAATATCCTCTGATTATTCCCTGATATTTTCCAGAACATAAAACTTCCCTGAGAATTTCCTGATCTCCCGGTTTTCCCGGTTGCGTTTCCACCCTGCTCATTTATTCATTTTTTCATTTGTTAACTCATTTATTCATTCATCCATTCTTTCGCTCATTCACTCATTCATTCATTCAGAAATATCCTTAAAAATCCCGATCAAAGAATTCCATAGGAAAATAGGCTTGTTTAGTTCTGGTTGAAATTCGTGTCTGTACATGTTCTACGGCCTAACCTTTCCGATAAAGTTTGTTCTAAGCTAATCCGTCTGTTTGATCACTATTTATATGGGAATGAAATTTCACCGTAGGCACTAATGTTAATTTGTTTTGAACTGTTCAAAAATGAACAAAAATCGTTCAAATCAAAAAATATTTCACTCCGAGAGCTTCTACCAATAACCTTTCTTCATAGGAACTTGGATCTTAAGCCCAGAATTTAATGGTTTTAAGATTTTTTGAGCTGCTCAAAATTGAGCGAAAAATTTTTCAAATCATAAAGTAAAGTATGGAAATGAGATGTTTTCGCCGAGATCTGTCGAATGCATTTTTAAAATCGGACAAAAATTAAAATTCCCTCAAAAGTTATTGGGGGGGGGGGGGGGGGCAGACCAACTGACAGACCGACAGACACACATTTTCCCCATCTCAAAACTTTCAATTTTTTAATTTTTCTATCTTTATTTAATTGCTTCACTTATTCTTTACTTTTAACGATATTTTTACGGTACATTAAGCCTTCTTTCACACTTTATTTTTCTTTTTTTCTTTTTACGGGAAAGTAAGTAGGCTAAAAAGTTCTCAAAAACTAACATTTGCTTTAAGGTAAATGAACTAGACGATACCCTAATGTACGTTTTCTTTTAAGTAGATAAGACATATTAACTATATTTTTGATTTAATAAATGATTTTGTAGGGTGATAAAAAAGGGTATTAGAGTTAGGCTTGCAAATAATTATAGACTTCCCCAATGCAAATATATAAAAAAAAAATATGCAGAATTTGTGGGCAAAATATTTCTTATTTATAGTTTTATTATTCATTTAGTTGGACATTTTTTAATTTTCTGTAAATTAAAAGCAATACGATGCATTTAAAATAATAAAACTTCTCATTTTGTGCAAAAAAAAAGAGAAAAAAAAATACAAAAATTACTGCATACATGTGTTTAAGTGTTACAAGGCACATTCTCGCCAATACAAAAGTTTTATGCTCTTGTGGAGAAGAAGCAATCAGCGACGGAATATCAAAATGTTCTCTGCATTGAAGAAAAGGTTCGTTGTAACCCCAAAGCACATGTGAGGCACCTAGAAGCAAAGGGGTGTAAGTGACAAAATTGAAAAATTGGAGATAAAGAGAGCAAATGACAAGGGAAGCACTATATTCTATATTGTGGTTGGGACTGTTAGGGGATCCCTAATAGGGGTGCTGCCGCCCAACATGATTAAAAAAAAATAGCATTAAAGGTTCCATAAGATTTAAACTTTGAACGCGTTTTTCTCGGAATTGTTTTTTGGTCACTTACAACCCTTTGCTTCTCACTGCCTCATATATTCAATATTTTTAGCAATTTTGGGACTTGATGATTTTGATTTTTATCGTTTCATTTTATGTCATAATTAGAATCTTATTGCGATATAAATAAATACATATTTTAAAAAATCTTGCTATCTTTATAGAATGTGTGTGTGTGTGTCGACAGGGTGGCGTAGTGGTAAGACGCAGGTCTCGTATGCCCAAGATCACAGGTTCAAACCTGGTCTGAGTCGGTGAATTTTCAAGATGCAGAAAATCGTCTGCGTTCATGTCGAATGATTATGCGACATATTAAAGATCCCTTGAGTATCCGTTTGGCACAGATACTCTCGGCTACATTAAATTCATAGTGCAGATTACATCAACAAGAGCTCAGGTGCCCCATCTAGGGGAAACTGAGCGTCGAAAAGAATTGCGGCAATGGTACCACACTCATTGTGGTGCCGCTGAAAGAGTTGGCACCAATCTCTGGGGAAGCAATAGGTCTGCAATGGTTGATGACCAATACTGCAGCCCCATTAGGAAAAAAAAAATCTAGAATGTGCTCATCTCATTATTACAGATTTTTTAGATATCAAATATTAGTAAGATTTGTGATTCTTTTACTAAAAATAAGTGTGAGTGCATTTTATTAAAAAGAAGATGGTAGCTGTTTATACATACTTGCAATTGTTATTTATTATGTAATCAAGCATGAAAAATAATTAGTTTTGTGCTTAAATTGAAAATTTAAAACTTACATAAAATTGCCTTAAAATGCGTTTTTGCCCTTTCACTTATGCATGAAATATTTTTTTTTTTTGTAGGTTTGACTGTTTGTTCCAAAGATTGGAAACAGGAACGTGCATTGGTTCGGATAAAAAGGAATTTTATTTGCGCGTTTAAACTTACTGAAATCGTCAGAGCGGTGAGGTTTTAATTCTACTTTATTCTTTGAAAAGAATTGTAAAAACATTATGGGTAAATGGTAAAATAAACTAGCTACTAGGGCTCGAAAAATCTTTGAAATTTTACGTGACCTGCCGGGCGGGCATGTTCGTCTCAATTATACATGCCCGAACAAAATTTTTGCATGACCAGAAGTTGTTGTATAGTATATTAATAAAAACATTTGTACTTGTCGTACAGCATTAATCAAACAAAAAATTAAATTAAGTTTTATATCTGAATCAAGAATTATTTTAACGTTAATCAAATCATTAAAAAAGTACATTACAAATTCATATTACAAATAAGTCATTACAAGTCAACATTTGCAAAATTTAAATTGTATTACCAATTTTAATGTTGACGCGCATGTCCGTCAACATGTCAATTTTGAGCTCCGGTAATCATGCGGTGAATGTAATTTTCGAGCCCTGCTAGCTACACTAATTATTTTTTATTCAAGAAAATTGTGAAAACATTATGGGTAAATTATAAAATAAACTATACCAAAAACCTCAGAACACTTTCAAATTTTAGACAATTTTTTCAAAAGAAATACATGACGAATTGTTCCGTAACTTCAATCAGATAAAGGTAAGTTTCAGGTTGCCCTTTCCCTAAAAAAATCCTCACGAGTGAACTTAGGGACTAGGAATAAATTAAAGAAATGAGAAGACATATTTGACCGTCCTATCTCGTGAAAAACTGGAAATAAGCTATAAATTTAGCGAAATACGTTTACATGCTATGTACAATAATTCTACAAATTTTCTTAAAATTAGAATGCGTATTCACAAAGTCATAAGCATTTTTTTCTTCCAAAATGCCAAGTAGAGACGCTATAATGGAGCCTCTTCATCAGTGCAGGAAAGAAAAGTGCTCAACACACAATAAGAAAACTGAAACGGATTTGTGCTTTATTTAAGTAGTTTTTCTTTGTGTGTCAACAACACTTATTCTTTATTTTATCGTTTGCTGATTAAATTTAGTTGATATTATCATTTCAATAAAGTATAACGGACGTAACTTTGATTATTGATTTTTAAGGTTTTAAGAATGAGTTAAATAAAAAGAAAGATTACTACTATTATGATATCGTTATGTGATTTCTTGACATTGAAATGTTCATGTTGTCGCTATATTTGTGACCCAAACGTGATTTGAACATGCAACCTTTTGATACCTATCTAGTAATTTCAAAAGCGAATGAACATCTTGAATACTTTCATGTAGTGATGGCCATAATCGAGAGATTTCAATAATTGAGTGATTAGTACTCGAGTGGTTTTGATAATCGAGTGATCAGCAATCGAGTGAACATCTCGAGTTCTCGAATGATCATTTCGGGTTCTCGAGCTGTTCAATCGAGTTCTCGAGATGGTCGTCAGAATTGAGTTCTCGAGCTATCCTGAATAATCGAGCTCTCGATTATGATCACTGGATTATATCCATCACTACTTTCAAGCATATCTGTGGGGCCGTTCATAAATGACGTCACGCTTTCTCCCATATATTTGACCCCCTCCCCCCTTTGTCACAATATGTCACACTTCAGCGGACCCCTCCTCCCCCCTTTGTCACGCTATGTTGCATAATGCATGATGTCACACTTCCTGTTACCTCCTTCCCTCCCCTTGTCACACTTTGTCACAATTTCACGAACCCCCCTCCCCCCTCGAAGCGTGACATCATTTATGAATGATCCCTGTTGGTTATATCAATTACGGAACTATGTAAATATGGAACACTAAGATTTATTGAACCATATTGTTTGTAACTAATTGTACGATTTGGAGAATAGTTTGGAAATAACTTTGCTTAAATAAATATATATTTCGTGTTAACCCATCAATAAATTTTCATAAAACTCGTTGTTTAATGCATAACACAAATCATAAATAATATTAAATCGCCAAAAATGTTTTAAGTTACATGGTTTTATTTAAATTCAAAACATCGTTGCATTATCCAAACAAAACTATTGTTGCCAAACGGCAAATGATAATGCTGATCATTTCCTCAGAGCCAAAATTATTAATTTTTTTCCTAATTAACGTTATAATAATTTATAAAATGGATGGATTATTGTATTGTCATCGAAGATAAGCTTGGTGTGCAAAATTTGAAGATAATTTATGCAGTAATAGTTGTCGAAAACCGCCTTACAAAATTCCGCCACAAGTCAAGTTAAATAAAACCATGTAGAAATATTTTGTCCTAAAATATGAGTACAAGGGGAAAAAAGAACGTAAATAAAGCACAAATCGTCACATCAATAATGCAAATAGCTACTTCGAGGGCTTCAATGGAGCCTCTTCATCAGTACAGGGTGTACCAGCTCCACGCTTCGGCAGGCCTAAGGCTTCGGCTAACAGGTTTGGGTAGCGTGCCTCTAGTAATAAGAGTGACGACAACGGATTTTACCAGTTTTAACTTTTTTACCAACGCGCCTGCGCATCGCCGCTTTTACAGCGCCTTTTGGCGATGCGCAGGCGCTGTGGTAAAAATATGGCGGCGGGGAGCATGCGCAGTAGCCGTTGTCACAACGGTTTGGGGTCTGGTGGAGAAAAGTGCAGGAAAGGCACATCTAGAAAATTGTGAGTGAACAGGACACTTTTCTGTGTTCAGAACTTTTCTTTCCTGCACTCCATTGTGGCCTCGAAATAACTATTTGCATTATTGATTTGACAATTTGTGCTTTATTTATACGTGGTTTCTTCCCTGTACTCATATTTAAACACAAAGCAATTTCGATCAATTTTCTTATAAGCAGAGTTTTGCACGGAATTTCATCAAGCTAAACGAAAAGTTGACAACATAGAAGGGAACCATTGCACTGAAATCTGAAATAAAAATATAAAACATTTGACAAATCATGAACTTTAAAGGAATTCATTTTTTTACGGAGCATGCGCAAAATATAGCGATTTCGAAGTTTAAAGCTTCCAACCCAACAGAGCATGTCATAAAAACATTCCGTTCAAGAAGATGATAATAAGACAACGAGTAGAAATTAACTACTATAACTTTGCCACATATTTTGCTAAATACTCATTAGAAATTTCTAATATGAGAAGTTAAATTTTTTGAATGTAATTTATTAACAATTAAAACTTGCCAGGTTACAAATCCAATATCAAAGAAAGAACCAAATTTTTTTTGAATGAATCGAAGAACGTTGTACACTCCTACTGCTATGATTAAAGGATCTTCTGAACTTTAATTTTTGGAGAAAAAATAAAATACAAATAGAATTGACTTCAAATTATAAATTGCACTACAAATAAAAGAATAAAATTGTTCTTAAACAACTTCGATACTAATTAAAAAGGAACTTTGTGCACAAGTAAAGTTAAAAATTGCACGCTGTATTTATAGCACAAATAAGCATTAAAATGCAGACACATGTTTCGGGATTGCTTGGAATCCCTTTTTCAGTCCGATAGTGGAACTTCTAGATGCAAAAATATCCAAATGAAACTTATAATTGCTATATAATATATTATACTTATATAATAACTAGTAAGCCCGGCGGTCCTGCGAAATGACCGCTGTTCTGGATATTAAATAAATTGTAATTAAAATGATTTGCGCAAAAGTGTCTGCTTATTCAAACTGAATTACCCAGGTCAGGCGGCGAGGACGCCCCTTTGCTTACTGCCCCACACTGCTATATATTTATTTACTATACAATCAAATTGTTTGTGAAAAATCTATATTTACCATCGAAAGAACTTATTGAAGATTTTATTATGCTTTTCAAAACAAAAGTTTTATCGAAACTGGGCAAAAAGAGCGCTGCCACCCTAATAACAAAAATAAAAAAAGCGCAGACGATAAATAAATAAATTAAAAAGAAAGGAAGTATTAAACTAAATTCGCGTATACATTAATTTTTAACGGAGATTGCAAATACAGCGAAGCCTCACTCTATATGCTAGAGAAACGTTTCGATTATTATTAGTATATTTGTTACATATGTTACAACAATGGCAACTGTATTGATTTCTTTGTTCACACGGCAACTGTAATTATACAGTTGGAAACGACGGCAACAATGCAAAAATAAAATAAAGCGGGTCAAAAAAAAAAAAAAAAAGCATTGAAAAATTAAAAAAATATATATAAATAAAAAAAAAAACCCGATTCAGTCACAACTTTTATTTTTGCAGCGATGAACTTCACGGGTCGTAAATATAAACCGTGCAGAATGTGGTGCCGATCGGTAAAACGGCCTGGGATTCTATAGCGGACAGACAGACAGAATAAGCCTCTTATATATATACTAGTACGCCCGGCAGTCATACGAAATGACCGCTGTTCTAGATATTAATAAATTGTAATTAAAATGATTTGTGCAAAGGTGTCTGCTAATTCAAGCTGAATTACCCAGATCAGGTGGCAGGACGCCCCTTCGCTTACAGCCCCACACTACTATACATTTATTTACTATATAATCAAATTGTTTGTGAAACATATATATTTATCATTGAAAGAACTTATTGAAAATTTTATTATGCTTTTCAAAACAACAGTTTTAACGAAACTGGGGAAAAAGAGCGCGGCCACTCTAATAAGAAAAATATGAAAAGGGCAGACAATAATAAAATAAATTAAAAAGAAAGAAAGGATTAAATTAAATTCGCGTATGCATTAATTTTTAACGGAAATTGAAAATACAGCGAAGCCTCACTCAATATGCTAGATGAACGTTTTGATTATTATTAGTATATTTGTTAAATTTGTTAAATGGCAACTGCATTGATTTGTTTGTTCACACGGCAACTGTAATTATACTGTTGGAAACGACGGCAAAAATAAAATAAAACGGGTCAAAAAAAAAAAAGCATTGAAAAATGTAAAAAAATTAATTAAAAAAAAAAACAATTTGAGTCAAAACTTTTATTTTTGCGGCGATGCGTTTCTCGGGTCGTAAACATTAAGCGTGCCGAATGTGGTCCTGATCGGTAAAACGGCCTGGGATCCTATCGCGGACAGACAGACAGAATAAGCCGCTTATATATAAGAAAGAAGACATTAACTATATAATAAATTATGCTTGTTAGAAATTTCTAATTAGACAAGTTAAAGTTGTTGAACGCAATTTACTGACAAGTTGGAAATCCGATATTAAAGATTTTTTTTTGTTTAAATGAATTGAAGAACGTTGTCTACAGCATGGATTCCCAACGGGAGCCATATGGGCCCTTGGGGGCCACAGAAAAAATTTGGAGGCCACAGGAAAAAATAGCAAAATAGGGGAGCCATAAACCTCCGAAAGGAGACCACGAACCAATCATTTCAAATTGATAAAATATTCCATATTCCAACCAACGGAAAAATATTACACATTATTCTGATCAAATGTATTATAAGTCTGTAATATACGACATATTGTATTCTTCTCTGTAAACATGAATGTGCTTACTGTAAACAATGATAGACCAGTTGAATGCTGTGGTATCTATTAGATCAACAGTTGATTTGAATTTCTTATGTCTGTCAAATTAAATCAGCTATCAAAACTGGACGAAGTAATTTCATAATGAAAAATAACAGTTTGTACGAGGCGGGCCACGGCAAAATTTAGTACCCATGATGGGGTCACAAGTCGAGAAAGGTTGAGAACCCCTGGTCTACAGCTATGATCAAAGGATCGGCTGAACTTATTTGTCGTAAAGACTGATTTGTGTTTTTCTTGCAGGTGGTTTACTCAGCAGTGATCAAAGTTCGTTCGCACGATCCATTGGCAATCGGTGACACAGATGATGGCACACTTGTGAATGGTGTCTTATACGGGCTGTCATCCTTAAACTTTACGACAGACCTCTTCGTGTATTGCGATGACGCTCAAGACGTAGTCTTCAACACCACCTTGGGGATGGACCGAGTGAAAATCAAGTATCGATGGCAAAGGAAGATCATCCGACGCTTCACCGGTGACGTCATCATCATTGGGGATAACATCGAGTTCTTCGTCAAGTTCGTCCTCAAAATGTGCGACAACGGGAACTCATTCGAGGACCTGGAGGTTCGGGTTGTAAATCTGCGGAACTTCGAATTTGAGATCACTGGATTAGGACCTGCGAACCGATTGGTTGAAGGATTCGTAAGATTGCTCTGGACGGTGTGGAGGTCGGTTATAATCGCAAGGGTCGAGAAGCTTATCAAAAAGGCAATCAGAACGAAGCTTGATCAACTTACTATGAAACTAGGGTGACCCTATACGTCCTCGAAATTCGGGCAGTCCTCAAAGTTGTTCAAAGTCCTCAAAAATTGACAATAAGATATCTGGCCACTCTATGTGAAACTCTTTAAATGAGCAGAGTATGTTCGTGGTAATGCGTAGACGTATTTTTTGAGGTATTTTGTGTAAAGCGAGTATCTAAGTTTTTTCAGCCAGGTGTCGTGTCTTGCAAATGATGGTCAATTGCATATTCTAAGTATGTACATACAAACATATTTTTAAAATTTAATTATTTGAAAATATTAAATAAGTACCTAAAAATCATAGAGGTTACTTTCGGGAATTTTTCAGTGGCAACTGCCAAATATAAGACAATTCATACAGTACAAAAACATATTAATTGTTCGAACTCTGAAAAAATGACCCACGCAATTTTAACTTAAAAGTAAATCTCTAAGAAAATTTACTTTTAAACTTTTAACAAGAAGTGAATTTAAACCTTAATCAGCCTCGGTGCTTACGATACAAAATGATCAATGAAACTTTAAAATAAAAATTATGAAAATAGAAAAAAAAAAAATAAGTTGCTGATTTTAAATGTTTTTACAGAAACCAAAGTGTGTAATGTCACTGTGGAGCAGATCTCCAAATAAACTTTTATAATTTTTATGTACTTAAATACAAAAAGGTAAGTAAAAGAATAAATAAACGAATAAATAAATAATGTGTTATTCAATTTATATGCTAAAATTTCTAACAATAAAACAATAGATAAAAAATAATAAGTACATAAAAATTATAAAAGTTTATTTGGAGAACTCTTCCATGGCACGCATAAAATATAAGACGAATTCGAATCAAAAACACGAAATATTTTCTCCTTTGCTCAAATTTTGTCTTATATTTGGCAGCTGCTACTGAAAAATATCCCAAAGTAACATTTATAATTTTTAGGTACTTATTATTTTTATCTATTATTTTATTGTTAGAAATTTTAGCACAATTGAATAACGCATTATTTATTTATTTGTTTATTTATTCTTTTACTTACCTTTTCAATTTTTTGTATTTGTTGTTTTTTTTTGTATTATACCGCTTTTTTTTTTCTCTCTCTCTATCATATATATATATGTATATGTATGTATAACTGATTATTTACTTAATTTTTTAAATGTATTTATATAGTTATTGTGATTGAGAAACTCTTCGTGGGCATGGCGTGTGGCTCAAATTTTTTTGGGAGGAAGAGAGAGTGGTTTCGGATCCTAAAACCTCCCTTTGCTTGCGCCTTTGTTCCATGTACAAGCTTCGTCAGTGATATACTTGCATGTGTTTTTTTTTCTTTTTCAAGGTGAATGAACAGAAATTGTATCATCAACGCATCGTTATTAACAGACTTAAAATAAAAGGATTTTTGAAATTAAAGTGGAGAAATTGGAACTTTATATGCTTTAAAAAATCAAAAGAAAATATTTTCCACAAAACTATGTACAGTAACCCCTCGTTTTATCACGCTTGTCAGGGGACAGTAAGAAAGCGCGATATATAAATCCGAATGCGCGATACAACCGGCGCCGTTAGAAATAACTCAGAAAGTACAAGTAAATTCAATGTCAACGTAAAAAATTTAATTTAATCTTACATAATGACAACTTTCTTAACAAAAATAGCTTAATAAAAATCCTTGGGCAATAGACGTCTGTCCCTTTCATTCTATAGACGTTAAAATCAACACAAAAAGAAATGTCAAGTAAAACGTCAACTGGTTTGAGTAGAATCATTCTGCAGGCATGTAAGTTGGGGAGTGGGATGGGAATTGTTGCAGTTTTTAACTGCAGCAAATTCAGAAGAGAGGGAGAACATTCCTGTTCGATGGCTTTGTTTAACGGGGGGAAAAGGGGCGTTACTTAGAATTACAAAATTTTTACTTTTGATGACTCAAACTTAAAATTTTGGGAGACATAGAAAAAGCGCGATATATCCGAATGAGCAATATAACGAGGCGAGATAAAACGAGGGTTTACTTTACTTCGGAAAAGTTTCTGGTAAATAATTTTACTAAGGAACTACACGTTACATACCCATTAAATCAGCGGTTCCCACTCTTTTTTTTTTTTCGCGTACCACCATTTTATTTGCGAACCATTTGCGTACCACTGCGAATATAACTTTATTATATAAAATATAATGCTAATAGGTTATAGAAAAATACTTTTCTCCACCAGCCCCCAAAACCTTTTAGCCGGAGCCTTAGGTTAATAGAGAAAAAGAAGCCTTACTTAGGTTAATATAGAAAAAAAGCCTTAGGTTAATATAGGAAAAAAAAAAGCCTTAGGTTAATATAGGAAAAAAAAAAGCCTTAGGTTAATATAGAAAAAAAAAGCTTTCGGATAACCTAGAAAAAAAAAGCCCTAGGTTATTATAGAAAAAAAAATATTGGCAAGATTAGGTAATATAAATTACACCATTTTTTGATAGTTATTAAGCCAGAGAAAAGCGTTTATTAAAATAAAGCTGCATACATAAAAAAAAATATGAATTGCCTGTGATTTAATGAAGTTGACCACCTTGACAGATTCATCGAAAACACATTTAAATGGCTCTGGTACACCCTTTGCTGCCAACTGATGTTTATTATTGTTGCAATGAACAAAAGTAGTTTTCTGTCAAAGGTTTTATTTTGCAAAAACTCCTCCGTGTTTCCCTGTCAATGACCGAGCACCATCAGAACATAAAGCAACGCATGCTTTCAGTCCAGTCTATTTCTTTTTTCTTTTACCGGGTGCGCGTACCACCTGGAGAGATTTCGCGTACCACTAGTGGTACGCTATTATCATTCAATACATCTGCACTAGCGGATCATGAAAAAAAAAACACAAAAATAACGCGAATGCTCTTATTCACAAGTATTCTTTCCTAGAAAAACTTTCATGTTCAATAATCTTTCATTTATGCGTCGGAGCAAATGACCGACCAAAAAAGACTTCTAAAAAATTCAAATTAAGTTTAAAGGAAAAAAAAAAAAAAAATGCAGTAAAAGTTGGCCATCTGTCCAAATTAACCACTTTTGTCAGAACGGAATTAACACTATATTATATAATGAAGGGAAACCTTTGTTTTAACCTTTTTACCGCCTGTCTATATTGACCACTTATGTAAGCCAAATTTGGTGGGTAGTATTATAAAAAAACCCTTTATAAATTGACCGCATAATTATTACTGTATTTATTTGTTTACCTATTTTTGCAAAAATAAAAAAACTTAAATAACTTCTCCAGGATATTTTTTTATGCTATAATGTTTGACAAGTATATGTCTGGTTGGATGAAACATAAATATAAAGTTTGCCTAAACCTCCTTGTAAGTTAATGGCAAAATGTACTATTAGTATTATTTTATGCTGTAAATACGTTTCTTCTTTTTCTTCTTATTAATCTGGACACTTTGAAAAATTATATATATATTTTTGAAATGTTTATCATCAAATAAGTAACTTACATAATTAATATTTAACTTCATTTTAAGGCAGTAGCCTGCTTTAGAAGGCCAAAAAGAAGCGTTTTTTGAAGAACTTTTTTTAGGGCAGAAAAAAAAAAAGCAAGTCTAGCGAAGATTTCAGATCATTTTATTAGATATTTGAACAAGAAAAAAAAATAAAATAAGACAAAAATATTCAAATGCAGCCGATTTTTATACACATTTGTGCAACACCTTGCAATTGCGGTCATATATTTATCTTCTATTTAAACTAAAAAAAACCCGAAAATTTGAAAAATTAAAAATTTTCCTCAGGTTTGAAAAAAGAAAGTTTTTTTTATAAAACAAAAAAATCGTTTCAACTTGCTAAAAAAGTTGTTCAGAATTTTTTTTTTCATGATTTTTTTTAGTTCAAATTGAAGAGAATACAAAACTGAAGCTGACAAGTTTTGTTTGGTCGTCTAGTTTTCTCGCAATCACGCCCGCCAGTTTAAAAACAAAAACTCGAGAAAACGCGCTTGAAAGTTTACAATTGGAAAAATGTTAATTTTCTATTACTTACAGTGACGATACGCTAATCAGCTATTCCTGCGCCATATACCAAATCGTTATAATCGAATGTATCGCTGTAATCTGTACTGCAACTTGAGTCTGTACTTCTACGAATTCAAAATAATATTTCGAACGACCTTTGAACCTTTTCACATACTACATAGTTCGGAGCTGTTCGACCGAGGGGACGGCGCGCGCTCCAGCTGCACGAGTGCTCGCACACCTGCTCGACATCTGGACACGTTTAGGGCTATATTTTTTAAAATATTGAGAATTAGCCTTTATAACTTTACATGCATATATTAGTTAAGCAATAAAAAATTTTCGTTTTTTTTGAGCCCTCTAAAGCAGGCCTTAACTGAATGCTTTAATTTTAAAGTTGTGTAGGATACATTGTACATCAATAGGGTTAAATTTATCTAATGATAGTTTAGATAATTGTGAAAAATAAGCTAATCACTAATTTTAAAGTAACGTTAATACATGAAGTTACATTTTAATCAGTTTCAAATAAGTAAATGCATAGAGGAAGAAACGTAAAAAAAAAAAAAAAAAAAAAAAAAAAACTCGAGAAAACGCGCTTGAAAGTTTACAATCGGAAAAATGTTAATTTTCTATTACTTACAGTGACGATACGCTAATCAGCTATTCCTGCGCCATATACCAAATCGTTATAATCGAATGTATCGCTGTAATCTGTACTGCAACTTGAGTCTGTACTTCTACGAATTCAAAATAATATTTCGAACGACCTTTGAACCTTTTCACATACTACATAGTTCGGAGCTGTTCGACCGAGGGGACGGCGCGCGCTCCAGCTGCACGAGTGCTCGCACACCTGCTCGACATCTGGACACGTTTAGGGCTATATTTTTTAAAATATTGAGAATTAGCCTTTATAACTTTACATGCA